>CM062807.1:671689169-672399169 GCA_031772625.1 Pinus tabuliformis
GAGCAGTCGCATTCCATGACAATCAAGATGATGAGGCATCTGCAACATCTCCTGCAAATAATCAGTTTCCTCGAACATCGCTAACTTGCAATGGCAAGCGCGGGTGTGTTTTCCAGGGATCTTGTCGAATTCATCTACTACCAATGATAGAGGAAGTAAACAAAATTATTCTGCTCCCTTAACACCCGGTACATGCTTTAATGGTTTTGAACATCTGACAGGGATAGGTCACTGCAATGTCGACCAATATTTGATGAAGAATCCTGTTACGAGCAGCAATGATATGATAACGTCCACTCAGGCCTGGAATTTGACGTCGCACTGGCATTTGAAGTCCCACAGGACGTATTTTGGATTTCAAAAAGTATTTGACAGTTGAAAATTTTTCACTGTCAAATTTGATTAGGTAAACTGTCAAAATAATTTTCAATTTCAAAGTTAAACTATCAAAATCTATAATACCTTAAACACCAATAAAGATAGAATAAAATAAAATATTATGATACCTCATTCCAGTGTACGATTGGTACAAATTATAGTACATTATATTAACTTTATGTCAATAGATTGGTGAGAACACCAAATGCTGTGACATTTTAACACTGAATTTATACTCCTATTTATTAGGATACCAAACCCCTATGAATGAAAACTGTTGGTATACATTTATAATTAGTATTAATTTCCCTTTTTGTTATCAGATTCTCATTCTGAACTTTTGGGGTTCAAGAGCTTGTTTAGTTATCATTAACCAATATTGGGTTTCAATTCGATCTGGAATGTGCACGGAAGTAGTAAGTTGATTGTTCCATCTTTCTGCGCAGGAATGGGCTGCTGAAGAAAGCTTATGAGCTCTCGGTGCTCTGCAATGCTAAAGTGGGATTCTAATTTTCACCCCAATAGGGAAGTTATACGAATTCACCAATCTCAGGTGTGTGTTGGATAAGGATTTTCCCTAACTACTAAATTTCTCTCCTGCATAATTCTTTGGAATGTTTGACTTCCCTTTTATTCGTTAGACTATTAATGTGTATTTCCCTACACTTAATGTTTGATTTCTCTCTTTATTATTTCTCAGCCACTATTTACATAAAGTAATGAAAGCTTTTTAGGGATAACTGTAAAGAGATCTACTCTTGAAAAGTCTCAGACATTATTTTGGATATGACATGAATAAGCAGTTAGATATATGTTTGATTATCGTTAGATATATTTTTTATTATTGTTTCACAGTTCCACATAAATGATTCATTGTTCTTTCATGTTGGATTGCAGAGAAAATTTTGGGCATAACTGTCTAGTGTTGACTGGTTAAAGGTTAAAGGGATATTTCAGAGCTGAGATGTAGTCATTGGGCCAAGTTGAAGGCTTTCCTTACCCTAAAACTTGAATAGACTTACTAGAAATTGATAACTCTTTTGTATCCATTTATTTAATTTCTCGATTAGCAATTAGCAATGTGTGTAGGGAAAATGTTCAATGTGCTCAACATTTGTGAAAAAAAGGTATTTCTCTTAACTTAGCAGAGGTTGTAGTTTTTAGTTGGTAGAGACTGCAGTTTTTAGTTGGCATTTTGCACTCCATGAAACAGTTTGAAAATTGGTTGTCTAATTAGGAAGGTTGACATTCCAAATTTACGGAAGTTGACATTTCAAATTTACTAGAACGTAAAATGAAAGGCATATAAAATACAAAGAGATTATGGAATTTTTGTTTAACCGAGGAAAAAGATTTGAAATTCCAGGCCTGCGTCCACGGTAAGCTTAAGCTCCGGTTTAATGATTTCATCTTTCGCCACACAGTTCGAGTCAAGTCATGATTTTATATCTGGCACTACAATGATTAATTAAAAATGTCAGATGTCCCTGCAGAACTTGCAAGACTTGGAAATAAATCCCCGCCATTCTTTTATAGTACATTCTTATGAGGAAGAGGCCTCTAATAATTAGAGCCATATAACTTGTGCGGTCCCTGATCAAATTACAGCTGCAGGCAACCATCGATATCTTTTTTTTTTTTTCCATATTTTTTTTATGGTTAGTTTTTGTTGAAAATTAGGTAAAATTATATTGAAATTACAGGTTTGAATTGTGAAATAGACGTAATTTAAATGTTTTTATAAATGTTTTTATTACTTTTACTTAAAAATATATTTTAAATATAAAAAATTATAATCTTACTATATTACCAAAAACATATTTTAAATATAAAAAATTATAATCTTAGCTTATTACCAAATTCTTAAAAAATAATTTGACTGTAACCTAAGAAAGTCTATGTTTTTTTTACATTAAAAAAAACTATAAGCTCACCAAAGTATGGGTTTTTTGTACATTAAAAAAACTATAAGCTCACAAATAGATTTTCTATTGCCAAATTCCAAAAAAATATATTTGAGTGTGCCCCAAGAAAATCCGTGTGTTGTGAACATTAATTTTTATCTATTCCATTTCAATGCTCGTCCTCCCACTCGTTTGGAAAAGTAATGGTTCAGACAATTTAGCGTACCATACAGTTTACGGTAAAAAAGTTAAAAGGCACAATTGAATGGTAAGAATAGGAGACCGAGTATGAAAGTTCCCATGAGGAAGGATGACCAAAAATTTGAAGAGTAGAGTTGAGAAATCTCAATGAACTTGCTTGAACTTAAAGAAATTCACTAATAACCA
This sequence comes from Pinus tabuliformis, assembly GCA_031772625.1. Taxonomy (NCBI): domain Eukaryota; kingdom Viridiplantae; phylum Streptophyta; class Pinopsida; order Pinales; family Pinaceae; genus Pinus; species Pinus tabuliformis. The sequence continues at coordinate 671,691,839 of CM062807.1, forward strand.
TCACATAAATGCTTTAAAAAGAGGGTTATTAACCATTAAATAAGAAATGAGGCCAACAAATAAGCTCCAAACTAAAAGTATAGAAAAAACTCTAAAGAGGGTTAGGTAACTCTAAGTTGTCAATGCCATCAATTAGTCTAAAAACTCTAAAGAGGGTTTGGTAACCCAAAGGATCCATGTATTTATGATCCTAGTTAGTCCTCAATTTCTACACAATATCAGCGCTAGATTTCCATATTATGACTTGATGTAAGAGTTAAAAATATTGGATTCAGTTACTTATCCATCAATGGCTCTAGCCCTGCTTGGAGCACAACCAATCATCAATTGGAACTTCAATAGTAGCAAAAAAACCTGCTTCACAAATTTGAAGTTGTGAAATGACAAGTAAGCCAACACTCTTAAAAAACTCACAAACAATGAATCTAGAAAACAAATTGCACAAACTAACTCTTCAATCTAAAGAAAGATAGATCTCTACTTTTTTAGGAAAGTATAAGACCAATGATTTAAAAAAAATGTAAATAGAAAAATTCAATCTATGTTAATGAGGGAGAAACAAAACCCTCTTAAGAAGAATTGATAAGAGCTAAAAATGATCCAACACAAGTAAGAAACACCTACCAGATACCATGTATAAATCTATGATTAACCCACATCATTTTATATTTATAAAAGATTGGAGTGGGTTAGAAAATTTAGTATACCCCTATTGTAGCGGCTACAACCATCCTCCAAAATTTTGCGTTAGCTTCATTTTGGAGTGTCCCTACCAACCATCCTTAGTAGCATGTCTTGCACTTCTCAGGTACTTATGCTGTCAATTGAGTCTTCTTTAGCTTATCAGCTTGAGTTCGCCAACTTGTTTGCCTTTCACCCGCAAGATGACCTCCCGTGACTTGGTTTTCAACTGGTTCTTGTGCTGACTTAGAGAATTGCACAAAACTGGAGGGATACCAACCTTGCTCTCCAGAATTGCATAGAGCATCAAGGCAACCAGGTGCTCTCCAAAATTTCGCAGAGCATGCAAGGCTTCCTTCCCCTTGAAAATTACACAGAGCATCCCTTCACCGGGCTTACTCTCAGAATTTGAGCAGTTCTGGCTGACAGCCTTGGCTTCTGTCCATAAATTGCGCAGAGCTTGAGCGGTAGCTAGAGCCACTCAACCCAAAAACTGCACATAAGTCACTCCAGGGCTTGTTGTCTATTGCATGTGCTCACAAGTTTACCGGTTCCCTCCAGGACTGAGCAATCTTTCTTTGCATGCATGGGCATATTTTTCTTGAAAAGGAAAAAAGGAAAAAAGAAAAAAACATCCCCAGATTTTAGGGATTTGTTTTTAGCAGCTGGGGGTTACATGAAAAATCTGTTTTAGAAACCTCTCGCCAAGTGTTGCTTTTTCCTAAAATTGTGACATGTGTGTCATAAGCCTCGATCTTGTCAAAAATATTTATTCGAGGCTTCAAAGCTCATTCTTCACTTCAATCCTGGAGCTCTAGCATCCCCAACACATCTAGGAACATTCAACACACTCAGCGCAACTTTGTCCAAGTAAGTTTGCTTTTCATGTCTTTTGTTGCTTTTCTGTCGCTTTTTGTATTTCGGTTTGTGTGAGTGTTGTTTGCTTGGTCTCATTGAACACTTTTTGTCGTTTTAGTGCATGTTAGCTTGTAGAAGGCCTGTTTCAAGTTTTCCATTAAATTTCCTTATTGTCGCATGCATAACATTGTTTCTGCACCGACAGTCATCGTTACGGCGACTTGCTTCACACACTTCGTTGTTTTCTTGTTTTACTGAATCATGTAATCACTATTTGCATGCATATTCATTCACTCAAATCTGCACCGAGTTTCACACATGCATTCAGTCCTTACTCTTTTGATTTCCCGTCGGAGGGTTTGAGTTGCCTTGGCTCAGACCTTGCCTTGCCTAGCTTGCACCGCGAATTTATGGGATGGAAGGACTTTCCTTGCTCCTAGAAATTGCACAGAGATTGCCTCACACTGGCCTCCCAGGGTGTGCTCTGCACAATTCTGAGAGGTAGTGCCTCAGTTGGCCCCCAGAATTACGCAATCCAATTTTCCCGGGTTGAAGTCATGATGACTAAAACTGTTCATTACATAGTTCTAGTCCTCAGCAAGCCAAGTAAGACTCTGATTTGCGCAGTTTTAGCAGTCAATCAGCTCACTGATAGTCTTGATTGTGCTATGTGCAGTTCTAGCAGTCAGTCTCCTAGCCTCCTAGTGAAAATTGCACAAATCTTCCAATCAGTCACCCAAGTGTGTTGCATGTCAGTCCTCAAGTTTCTTTTGGTTTCAACTGACAGTTTTCTTGCCATGAGTGTTGCTCTGTCTCCAAGTATCACAGGTGTTCATCAGTCTCTCAGCAGTATAGGTACAATGGCTTCCAAGAGATCAGGGTCAAAGGACACCATTGAGAGTGCAATTGGAGATGTGGTCGAGCAAGTGTCTATGAGCTTGCCCATCTATGAAGACACTAAGTTGTTCATAGACAAGGAGATCAAGATCAAATGGCAGGACATCAATGACATCTTTTTAGGCACCTTTGAGGAGAATTTGGAGGACCACAGAGTCTATGTCAACATACACAAGTCTGGCTTGTACCGGGTTGCATGCAGGTATCCTGCGTTTCCATGCGCGGACATGATCCATTGGATTGTCTTGCATAATGATCCAGAGACAATGGTGTTGAGCAGTGTCAATGGAATATAACTTTCTACCTTCAGGGCAGATAACTTTCAGGAGATGTATCACTTGTCGCAACCGGTGATCAAAATGGATGCACCCTTCACCAAGCCAAAGAACAGTGCAAACTCAATAGACATCTTGAAGAGTTCAGTGAGAGAACCATCCAAGTTCAGAACAACACCCAACAAAGTGTACAAGACAAAGATACTGCAAAAGGCTTATAAGTTCTTGGTCATCTTTGCATGTCGCTTATACGGCCAAGAGAGTACATAAACCTTCCTGCAAAGTTGGGTGATTGTGTTGGATCAAATGGAAAACAAAGGAATACCTTTCAATTGGTTCGACATGTTGACTCTCCAGCTAAAGGGACAAGTAACAGATGCCTGACATCCGCCCAAGGGTCAGCAAGCAAAGCTCTTCATGTCTGCCTACATTCTTGATGCAATTTGTGCCTGTTAGCAGTGCCTTGGCTTGGGTTGGGCATGGACACCTTCAAAAATCTTTGTGCACACCTATTGCAGGGTGTTCTCTGAGCGCAGATTCCATGGAGTTATACTACAACTATCAGATCACTCCATCACCCCAGTGTAGAGGATAATCTTTGAGTAGGATTTGCCTTGCATGTCACAGGCAATGATGGAGGCATTGGTTAACATAATAGATTGGTATGCCTCACCCCTTGGCACCTTCATCTGGATGGATAGTGCGGAGAAGGCTCCGCATGTTTTACCAGAGTTTGCCATGGATAAGTTGGTCACAAAAGAGGTTTCTTACCACATCTCAACAAAGTTTTCATTGAGACTACACAAGAAGAAGAAGGCACCTTGGCCTGCTCTTCCTTTGTGGATCGAATTGTATGAGATCTAGAATTTCAAGCATGTTGAGACTAAGATGGAGGAATTCAAGAGGATCACCTTCGGCACCAGAAGTTTCAATCCATATGACCCACATCGCTTAGTGTAAGACCACTATGCGAGAGTGTATTATCCTTGGATCCACGGGGTATGTCATTGGCCTGAGGAAGATACATGGAGATACTGCTACAACTCCTCAAGGCTTAATGAACATGTCTGAGTGGCTGTAGAATGGTTAGAAATGCACAAGGCAACAACATATTAAAGAGCAGCAACATCAGAAGCAACAAAGGGCAGCAGACCTGCACATGACAAAGGCAATAGGAAGGTTGCCGATAATGTAGAGGCGGAGCAAAACTGCAAGTTCAAATCAGATCCAGTTGTATTAAGAGAAGCTTTGGAGATTGAGGCAAAGAAGTGACAATGCAACAGAAGGATTCCACAAAGACAGAGGGAGAAGAAGAAGTTAGAGGAGGCAGAAAAGGAGTTGTAGGAGTTGAAGAAAAAACTAAGGAAAGAACAAGAGATACACAGAAGAGAGAAGGAAGCGCAACAGGAACAGGAACAACACAAGGCACAAAATGCACACATTGATGAAACTATGCCAATACAGGTTATTGGTTCATCAGAACAACTGGTAGATAGAAAACAGGGTGAGAAGTCGTAGGAGCAGGACTTTGCTTGGGAGATTGAACATATGTTAGAGTAGATGGACACAGATGTGGTTCAGCCAGAGCAGGATCAGGAAACGCACCTTGTGCCAAAAGACCAAGAGGTCACCCCACTAGCTTCACTTGATCTGGGAGTAGAGCAAGTCCCAAGTGATCAAGGAGATATTGAAATCCTTGAGAACAATCCAGAAGCAGATGTGCACAACATATCCTTCGATGAGTCACAACACAGAGTTGTGCAGTCACGTAGAGTGCCCACTTGGATGTCCATGTATTTCATGTGTTGTTTGAAGAATGAGTGATCGTGTTCGATGTGCACAAACATCCAACTGCATTGGCCGATGCTACAAAGGCATATGCTAAAGCCACCAGGTAAAGTGTGAGATTCTTGATAGCTGAGAATGAGTGCATGGCTAAGGAGTTGCAAATGGCCAAACAGGGAGAAGAACAAGCTATAGCATCTTCCAAAGTAGAGTTGAAGAAAGCAATACTTGATGAAGTATCGTCTCTCAAGAAAATCATGTGGAAGCTGTACTTCAGGTTCATCACTATGCATAAGTCAATTGTCCATCTTAATGGATGGCAGCAGTGTTGTGCTAGGAGAGCACGCATCTTGTCAGACATACAAAGTAGTGTCAATTTAATGTAGATATGGACAATGAGGTATAAGGGAGCCCTGTTGTACTTGCCAAAGATGATGAAGCCAAATGTAGTGGAGTTGAAGGCACACATCTAGAGTAAGATCTAGAGCTATAAGGAACTCCCACAGCTCATCACCAACTTACAAGATTCACATGCACAAGTCCTTAGGAGCATGGATTTCATTGTTTGCATGCATGTGATCCCATCCACTGGCACACTCACTGAGTCGAAGGTAAATAACCAAGTCTGACTAGAGCTGGACATGTACTTCGAAGAAATGATGCACATAGCCACCAGCACAGATTTGTAGATGAGCGTAGACATTTTGGACCAGTATGTCGCTGGTCCAGTTGCACTCAAGACCATGATGTGCATGCTATTTGATGAGTTGGATAGAGGTGCCAAACCAGTGTCCCCAGATGCTACAGAGGCAAGAGTTCGATTTCAGAAGGATGTCACCATGGAGTACGTGAACAATATAATAGACTACCAAGCTTGGCATCAGTTTGCCACCATCGATCACCAAGAGGATGTCGACGAGTTAGTCTTCCCATAGCTTTCTGAGTATTAGTGATGCCTTGCATGGCTTACTCAAGCCCATTTTTTGTCTCGCATGGGTACATGTGCAGATTGTATTGTAAACATGTTGTAAAGTGAAATACCAAGTGTCAATGGTAGAATGTAAATGGTCATGTGTAGGTTGAACAGTCATGAGGATAGGCTAAGAGTCACAAAGGGGAATGTCAAGGGCCACCCCAACCTTTGCTATATATAGAACCTCATAAATAATTGTACAAGCTTTTGGGAGCCAAGATTTTGATAGGTTTAACTTAGAGAAAGCTTGGAGTGTATTGTAACGAGGCTTGGCTTATCCATAGTGCAGAGCGAGTACATCTCTTTAGAGGAGCAGGTAGTAGTGACTGTAACGTTTCGCTATTGGGCTAGTGGTTGTCATGGTTGTATGTATGATTAGATATTTCACTCTTTTAATATAATAGAGCCAACTCGTTTCATGCATATATTGTTATTATAGTTAGGCTATCCTAGTTACTCTAACAATTTATGTAGTTGTAATTTACGCATGTAATGATCCAGGTGGATTTTGGTGGCCACCCACCTATCCCACTTGGACCCCCACAACTATCTCTTTCAGTTTTTCAATTTCCGTAAATGTAGCACAATTTACTATTTTTAGCAGTTTTTCGTGTCCTGAACTTTCGGAGCCGTTTTGAGGTCCTAAACGATGTTTTTTGGGAAATCTGGGAGCAACATGGGCCCATGGAATAATGTTGCTCTTCCCAAATTTTTAGTGCTCAGATAGATCTTTCTAACAAGCTATTGTACGTGTCAAATGAAAATCGGGTGCCAAAGTTACGACCCGGGAAGTTAATGTACCAACTTACCCAAAACGGGGCCCACAATTTGGCATTTCGTCTTCTAGGGTTAGGTTTTGGGATGTGAAGGGTTTTCCATTGTTCTCAACAATAAATAGGCCTTCGAGCCTCATTGTAACACAGTTTAGAGGCATGTAGCTGCCACATCTCTTCTCAAAGATAAGCTACCACCGCCCTAGCTGGTTTATTTCCATTGATGTTTGTAAGCATATTTCCGTATTTTACATTAATGAAATGAAGTATTATTTCCGCTGCATCTGTGTGTTTATGGTTATCTCTGTTATTTGTTGCGTTCCTGTTTAAATCTAGATCAGTGGTATCAGAGGGGTCTGCTTTTTCTCTATTTTTCTTTGCATGTCCCAACGAGGTCGGGATATAAGGAGTTAGGGCTTGAACTAGTCAAACCTTTGCAAGACCAACCCCGCAAACCCTGACAGCCTCCCATGGTGGATGAGAAGAAAGATGAGGGGGCAGGAGATCCTATAAAAATCGCCCTCGAGTGGCAAAGGAACGCGATGATGGATAGCTTTGCACAGATCCTTCAGCGGCTACCCAGAGGTGACGCACCGGCTTCCAATAGCTACTCTGGAAATGCCACATTGTTTAAGGTACAAGTTAATTTTGAAATCCCCATCTTCGAGGGTCAAATAGACGCAGATTCCATAGACAAATGGTTAAATCTGCTATATGGGTATTTTTTTGTTCATGAATTCTTGAGTCGGGAAAAGATTGTTTTCGATCTTCTCAAAGCAGCCCCCCACTTCAAGGACTGGTGGGAAACCTACTGTGAGCAGAAGAATGAAAGTATAGGCTCACTATTTTCAGCCACACCCACTTGGGATTCATTCCGTGATGTTGTCAACGAGCAGTGCTACCCTGTCAAAAGCTATGATGACAAATACATCAAATGGACCACACTGTGGTAGGGAAGTGACCAAGATGTGCCGGAGTTCACAAACATTTTTCGTACCCTTCGCACACAGTTGGGTATCAAGGACTTTGAGATGCATTTGGTACTCAAATATCGCGACTGCCTACACAGATACATCCAGGAAGAGATGAAGTTCCTGAACATCTCCTCGCTCGACACGGCATACCGATACGCTGTCAAAATCAAGCAAAAGTTCAAACAGAAGAAGTGAGTCTTCGGATCTGCAAATCCAAAGACCAAAGGACAAAGCCAAGGCGGGGTGACCTAAGACAACCCGTCAAAGCCACAATAAAAGAAAATCACCATTAAGTCAAAGAAGGACATAGGAAAGTGGTGTGAGTTCCGCAAGAGTCCCACTCATAACACAAGTGAGTGTCAGACCAAGCAGACGCTGGTGGCCGAGTTGAAGGCTTCAGAATCAGATGCATGTTCCGACCCTGAGTTAGAACCCGACAAGGGGAATGGAAAAGGGAAGAAGATCATTGATGCAGAGCCCAACGTCACTATTGCCACCGCCAAGATCCAGAAGAATGAGCCCGAAAACCCAAAGGAGGGGGAGCGTCTTTTCCACTCACAGATGTGGGTGAAGGGTTCGCCACTGCAATTCATTGTCGATAGTAGCAGCCAAAAGAACCTCATGTCAGCAAAGGTCGTGAAGTGCTTATGCCTACTAACTACACCACACCCATAGTCGTACAGTATCAATTGGCTTCATGAAGGATGAGATCTCAAAGTTCGCCAACAGTGTCGCCTTCCCTATAGCATCAAGCCCTTCAAAGACAAGGTATTGTGTGATGTTACACCTCTGGATGTTTGTGATGTACTATTAGGCCAGCCATACTTGTGGAGGTGACATGCTATGTATGAATCAAGGCCTTGGGCTATCATTATTTCTTTGGGTAATTCATTATACAGGATACCGAACATAGCCCCACCTACCGCCACCTCTTTGATCACTGCCAAGAAAGGCAGCAAGCTCATCTCCCAGACTAGGAAATTCATTTTCTGTCTGGTTCGCTCCCAAAGTAAGGGGAAGATCATCACCACATCCATGACCCCCGCGAAGGGTTCCTCCACGTAGCAGTAGCAACAAAGGGATACAGTCATGACAGAACATAGGAACAACTTCTCCTCACCCACAGGGGTACCACACAAGCTTCAAGTGGGCAACAAAGTCTAGTTGCATTTGCAGAAATAACGCCTTACAAGAGCCCATCAGAAGCTCCGACCACACCGACATGGTCCTTACACCATTACCAAGGCTATGGGAAATAATTCTTTGGAGCACAAAATTCCTCCATTCCTTCACCTACACCAAGTGTTCAATGTGTACCACCCTCGACCATGCTTCCCACCATTACTGGACACATCCGAGATTGCAGAACAACTCACCAGGGACCAAGTTCAGTAGATGGAGGAACTCAATGCAATGGGGACCATTGCTTCCTAAGGGGGGAGGAATGATCCAGGTGGATGTTGGTGGCCACCCACCTATCCCACTTGGACCCCCACAACTGTCTCTTTCAGTTTTTTAGTTTTCGTAATTGTAGCACAATTTACTATTTTTAGCAATTTTTTGGGTCCTAAACTTCTGGAGCCGTTTTGAGGCCCTAAACGACGATTTTTGGGAAATCTAGGAGCAACATGGGTCCATGGACTGATGTTGCTCTTCCCAAAGTTTTAGTGCTCGGATAGATCTTTCTAACAATCTATTGTACGTGTCAAATGAAGATTGGGTGCCAATGTTACGACCCCGGGAAGTTGATGTACCAACTTACCCAAAACGGGGCCCACAATTTGGCGTTTCATCTTCTAGGGTTAGCTTTTGGGATGTGAAGGGTTTTCCATTATTTCTCAACAATAAATAGGCCTTCGAGCCTCATTGTAACACAATTCAGAGGCATGTAGCCGCCACATCTCTTCTCAAAGATAAGCTACCACTACCCTAGCTGGTTTATTTCCATTTATGTTTGTAAGCATACTTCAGTGTTTTACATTAATGAAATGAAGTATTATTTCCACTGCATCTCTATGTTTATGGTTATCTCTGTTATTTGTTGCATTCCTATTTAAATCCAGATCAGGTATGTATGGACTATTATGTATGTGGTTGTATGAATCTTATCGAAGGTGTTGTTGGTATAACTCATTACTTTGGATCTTTGGTTATCATGTTTTCCATCTCATGATGTCTTTTAGCTCATGCATTCCCTTTCAAGTTTCATGCTATCACAGGCTTCTAAGGGGTGCACTCTTCTCCCCTTCCGTGTGTTAGAGCCTTTCATGCACCTTCCTTAACTTGCTGCAAGGTCACACCCTTGCTTCCAACAAGGACATCTTACTTACCTCTACGCACAACCGCAGTCAAGGCGATACCGTACTACCCACTGCTGGGACTCCTACTCTAAACGGTCTGAGGTCTAGTTGGGACTTCTTACCAGGGAGATCCCCTGACATGTTGTAAGGTCCATCACCGTCAACATTTCTAGCACTAAAAGGAGGGTCAGATGACAAGCTGAGTCCTCACATATTGTTTTGAATTTGCACATCTATCATGGATATTGTTATAGTTAACCCTTTGCAATGTTTGTCCAACGAACATCCCTTTGAAGTCGAGAGGGAGTTCTTTGATGACTTGTCTAAACTTGCATATGATGGTGAAGGCAAAGTGGCCTGGCCTGAGCACTTGGATGAATTCCATGCATTCATGGAGAATGTGGAAGGTTTTAATGAAGTAGAGGTATGTATGTTGCTCGCACACACACTTCACGAATACCCATTGTTATGGCGTCGCACGCTGCCTGCTAATTGCGTGCACTCATTCAAGCAGTTCAATGATCTAATAGAATATGTTTTTCATCATTTTGATCTTGAAGAACTTGATAAGAAATTTTTAAAACAATGGAAGGATCTGCATGAATCACTAATGGATTTTTGGTAGTGCTTCCGTCTACTCTCTTTTGAAACTTTGAGAAGTCAGATGAAATTCCAATATCTTTGGGACATATATGAGTATGACGTATCAAATCACTTTGTCTCAAAATGAAGAAAAATCTCAAACCCTGCTCAACATACTTTGGCGATGGAGTTGCGCCATCTCAAGCAGATAGAGTTGTTGTCATAAGTGATTGTATACCTTCCCCTCATCAAACAACTCCACCTCGGCAGAGTGATGTGGGAGTGCATGCACACAATTCTATTCATCTGTCACATGTCCCCACCCTCACTACTCTCAATTTTTGTGCAGATTTGATTGGGAAGCCCATGGGTTGTTTATATGCACCTGTTAGCTCAACCTCTGTCTCCACATTTTGTTGATCCTCCATATTGTATTGTCTTGTGTTCTTATATTCTAGACTCTACACTTGTTGTGAATGAGTATCAAGCTATCGATGAAGCTGATGTTGAACAACCAATCTTCGATGTCATTTATGATGAGTATGACTAGGAATTTGAGCATGAACCCATGATGAAGGATGACCTCCTTCTATCAACACCTCTTCCACTTTTTCTTGGAATATTTGGTGATTATGTTGTCTCTGATTCTCCTTGTGTAAATCCATCCATGGATGTATCTACTTCTGATCATTCGTAGAACACACCCAATGTCAGTCCATCATTTGACAGCGGAGAGGAAAAATATTTCATTGAAAATCCACTCAATTTTTCATCTAATTTTTCCAGAAATGCAGAGGGTGAACATTTTTTCCTCTCTTCTACCCCTCTGTATGATTCATCAGATCATGAGGGTGTCGATGAACTCATTTATTTTTCTGATCATAGTTGTCGTGATCTCTTTACTCCTATATTTGATCACAATGTTGATTCAATCATTGTTGATCTTTCAAAGCCACATGTTTATGATGATCTATCTGTTGATGAAGTCGAAACCCCGAAGGATGTCGAGGCACTTCATCTCGAGCTGATGGTTATGTCAGGCTCTCACTTTCCTGAGTTTAGTTTCACTTCTAATCAGGAAATTGTTGAAACACCCAAGGCTCCTCATCACTCGTCTGTATGCACTAAAGATCAATCCAACACACAAATTTCACTTCCTCCACCTGAATCACATGATCCCATCACTCATGCATTGGAGAAATCATACGCAACAAGCACACTTGCAATACGTAATTTGTCTTTCTTTCTCATGTTTGCTTTTTTGTCATAGTCAAGAGGGTGCGCATGGTTATCATCTGCATGCAGTGTGTCATAGGACCATGGTAAGTCCACAGAGTGCTTTTCTTATGATTTCACTCTTTTCTTTTCTATGGATGCGTTTAAGCTCGGAGCGTGTTAGTCTTCCTTGTTATATCTTTCATGTCTTTTGGTTCGCTTGAATGTCCTGTTCGCGAACCATGCCTTCACCAACATTGGTTGACCAATGCATCATTGGTTTCATTGGGAATATTACCTCGCGTGAGCAGACCCATGCACTGTTAGCTTAAGAGTAGGGGTAGTATTTGCTTTATGTCTTGTTTTCTTGAATGCATGTTAGCTTTGTTTTTTTGTTTTCATGCTTTCTTTCTTTTCTTACGTGTTTTCTTCTGCTATTTGTTTTGTTTTCTTGTTTGCGTCCCTAGGATAGTTTTGCATGAAACTATGTGCGACCCTTAAGACAATCAGGGTAAAGTACAGGAGGACTTGTACAACTACTAACACTTGGTTATTTGTTGTACTCTCTCTTTAAGTAGAACTTGTTGTCTTTAGTCAATGATACACCAATGGAAAATACATTCTGTTCAAAGTGAATCTTGGTGAAAACACAACACTTGCGCTCTAACTAGTACCACCTACTCTAGTCGGTTTTTTTTGGGTTAACCCTTGTCAGCTCAGTCAAGTAGAGTAAGGTGAGGGGAAAAACCTTAACAAGTATGTTAGAGGTATATATAACATACTTCTATGAAGGAACAACCTCTTTTTCTCTCAATAAGTTGGGATCCCTCTTCTGCCTTTGAAATAAATAAGTGCATATGCACAGTTCTATGAAAAAATGAAAATATGAAAATTTTGAAAAAAATGAATAAGGTGAAAGAAGAGAAAGGCTTCCTACACAGAGAGGTGATGCAAGTAACTCTACTGGGGTACTGACTAGGCTTTTTGGTAGTGGAGTGATGCTTGTGTTCATGCATGACTTCGTCGGGGTACAGTCTAGGCCTACTGGCAGTGGAGAAACACCATAGATGAAACTTAAACTCTGACAATCATATTACTTGTGCACTAATATACCCCTTATCCCCAATCGAAACAACTAAGTTGACTTGTCTTGGAATGTGTGTTGAATGATCAAGAGCATGGAAGGCACTACATCTTTCACTCAAGCTAGTGTGGAAACCACGACAATCAAAGAATCGAACAATAATTACGGAGGAGTTAGACTTGTTTTTCATGAAACAAGGTCCATTCATAGAGCTAGAGTTCCATTAGTGTCACCAATGTTGTAGCGACTACAACCATCCTCCAAAATTTTTCCTTAGCTTCGTTTTGGAGCCTCCCTACCAACCATCCTTAGCAACATGTCTTGCACTGCCCAGGTACTTATGTTGTTAGTTGAGTTTCCTTTGGCTTGTCAGCTTGTGTTCACTAACTTGTTTGCCTTTCACCAACAAGTTGACATCCTGTGACTTCGTTTTTAGCTGGTTCTTGTGCTGACTTCGAGAATTATGCAGAATTGGAGGGCAACCAACCTTGCTCTCCAGAATTACGCAAAGCATCAAGGAAGCCAGCTTCTCTCCAGAATTGTGCAGAGCATGCAAGGATTCCTTCCCCTGAAAATTAAGCAGATCAATCCATCATCAGGCTTGCTCTTAGAATTTGTGCAGTTTTGGCTGGCATCCTTGGTTTCAGTCTAGAAATTGCACAGAGCTTGAGGGGCAGCCAAAGCCACTTAGCCTAGAAACTGCGCAGAAGTCACCGCATGGCTTGTTGTCCATTGCATGTGCTCACAAGTTGACAAGTTCCCTCCAGGACTGAGCAATATTGCTTTCCATGCAAGGGTAGCTTGTTCTCGAAAAGGAAAACATTAAAAAGCAAAAAAGCATCCCTATATTATAGGGATCTATTTTTAGCAATTGGGGGTTACATGAAAAAGTCATTTTAGAAACCTCTCGCCAAGTGTCATGTTTTCCTAGAATTGTGGCATGCACATCATAAGCCTCGATCTTGTCCAAACTATTTATTCGAGGCTTCAGAGCTCATTCTTCACTTTGATCCTTGAGCTCTGGCATCCCCAACACATCTAGGAACATTCAACACACTCATCACAACTTTTTCTGGGTAAGTCCGCTTTTCATGTCTTTTGCTGCTTTTTTGTTGTTTTTTGTATTTTGGTTTGTGTTAGAGTTTTTTTCTTATTTCATTGAATGCTTGTTGTCATTTTAATTCATGTTATCTTGTCGAAGCAATGTTACAAGCTTTCCACTACATTTCCTTGTTGTCACATGCATGACATTGTTTATGCACTAACGGTTGTCATTGCGACGAATTTCTTCATGCACTTCATTGTTTTCCCATTTTACTGAATCCTGCACTCATTGATTACATGCACGTTCATTCACTCATGTATGCACCTAGTTTCACAAATGAATTCAGTCCTTATTGTTTTCAGCCGCCCGTTAGCGGGTCTGAGCTGCCTTGGCCCAGACCTTGCCTTGCCTGGCGTGCACTGTACATTTTTGGGATGGAAGGCCTTGCCTTGCTCCCAAAGATTATGCAGAACTTGCCTCATATTGGCCTCCCACGGTGTGATCTATGCAATTTTGAGAGGCAATGCCTCAGTTGGCCCCTCGAATTGCACAAAACAATTTTCCCGGGTTGCAGTCATGTTGACTGAAACTACGCATTGTCCAGTTCGAGTCCTCAGCAGGCCAAGATGGATTGTTCTCTGTGTAGTTTCAGTAGTCAGTCAGCTCACTGATAGTCTAGATTGTGCTCTATGCAATTCTGGCAGAATCTCCTAGCCTCTCAGTGAAAATTGCGCAAATCTTCCAGTCAGTCACCCAGGAGTGTTGCATGTCAGTCCTCAAGGTGCTTTTGGTTTTCAACTGATAGTTTTCTTTCCATGAGTGTTTCTCTATCTCCAGGTATAATAGGTGTTCATGAGTCTCTCAGTGGTATATGTACAATGGCTTCCAAGAGAGAAGGGTTAAAGGACACCATTGAGAGTGCAACTGGAGATGTGGTCGAACAAGTGTCTATGAGCTTACCCATATATGAAGGCACTAAGTTTTTCATAGACAAGGGGATCACGATCAAATGGAAAGACATCAATGACATCTTTTTAGGTACCTTTGAGGATAATCTGGAGGACCGCAGAGTCTATGTCAACATACACAAGTCTGGCTTGTACCGGGTTGCATGCAGGTATCCCGCGTTTCCATGCGCAGACATGATCCACTAGATTGTCTCGCATATTGGTCCAGGAGTGTCAGTGGAATAGAACTTGCTACCTTTAGGGTAGAGAAATTTCAATAGATGTATCACTCTCCGCAACTGGTGATCATAATGGATGCACCCTTCACCAAGCCTAGCAGCAGTGCAAACTCAAGAGACATCTTGAAGAGATGGGTGAGAGAACCATCTAAGTTTAGGACAACACCCAACCAAGTATAGAAGACAAAGATATTGTGGAAGGCTTATTAGTTCTTGGTCATCTTCGCATGCCGCTTATATGGCCAAAAGAGTACATAAACCTTCCTGAATAGTTGGGTGATTGTGTTGGATTAGCTGGAAAATGAAGGAAGATCTTTCAATTGGTCCGACAGGTTGGCTCTCAAGTTGAAGGGACAAGTAACAGATGCTCGACATCTGCCCAAGGGTCAACAATAAAATCTCTTCATGTCTACCTACATTCTTGATGCAATTTGTGCCCATCAGTAGTTCCCAGGCTTGGGTTGGGCATGAACACCTTCAGAAACCTCTGTTCACACCTATTTTAGGTTATTCTTTGAGTGCATCTTCATGGAGTTATACTACAACTATCAGACCACTTCGTCACCCCGGCATACAGGGTGATCTTTGAGAAGGAGTTGCCTTGCATGTCATAGGCAGAAATGGAGGCATTGGTTAACATAGCAGATTGGTATGCCTCACCCCTTGGCACCTTCATTTGGATGTACAACATGGAGAAGGCTCTGCATGTTTTACCGAAGTTTTCCATGGATAAGCTGGTCATGGAAGAGGCTTCTTACCACATCTAGACAAGGTTGTCAGTGAGACTGCACAAGAAGAAGAAGGCAACTTGGCTAGCTCTTCGTTTGTGGATCGGGTTGTATGAGATCCAGAATCTCAAGCATGTTGAGGCTGAGACGGAGGAATTCAAGAGGTTCACCTTCAGAACTAGAAGTTTCAATCCATATGACCTGCACCACTTATTGGAAGACCATTGTGTGATAGTGTATCATCCTTGGATCCATAGGGCATGTCATTGGCCTGAGGAAAACCCATGTAGATACTACTACAACTCCTCAAGGCTCAATGAACCAATTAGAGTGGTTATAGAATGGTTAGTAGCGCACAAGGTAGCAACATCTTAGAGAGTAGAAAACCTACGCATGACAAAGGCAAGAGGAAGGTTGCCGACAGCGCAGAGGTGGAGCAAAGCTGCAAGTTCAAAGAAGATCCATATGTATCAAGAGAAGCTTTAGAGATTGAGTCAGAGAAGTGGTTGCACAAAGGAAGGATTGCGCAAAGATAGAGGGAGAAGTAGAAGTAAGAGGAGGTAGAAAAGGAGTTGTAGGAGTTGAAGGAACAACTAAGGGAAGAAAAAGAGCTACGTAAAAGAGAGAAGGAAGCGCAACAGGAACATGAATAGAAGGAGGCACAACATGCACACATTGATGAAACTGCTCCAATACATGTGATTGATTCATCAGAACAACTGGCAGATATCAAATAGGGTGAGTAGCTGCAGGAGCAGGAATTTTCTCAGGAGATTGAACAGATGTTAGAGTAGATGGACATGGATGTGGTTCAGCTAGAGAAAGATCAGGATACGGACCTCATTCCTAAAGAATAAGAGGTCACTCCACTGGCTTCACCAAATCTGGGAGCAGAGCAAGTCCCAAGTGATCAAGGAAATACTGAAAACCTTTAGGAGAATATGGAATTAGATGTGCACACATATCCTTTGATGAGTCACAACATAGAGTTGTGCAGTCACGCAGAGTGCCCACTCTGGATGTCCATGTATCTCCTACGCAATTTGAAGAACAAGTGATCATTTTTGATGTGCGCAGACATCCAACTGCATTGGTCGATGCTACAAAGGCATATGCCGAAGCCACTAGCTCATGTGTGAGATTCTTGATAGCTGAGAACGAGCGCTGGCTAAGGAGTTGTAAGCAACCAAGCAGGGAGAAGAGAAAACTAGAAAATCATCTAGAGAAAAGTTGAAGAAATCAATACTTGATGAATATCGTCTCTCGTGACAATCATGCAGATGTTGTACTTCAAGTTCATCACCATGCATAAGTCAGTTGTCCATCTTAATATTTGGCAGCAACGTTGTGCTAGGAGAGCACAGATCTTGTCAGACATACACAGTGGTGTCGATTACATGTAGATATGGACAATGAGGTACAAGGGAGCCCCGTTGTACTTTCCAAATATGATGAAGCCAAAGGTAGTGGAGTTGAAGGCACACATCAAGAGTCAGACCAGAACTATGAGGAACTCCCACAACTCATCACTAGCTTATAGGCTTCACATGCATGAGTGTTTAGGAGCATGGATGTCATTGTGTGCACGCATGCAATCCCATCCATTGGAACACTCATCGAGGTGAAGGAAAAGAACAAATTCCAATTAGAGTTGGACATGTACTTTGAGCAAATGATGTGCATAGTCACCATCACAGATTTCTAGATGAGCGGAGACACTATGCACCAGTATGTCGCTGGTGCGATTGCACTCACCCCCATGATGTGCATGTTATATGACACACTGGATAGAGACAAAAAATCAGTGTACCTAGAAGCTACAGAGGCAAGAGTTTGATTTCAGAAGGATGTCACCATGGAGTACAAGGACACCATAACAAACTACTAAGCTTGGCATCAGTTCGCCACCATCGATCACCAAGAGGATGTCGATGAGTTAGTCTTCCCATGGTTGTATGAGTATCAGTGATGTCTTTCATAGCTTACTCAAGCCCATTTTTTGTCTCGCACGGGTACATGTGAAAATTTTATTGTAAACATGTTGTAATGTGAAAGACCAAGTTTCAATAGTAGAATTTAAACGGTCATGTGTAAGTTGAAGAGTCACGAGGGTAGGCTAAGAGTCAGAAAATGAAATTTCAAGGGTCACCCCACCCTTTGATATATATAGAACCTCATAACTCATTGTACAAGCTTTTGGGAGCCAAGATTTTGATAGGTTTAACTTAGATAAATCTTGGAGTGTATTGTAACGAGCCTTGGCTCCTCCTCATTGTAGAGCAAGTACATCTCTTTGGAGGAGCAGGCGGCAGTGCCTGTAATGTTCTGCTATCGGGGCTAGTGGTTGTCATGGTTGTATTTATGATTGGATATTTCACTCATTTAATATAATAAAGCTAGCATGTTTCATGCATATATTCTTATTGTATTTTGGCTATCCTAGTTACTTTAATGATGTATGTAGCTGTAATTTATGCATATATGTATGGAATATTTTGTATTTGTTTGTATGAATATTATTGAAGAGTTTTGTTGGTATAACTCATCACTTTGGATCGTCAGCTATCATGTTTTCCATCTCGTGATGTCTTTCAACTCGTGTGTTCTCTTTCAAGTTGAGTGCTATCACATGCTTCTAAGGGGTGCACTCTTCTCCCCTTTCGTGTGTTAGATCCTTTCATGCACCTTCCCTGACTTGCTGCAAGGTCACACCCTTGCTTCCAACAAGGACATCTTACTTACCTCTACGCACAACTGTAGCCAAGGCAATACCGTACTACCCATTGTTGGGACTCCTACTCCAAACGGTTTGAGGTCTACTTGGGACTTCTTACCTGGGAGATCCCCTGACATGTTCGTGGGTCTAGCACTGTCAACAACCCCACATTATATATATATATATATATATATATATATATATATATATATATATATATATATATATATATGTATATATGTATGTATGTATGTATGTATGTATATATGTATATATATGTATATATATGTGTATATATATATATGTATATATATATGTATATATATATATGTATATATATATGTATATATATATATGTATATATATATATGTATATATATATATGTATATATATATATATATATATATATATATATATATATATATATATATATATATATATATAGATATATATATATATATATATATAGAGAGAGAGAGAGAGAGAGGTTGGTTAGAAAGGTTAGTGTGCTCTTATTTTGAGCTTTCTTTTTAATGTCAGTGTTACTCTCTCTCGTGACATGGGACCTTCTCCATACCTCAGATTAGATCCATCTAACACTAGATCTGTCATGCGCCAAGAGGGATCAAATCCTTGGAGGTGCAAAGCTTCTTTTTGGAGTGTAGAATTTGAGGAAAGGTTTGCACCTCAAGGGATTTGATCCCTCTCAATGCACGATAGATCTGGTGTTAGATGGATCTAAGCTGGTTCCAATTGAGGGAAACGATATCAGATTTTTAGATTATCATTATTATGTATATGTTTGAGATTAAAATCAAAATTCACATAATTTTTCTTTTCTTGGCATGCCCATATCATTCTCTTCTTTAATTTAGTCTGTGTTGCTTGCCTTGAATGTTATTTACATTTGTGTTTGGATCCTTTGAGTGGTTTGTGTGTTTATATGTTTGGATGATAATGTTTTTGAATGTTACAATTGTTGTGTTATTTTTTTATATGTGTATGTAATTCTATATTAGTAATTAGTTGGTGATGAAGAAGGGAGACAATCTTGTCAATAGTTTGCAGGAGTATTGATACTACACATCTATTTCATTTAATTTTAGGTATCACAACTTTTGACAACTAATTAATTCTCAATAGTGTCCCTCCAAGTATTACTAAATATATCTTGAAGAGTAGTTTTAATAATTTATTGCATCAAGATTACTCTTGAAATATTTTTTTCCTTTGCTAATATTTGAAATAATTTATTTCCTTAAAGAATATTTTGATGATTTTTTATCTACAGTCTATTAAGCAAAGTCAAGAAATAATGTATTTTTATTTTTATTTTTTAATGAGTGGCTAGAATTATAAAAATTTTACATTATTTCTTTCTCCAAACAATTATCGTGTCTCCTTCAAGAATATTTTGATTTGTTTTGAATGTTTATAAATATATCTTTTCCTCTTCTAAATATTATGAATACATTATTCTATGCAATTATCTAATAGTAATTTTGAATATATTTTGAATATATGTAATTGTATATTAGTAATTATTTGGTGATGTAGAAGGGAGATGATCTTGTCAAGGATTAATTTGTACTTTACAGGAGGATTGATTATGCACATCTATTTCCTTTTAATTCTAGGTATCACAATTTCTGACAACTAATTAATTTTTAATAGTGTCCTTTTAGGTATTTACTAAATATATCTTGAAAACATGTTTTCTTAATAATCTACAACATCAAGATTAACAACATCTAATGCATCTAATGCAAGAACTAAAATAAGATTAGAAAATAACTTCTACGCTAAGATCAATGCATCTAATGTAATCAATCAAATGATATTAGAAATCAACATCTACACTGAAATCAATGCGTCTAGTGAAAACGGTCAAATAGGATTAGAAATCCAAATCTAAATTGAAATAAATACATCTAGTGCAAAGAATCAAACAATATTAGAAATCAACATCTACACTAAAATCAATGCATCTAGAGCAAACAATCAAATAGTATTATAAATCAATATCTATACTGAAATCAATGCATCTAGTGCAAACAATTGAATAGAATTTGAAGAAAACACCATCTACACTGAAATCAATGCATCTATTGTAGGAAATATTTTTCCCTCTCTCACCCCTCCATCAAATCTTGAAAAATAGTTTTAATAATTTACAGCCTCAAGATTAACAACATCCAATCCATCTAATGTGAGCAATTTAATAGGATTAGAAAAAACATCTACACTAAAATTAATGCATCTAATGCAAGCAATCAAAAAATATTATTTATCAACATCTACACTGAAATCAATGCATCTAGTGCAAGAAATCGAATATAATTAGAAATCAACATCTACACTAAAATCAATGCATCTAGTGCAATTAATCAAATATGATTAGAAATCACCATCTACACTAAAATCAATCCATCTAAAGCAAGTAATCAAATAGGATTAGAAATAAACATCTACACTAAAATCAATGCATCTAGTGGAAATAATCAAATATAATTATAAATCAACATCTACACTGAAATCGATGGATCTAGTGCAAGTAATCAAATAGGATTATAAATCATCATCTACACTGAAACCAATGCATCTTGTGCAAGAAATATTCTTCCTTTTCTCCCCCAAACATCTATATCTATATCTCCCTTCATCTCTCCTTCTTTGTCTCTCTATCTCACCCCCCAAAACATACATTCTCTCTCTATCTCTCTCTTCTTCCCTCTCTTAACCTCCCATCTATATCTCTATCTCCCTCTGCCTCTCCTTTGTCTCTCTATATCACCCCCAAAGAATACACACTCTTTCTCCATATCTATCTATCTCTCCCTCTCCCTCTCTCCCCCTTCTATTTATCTTCCCTCATTATCTCCTCTCTCCCTATCTCTCTCTCCATCTTTATCTCTATGTCTTTCTTCTTACCTACTTGTTTCTCCACCTTTATCTCTATGCCTTTCTTCTGACCTACCTCTCTCTCCCTCCCTCTCTCCTCTCTCTCTCTCTTATTTCCTCTTTGCCCCTTCCTGTGCCACCTCACTCTATCCCCCACCTTCCCCACTCTCTTTTCCCTCCAAGTTTGTCACTATCTCGCACCCTCTCCCCTCTCTCATTCTCTCCCCCTTTCCTCTCATCTCTACTTTTTTGTCTCTCTATCTCACCCAAAAACATACACACTCTCTCTTGTCACCCCCCTCTCTCTCTCCACTTTTCTCTGTCTATGTCTTTCTTCTTCTCTCCCTCTTTACACCTCCAACTCCATCTCTTTGTCCCTCCCTCTCTCCTCCTCTCTCTCAAGTCCTCTCTTTGGTCCTTCCCCTCTCTCCCTTTCTCTCCTACCTCCCTCTCTCTCTCTGCCCTCCAACCTTGTCACTATCTCTCTCTCCCTCTCTCTCTCTCTCTCCCTGTACCCTCCAACCTTGTCATTATCTCTCTCCCCCCTTCATCTTTGTGTCTCCCCCTATTTCTTTCTTTCTCCTCTCTCCCTCTCTCACTCCTCTCTTTCTCTCTCTCTTCCCTCTCCTTTATTGTATCTCATCCCCTCCCTTCTCACTCCCCCTATCTCTCCACCTTTGTCACCCTATGCCTTTGTTCTTCCCTCCATATATATATCTAGAGTTAATATATATCATGATAAATTAATATATATTACAATATAAAAAAATTAATATTATATTAAATTTAATATTGCATTAATCTAAAGTTATTAAATTTATTAAATTTAATATTATAATATATTAATATTAATATTAAATATAATATTAATATTATAATATCTATATTAGATTTAATGATGTTTTTTACATGGCATGATAGAAAAATTTATAATAAAGCTACATTAATTTCTGAATTCAAGATTTTGTGATCCATATTATGAATGTTGAGAAATCTTTCCATAAAAATAACATAAAGAAACTTTAAGTCTTAAAGTTTCTTTATGTGGATTTCACAGAAAGATCTCTCAAGAAAAACTATATTAAATTAATATTTTCAAATATTACAACTTTGATGTGGAATATCTATGTCTTAAAATATTTTCATAAATCCCTAAGATATGAATTTTATTCATTTTACAAATGTTTAGTTAAAAGAAATATTAAAATATTTTGGAGCAAGAAATTACATTGGCTTTAGTAAAGAGTAAAAAAGTTTAAAATTTTACCTAATTTGAAATTTGAATGTGGTAAAAAAATGTGTTAAAGATAAATTTATGATTCATTCACATTAATTGATGAATTAATTTAATTTAATTAATTATATTAATTAATTATATTAATTTAACTTAATTATATTAAGTTAATTAATTGATTAAATTAAATTAATTATATTAAATTAAATTAATGATTTAATCATATAATTAATTATATTAAATTAGAAACAAATTAATTAATTAATTTAAATTAAATTAATGATTTAATTATATAATTAATTATGTTAAATTAATTAAAACTTAAGCTAATTAATTAATTAATTAAATAATTTAAATTAATTTAATTAATTATATTAAATTAAATTAATGATTTAATTATATAATTAATTATATTAATTAATTTAATTAATTATATTAAATTAAATTAATGATTTAATTATATAATTAATTATATTAAATTAAATTATATAATTTTATAAGATTGAATTAATTAAAAATTATTAATCCTGAACTAATAATGAATAATTAAATAATTAATTAAAATGTTTTTATAAAACTTTTAAATAAAATTTATGGAAATTAATTAATAAATAAGAAATCATGTGTCGACCCTTTCAAAATTAGGGTTCTTGGTTTATTTATATCCAGGTCGCAAGGCTCCCTTCTCTCAATAATCTTTCATTCATTTTCTATCTCATTTGTCCTGATGATGGACCCCCTTTGGGGTTTGAAACGTCGGCATAATGAACTAGAAACTGTGGGTAATCCGGATCATGCTACAAACAATTAAACACATGAGATAATTTACTATCCATTCAAATACATAGTTATATTTTAATAATTAATCTTTGTCCATTAATATATATATATATATATATAAGATTGACCCACATTAATGAAAATTAATTTTATCATTTTTTGAGGACATGACATACTTACACATTGGGGTCATACCTCTCGGGGCAATAATAATTATTAAATAATTCTTATTATTTATTTGTATATCGAAGTGTAGCCCATTATTCATGTTTTATGTTCACCAACGTGTAATAGATATACCGATGTTTTGTACTATGATGTGTTAGGCAAACAAAGAAGCCATAATGTGCAAATATGCTAAAGAAAAGTCCATTAATCAGTATTGATATGAAATAAATGAGTTGCTAAGAAGCCAAACCAAATCTCAATTAAAAATGGAGGGAGTTCCTCTTATGCCATTATAGGGCTTTGGGCTAAATATGTGCCTTCAAAGTGCCCTTCAATATTTTCAAAAATGAAGTTAACTTGACGGAAAATGAAATTAATATTAATATTAATATTATTATTATTATTATTATTTATTTATTTATTATGTTATTTTATTTTATTTTATTTTATTGTATTGTATGAAAAAAGCACAATTTGTATTAATATCAGAGTAGAAATTTACAAATGTCAGCTGTTGTTCAAAACATAAGCCATTTTGGCATTGTCTGTTAATTAAAACAGGTTGTAATTGCAAGTACCTCATAACCTCAATAAGAAATAGCAAGTGATACAGCTATTCTCTGATTACACTATGTATAGGGAACTGAAAGGATATAAGCTAGATACAAAAATACACAAAATTATAGCCAGTAGTGGTATGCCTATTTTAGGATACTGTATGGTCTTGTTGAAAAAAACACCATCTACAATGGGGAAGAAAATACCTCCTCATAGAGGACACTGTTTTATGCCCAGTGGCTAGGTAGCCAAATAATCTCCAATAGAAACAAAACTAGACTTCAGTAGTGCCCAGGAGACAACCTATATTCCTGGAAATAGAAGGTCCTCCATGACATAGGTGTTGTTCTCCTAGTTGATTTCCATGTACCATTTACCATATTCTTAGAACATGCCTTTTTTTGATAGTCTGTCAGCTTGCATATTTTGGGATTTGCTATGTGCTGGATTGAGTAGCCATCTTTGAAGTTTCCAAAGGACCTTTATTCTCTTCATCCATCCTAGTAAAGAAGGGGTGTTGATGGAAGCCTTTTGATCCAGGTGGATATTGGCGGCCACCTGCTAATTCTACTTGGATCCCCTCTAGTGCTTCTTTCAGTTTTTTCAATTTCCTTAATTATAGCACAGTTTACTATTTTTAGCAGTTTTTCGGGTCCTAAACTTCCGGAGCCGTTTTGAGGCCCTAAACGACGTTTTTTGGGAAATCTACCGCCAATGGTTTTTAGTCAAAAATCGTCTTTTCTGTAGTAGTCCTCGAAGAGATCTTTCCAACGGGTTATCATGCATGTTAAACGGAGATAATACGACCAATTCGCGACCCCGGGAAGTTGATGTACCAACTTACCAAAAAACGGGGCCCACAATTTGGCGTTTCATCTTCTAGGGTTAGGTTTTGGAATGTGAAGGGTTTTCCATTGTTTCTCAACAATAAATAGGCCTTTGAGCCTCATTGTAACATAGTTCAGAGGCATGTAGCCACACATATCTTCTCAGAGATAAGCTACCATCGCCCTAGCTAGTTTATTTCCATTTTTGGTTGTAAGCATATTTCAGTATTTTCCATTAATGAAATGAAGTATTATTTCCACTGCATCTTTGTGTATATGGTTATCTCTATAATTTGTTGCGTTCCTGTTTAATTCCGAATCACCTTTCCTAACACATGGTCGATTATGATCTTGGAGTCTCCATATACATGTAGGAAAGGGATATTTAAGAAATTGTTGAACCACAATAGGCCCCAGAGAGCCATTTCTTTCACCTTGTTGTTGGTGCCATTTCCTCCATTCCAGAGAATATTGTAGGTTAATTGTTCAGTTATGGATATCCAAACACCACACGCACTTAACCCTTTTGTGTAGTTGTTTCTAGGAAAAATAGTGTCTTTTCGAGCGACTAGCCCTCTAGGTTTGGCAGCTATCCTAGAAACAACAGTTTAAAGCAATTCATGATTTCTTCTATGTATAATAGATAAGGAAAAGACAAAGGAACCAACCTGGATCTTCCGCTTAACTCCTTTTTTGATCTCTCTCCCTTGACAGAACTCGCAACTCCTCTCCATACTTATCCCACTTGGGGAGTACCTGTAGAAACACAGTAACAAAGAATCGTCAAAACATCTTGATTTATTATATCATAATCATTACAAAATCCGAAATATAATGAACATACAATGGCATTCACAAATAATAACATTCAAAATTGCACAGTTATATGGAAGAAAACTCGAAGAACTTCATTAAATAAAAGGGAGAATTACAATCCAGTTGTTTGTTCCAGCATGATCCTCCCAGCATCAAGCCCTCTTCACCTCATGAAATAGTAAGATCACACCAACAATATAATGCTCTTTCCTCAAACTATTAACACCTACTTGCAATTCACAATATTCCAGCCCCTCTAGATCTCTTAGATGAGGGATCCATTTGTAGATGTGTGCAAGGGTGTGAGTCATGTTTGGGATTTGATTAGTGTCATTCCACTTGTTACAATTGGTTCCACAAGAGGGGAGATAACTGAAGTTTATATCTCTTACTCATCTTTGGGGTGAATTCAAAGAGGCAAGTGTTAGAGGGGAAGTTTCTAGAAGATTCTATGATCATCCACTTAGCAAATTGTCCCGGGAATTTGTCCATCCTCGCTCATCACACCCTATAGAAGGCCTCATCAGTATGAATCGCACCTGGCTAGTGTAGAAGTCAGTATTCATCGCACCCTGACAATGAAGCAGTCAGTATGGTCCAGTTTAGGCCAATTCTGGATGGTTTTCAGGTGGAACTTTTGGAGAATGATGTAATCAGATGACCATGTTATTTCAGGGTATGAAACAACACTTTTAGGGGTTAGAAGAGCCCTAGTTTAACGACATATAAGATTGGGGTTGCAGTGCCCAAATATGTCTATAACAGTTGCCCCCTAAAGCATGAAGTCATAAATCTTTGATGTCGGTTGAAATGATTTATCATAAGGATCCGAGGTTTTCGAAACTGGAAGGTGACCTGTATAAGATACAATACAATACATCATGATAATATAATTTTCATGATCGAGCTGAAGCGGGCATTCCCATGCTCAACTTTATAAATTCATTTCATGTACATAGAATAGATAATCATCTGCAGTTGCAGACTGGTGATTCTTCATATGTAGAGTCATCATCCCTGGCTTGGATGACTATCTGTGCAGCTTCTGTGTACATTTGATGTCTTTATATCCTTGAATATATTGTAGCCTGGATGGATGAAACTAGATCCGAGGTCTTCAAACTCATTCAATCTTCACCCGATGTACAAGTTGATCCATGTGAAAAGATGTTCTGAAGTCAAACATGGAAAGACATCACCTGATTACCAGCCAATAATGTAAGCTGTTAACAGATGCGAGAGGAATCACCGATAATGATGATGACCCTCAAGGTACTACAGTACAATTCACGTGGTGTGAATATATGATCCGATGTCGAACACCATGCAAAATCTTTCGATCGAAGGCCATTGATGTCAACCTGTCGCCGGAAGTGAGAAACTTGCCATTGAGGCATGCAAGCTTCAAAGTACTGAAAGGGTTGTTTCTAAGTCAACTTCTTGGATAATGAGCTAATGTCGACAAGAAGTGACTTGTCGTAGGAGGGCCTTGATGTATCCCACATCTACGACATGAAACGAAGCAAATGATTTTTTGGAGGTGAAAATGATCTGACGACACAGGGTTCAGGAATGGTGGTCATGAAAAATGGAGGTTGAAGGTATTGCAGTGGATGAGGCATTAATTGGATGGTGAATTCTCGACTGAATGACTTCTCTTGAACATATCGGTGACACTGAGATGGATTGGTAGCGTTAACCCCAAAAATGGATGGTGTGGAAGACCAATGGTGAAATGACGGTGAACGGAATAACCCAACCCGACTCAATCATGGTGATGGAGTGAAAGTGTCATGTTCAAGAGTGACCTGCTACCATAAAATTCTTTAAGTTTTCTTCCCTTTTTCCCCAGTCATTGCTGACCAGTACCTCTTTATTTTTGTCAATCTTGAGGAGGATAACATATGCTTGTTCTATAATTTTCCCTTCGGGCAAACCTATCGCTATGTTTTAGCGAGTTTAGCGACAGTGAAACTCGTTCTTGTCTAGGTGGACAAGTTTGTCGTTATTGTTTCAACGAGTTTAACGACAAGGATAACTTAGTCCTTTTCATGTTTAAAGAGTTTTAAAAGGGATGAAAAAGAAACTCCAGCAGTTCTTTTTCGTAGCATAATCCCTTAAGTCCGAAAAAGGATAAAATAATACGAAAGGGATGACTTTTCCATCACTTTAGCAAGCCGAAAAGACAAGCGCTCAAACTTTTTCGTGGGCTAATCCCTTAGGTCCGAAAAACATTAAAATATACAAGAGGGATGGCACTTTCAATTACTTTAGCAATCTGGAAAGGCCAATATCTCGACAATCTTTTCATATTTAACGAGTCTGAAAATAGTTTAAAGGAGATTCGCTTTTGAGGAACAAGTGGTGTTTAGGGTAGCAACTGGTTC
Organism: Pinus tabuliformis; assembly: GCA_031772625.1. Lineage (NCBI taxonomy): Eukaryota > Viridiplantae > Streptophyta > Pinopsida > Pinales > Pinaceae > Pinus > Pinus tabuliformis. The sequence continues at coordinate 671,719,583 of CM062807.1, forward strand.
CAGGTAAGCTTGGAAATTCTCAAAACATGGTGATGTGAAGAGGGTGGCTAATAGGACCACTCATTGTAGTTGTTCCTCAAAAAGGTAAACAATCAAGTGGAAGTGTATGATCAGCCAAGAGAATGGAGGTGATGGCAGGAACACAACCAAGGCTCAAAAGGCTGATAGTATGGCAATCACAAAGGTTATTTACTGAAGGTGGGTTCATTTTTTAATGAGCTTGAACCATGGGGAACCATGCTTAGTGGTAGGTTTATTTTTTAACAAGCTTGAACCATGGGGAACCATGCTTAGTGGTAGGTTTATTTTTTAACAAGCTTGAACCATGTGACAACATATGCTCGGTTTTTAGTTTTTCTTTTTATGCGAACTAGAAATGACAAAACTAAAAAGCTAAGGAACTGCTGAGGTTAGGTAGGATGGTTTTTTGTCAGTGGTTAGACAAAACACTTCCTTTGCTTTGTCTGCAGTGCGGACGAAGGTGAATGGTGGTCAGACCAATCACCTAACCTAAGAAGCTAAACAGCTAAAAAGCTAAAAAGCTAAAAATACTAGAGAATGAAATTGAAAAAGGTTTGCATGCCCCCAGCATGATGAAAAGGAGAATCTCCAGTAACCATATGGAAATCACTGTGGTTAAGCAGGATGGTTTTTGTCAGTGGTTAGACAAAACACTTCCTTGGCTTTGTCCGCAGAGCAGACAAAGGTGAATGGTGTGTCAGACCAATCACTTAACTTACAGGGAAATTCATATGGTAGGATGGTTTCATCAGTGGTTAGACAAAACAATTCCTAGGCTTTGTCCTCAGAGTGGACAATGGTGAATGGTGTGGGATGGCACTTCCAATCACATAACCTATAGGGAAACCTATCTTTTCAGCTAGGTTTGTTCGCCAACACAGACAAGGGTGCATGCCCCTTAAGCTTCGTTACATCCACCCTTCATGTGGGAAACACATCACTCGAAGGAGTGTTGAAACAATAGCCTCCATGTTATAAACATAGTCACATCCAAGGAGTAGATTGTAATCTAATGGTCCTTTGACTACCATCATGTTCTGGTGAATGATTTTCCTTCCCATAGTTATTGGTAACTTACGAAGGACCCCTAATGGTTGACTGGTTCCTTTGTTAAAGCCTGACAAATTCTGTGTGACAGGCATAAGCGTTGGTGAACCAAGCGCTTTCCAAGCAGTTGAGGAAAGGATACTCACTGATGCCCCTTCATCTATGATAGTGCCAGACACGATCACTTTTTAAACTTGTACTATGATCCAAAATGGTACATTAGAAGGAAGGCGAGATCTTGCTAGTCGATTCCAATCAAAGGAAGTGACTAGACTACTTGGAGGGGGTATCGAATAAATGGGTGAAATAACCCCTTGAGTAGCGGGAACTGGGGGATTCTCTTCTTGTTGTGAAGGAACGGGCGGATTTCCTCCAAGTTCATTGGACTCTGAAGTAACAAAAGGAATTTGAATGGTATCGTTCTCACTCTCTTCAGGAAGGATATGATATTCTAAAGGTAAAACTGGGTCAACTGCCATCTCGACCTGTTGACTTTGGTCCGGTATGGACTCAGAAGATTCACTTTCAGTGATAGGTGTTTCGACCAACGGTTGAGTTATGTTAGTTAGATTTTCAACTAGTAAAGGACTTGGGGAGAGTTTCTTGTATCCAGATGGAAGTTGTTGCGGTGAAGCAGGACAGTTATGCAAGACTCTTTTGGCTTCATCCAAAAAAGGACAACAGGGAAGGGTATGATCCCCTTCACATAATGTACATGGAATTTTGACCCTTCTTTTCTATCCACTATTACTAGTTGATGGTGTGCTATCAACATGATCACCAGAGGTTGATGACACCAGTTGGTGCGAATGGGGGGACCATTCTCTCAAGATCTGAGGAATGCACGGAAATTCTCGATGAAAATGGTCTCCTCTACAAATTATGCATGGAGATCTAGGTTTACAAGTTTTCACCAGATGCTGCATGGTTTCCCCCTTGCTGAATTGGCTTCTTCTTCTTCTCCTCCTTTCCTTTCTTCTTCTTCTCATCCACTTGGTTACTAGCATCGCTATTTTCACCAAGCGAAGAGGAAGGAGGGGAGGGAGAAACAAATGAAGAAGAAGGTGAAGGGTCAACTTCAGTATTAAGTGAATGCTGATTCAATTGTTGAGGAATCACGATATTTTGAACCACAGAGGTTGAGAACAGCCATACTAGTAGGCCAATGGTAAGTCCCGGAAGGGACAATGTGGCCATATGAGGAGCACCAATATTTCCCCAAGAAGTAAAAGGACTAGGATTCCCCTCCAAAGTGATTCCTTGATTGGTGGACTCCATTATCTCAACTTAAGATCGACGAGGGAACATGGATGTTATTATGGATTAGTAAATTTTAATGATGCTTTGACACAACTTTGCTTTTTCAATTTTTAAGAGTCGAGAAAAAGCTAAATATGACTCTAGTCCCCTTCGATTTTTAATGAGCCTGAAGTGACAAGTGCTCAGATGGACCTTTTCTTTTAAAGAGTCGAAAAGGAACGAAAGTGATTACTCTGGAAATCTAGACAGCGGAATTACCAAACCAATCGCAAAACTGCAATATACGCCTTGGTGATCAATTAAAGAGAAATTACCAAGGACTTATGTACGACAGTAAATCTTCCTGAATGTTGTGTTCAGTGCATTGCGATTGATAGGGCGACAGACTCAGCTTCCTATGGATAAAGGATATAAGCCTATTGTGGTCTCCCAATATATACTCGACGGTACAAGGAGCACAAGTCCGTGCTAGCACTTGTCGTATCAAGGAGGAGGAATCACCCAACCTTCAATGAAATGATAGTTACTAGATTTTACGACGCCAGAACACGTCTCTAGCCTAGACCTCTAGATGTGTTGCGTTAAGTTCCAAAGCGTTGTTAGGTTCATTGAAATTTATTTTAGAGTTGATCTTGTTTAAAGTTTTCCTTTCAATGGTTCACCACGTGATGTTGATTTGAAATTCCTAAAATGCAATCTACAATGATAAACAATCGTTGTTTATTTTGATCAATGAAAATCCTAGCTACTAGGGAAAGAAGATTACAATTCTTTCAAACAAAGAGCAAAGAGCACACACTAGTGCATTTTCCTAAATCATTTTTCGCACACAAACTAAATGCAAATGCATGCATTTATTTTTCATTCCCCTTAATGTGAAAAATGCCAAAAAGGAAAACTAAGTGTAGCAAAGATTTGAAATATTTCTTTCAAGGCAACATTTTCGACAATTTCTTTTTCAAAATAGAAAGGTAGAATAAACGACACTTTTCAATTTCAAATAGAAAATTCTTTTGACACTTCAAATATCAACAAATCAAATTAGATACTTGACAAAAAGTTCAATTGACTATCGAGGGAAGGAAGACTCAACGACACTTCTCTTTTTGACACAAAACGACAGATCGATTTAAGCAACTTTTCGACAAAGGATTGTAAATGATGGACAAATACATAAAAACATTTACTAGTCCTAATCAATGGAGGCTAATCTATGTGATGCAAAGAGGCTTCAGTAAGGAGGCACTGTTCATAAGCAGCAAATCAACTAGAAAGAACTGAAAACAAGGAAAAAACCCCCAAATTTCAAGTATGGAAATAGGTTCATTCAGTCAGTGCACCTAGCCTTCACAGAAACAGGCATGCATCGCACTTTTTAGGCTCGGGAGGTGCGATTCATACTGGTTCACAGTGACAGATAGTGCGATGGGCCAGGGAACGCAACTGAAATGGGTTTTGCCTCAAATTTGGTGCTGATTTCAGTGAGTTAAGCTTAGCTATGATGGACAATAAAGAGTAAAGTATAGAGGAATGATCTTGAGAGGTTACTGAGCTACCAAAAGGGCATCTAGAATGCTTGTAAGTCAAATTTTTAATTCATAAACTAAACCGGAGATTGACTGAAGCGACATTCATCTACTATGCAATTGCAAAGCAAGAGTAGTTTGAAGGCTACCTGGCTAACTTCAGGCTCCGTGTATACTTTATAAAACAAACTATAACAACAAACAAACATCTATTTGATCCCTAGTGGAGTCGCCAATTTATTTCTCGAAAACTAGTGTCTTTTCAAGCGACTAGCCCTCTAGGTTTGGCAGCTATCCTAGAAACAACAGTTTAAAGCAATTCGTGGTTTATTCTATATATACTAGATAAGAGAAAGACAAAGGAACTAACATGTATCTTCCGCTTAACTCCTTGTTTGATCTCTCTCCCCCTTGACAGAGCTTGGAGGGTACCTGTAGAAACACAGTAACAAAGAATCGTCAAAGCATCTTGATCTATTATATCATAATCATTACGGAATCAAAAACATAATGAACATACAATGGCATTCACAAATAATAACATTCACAATTGCACAGTTATATGGAAGAAAACTCGAATAACTTTATTAAATAAACGGGAGAATTACAACCTAGTTGTCTGATCCAGCATCATCCTCCCAACATCAAGCCCTCTTCACCTCATGAAATAGCAAGATCACACCAACAATACAATGCTCTTTGCTCAAACTATCAGCACCTACTTGCAATTCACAATATTCTAGCCCCTCTCGATCTCTTAGATGAGGGATCCATTTATAGATGTGTGCAAGGGTGTGAGTCATCTTTTGGATTTGATTAGTGTCATTCCACTTGTTACATTTCGTTCCACAAGAGGGGAGATAACTAAATTTTAGATCTCTTACTCATCTTTGGGGCGAATTCAGAGAGGCAAGTGTCAGAGGGGAAGTTTCTAGAATATTCTATGAGCATCCACTTAATAAACTATCCCAGACATTTGTCCATCCTCGCTCATTGCACCCTATAGAAGGCCTCATCAGTATGCATCACACCTGGCTAGTGTAGAAGTCAGTATGCATCACACCCTGATAGTGGAGCAGTCAGTATGGTCCAGTTTAGGCCAATTCTGGATGGTTTTTCAGGTGGAACTTTTGGGGAATGATGTAATCAGATGGCCATGTTCTTTTAGGGTATGAAACAAAAATTTTAGGGGTTAGAAGAGCCCTAGCTTATCGACATATAAGACTGGGGTTGCAGTGCCGAAATATGTCTATAACAACAGCGCTGTCAAAAAATCCCATTGGATACATTAGCAGTGAGTTAATGTGCCCACAGGGATTGTTGCTTGGCCATTTGGATTGGGGGAAAAACATTGTAGTTTGTTACAATTCTATGAAAGACTTGCTAGCAATCCTCTCTCATGTTGAAGAACAAGAAGTTGTTCCACCATTTCTAGATTGCCCATATACTGATTAAAGGAATAGGTCTCCAGGAGGGCTTCTGTGTACCCCACCATTCCAGTGAATCTTTAATGGATGAATGCAGTATAAAACGAAAGCCAAAATATTTAGATAAATTTTTCCATACCTGTGTGGTGAGTTTACATTGCAGGAAGATGTGATTGTTGTTTTCAGCTTCGCATTTACAAATAGAATAGATACCCAGCCCTTGCCAGTGTCTTTTCTGTAGATTCTCCCAAATGAGGTTCTTGTTGTGAAAAACCAGCCAAGAAAAGATGATAATTTTGTTTGGAATTCCTGTTTTCCAAAAAATTGTGGGGAATTGCAATCTTGATTGAAGTGTTGGTATTCTAGAAAGAGAGAGATAAGTATCAGCTACAATAATATTATCAGTCTTCATCTTACCTTTCCATGTGAGATAATCTCGGGGTTCCGTACGACAGATACCAATGTTTTTTATATTTTCTATGATCTTGTTCCATTGTAGGGCTGCTTGACCATTTAGGCCAATGATGTGTGCTTCCTTCCAAAACGGTAGAGGGCCTTGCCAACCTGCTATAGCTTGGCCACATAAATTAATATTTATTAGGCTGAGAGGTATATTTATTTATCCTTATTTTTATTTCAATTACACAATCTATATATTTTAATGAACTTGGAGAAAAATCAAAGACATAGAATATTCAACTATTAATTTACTCTGTGACGTTGGATATACCAGATGTCCAAATCACGATCAATATATTCCTAGTGCATGCAGAGTAACTGAAGAGGAATGTCAAATTATTAGATGATAGATGGCATAGGAAAATATTAAGACAAACCAATAATCATAGACAAGGAGAAGAAAGCCTTTTCATATATTTTCACAGGATACTATTTTCTTCCCTAAAAAAGTTTGTTTTGCTTGCTTCTCATCTCGGATTTTTAGAATCTTATCTGATTTGATGGAAAGAAAAAAAAGGTTATCATTGATAAAATCAACATACAGTGCTGAAGGTTGTGATCTTTCGGGTTGTGAGAAGTGAGCAGTTTAAATTTTTCTATATATTTAAATTAACTAAAGATGTGTTAAAATTAGAAATTAGAATATGAAATTTGTATAATTAAATTATTTTAAGTACATGTTTGTTAAAATTATAAATTTGAATCTGAGAATTGTATAATAAATCTATATTTATATTTGCAAGTGAATAAATTCATTAACATATTAAAAACACATTTTAAATATAAAAAAATTATAATTTAGTTATTACTAAATTTCACCAAAAGAAAAAAAAAAACAGTGTTCAAATTATAATTCTTATAGTGTATAGTAGTACAACCATATATATTTAATTGCTCGTAAATGTCTATTGGTATCAATTATAGTAACATAAAATTACTTAATACATAAAAATTAAATAAATTGTAATTCTATTTTAAATTATTATTTTAATCAATGATAAAAAGAATTAATATATAGGTTGAGCTTGTAGTCACCTCTTTGTGTCATTCATTGTGACATATGTAACATTCAATATTGGGCTTCAACATTTTCATAAATGACCCATATGATTTCCTAATTTGATTCATATGCCTCAATCTAGGTACTTGATCATATCCTCTATAGTTGATAACATCATGGGTTCTGCAATCCCATGTTTTATGTCCAAGTATTGTTCATGAAAAAACAATGACCAAAAAGCTTGTTTTGATACTTGGGAGCATAAGAGTGTTTTGATGTGACATATATTAATGAAGTTATTCCTTGGAATAGCCTCATCCCCTTGTTGACTTCTCACCCTTTCTCTATTATTTCTTGTGGATCCTTTGTGAAAAATTTCTGTCATGGAGGGTTTCATACTTTCATTATGATTCCTTCTCTTTTATGATATAGATGTACCTTGTTGATTTTTGGCATCATTCTGGGGATAATTAGAAATGTTGAAATGGACATTCTTGGACTAATTCATCACTTTCTTAAGATCTCCGAAGAGTTGTTGCTAGATGTAATGAATTTCTAATTGAGATTCTTGCGATGATCTTCATTTGATGTGCTTAGAAGAGCTTTATTCTTGGATGTCTCACAACCTTCATTATAACTCACCATTATTTTTATGAGAGGATGTCTTGAATGCTAAGAATATGATCTAGTGATTTATACCCTTTTTGAACCTTTAAGTTGTGCTTGATTTGTTCTAATTCTTCCTTCAGAAGCAAAACTTCTTATGCTAATCTCTCAAAAAGTTATTCCTTCTTATTTAGTTTTTTTGACAAAAATTCCTTTATCCTTTTGGCTTTTTCTAGCTCAAACTTGAGTGCAAGAATGGACTCTTCATTTAGCTCCTTTTTTTGAAATTGCTACTTAAGTTGATCCTCCCTCTTTCTAAGGGTTTTTATTTCTTTTAATGCACTTCTAACTTCTCATTCATAATCTATCTCCACGTTAGGTTCTTCTATTTTAGCAAAGAACAGTATTTCACCTCTTTCATCATCCGTGGCACTTTTGTTTCTTGCATAACCAATTTTTTTTTAAAATAATTTCTTCTTCTCGTCACTCATTTTTTTTTAATTCTTAAACATGAATCAATACTTCATCATCACTATCATTCGTGTGTAAATAAGAACACTTGGAAGCATAATGACTTATTATTCCACATTCAAAACACTTGAAATAAATCTTACCTTTAAACTTTTTGGTTCCTCTCTTCAACTTTCTGACAAACTTGACATTAGGGGAATTTTGAGGTCTAAAATGGGCCTCCTACAAAAAATGTACAAGAAAAATAAACTTTATAAGAACCAATAGGATTCAAGATGATGATGTCAACCATGGGGTCTGATTCACCTTTTTTGGAGTAAAAAAGTGAAAAGATTAAAAAATAATAAGATAATAAAACTACTTTTTCAACTTGTATTTTCAACATATCTCCCTAATATTTTACTTAAATTTCAAGCAAGATCACTCATTGGATGCAAAATTTGATTCATCATCCAAGGAGTACCCATGTTGCATACTTTCGATGGACCTTGTTATACGAAAAATGGGAAATACATGAAAAAATGTTATTGCAATCACATTTTTTCATGTATTTCTCATTTTTCGTGTAGTAGGGTCCATCGAAAGCATGCAACATGGGTACTCCTTGGATAAGGAATCAAATTGTGCAGCCAACGAGTGTTTTCGCTTAAATTGTGAGAAAACACATAGGGAGATAAATTGAAAATACGATTTGAAAAAATAGTTTTTTCTTTTTTCCCTCTAAAATTTGATGATGTAATCTAATCTTGTTTTATTATTTCTACTATTATTTTATAATTTTCTTAGGAGGCCCATTTTATACCTCAAAATTACCCTAATGCTTCTTCTTCTTAGAATTATAATTGGAGTATAAATTATTTTCATGCTTTCTTCCTTCTTTAGCTGCTTGGAATGTTGCTTTCTTGATTCTTGATTTGTCCATCTCTATCCTTAGCTCATATGCTAAGAATGTTCCATGAAATACATCCATGTTCATTTTATCCATACCTGGAAACTCTTCAAGGGGTGAAACTTTGGGATCGAATCTTAATGGAAGAGATCTTAATATTTTTTGAGCTACAACATCATCCTTTATTTATTCACCAAAACCTACAATATAGTTGAAAATATTTTCTACTTGAATAAAATATGAAGCAATATCTTCATCTTCTTCTATTTTCAAACTTTAAAATTGAGCCCTATAGGATTGTAACTTGATTTATTTTACCATTTTGTCCCCTTCTTAATAAGTTTTATGCTTATTCTATACATCATGGGTTCATTTGCAATGCATTACTTTGACAAACAATGTATTGAACAAACCACTCAAAACAACATGCTTAGCTACTGAATTAGATCTATAAATGACCTTACCAACTATATCTGTAGAAGGTGTATCATGAACTTTATAATCAGTCTCAACAATTGTCCAAGCATCAACATCCAGTGAAATGAGATAAGTTTCCCTTCTTATCTTCCAAAAAGAATGGTTGGATCCATAAAAAAAAGGAGGCCTGGTTGATGATTTGATAATGGCAATTTTTCTTGAAATCAACCTTCTAGTAGTTAACTATTCCCTAAAGGAACTCGCTATGATCCCACCTATTAGATAAAATATCACACTAAGATGGGGGAGGTAGGGGGTAGGGGGTGAATCAATGTAGTAGAAAAGTTATCATTTAAAAATAGTTCACCAATAATGTAGTAATGAATCATAACAATAACAATAGGTTAAACTATGCGTCAAGAATCCATCATCATATCAACACAAGAGAAAATAAGCTTTTAGATGGAAACCCTTGAGGGAGAAAACAAAAAATTATTTTTCATCTTCTTCTGCAATTCATTTACATATATTTACAGGAAATAACCTATTGGAGGCACCTACACCATATAGAAATTAGGTTGTACATTCGAAACGGCTCATGAAATTTTCTAAATCATAAGACTCAAAGGTACTCTACTGCTCTGCGAAAGTTAATTCACAATCTAGAACATAAATCATAGACATGTAGAAGGAAATATCGCACACACACAAAGATTTATCTAGGGGAAAGAAATTGCTCAAAACCCCTTCCTATTTATATTGCATTAATCAAAGAATAGAGATGAATACCTCTGCTTGCTCAAACATGAGCACAACCTGCAAGTGTATAGTCTATCTCTCTACCTCACTGACTAACTTTTGCCAACGCTTAGCCAAGTTTAAGCCCTCCAAGCTCCTATTTCCTTGTGATGTTCCTTGAGGAATTAGGCCCCTATTAATTAAGAAATTCCCTCAATTTGATTGCACAATTTGTAACAGCCCTAGTTAAAAATCCATGTAAAAATATATAAGACCATAGTCATGGGATATGTATTCCAAGTTGATTGGTGGGAAAAGAATCCTAGTGGGTGTTCATTTCCATTATTATGGCTAAGGAAATTGGCAAAGGCAATGGATAAATCTTTGGAAAGACACGAGGAATTTATTGGCATTTTATTTAGGAAAATAATGGAAATTAGGAGAAAAGGAAGGTGAAAGGTCATACGTTGCACATGAGGAGGAAAATGAAGAAAACTAATGGAAATTGAAGAAAATAGAGGCCTCATTGATAAAAATGCTTTTGAGGATCAGTGGGTAGGTTTGGTCAGTGTATTCTTTTGTTAGTTCAGTTTTGGAGCTCTCATTCTATTCTCTCTCTCATACTCTTGGACACTTAGAATTTTCTTAGAGTACTCTTGGAGAGTGTGGCATACTTGGCTACTTGGAGAAAGAAGGTAAATGAAGATCAGGAAAGTGTAAGAAGAAATCGGGATCAACAACTGCAATGGGTTTTTCTTGCAGGCACTGAGTTGCATGTATGTTTTCCACACTAGTTCTGGCATGCATAGCACATGCATGTGGTTTATTGTTCATGATCTGTCATTGGCATAGAGGATTTCCTAGATTGATAGTGGATTTACCTAGCCTTGCCATTTCCTCGATAGCCATGGTGTTGTGGGTTCATTTCCTTTTGTTCTATAGTTGGTTCTAATGTTCCTTTAGTTGTGGGTTGAGTTAGTAGTTCATAGAGCCTTGGTTTAACAAAAGCTCTGGAGCCTTGTAACAACTTGGGTTGAGTTACTAGTCCTGGAAGCCTTTGTTGGAAAAATGCTCTGGAAGCCCTTGGTGGGTTGAGTTATTAGTCTTGGAAGCCTTGTTTGGATGAACGCTTTGGAAGCCCAATGACAACTATGGGTTGAGTTACTAGTCCTAGAGCCTTGGTTAGAACAAACGCTCCGAAGCCTTGGGAGGCTTGGGTAAAGACTAATCTAGTGATGGTTTGTGATGTCCAATCATGATGTGGAGTCAATGTTTTATAGGTTGAGGTGGTTTGGCATATGGAACCCTCGTTCGGTTCTAATGGATTATTCCATGAGATCCCACATTCATGCTTGGAATATGGCATGAGGGTGGCTAGTTGAAGAGAGATTTGGCTCAGCCATGTATATGGTCAGGTGGTTTGTGGAAGTCCAAAACCTGGTTGGTCGTTGCATTCATTAATAAGAGGTTATTTCTCCTTGTTAATTCAAGAGTATTACACTAGCTTATATATGGATTATATGGTTGTTGCTTCCTTGGTATTTCTAATGTTATTATGCTAGTTATAAACATGTATTATGACAGTGTCTATGCATGGATCTCATCACGTTTTTACTTGTAAATGAATGAAATATGTATCCATGAACTAATAGATGAAACTACATCTAATGAGTTCAGGTGTCAATGCTTCTTAGCAATTCTCAAATAAGTATGAGACCCTTATGCTCAGTTATGTTGTTAAGACCTGTAGATTTCATATTTTTGACATGTTTGACAAAATACCTGTCATGGCTAGTATGGGTCTAGCCTAGTCCTTGTTGATGTTTTCACAAATGTATTTTTGTTCCTGTGTGAAATTTCATTTCTGAAGGTGTCATTGAGTTCTGGGTAGTGACCTAGGCTCTGGGCTTGAAAAAGTGGCACAAATCCCCAAGTCACAAGCACATCACTAGGGAAAAGGTTCTGGGGAAGCTCCCTTTACCTTGCTTTCGGAGCTTCTAGAGCCTCCGAGATGCACCCTTTCCCATCAATGGAGTGTCTAGGGGTTTGATGCACTAAAACTTCAATTGGTCTCAAGGGTTGGTTTCCTGATTGGCTAGGATGGCTCCTAGGAGTTCTGTTGCTAATGTGGAAGGTCTGTTTGGTGTGTTTCTTTCGATTCCACTTTCTTAACTGACACATATGGAGTCAAATAATATCATAGTAACTTCTCGTGACATTTTTACCCCGGTTGGTCGGTTACTTGGGTAGATTTGGGAAGAGGGTGTTACAGGGTGGTATCAAAGCAGGTTGCACTCTCTTTGGGTCATATCTAACACCACATAGTGGTTTACACTCTCTTTGGGTCATATCTGATACTACATAGTGGCATCATAGTGGTTTTCACTCTCTTTGGGTCATATATGATACCATAGATTGGTATGAGAGCGGGTTTCATTCTCTTTGGGTGGTGTCTGGTTTTTGGTCTCTTTGTGTAATATTTGATAACACAGGGTGGTATCAGAGCATGGTTAACCCCTCGAACTTGATGGGCAGTGTATTGGTCATGCATTCATGTCAATTGAATATGTGTTCCTTATGCTGGTATTCCATGTGCTTGTTTCATTTGCATGGTGTTGATCATGGTTGTAGTGATGTCGCCATGTGAATGTTGATGGTGTTGTTGTGGGATGTGTCGTCATGAGTGCATTGTTTTATTTGTATTTGTTATGCATTCAGTGTTTATATGTTGTTATGCATGGATTTCAATGGTGAAGGTTGTTGTGCATAAATTCATTGTATGCAACTAGGTCATCATTATGATATTGGTATGTTATGATGATAATGTGTTGTATGAGACAGAGCAGGAGATGGAGATCATTAAAGTGAAGCTACAACAATGGACTTTGGGGTAAGAGGAGATCATCATATAGGTTTGTACGGCAGGCACGTGGGTATGTTGGTTAATTTTTGTTATAAGCATTAGGGTTATTAATATGCTTGTCCTTCTATTATTATTATGATTGCATGTATGATAAATGTTAATTGATTAGTGTAGTCATATGCACATGTGTCGAATAGTCATGAATAATAGTAACCTATGGTTGTATGCATTTCTATTGTTGTTTTATGATAATTAACTTGATGATTATGTTATATGTTGTTGATGAGCATGTTATATGTTAATTACTGATTAGGGTTATTGCATTAAGATCTTGATGTTATATGTATGATGCTAAACTAGATTGGCCTATGTAGTTGGTTAGGGTTATGAAATTAAGGTATGAGTTTGACTATGTCATCTATTTGATGTTTGAGTGTTTGATTATGTGATCTAATTGAGTTATTTAACATGGTATGTTTGCAAGTTGGTTGAATGTTTGGTGAATTCCATAATATGACTATGTGTATGTAAGATTGCTGGAAGGAATGATCTTGTTTTAAGATGGTTTTACTCACACATCTGTGTTGAGATAGTTGATATGTACTTGAGTGTAAGTAGGTGACAGTTGTAGCCTTATGTCTAATGACTATGAGTTGACTATGGATTATGACAGGATTGTTAGTCTTGGTAAAGGTTGATTTCAAATTAATAGATATGTTGTCTTGATATTTGGAACTCACGGATGACGTGTGTCTTCAGTTACAAGGCAATGCGATTGGCACAACAAGATAAGATAATTGGTACATTGTTACATTAATTTATGCACTAACAGTTATGTGTTATGGTAGTATGACACATAGAAGTGCATGGCAAAGAAATTTCCATGGAATCTTGAAGAAGTCTCAGGTTGACCTTTCCCTTGGAAGCACTAGGAACCCATGGGGATTGAGTCATGGTCTTTGTTGACAGTCTTGTGCTTTCAGTACCTTGTCAATTTCCTGCGCTTGATTTGCAGTTTTGTTATTTCTAGTGCATGATCATGCCACTTTGTTTGCGGTGTCATATTGTTTATTGCATGATTTTCTTCTTGTTTGTTTCTTGTTCTTTCCTTTTATGTTTCGAGGGTCTTGGGAATTGGTTGGGGAAGAAGAAATTTGGTGGAACTCTAGGAGAGTTGCGTGGAACCCAAAAGGTAATGAAAGACTCAAATGAAGTTGGTTCATGTGTGAGGGTGGCTAAAGGTAAGAGTATGACAATTGGCTAAGTTGGTTGGGTCCATTAGTGTAAATGGATGGTGGCTGGACAATCATGAGAAAGTGTGTATGCGTGGTATGTTAGGGGTAGGTGATTGTATTGCATGGTGTTGTATGTCATGTGTTGTTGTATGTGTTTGATGCACACTATGTGTATGTGCACATGGTTGAGGAGAAGATCCTGGGTGTTTGTTAGGTGTGGCAACCAATCCAGTGTGCGTACAAAATAATGACAAAGGTAGAAGCTAAGGATTGATTAAAGGATAAGTATCAATATTTTATTTCAATTCTATTATGCATGTGATTTATGAATCTGGTCTATGATGATTACATTTGATCCATGATTCTAGTTTATGATGGTTACATGTGATTTATGATTTTGATCTATGATGGTTATGTTTTGATATAACCTGATGTGATATGTTTATACATGATGATTTGGTAAAATATGCTAGTTTGACTCTTTGTGACAGGAAGCGAACATAATTGCAAGTGTACCCTTGTTGATGGGCCACCAATGAGGTATGATTTGAATTTATTTTGAATCTAATGGAAATTATGTGCTTAGTGCAAGAAAGCATGAAATGCCCAGTTGGGTGGTCGAAATTGACGGTAAGAATTAGCAGCAACAACAAAAGGAATTGGAATAGGTAGCAGTATGTTGGTAAAGCATTCATGAGTAGGGCCACTGTGAGACACTGGTACCCAATAGTGTCCATTGATTTCCATGAGCATGCTATGAACGGTATGATTGTTTTAAGGCAGTGGTATGCCTTGGTTTTTGTTCCTTTCAATGTGAGGAAACCTTGCTAAGGGATGGATTGCCCGGGATGGGATGCCAGTGTAACTTGGAAAGTGTGTGACTGCATGGAAGGGGGTGACTGGATTTCTCGAGGGACTATGTAGCAGAGAAGGGAAGGCCAGGGATATATCTATTTTGGTCATTAGCATTGCCAGATGGAATCCAATGCACATTGGGAGTGTGCCTTGGAACAATGATCTGATAACTCTTCACTGAGAGGATAAGTGGTGCAGGATTATAGAGTTGGACATTGTATGCATATTTGACCTTGCAGTGTATTCTAGACTTCCTGGGAAGGAGGTGAATCCTGGTATTACTTTGAGGGTGGAGGTGTGAGCCTTTGGATTCCCTTATTATGAATGCAGGCATCATATCCTTTTATTTTTTGGTTGAGAAAATGTGCATATGTGTATTTGTGTGTATGATCTAGGTGGATACTGGTGGCCACCTGCCAAGTCCACTTGGACCCCCACCATTGTTTCTTTCAGATTTTCAGTTTCCTTAATTGTTGCACAGCTCACTGCTTTCAGCCAGACCCCCTTGGAATTCATTCCAGACTGCCATTAAGGAGTAGTACTACCATATCAGAAGCTATGAGGATTAATACATAAAATGGAACAAGCTGCGGCAGGGAAGGGACCAAGACGTGTCGGAGTTTACCGATATTTTTCATACCCTTCACACAAAGTTGGGTATCAAGGATTTCGAGCAGCATTTGGTACTCAAATATCACGTCTGCTTGCACAAGTACATCCAGGAAGAAATAGAATTCATGAACATCTCCTCGCTTGGCATGACATATTAATATGCCATCAAGATCGAGCAAAAGTTTAAACAAAAGAAGCGTGACTTTCGATCTGTGAATTCGAAGCAAGGGAAAGGTTCCCCTAAACCGTAGAACAAAGGACAAAGCCAAGGTAGGGTGGCCCAAGACAACCCGCCAAAGCTACAAGCAAAGAACAATGTCGTGAAGCTGAAAAAGGACATGGGAAAGTGGTGCGAGTTCCATAAGAGATCCACTCACAACACAAGTGAGTGTTGGGCCAAGTAGTCACTGGTGGCCGAGCTAAAGGTTTTAGAATTAGATGCATGTTCCGACTTTGAGTCAGAACCCAACAAGGGTAATGACAAAGGGAAGCAGATTATAGATGTAGAGCCCAACGCCACTGTTGCCACCATGAAGATCCAGAAGGAGGAACTCGAAGATCCAAAGGAGGAGGAGCGTCTCTTCCACTCCTAGATGTGGGTAAAGGGCTCCCCGCTACAGTTCATTGTCGATAGCAGGAGCTAAAAGAACCTCATTTCGACAAAGGTCATGAAGTGGCTCGGCTTACTGACCACAACACATCCACAACTGTACACCATCAGGTGGCTTCACCAAGGATGAGATCTTCACATAAGCCAGCAGTGTTGCCTTCCCTACAACATCAAGCCCTTCAAGAATGAGGAATTGTGTGACGTTTCCCCCCTTGATGTTTTGTGATGTATTATTAGGACAACCATACTTGTGGAAGCAACATGCTATGTATGAATCAAGGCCTCGTGCTGTTATCGTTACTTTGGGAAATAATTTTTACAGGATACCAGAGGTAGCACCACCTACCACCACCTCTTTGGTTACTGTAAAACAATGCAGTAAGCTCATTTCCAAAACTGGGAAATTTGTTTTCTTGATGATATGCCCTCAGGGAAAGAAGAAGACAGTGGCCACGGCCTCTAGACATGGCCCCTTCACATGACAACTACAGATGGACAAGGTCGTGGAGGAATACAAGGACATCTTCACCTCCCCCGTAGGGGTTCCTCTACACTGTTAGGTCAAGCACTCCATCGATCTGACCCCAAGTGCACAGCTGCCCAATGGACCAATCTATCGGTGCTCCAATCTAGAGAACGATGAAATCAAGAGGTGGATTTAGGACCTACTGCAGAAAGGTCACATTCGTTTGATTTCATAGTCCTGTGGGATCCCATTTGTGTTGGTACAAAAGAAGGATGGGACTTGGAGACTCTGTATTGTCTATTAGGTTCTGAAAAAAATCACTGTTCATAATAGGTACCCGATCCCATGGATTGATGACCTCCTGGACCAACTGAAGAGGGAAAAATATTTCAGCAAGATTGATTTGAAGTCAGGATATCACCAAGTACCAATCGAACCCTCCGATGTGTGGAATATTGCCTTCAAAGCTAAGGAGTGCCTTTTCGAATGGTTGGTTATGCCTTTCGGATTGACGAATGCTCTTATAACCTTCATGAGGCTAATGGATGACATCTTGTGGCCATTCACCAACTCTTTTGTAGTGGTATACTTGGATGACATCCTAATCTTCAACCAGAGTTGGGAAGAGCACCTCCACCACATCCGACAGGTTCTCCAATCACTCTGGCAGCACAAGTTATGTGCCAAATTAGAGAAATGCACTTTTGGCATGACCCAGGTTGAGTATTTTGGATACAATATTGATGAATGAGGGGTGCATGTGGATCTAGCCAAGATCCAAGTCATTCAGGATTGGCCATCTCTAACCACTCTGATAGGGCTCTACGGCTTTCTAGGTCTTGCCAACTTCTACGTAGGTTTGTGTTGGGATTTTCTCATAACACTTGGCCCTTGAGTCAAGTCACCAAGGGAGGAGCGAAAGAAAAATTCTTTTGGTCGGAATCTCAACAGAAGGCATTCACAGAGCTGAAATATCGCCTCTACTCGACACCAGTGCTCACATTACCAGACTTACAATAACCATTTGAGGTTGAGACAGAGGCCTCTAACTATGCTATTGGGGCATTCCTTACTCAACATGGGCATCCAGTGGCATATCACAGCGAGACACTTTCAGACACAGTCCGGAAGTATCCGACTTATGAAAAAGAGATGTATTCCATTATGTAGGCCTACCAAAAATGGAGGCATTACATTTTGGGGAAGGAAACAATCATCCACACAGACCACCAAACCCCTACAGTTCATGCAGACCCAAGGGAAATTGCAGAATGATCGCCATCAAAAGTGGTCCACATACTTGCAATAGTTCCATTTGAATATCATGTATAAGAATGGAAGCACCAATAATGTTGCATATTGCCTCAGTCGACCACCAATCATGGCGTTAACCACCGTGCTCAACTCTTGTGGGCACGAGACTTCTGATTGGCCACTTCTCTACAAAAGCGACCCAGAATTCAGCCACACATACCAGACACTCTTGGAGGGTCAACATGTTTCATATTTTCACCTCCAGGATGCCTTGTTATGCCACCTGGGTCACCTTTGTGTTCCTTCAAGCAAGCATGCCAAGATGATTGGGGAAGCACAATACAGTCAGGCTGCTGGGCATTTTAGGGTCAAGAAAACGGTGGAAGTACTGCAAAAGTATTTCTATTGGCTGAATCTTCAACAAGATGTTGGGAAGTACATCAGATCATGCACTGCCTATGCCATTGCCAAACCAACCTTGGATTACATGTCGGTCCTTCCTTCTACTAAGCATGGAAATGACTGTGTTTTTGTGGTCGTCGACAGGTTCTTGAGGATGGTCATTATGGCGGCCTAAAAGAAGAATATCACAACAGAAGCCACTGTTAAACTCTTCTTTGAATTATTTTGGGTGCACTTTGGGAGCCCACAATATATCATCTCAGATCAGGACAACAGGTTCCTCAGTACATTTTGGTCCAGTCTCTGGTTGATGCTGGACACCAAACTCACTAAGTCCACAACCTTTCATCCTCAAACTAATGGCCAGATAGAGGTTGTCTACAGGATGATCGTACACATTCTGCACATGTACAACTCAAAGCATCCATGCATATGGGATGAGAGCCTCCCATATGTTCAACACAACTATAACCAGGCTCTCCACATCTTGACTAGCCACAACCCTTTTCATGTGGGCTTGGGATTCTAGCCACTATGTCCCATTGGTGTGGCCATGCCATTTGCAATGACTCACTCAGATTCGGTTCATGTCTAGTCTGAAACAGATAAGGAAAACAGCTTCATTGAGCACATCCAACATATTCGCCAACAGGTCCACGACATTTTGGAGAAATCAAATGCCAAGTACAAGCAGCGACATGATCAACATCGGGTGCCACACAAGTTTCGGTTAGCCAACAAAGTCTAGTTGCATTTGCAAAAGGAACGCCTTACCAGAGCCTATCGGAAACTCAGACCACTCTGATATGGTCCTTACACCATTACCAAGGCTATTGGAGACAATGCATTTGAGGTCAGCATTCCCCCATTCCTTGGCCTGCACCCAATGTTCAATGAGGACCACCTTCGGCCGTACTTTCCACCATTACTAGACACATCCGACATTGCAAAACAAATCACACCCACAAAGTTAAATCCAGATTGCATGGAAGAAGCTGCAACTAATTGGATCATGGACACATAGATCAGGCATACTTTCCAGTAGAATATCCAACTATATTGAGTTGTCAAAGAAAGACAACTCCTTCACCAGGGCAAGTGGCTCACTAGGGACCAAGTTCAGCAAAAGTTTCCTCATTTCATGGAGGAACTCAACGCAATGGGGACCATTGCTTCTTAAGGGGGGAGGAATGATCCAGGTGGATATTGGTGGCCACCCACCAAGTCCACTTGGACCCTCAACATTGTTTCTTTCAACTTTTTAGTTTCCTTAATTGTAGCACAATTTACTATTTTCAGCAGTTTTTCGAGTCCTCAACTTCTGGAGCCGTTTTGAGGCCCTAAATGACATTTTTTGGGAAAATTGGGAGCAATATGGGTCCATAGACCAATGTTTCCCTTCAGAAAGTTCTAGTTCTCGGATATATCTTTCTAACGAGATATTGTGCACGTCAAACAGAGATCGTATGCCAAAGTTATGACCCTGGGATGATGATGTGCCAATTTACCCGAAAGGGGCCCATAGTTTGGCATTTCATCTTCTAGGGTTAGGTTTTTGGATGTTTAGGGTTTTCCATTGTTTCTCAACAATAAATAGGCCTTTGAGTCTCATTGTAACACAATTCAGAGGCATGTAGTTGCCACATCTCTTCTTAGAGATAAGCTACCATTGCCCTAGCTAGTTTATTTCCATTTCTTTTCGTAAGCATATTTCAATATTTTACAGTAATGAAATGAAGTATTATTTATGTTGCATATCTATATGTATGATTATATCTATAATTTGTTGTGTTCCTATTTAAATCCGGATCAGTGTATTATTGTAAATACTGTATCAAGCTAGATTTATAAAGATCCATAGACAATATGATTATTTGCTCAATGAATCAAATGTGTATGTGTGTATATTTGGTTATTATTGTAAATACCATAAATAGATGTGTTATAAAGCTCTAGTCAAGGGTATGTTTTTCATGTTTTATCATATGGTCATTGTAAATACTGCAACAAGCTATGTTATAAATCTCCATGGGCAATATGTTTTGTTTTCAATGGTCTTGCTGGTTATAGGTATCATTGAACACAAAGGACAGTGTTTCCCCAAGGGAGATGGTTCTGTAATAGCCCTCGTTAAAAATCCATGTAAAAATATATAAGACCATGGTTATGAGACACACATTCCAAGTTAAATGGTGGGAAATATATCCTAGTGGGTGTTCGTTTCGGTTATTATGGCTAAGGAAATTGGCAAAGGAAATGACTAAGGCTTTGGAAAGACATGAGCCATTTATTGGCATTTTATTTATGAAAATAATGGAAATTAGGAGAAAAGGAAGGCAAAAGGTCACAGGTTGCAGGTGAGGAGGAAAATGAAAGAAAATAATGGAAATTGAAGAAAATAGAGGCCTCATTGATAAAAAGGATTATGAGGATCAGTGGGCAAGCTTATTCAATGTAAGATTTTGATAGTTTATTTTTGGAGCTCTCATTCTATTCTCTCTCTTGTACTCTTGGACACTTAGAGTTTTCTTGGAGCACTCTTGGAGAGTGTGGCATACTTGGATGCTTGGAGAAAGAAGGAAAATGAAGAGAAGGAAAGCGCAAGAGGACATCGGGATCAACAACTACAACAATTTTTTCTTGTGGGTACCGAGTCGCATGTATGTTTTCCTCACTAGTTTTGGCATGTATGGCACATGAATGTGGTTTATTAGTCATGATCAATCATTAGCATAGAGGATTTCCTAGATTGACAATGGATTTACCTAGCCTTTCTATTTCCTAGATATTCATGGTTTTGTGGGTTCATTTCCTTTTTTTTCTAGTTGGTTCTCATGTTCCTTTCGCTGTGAGTTAAATTACTAGTTCCTGGAGCCTTGGTTGGAAAAAAAAATTGGAGCCCTATAACAACTTGGGTTGATTTACTATTCCTGGAAGCCTTGTTTGGAAAATCACTCTAGAATCCCTTGGTGGGTTGCATTACGAGTCCTGAAAGCCCTAGTTGGACAAAGGCTCTGGAGGCTCGACGATAGTTTTGGGTTGAGTTACTAGTCTTAGAGCCTTGGTTGGAACAAATGATCTAGAGGCCTAGAAGGCTTGGGTAGAGGCCAATCTGGTGATGGTTTCTGATGTTCGACTGTGAGGTGGAATCATTGTTTGATGGGTTGAGGTGGTTTGGTCTTTGGAAGCCTTGGTTTGGTTATGATGGATTATTCCATGAGATCTCACATTCATGCTTGGAATATGGCATGGGGGCGACTGAGTAAAGAGAGATTTGGCTCAGCCATGTCTATGGTTGGGTGGTTCATGGAAGTCCCAAATTTGGTTGGTTGTTGCATTAATTAATAAGAGGTTATTTCTCCTTATTAATTCATGATTACTACACTAGTTTATATGTGGATTATATGGTTGTTGTTTCCTTGGTATTTATGATGTTATTATGCTAGTTATGAGCATGTATTATGAGTGTGGCTATGTATGGATCTCATCATGTTTTTACTTGTAAATTAATGAAAAATATATCTATGGCCATAATAGATGAAATTGCAGCTAATGTGTTTAGGTACCAATGCTTCTTAGTGACTCTCAGATAATTATGAGACCCCTATGCTTAGTTTTTCTGTTAAGACCTGTAGATTTCATATTTGTGACATGTTTGACAAAATGTCGTTCATGGCTAGTAGGGGTCTAGTCTAGTCCTTGTTGATGTTTTTGCAAATGTATCTTTGTTCCACTATGAAATTTTATTTCTAAAGGTGTCATTGAGTTTTGGGCAGTGACTTGGGATCTGGGCCTGAAAAAGTAGCACAAATCCCGGAATCGCAGACAACACTAGGGAAAAAGTCCCTGGAATCTCCTTTTCCCTTGTTGTGGGAGCTTATGGAGCCTCCCAAACACACCCTTTCCCATATCAAGGGAGTGTCCAGGGGTTTGATGCACTAAAACATTAGTTGGTCTCAAGGGCTGGTTACTTGAGTGGTCAGGATGGCTCCTCGGAGTTTTGTTGCTGATGTGGAAGGTCTGTGTGGTATGTTTCTGTCGATTCCACTCCCTTAACTAGAACATAAGGAGTCAAATCATATAATAGTAACTTCGTGTCACATGTTTACCCTAGTTGGTCAGATACTTGGGTAGATGTGGGAGGAGGGTGTTATACAATTCCTTTATGCTCTTTCTCTAACTACATGCACCACCTATATGCATTGGAATAGTCTACAATTGATAGTACACTACCTTGGAATCTCCACCTCAACTGAGTAACTCAATTTCTCTACATGCATGAGCCAATTAGGCTGATTGATCAGTTATTTGGATGATCACTGATTGTGGTTGAAGTTCCACTTCCACTAGTTCCTCCAACAGTTAGGACTAGTTTAACTGACCATAACTCAATTTAACTTAATTAAATTGCTACACTTGAAATTAACTCAACCTAGGCTCACAAAATTTATGAATCGGTGCACACAACTTAACCTCATGCCCGTAACTAAAATTAATTGAGCTAGAATCGTTTTTTTTAGGAACCAACTCAAGAAAACTGAACTTCAACTCATTAAATTGAATTAAGTGTTATTAATTGAGTGACAAGAGCCACGTTACCTCAGTTAACTCATCCAAGTTGCTTATTGATGTGGAATTTTGAATTTCCTCAATTTGATTAAGCCAGAATCAAAATTGAGACTTTCTTGCTGCATTGTCAAGACTCCCTCTCAACAAGAAAGGGGTTATAAACCACCCCTATCCTTCACCTTGTGAATGTAATGAATGAAATACCTCTCACTGTTGTTTCTACTCTTGCACCACCTGCAACTGAGAAGCATAAAAAAAGAACATTGAATCAACTATGTCTGCAACTATCTACCGGGAAAATTGTGTTGCTACTGACTCTTCTACTAAGCCTCCTGCTCTGTTGTCAACACTCCTCTACTGATCAGATATTGATCCAGGAATTCAATGAAAGCTCAAATTTCAAAGTGTTCAAAAGAGTGTTGGACCTGAATGACTGGATATATCTCGTCTTCTTGATTCCTCTGCCATGAACGGTTCAAAAAATTGACACCATATGAAGGAGTTATTGCAATTTGAAAAAGTCTAGTAAACTGGAATTTCCAAGAATAAATTGATTATTGGGAAATATTAAGAAAAGAATATTCCCCAGAATATTCCTTTTGGCTTACCAATCAGGTGCTAACATGTGGCAAGCCTGGAGGCCACCACTTGGCCCTAGAATGGTATGGTAAAATTTGTTGGGGGTCCAATGGAATCGAACTCGTGACCTCCGGCAAGACAGGACCACATGCTACCACCTCCACTAACATTGTTTCTTAACCTATAACGTTTGCAGTGCATATTTGTTTTTTAATGGTCGAAGGATTAGGGGTTAGGACCACCAATGGTCTTACCCGCCAGCAGTCCCATAAGAACCATTTACATGTCCGCTGATTGAAATGAACCACATGCGGTTTGAGTGTTAACCCAACCAGTATAACTACTAGGATTATCCCCTAACCACCAAATTAACCCATCACATGCACACCGATATTTACGGTCACCTCCAATGCTTAGTTTTGCAGAGCAGAGAAATTTAGGTGATATGCCAATTTTAACTGGAGTTAAGTGCCACTTTGCTAAAATTAGTGGAGGATTTATAGGGGAATTTGTCTAAAGGCACTCCAGGAGTAGTTTTCGACCTAATAGAGTGAAAAAAGAGGCTAGCTAGGCTAATTGGAGCCTTATGAAGCCAATGGAACAGTCCATAGAAGCTGAAGAAGCCATCTGCAAGGAGATTTTCATCGAGGGAGATTTTGGAGCTAAGGGCCACCAGGGGTTGGAGGCAATTGCAAGAGCTACCAGTATTTGTTCTCAGCGTACCAACAGTCATTCCTGACTTTAATGAGCCTTCTGAATCCATTTCAAAGGTTTATAGAAGCATCTGAAGACCTCTAAAGGCCAAGATGCTACAGGGAAGTTTCAGGCAGCCAAGTGCCAACCATGGAGGAAGGCCTAGATTAGGGAAGCAGTGCTCATTTTGAGCAAATGAATAGTCTATTGTTGATGTCTCATATTTGCTAGAGACAGTAGAAGAGGTTTTAGAGATAGTTGAGGAATTCTGAAGGAGTTAGTGCCATCAAGAAGCTTGGGGAAGCTTAGTGCACTGATGAACCAAGTCTAAGGGAGCTTAGATATGTTTGCAGAGTGATGACCATCATGATAGGGATATAGATGGTTTTCTAAGCCCTTTGGTTCAGTTCAATAACCTTTGGAGTTGAGTGTGGAACTTGTGAAATAAACTTTGACATAATCCCAAAGAGCCAAGTCAAGATGACAAAAGCTCAAGGAGACGTAGCCCACGATATCCAGGTGAACTCCTAGATTAAATTTGTTGTTATGTGTTGATGTTTATTTTCTGCATTATATGGCTATTATGTGTGTTTAACATCAGCAGAAACAAGTCAAATTAAAGCACTTAAACAGTTAAAAACAAACAAATACATACACCTATTTCAAGTACTTAATTCCGCAATTATCAAAATAAGCTAGATCATATATTTGTAAGCTTTGGAGTGAGAGGTTCTTGTAAGCATAACAAGTTGTTAAACCCTCATTTCAGATCATCTGCCCTCCTCAGTATATGAATAACACAAATCCTCCTACTACATAATATTGTGGGCCTCCGTAGAAAGGTAATGATCCACGAGGACAATTCCTCAATGGACCCAACCCAAATTTATGTAACTCTTGGACTAAGGATCTACATCGCTCCACCTCGCTATTGGAGGTATAACTACATGTGCCCCCTCTAACAACTTGGCTTGAACTGTCCCCTTATAGGAGGTATTTGCTTTAGTGGATGGCTCCGCATTTCCTCCTCTCTGCCTCTCCATTTTTCGCTACTCCACAACTTCCTAAGACTTCTTCTGAGGCTGCATGTTGAGAGGTCTAAGATGCTCCCTCTCATCCACCATATCTCTTGTCTCTGCATTTCTTCTTAAGGCTTTTCATTCATATTATACCTCCAGTGCATACAAGTTATTGACTCAAACCCCGATTTGCTTCACCTCAAGTGCATACAAGTTCAACCTGCTCCCATTTACTCGCCCAACAAATAGTTGTCCATTCAGCTTCACGAGCTGAATTGTGCCACCATTTGAGATATCGCTGATAACATATGGGCCTAGCCAATGCATCTTGAACCTACCAGGGAATTGTGTGAACTTACTATCGTACAGAAAAACCAAGTCTCCATTCTTAAAATTTTGCTACTGAATATGTTGATCGTGCCATGCCTTTTCTTGGGCTTTCTATACTTGTTGGTGAAATCGTGCAGGGAAGTGATCTTCTTCTCTAACCATGAGTAGTTGTTCCAATATTTCTTCCATAGTATCATTGTCCTCCATATTCGTGATTGTTGCGATTCTAATAATTGGTACTATATATTCCATCGACATTACAGCTTCTTGTCCATACACCAACCTAAACGAACTATGCCCTGTCAAATTCTTGCAAGTAGTCTTGTATGCCGATAATACTGTGGGTATGCACACATCCTAATCATTTTTTTTGACATTGTACACCTTCATCTAAGCGTTCTCCAAAATTATATTAAAATACTCAACTTTTTCATTCTCCTTGGGGTGATAAGGTGTGCTCTTCCGTTGATGTACCTGAAACTCTTCTGTTAATGCTTCAATAGTGTTTTTTAGGAAGTGCGTTCCTCTGTCGCTCATCAAGATCTTTGGGCACCAAAACTGAGACAATATTTGTAATCCCAGCAACGAAACCATTTGTTGGCTTCAAGGGCTTAGACCCAGGTTTAGAGTTAACTTCGCTAACCAACAAAATCCTATACCACGGGCCCTTTCGGCAACGACCTACTTGCGCATACCACAGTATCACCCAAGGCAATATTGGGGGATGCTAGAACTAGGTTTCTGCATCTAGAGGGGTTATGCAGTGTGGCTGTAAGGTTTCTATCAGTTTAGGGCTTAGTCCGGCCTTCACGAACCATTAACCTTTTTGTTACAGTCGTAAAATATTTCCTACATAATAGACTTGTGAGCTATGCGTAAATAGTCTAACGATATTATTCATCATATAAAACAATATATGAACATTCAAGATGCAATTGCAGAAGAAATGTCTAAAAATGAATGATAAACAAGCTAAAACACAGAAACTACACGAACATAAGAAAATACATAGATCTGTCTTGAATTTTTCTCTATTATTTCAAGTCCTCACATATACAAGCTTTCTAAGCCTATGCACACAATTGTAGGGGCCTATGCACATAGCTACAGGAGCCTTCCCCTTCACCTGAATATAGAAAGATCTCCTAATTACAAACTCAAAAACATTACATTCAACTTAGCTTACTTCTTAGACTTGCTAAAACATCCCTTTATATATGATTTTACCCTTACAATACCATGCTCCACAAACCATGGGCGGAGCTCAAAATACTCTAGATAATCCCATCCCTTTACAAAAGAAGGGGCTTTGACCCGCCCTAAAGCCCCTTTGACTCTTATAACCTTGCGCTAATTGTGCCCCGCTCCTCAAAATGTAGAGCCTTTACATGACTTGGACAAAATTTAGACCTGGGGGACCCCTACCTAACACCTATGTGTTACAAGAGAAGCCAAGGCTAAGCCTCCCCAAAAATCCCCTTTCTTTAGTTATGAGTGGCTAATTATAACAAATACAATGACTCTTGAGCTTCTCATGACTCTTTGACTTCTATGACTATTCATACTCTAATATGACTCATTACATTCAAATGTGTGACCATTTATATCCACTTGTGTCCCTTGGACTTCATTACATAAAATTTATTACATAAGACAATCTACACATGAGACAATGGCCTAATAAGACAAAAATCATCAAATGGATAGATCATGTGCTCATTAATGGAGTTCATTTGTGATGTAAGTGTGCGATGCTCTGAACTCCTTTGTGATAGCCTCAATTCGATCTAAGAAGTATCCTTTGTAGCACACCCTTACCTCCAATGCCTCTGACAGTATGTTCTTGGAGATCGACTGGACATTATTCCACAACCATGAAAGCTTCATGTGTGCTTTGACTGATGTAAAGGCATACTGCTAAATAACCTATTTGGTCACTTTCAAGCCTTCCTGTTCTATTACCTGCTTGATTTTTCTATGTAATCTTTGATCTCCTGAAAGACGACCTCCCTGCTTCTGATTTCTTCAAGGGATCTGATGGAGGTCATCCCATGCTTCTATGTAAGAGACTCAAACCCATTATGAAGCCATAGTGTGAACTTACTATTCTCCCAAATGTGAGTAATTTTGTAGGTGGAGTCTCAATTTCACTCTATCTATTTCTACAGAGAGCTTATCCTTCTTTTCCAAATGCTCTCAGAAATTTGGATATTTGGCAATCCACTCCTGCATCTGGTCAACTGCTTTGGTTTCTATCTTCAGGAGTTTCATCACTTCTTGTGCATTCTCTTGAATGCCAATGAGAGGATCCATGACCTGATGTATAAGTTACATCTCATTGTATAGTCGTGCCATGGCATCCTCCATTGGTCCCAATTCATCTAGTATGTATGACTTTCATTATTTGGTATTGGAGTTATTTGATAACAGTCGTTGGTTTTCTGGTACAATATGTTATACATATTACTTCATTACAATAATTTCTCTTCTCATCTTGGCATTCTCATTTAGTAAATACTTTCATTTTTCCTATGCTGCAGTAGCGAATGAAACATTCACTACCATAATTGCCCTCAAATTGCTTCTCATGTTGGAGGTGATCACCTAATCTATCGCTATTGAGACTGGGTTATAAGGATCATTAGGAAAGTACCTATGCCTTTTCTACATGACCCTCTTCTTTAGCTGATAAAATGTTACGTTGTAAACATTTGTGACTTTGTTTGTTGGTGGAGGTGTAATTCCCATCTTTCTAATCGAAGATGTCCTCATGTGAGTGGTTCTTCACTTGGAGTACTGAGCTTGTCATACATTGGCTGGATGGTGTCTTCTTCCTCATACTACTCCTCTAATTCATGAGTAAATTTTTCTTCTTCCAACATCTGCATTTCTTCCTCTTCCTGAGACTGCCTTTGTTGTTCCTATTCCTACCTTACTTGTCTCCTCTCTTCTTCTTCTATTAGTTTCTTTTTAAGAAAATCATCATGCTTTCTGCTCTACTCTTCTTCATATTCTTCTTCCCTTTCTATCCTCTCTGGATCTATTTATGTAGCTCCTATTTTTAAAGGATTGATATTCCATTTTATGTTTCTCTCACCTGACGAGTACATGATCCTTTTCTTGGGAACTAACTTCTTTACTTGAAGCATTGTTTCCTCCTCCTCCTGCTCCTACTCCTGTAAGTCTTAAGTTGGTGCATCATGAGGTGAACTGGTGTTCACGGCTAGGTGTTTCTTCATTTTGGTATTGTACCAATTTTTTATATTTTCATCCTTTGGTCAACATATTGATGAATACTTTGTATTATGCCCGATCCTTTCACAATGTTGCTTGACAATTCGCCTATGATCATATGCATGGAAATATTTGGTGGCAAAGTGTAGGTGGTTCAACTCTTCAATTTCTACTGCCAATGTCGTATGACTCTTTAGTTCATATAATACGATCCTTAATGGAAAAATGGTCAAAGGGGATTTCTTCTTGTGGGGAAAAATGCCTATGCAGGACGATCCTATCCACCTAAGGTGTGACAGTACCTTAGCAACAAACAAGTACAGCTACACTGGTTTCTTCCTTTATGAAATGTGAAAGAGGGGAGATCGATAGACTTACCGTTGTCTTCCGTTTGTCCCTCGATCCAAATCCTCTTCTCTTTGGGTGTTCACAGCTACTTGCCTCCTTGCTTGCTCAAGAGAACAGCTACTTGATTTCCACGAGATCACAAGAGAACAGCTACCTGTGACAAGAGAACAGCTACTTGCGACAAGAGAAGAACACAACACAAAGGCAGATATTCATATTCATAAATGATTCAGGATTAGGAGTAAATCAAATACACTAATGCAACCATACAAAATACACTAGCATATAGGAAAGAACCAAGATAACTTTATTGATTGATAACAGGGTTCAGGAAGAGATACAACCCAAAGGGCTCCAATCCAGCATCTCCTTCCCAGCAGAATGGAATTCCTTCTTCAGCTCCCTTCAAAGCATTAAGCACCCAATGTTTCCAGTCACAAACCAACAACAATTCTTTGCAATAACCAAATTCCAGCCTCCAGATCTCATGGAGGAGAGATCTATATATAGTTATTTTGGAGAGAGGATGAGTCAGCTTGAGATCTGACTAGTGTCCTTTCCCTCTCTCATTTCTTGAGTCCACTTGGAGGTTCTTGCTTCCACTTGGAGATTTGGAACCTCTTACTCATCACCAGTTGAATTCCCTGAGGAAAGTGTCATTTTGGAAGCTTCCTGAGCATTGACACATTGAGGAATGAGCCTGCCACTTGTCCAAACTCGCTCAGTGCAGGTAGCTAGTGTTGGAGTTGACATTCAACGCAGGTAGCCAGTGTAGCAGTTGACATTCAGCGCAGATGCTCAGTGGAGCAGTTGACATGATCCTGAATTGACTTGTTTTTGAGTGGTTTCAGGTGGAGAACTTCTGTGAATTGCTGTGGTTAGTTAGCCTTGTTCCCCTAGGGGTAGGAACAACATGTTTAGGGACTTTGGATCCCTTAGATTATGGACATTTCATGCTCAATGCTGTAAGGCACAAAATGTCTATAACAGTTGCCCCCTAAAGTATGAGGCCGTTTATCGGGTGAAATGATTTATCCAGGAGGGTCCGAAGTTCATCCATTTGCTGGGAGGAGACTTGTAATAAGATACAATACAATACATTATGATTCATACTGCTTTCATGATCTAGCTGAGGCGGGCATTCCCATGCTCAGCTTTATAAATTCATTTTTGTACATAGAACAGACGATTGTCTGATGGTAGACTGATAATTTTGGCGAAATTATCATCCTTTGAGTAGGATGATCATCTGTTGTAATGATGTACATGTCAAATGTCTTTATCCTTCCTGAATATATATCGCAGCCCGGATGGATGAAACTAGATCCAGGGTCTTCAAACTCATTTGATCTTCACTCTAAGTACAAGTCGATCCATGTGAGAATTGCGCTGAAGTCGAACATGGAAAGACATCGCTTGATTACCGGTCAATGACGTAAACCGTTAACAAGCGCGAGAGGAATCACCAATAATGATAATGACCCTCAAGGTACTGCAGTACAATTCACGTGGTGTGAATAAAGGACTTGGCGTCGAACACCACGCAAAATCTTCTGGTCGAAGGTCATTGATGTATACCTGTCGCCGGAAGTGAGAAACTTGCCATTAAGGCATGCAAGCTTCAAAGTACTGGGGGGGTTGTTCCTAGATCAACTTCTTGGATAATGAGCTGATGTCGACAAGAAGCGATCCGTCAAAGGAGGGCCTTGATGAATCCCACATCAGTGACACGGAACGGAGCTAATGATTTTAATGGAGGCGAAAACGATCTGTGACATATGATTCAGGGTGGCGGTCATGAATGGATGAAGGATAATGTATGGCAGTGGATGGGACTCGATTGACTCTTTTCTGAACGACTTCTCTTGAACATATGGTGACACTGATGCGATGGATCGGTAGCATTACCCCAAGTATGGATGGTATGGCGAGACCATGGTGATGTGACCAGTGAATGAAACAACCCAACCCGATTGTGATACGGAGGAAAAGTGTCATGTTCAAGAGCGACTTGCTACCATCAAAGTTTTCTCGATTTTCTCCCAATTTTTCCCCAGTCATTGCTGACCAGTACCTCTTTATTTTTGTCAAGCTTGAGGAGGATAACATATGCTTGTTCTATAACCTGCCCTTCGGGCAAGCCCATCGCTATGTTTTAACGAGCCTAGCGATAGTGAAACTCGTTCTCGTCTAAAGACAAGTTTGTCGCTATTTCATAATTTTAACGAGTCTAACGACAAGGATAACTCGGTCCTTTTCATTTTTAGAGAGTCTGAAAAGGTACATAAAGTTAACTCAAAAATTCCTTTTTCGTCATCTAATCCCTTAAGTTCGAAAAAGTATAAAACAATACAGAAGGGATGAGTTTTCGATATCTTTAACGAGCCGAACAAAACAAGCGCTCGATCTTTTTGTGCAATAATCCCTCAGGTCCAAAAAGATTAAAATCTAGAGGAGGGATAGCTCTTCCTATCCTTTAACGAGCTGGAAGGCCGAAACTCGGCAATCTTTTCATATTTTACGAGTCAATTGAAAAGAGCTTAAAGAAGACTCGTCTTTTGAGGAACGAGTGATCAACAGGGATAGCAGCTGATTCCAGGTACAGGTTGGAATTTTCCAATCACGGCAGTGTCACAAGGATGGCTAGGTGAAATCACTCTTCGCAGCTGTTCCTCAAAATGGGTAAACAATCATATGGAGGTGAACGATCGGCCAAAGTGGAGGTGGCAGGTGCAAACACGACCAAAGCTTTAACGGCTGATGATATTACATTCACAGTGGTTATTTACCAGGGTAGGTTCATTTTTTAATGAGCTTGAACTCTGGAGGAAACTCTTGCTCACAATCGCTTTTCTATTTTTTAACGAGCATAAATTCCGCGTTAAAACTGCTCGATACTTGCGTTTATTTTTTAACGAGCATGAACTTTATGCTAAAACTGCTCAATACTTGCGTTTATTTTTTAACGAGCATGAACTTTATGCTAAAACTGCTCGATAACCCAGTCATAAGATAAGAGTGTCTCATCAAGATTCTATTTTTTATGGAGCTTCATCTCACTAAGCTTTGCTCCTGATCCTTTCTTTATGCAAGTTTGGAAACGGCTAATCCTACGAGTTTAAAGGGTTAGACCTACAGGTTTAAAGGGAGGACCTAAAAATTTAAAAAATAAATAGTCGCCCCTTGCTTGCACTCCAAAAGGTTTGCATGCCCCCAGGTATAAAACAGAGTTTCAAGGTTACCTCTACTTCTCTTCCGTCAAAACATTTGTTTTAACGAGAGAGGCTTACCTCTTTCAGGTTACCCAAAGATTGTCTCGTTACTCTTTCAAACAAAACACTTCCTCGGCAATGTCTACCGAAATAGACAAGGGTGAATGACTCTGGTGCCAAACACGTAACTTTGACAAAAGAATCCTATTCTAGAACAACCCCTCTTCCATCCACGGACGGGGTACGGACTAGTCATATTCTCCCGCGGAAACCTACCCTATACCCAAAGTTTTCCTGCCGAAGCAGGCCAGGACGCATGCCCCCTGGGTTCCAGTCATATCCTCCCGGATTACTCGCGCTCATCAGGAGGACGGACCGTGGGTTGAGACACTTCTTGCATGAATAGACCATTTAGGGATGGCACATGACTATTTGCGATGTGTGATCCGGGAAACGAAAGTTGGTCCACGAGCTTGACCATTCTTCCTTCATGCGGAAAACACATTACTCTAAAGAGTGAGGAGACTACAGCTCCCATGCAATATATATAGTCTCGTCCAAGGAGTAGGTTATAATCCAAGGGTCCTTGAACGACCATCACGTTCATTTGAACGGTCTTCCCTTTCAATGTTATAGGCACATTGGGGAGGATCCCTAAAGGTCGACTGGTTCCTTTATCAAAACCTGATAGACTTCTCATCTCAGGTAAAAGCGTTGGCGAACCAAGCGCTTTCCAAGCAATAGAGGAAAGGATACTCACAGATGCCCCCTCATCAATGATAGTGCCAGCCATTACCATTCTGTATATTTGAAAAATAATTCTGAATGGTATAGTGGCTGGCAACTGGGGTCTGCCTAGTTGGTTCCAGTCAAAGGACACAACTAGGTTGCTTGGTGGTGGGACTGAATAGACGGCCGGATATCGCTCCGATGAACTTCCTTCCTGCGATAAAGGAATGGTGGCATTGCCCCCTTGATCATCAGAGTCAGTGTTAATGAAGAGAATTTGGACGGTGTCGTCTTTATTCTCCTCTGTGATGGTGTCATTCGAAGATGGAGCCTCTGAAGGCAAAACCGGGTCAACTGCCGTATCAACCTTTTGACTTTCATCAGGCATGGATCCAGACGGTTCATCTTCAATGACAGGTGCTTCGGTTGACCACTTGGACGGGTCAGCCGGGTTCTCAACTAGTGAGGGACTTGGCAGGAGTCTTTGATATCCAGGAGGGAGATGCGCTCGTAAAATCGGGCGATCTTCCAGAACTCTTTTTGCCTCGTCTAAGAAGGGACAACGGTGGATGGCGTGATCGCCTTCACACAGTCTGCAGGGAAATTTAGCTTTCCCACTCTGTCCTGGAGCTTCACTCCCACTAGTTGACGGTGAGCAATCAACATGGCTATCAGAGGTTGATGCTACTGAATTGTGCAAACGGGGGGACCAGTCCCTCAGTATCCGGGGAATACAGGGACAATCTCTATGGAAGTGGTCTCCCTGGCATATGACGCATGGCGATTTAGGCCTTACGAGTGCTGTGTGTGGATTTTTGTTAGATGACACTTGTTTTCCCCCAGTCGCCTTAGGCTCCTTCTTCTTCTTTTCTTTCTTCTTCTTCTCCTTCTTCCCCTTAGGAACCTGGTTTTTTGTTCGACCAGTTCCGTCAAGCGAAGAGGAAGAAGGGGAGGAAGATGAAGTGGAAGGCTGGGAGGCAACTCTTGTCTGATCTAACTGTTGACTCGACTGTTCAGGAATGGTGGTATTTTGAACGACATTGGTCGAAAAGAGCCAAACTAGTAGGCCAATTGTCAGTCCTGGAAGCGACAATGTGGCCATGTGGGGTGCACCAACATCTCCCCAAGAGGAGAATGGACTAGGATTTCCACCAAGAGGAATTCCTTGGTTGGTGTGCTCCATCTTTTCAACCTAAAGATCAACGCAGGATTAAAGGGTGATTGTTCCGTTTAAAATAAATTGTTAACGACGCTTTAGACACAACTTGCTTTTTCAGTTTTAAAGAGTCGAGAAAAAGCGAAAGATGACTCTAGTCTCCTTCGATGTTTTAACGAGCCCGAAGTGACAAATGCTCGGATGGACTTTTTCTGTTATAGAGTCTGAAAAAGGCCAAAAGAAACTGCTCTGGAGTTCTAGGCAGAGGGTGTGCCAAACTTTTCGCAAAACCGCAGAATACTTTTTAGGGTACGGGCGGTCGATCTTCATGAATGCTGTGTTCACTGCATTGCGATCAGTAGGGCGGCCGACACGGCTTCCTAGGGATAAAAGATATATGCCTATAGGGCTCTCCCAATATATACGCGACGGTACGTGGGAGCACAATCCGTACTAGTGCTATCGTCCCTCAGGAGGAATCACCCACCTTCCACGAGATCGACAGTCACTAGGCTTAACGACGCCGGAACACGTCTCTAGCCTAGACCTCTATGTTGTGCGTTATGTTACAAAGCGTTGTTAGGTTCATTCAGTTTATTTTAGGTTGATCTTTTTAAAGTTTGCCTTTCAAGGTTCACCACGAGATGTATGATACAAATTCCTAAATGCAGTCTAAAGATGATAAGCAAGCTTTATTATCTTTTCAACTTTGAAAATCCTAGCTACTAAGGGAAAAGAAAAACACTATCTTTTCTCAAAGAGAAATCAGCACACTCTAATGCACTTTCCCTAAATCCAACATGCAAACTATCAAATGCAAAATGCACAATGCATGTGTTTGTTTTCCGCTTTCTTAGTATAAATGCCTACAAAGAAAGCTTTTTGCACAACTTTGAATTTGCTTTTAAAATGATCAATACAAACAAGTTCACTTTTTCGAAATCAAAGAAGATAGAAGAGATTATAATACTTAACGATTTTCGAAATAAAGACTTGTTTTGACACTTCAAAAGAGACAAATTCAAACCAATAAGCAAAAGTAAACCTATAATCAATCTGCAAACAGCCAATGAACTCTCTTCTAAGATCCCAATCAATCAGATCTGAATCAAAGGCTACAGGATGACTACTTTACTCATGCAAAGGAAAACTGTAAATGACGCCACAAACACATAAAAACATTCACAGTCTTTTTGTACAAAAGGAGGCGGAATCTAAGCAAAGAAAAGGAGTTATCTGACTGGTACCTATGCTGGTTAAAGGCTACAAAAACAGAGATCAAAACAGGGCAACATACAGCAAATAACCCCAGCTGCACAAGGCCAAACTGGTTCAGCGCAACCTCAACACTGAGGATTTGACATTCAGCACAGGTAGCCCTCACGGGACCTGCGTTGAAATGCAGACTGCCTTCACAGTGCTTGCGCTGAAGGAGAAACTCTCGTTTCCCCTGGGTTCTGGGTCACAAAATGCTCAAAAATCAACTGTTTCAGGCCAAATTAGAAACACAAGCAAGGTATAAACAGAGGGATGCTTTGAGAGGGTACTAAAGACTATCACAAGGATCATCAAATCATTTGTGGATCCATTGTTTAGATCATAGACAAGTCCAGCAACTGGATCAAAGCAGCAACTTTCTACTTTGCATCCGGGAAAGATGCAGTTCGATAGTTGCTGTCAAGTCTATGAAGTAAACAAATGACTGAAACACAAATGAAATGAATAAACAAATTCTTCCCCAGCGGAGTCACCAATTTGTTGTGGGGAAAAATGCCTATGCAGGACGATCCTATCCACCTAAGGTGTGACAGTACCTTAGCAACAAACAAGTACAGCTACACTGGTTTCTTCCTTTATGAAATGTGAAAGAGGGGAGATCGATAGACTTACCATTGTCTTCCATTTGTCCCTCGATCTAAATCCTCTTCTCTCTGGGTGTTCACAGCTACTTGCCTCCTCGCTTGCTCAAGAGAACAGCTACTTGATTTCCACGAGATCACAAGAGAACAGCTACCTGTGACAAGAGAACAACTACTTGCGACAAGAGAAGAACACAACACAAAGGCAGATATTCATATTCATAAATGATTCAGGATTAGGAGTAAATCAAATACACTAATGCAACCATACAAAATACACTAGCATATAGGAAAGAACCAAGATAACTTTATTGATTGATAACAGGGTTCAGGAAGAGATACAACCCAAAGGGCTCCAATCCAGCATCTCCTTCCCAGCAGAATGGAATTCCTTCTTCAACTCCCTTCAAAGCATTAAGCACCCAATGTTTCCAGTCACAAACCAACAACAATTCTTTGCAATAACCAAATTCCAGCCTCCAGATCTCATGGAGGAGAGATCTATATATAGTTATTTTGGAGAGA
The DNA here is from genome assembly GCA_031772625.1 of Pinus tabuliformis. Taxonomy (NCBI): domain Eukaryota; kingdom Viridiplantae; phylum Streptophyta; class Pinopsida; order Pinales; family Pinaceae; genus Pinus; species Pinus tabuliformis. The sequence goes on from CM062807.1 coordinate 671,755,994, forward strand.
GGATGAGTCAGCTTGAGATCTGACTAGTGTCCTTTCCCTCTCTCAGTTCTTGAGTCTACTTGGAGGTTCTTGCTTCCACTTGGAGATTTGGAACCTCTTACTCATCACCAGTTGAATTCCCTGAGGCAAGTGTCATTTTGGAAGCTTCCTGAGCATTGACACATTGAGGAATGAGCCTGCCACTTGTCCAAACTCGCTCAGCGCAGGTAGCTAGTGTTGGAGTTGACATTCAACGCAGGTAACCAGTGTAGCAGTTGACATTCAGCGCAGATGCTCAGTGGAGCAGTTGACATGATCCTGAATTGACTTGTTTTTGAGTGGTTTCAGGTGGAGAACTTCTGTGAATTGTTGTGGTTAGTTAGCCTTGTTCCCCTAGGGGTAGGAACAACATGTTTAGGGACTTTGGATCCCTTAGATTATGGACATTTCATGCTCAATGTTGTAAGGCACAAAAATTTCTATAACACCTGTGAAGGGCTCTTGACAATCCCTTGTCTAGTTGATTTTCCACCTCTTGCATGACTACCTTGTTTGTCACATATTGCAACAGAGATGAGGGGTTGTTTGACATCTGAAGCATCTGATGTAAGTTCCCTTGGGAGCTATAAACTAGTTTGTAATATCTTTAAGATACTCCTTCATTTGATCTTTCATGAATGGAAAATTGGTCTCGAATATCAAGTGAAAGATGGCTACAAAGAAGTGTGCGGCCAATCTGTCGTATGCACTTTTGAAGTTTCCTTCTGTTAACACCTTGTAGTGGACATAAACTGGGAACTTATATTTAGGAGTGCAGTTCCAATACAACTTTGGGAATGCATATCATGTAAAGATATCGCCCAGGAAATATGCAAACATGTAAAATTTTGGAGCTTGATTTGCTTACAAATATGCTTTGACCTATCCCACTTGTCATTGCAACTCAAACGATAATATATCCACCCAATTAAAATCTTTTCCATAGTTCACCACCAGATTGAGCATATATATCCAATTCTCTTTGAATACCTTAGCATTCTTGTGCCCAAACATCCGACAATACATAGCTATCAAATACAAATATACGTCTCTCGAGATATTTTTTAGATAAACTGTCATTGGGGGATGGCGAAACTTGGTGGGTTATTGACACCATTGCTTGATAACATTGATCATGTTGAGGTTATCCCGTATTGTGTAAAAGTCATTGTTTGCATATTCATTGGGCTCGAGCATCTCATATCCTCACCATAATAGGTGGCAAGGTGTCTACCACTTTTATTGCGTAGCACAAGGTGTGAGTCATCCATATCTGTACTTATCCATTCAATATCTTCAGCACATGGCATGGCCACATATCTGCACATCCTATGTATCATGGACTTATTGATGTTTATATATGCATGCACATCTTCTAAGTCCTCAGAAAATGTCTCCTGCATGAATTTGTTGTAGATCTTGCTCCAGGTAACCTTTGTCACCTTATCAATAAAACATTGAGTGTCTGCATATACAGGAATATTAGACTTTGTAACTTCAAGTGGCTCATCAGTGCTTGCTCCTGAGAGTTCTTTAGAGGCTACTTTGCGCAGTGACATGTCTCCAATAGATGATGACACAGTAGTAACACTTGTAGAATGAACACATGTTTGTGGAATCACACTCATAGTGACAAGATCAGCTTAAAACAACTAACTATGCAACAATATTTGTAAATCACATTCAAAGAGTCACCACAAATGACAGAGCATAAAAACTATGAACGAAACTGAAAAATAACCTGCATGCAAGCAAAACTACACATGCAAACTAGGAGGGTGCACTCTTGAAGCACGAAGAGACATGCATGGTCATTCAGGTCTTCATAGTGTGCTAGTGTGCTCAAGAAAGAGGAAAAAATCATCCAATGCACATTGTAGCACCCTAAAGGCTCAAAGGAATGAGAAAAGATGGCTTCAAGCCTTCCCTATGAACCCATGCACCCTCGGAGACAAGTGTGCATCGTCGGACTCCGAACTGATGAAGTATGAGGAAAAGGGAGATTCAAGTCTTCAAAGTATGCTTATGCACTCAAGACAAAGGAGGGTGTACTTTTGCATGTTGAAATGATGAATGATGACACTTCGTGTGTTCATGAAGTGCCCATTTACCCTAAGGAAAAGAGGGTGCACTGTCACATGTTGAAATGATGGTTGATGAGGCTTCGTGATGTGCCCATGTACCCCTAAGGCAAAGAGAGTGCACTGTAGAACTCCGAAGGGTTGAAGGGAAAAGCTTTGGGCCTTCATGATGTGCCCATGCACCTAGGAAGAAAACTTGGTTGAACAAGGCGCAGTTTTTGAGACTGAAGGATCTTCGAACTCAGGGAGCGCGATCTACCTAAAAAGATCCCTGAAACAAGTACATAAACTAGAATTTGATGCTAAGATAGGAGAGGAATTATTCGCAAGGATATATAAGTTATTATCGCATGCATGGTGGAAGATGAAGAGTTTCAGGAATGTGAAAGGTTTGTTGCATGTGATAGTAAATGAACACTTCCAAGATGAAGATCCAGCTAAAACGCCAGTAAACACACCATAGAACAAGAAATAGATAGCAAACAAAGCAATATTTAACCGTGAAATCATAAAATGAAGTAAATATTAGAGCATGCAAATTTACTTGCTACATTGGTTGATGAAGGGCTTGATGATTTTCCAGTTGTTCACTCAGATGAAATGATGGTGAAGGAATGATTAGTTGAATTTATTTAAAGAGATCATCATGCAAAACTAACTCATGCATGAGTTCCACTTGTCGCCATATGAAATGATCGCTTAATAATGATTTAAGGTGGTTCCTATTTTCTAGGAGTGTGCCCTCGTGCAACAAGTTGGATCATGCATGTAACTGGATAGGGCACATGTCTTCGTCATGAACGAGTGCACCCAGGTAGGGTGCACTTGCTCAGTCTTAAGGAGTGTGCCCATGTAGGGCACATTCATTTTTCCCAAAGAATTTTGCTCACCTTAAGTGCAAACCTTCATCAACTCAAAGTGTGTTTTTTCTTTTGTGAATATTTTCTTGCTTTTTTCTTATTTTTTCTACTTTTTTTAGTGTGTGCATGGCTAGAAGGAAATTTTCTAAGTCAAGAAAGACCGTGAGTTCACCTAACCACAACTTACTAACTCAAACACTTATAATGGTTAAGTGACGACACTTGAGACACATTGACTTAGGAGGATGTGACACTAGGAGAAAACACTCAAATAACAAATCAAACCACATGACGACACATGGGGGCTTGAAACGATATTTACCATAGGCTCCAAAATTGACATAGGAAAAAATTTTAGAGGCTCCTTGTCGCAATGACAACAAGTTGTTAAGGTAGGTAACCATACTTTGCTTAAAAAACAAAAATGTTGCACATGCATCAAGGTGGATTGCGTTTTTAATACCCATGGAAATTATTACAAGGTTCCTATGCATTAGTTTTCTTGAAAATTTTGTACAGGTTAGTGTGTAAAAGATAAAGGAAACATGTTATTGATTTGAAATAGATTGCATATGAATCATGCATAAAATATTAGCCACATCATTCTCTTGGTAAGAATACATGATAAAAGATAAATTAATGTGCTAATCTTTTGGAAAAGAATGCATATGAATCTTTCACATAAGAATTATAAGTAACCATGTTAGTTCTTGAAAGTCATTTCTTGAAAAGGATGCATGTGAACTTTACACACAAAAATATTAAGAGGCCATGTTGTTTTAATGGAAAATATTTCAGAGAATTATGTGTGTGAAGAGATAGATTATTTAATTGATATTTTCATGATTCCTATGCATTATAATTCTTAAAAACAGATATATATATATATATATATATATATATATATATATATATATATATATATATATATATATATGCATGAAAGAATGTCTATCATTTCTTTGATTTCTTCATAAAGAAACATGTGTTTGCATCCATGAATGAATAACTACTATGATTTTGATTTATTGGAAAAGAAATATGTGTTTTTGCATGCATGAAAGAATGACTATTGTGTTAGACTTCTTGAAAACAATGTATGATTATTTTTATATAGTTTCATGAAATGAACATGTGCTTATAGGAAAATAAATAACAATTATTTTGCTAAGTTCCTGGAAAATATTATTTGTTGAGGTGCACAAAACAATAGCCATCATGATAATTTCTCTTAAAAAGAATATGTGTTTATGTGCATAAAAATATTAGCTACTGTGTTAGTGTTCTTGGAAAAATAACATGTGTTTATATGCATAAAAGTAATGGCTCTTGTGTCATATTTCTTGGGAAATAAATGTATGTTTACATGCACAAAAATCATAGTTTACGTGCTAGTTTCTCTTACAATATAGTAGTTGCAATCGTTGTTCTTTTGAAAAGAATGTGCCTTGTGCAAAAAATAATATCTAGTGTGGTGTTTAACTTTGTAAAGACTTCCCTATTCTTGTGGGAAGAGATGGTGATAACCATGGAGATTCTTGTAAACATTACCATGTTCTTGTGGGTAGAAGTAGAATGTAATTGTTTCCCTTTCTCATGATACATGTGAAGTAGGGACAAGTGAACATCCCTTGGTAATGTTTATGTACTTTATGCATGTGAGTTATGAATGGATGGCATGTGTCATAACCATACATGTGTAAAGATAAAGATACATGTTTTGGTATTTATGTACTTTAATTAATGCATGTGCAGTGTTCACAAAGAAGCTCGTCTCAATACTTTGTATGCATTTTAATTATGCACGTGAAAATATGCTTGAAGCATAGCTGGTAAAGATTTATTGTTTGGACGTCAAAGTTTACTAACATTAGTGATTGCAGGAATGATTGTAATTCATGTGAAGGATGAATTATCTTTAACATTATGGAAGGCAAAGAATGAATGGTCCATGTAGATTGAAGCAATATAATCCACTAATGGGAAGAACCAGGCCACAAAGACATGGTGTTCAAGTATTTGTGGGTAAATGACATCATGATTAATGTAATAGCTTTTGAACTTAAGATGATATTTCTTTGTAATATTTTTTTTAAGTGTTCAAGGGATGGACTCCCTCACAGCTATTGAGTGAGGAGTGAACACCCTCATGAGATGTTTAATAAAATTAAATGTTTGTTAGCTTTTAACTATGGTGTTTCCCGTGTATATCGTTGTCCAATGACCTCTTTTCCTTTTGTGTGATTCTAATGATGCTTCTTCCTTGCATGATGTGGAAACTTACATTATTAAGTATGTGAATAATTGGCTTAGTTAAAAGAATCAAGATGATGACGTAAGGTTACAACAGGAATCTTATGTTAATATACCACAAAAATGGTTGTTATGTTATGTAACTTGATATTCTACTTCTAAAGTTACTCTATGTGATAAATATTATCTATCTAATGGTTAGTTAAGGAATATGGAATAAGTGACTTCATATTAATACATTCCAGTAAATTTCGTGAATTTTTTTCTAACCATATGTACTTTTACACGAGGATTGTCGGGAGATGTTAAAGTGATATCAAAGAAAAAGGTTGTAGCACTGATTCTTTTTGGGAATCAATAAGTGGAAGATAAGTAGAGTTATGATGCTATTAGGCATCAACTCAGGCATGACTCTAACAAAATTTAATAGTGATACATGCAGTAGACTACATTTGACATGAGATTTATGATGCATGTTAATAACCACATTAAAGAATAGTAAGTGATAATGCCTACTTTAAAACTTTGCTCATGACATTTGAATCTTATGTGGATAAAAGACAACAAAACTTATTTTGCATTTATGGGAAAACCTAAGCACTAATTATTGAAAGTGTGGATTAACTACCAATCTTTACATGCATACCATTATGATAATGATTATGGTGCTTTTAAAGAAAATGACTAAAGTTAAAACGCGTTGCTTATAAAAAATGAATGCATGTATTTCTCCATGTGATAACAAAAGGATGTAAAAGGTAGGAGGAGTCCTTGAAGAGAACAATGGGATGTTTTAAAAGGCATTGAAATAACTCATTTAGATATTAAATATAAACAATCACTGTAATGGCTAAATGATGATTGAGTCTTATCATGGATTTTGATTGAAATAAGATGGATGGTAACATTGAATAGTTAGTATTGCATGACTAACTATTAAAATTATATGCATGGATCCGTTTGATTGAAGATTAATATAAGTTGTAAGTAAATTCATTGTGGTAGTTTACTTCATGTTATTTGTCTATTAGTGACAATACACTATTGAATTTGGGGTTATTTGGATTGTTACTATAATTTTTATCAACATTTACACACTAATGATAAGTTAGTGCTTTAAATAAATAAATCTTTGCATAAGCTTTTATGCATAATGGTATTGTATGCAAGAAGCTACAATGATTGCGGAAATGGATACTTGTTTAACAATGCATACATATGCCTGCAAGATACAAATAACTTGGATCATGATACCATAATTTCGATGGTTCCATCAACCTAATGATAGAACTAGTAGTAATCAAATGATGTTGATTACCTTGTTTTTTCAAACTACACAACTTTAGAAATAAATGATTCCATGATGATGTTAGTTGGTATGCATATTATATTTAACAAGTATGTTAATTACATATTTTAGAAACCCATCTAGTGCATGTGAATATTGCAGTGACATTACATTCTATTATGTTGCGGACATATGGTGTCTCCATTTTCATCACTAAAAGAAATTTGGATGCCATTTTGAACCTATTGCCATTACTTTTTTGTTTAACCAAGAAAAGTTGAATTGAATTTGGTAATGCAACAAATGATTGTTGATTAGATACATGTGCATAAATAAAGTATCATTTTGCATGAATTAGTGACTATGGTATTTTTGAAGGTCCTACTCCATTAACCATTGTTGGAAAAAAGCTTCATGGAAACTTTGTTTTAAATTTCCTTGGATATAGGATCTGAAAGATGTGTCCTTATGTGTTAGGTTATTTTTAATGCATGGAAATGGTTTATGAAATGTGGATATGACCAATACATTTCTACATTGTTGAAATATTGAATTGACAAGATACTCTATAAATATTAGTATTTTGTAGAAGGTATGTTTTTATCAAAAGAAGTTGTGATTGATGTTGCTAGTGTGATTAAGCAGGGGTACCTTAATGGAATCATGGTACATAAGGACCTATTAAAGGTAAAACATTTCAATGTGATTTGAAACTGCAAATGAGAATGTATAATGTTATAATATGCAAGATATGGTAATTTATTTTTCTAAACTACATGATGATTATTATGTGGAAAGTTTGAAATGAATACTACATGTATGGTATAATATGTTAGTTATGAATACTACAGTTTATGGGATCCATGTTGAGAGTCAAGTATGAATGCATGATGTAGATAAATGTTTATTTGCTTTAATATATGGTCAATTTGGTAAATTATAGTGGGAAAGGGTGCTAAAGAGAATTTCACACGCCAGAAAATTATGGGACAGATGTGAAAGTCCCAAACAGGTCTATGGGTTGATGGCGGTTATCTTCCTGGATTTCCTCTCCCTATAGATAGATGATATTAGTAAGGGAAAGGAGTTAGCCAAGATGGTGAGAGGGAAAAAAGCCTGAGGCAACTCTGTTGGTTTTGGATTGTGTTGGAGGAGACCCAAAGAGTGAGTTATTAAGCTATAAATTCCTCATAGACGAGATATTGTTAGAGGAAACAGTAGGATGCTACCAAGAGGAATCATGTATTAGAAGACCCTATGTGGTCATTGGAATTTTTGAGTTGAACTTGGTATGGTCAATGGAATTCCAAAATAAACCCTGTGTGGCTAGTGAAATCCTAGGCTAGACCTAATGTGGTTAGAGAGCCCTAGGTGGACCTAGTATGGTCTCTTCCAGAGAAATTTCTTGGATGTGAAATTGGCTCAATCTAATTGTGGAAACTAGTTCCCATGGGTTGGGAGGAGAAATTTTTTTTCCCACTGTGGTTCTCATAGTATAAAAATTTAACTAATTAGATAAACGATGTGTTAAAATGAATTTTATATGATTGTGTAAGAATTTTATGTACATATTGACAAAAAAAGAGCCTAGTGCTTGGAACAAAATTACTAGAAGAGTAAGTTCCTTTCTTGGATTACCAATCTTGTGAATGTCTTTACTAGGGGCTAAGAAAATATGCCCTTGGTGTATTTATTGATCATTTCGATGATTAGAGAGCTAGGTGATCTCTCTGATTACTTGTAGAAGTACTACGCGAATTTATTTAGCGGGGGCTAAGACAATATTCACTTGGTGCAATGATTGATCATTTTGATGATTAGAGAGTCAGGTGACTTTTGAGTCCTTGTAGAAGTATTGCGATTAAAATATCATTTGACATTGCATAAATAATTAATGATTGAAAAATGTTGTGATTATTATGATTATATTGAATTTTTTTTACCATACATTATAAGGTGCTTGCCATGGAGGCTATGAAACCACCCTAGGTTCTTGTTGTTGGGTCTTGAAACCACTCTTAGAGTGCTTTCCATAGTTGATAAACCACCTTAATTGAAATTATTCCTTTTAAAGTGATCATGATTTCCAAGAGTAATTGGTAAGTAACAGTAAGTTGGTATAAATATATATTTTTTGTGTAACTGAATAATGGATAAGTGATTGAAAGTAAAAAGTAGGTATTTTTGTAGCTGAAAAGGCTTGTGATTATTGATAAACATTATTGATTTTACTTATTGAAAATAAAAATTCTTCATTTTCAAGGGGAAGGATCCCCTTATTGGGATTATGTTTAGATAGACATTATGAGTAAGAGTTAATGATGAACATTGAGGATGATGTTATTTTTAGGGGGGGTGGGGTTTCTAATTTTCCTTTGACATGCATAAAATGTCGTTAATGGTTAACAAAAAACAAAGTTCATAAAAATATTATTAATTCCATGGTTAACAAAATAGTTACCATCTAGTTGAGTTTTGGTCTACAACCACCATTTTGTTTCATGCTTTCTTGGTTGATACTAGATGTGAATTTTGGGGGATAGACAACTTGAGGGAAGAGGTAGTTAATATCCGCTCTAGATGGGGAACCTCAGTGTTATAAAAACTACAAGATATGTGAAAATGGGACAACCAAAGTAGATCATTCACATTCAGTTGGAAATAAAACCATCCATCTACTAGCAGTGAACCGGGGTGCATCATCTTTTCCAGCAAAATCATTATGTTGACATTATACTTCAACTCGAAAATCATGTTCACAAAGACACATAAGGTTGATGGAACTTTCATACATGAAATGAAGGACATTTCCATGAATGTGGCAGAGCCAACAAGTGGGTATACTTTGTGTTCGTTGTACATTTCCTTAATATAAATTGTTCTATTCTCAATCACTCATAAGATCCAAAGTCTTCGTTGTCGTTTTTTTATGATATGATTCAATACAAATCCTCATGGCATTTCTTACCAGGCTCCTCTTCTTCTGCCAAATGTGGGTGAACTAGCCATTTAGAAGACTAGTGTTTTATGGTTGTTCATATTTGATGCCTAGAAGGAGAGTGGATGGACTCATCATCTATAATAATTGTTAAGATAAGTAACCAGACTTTGCTTAAAAAGGAAAAATATTGCACATGAATAAAGGTAGATTACTTTGTTAATACCCTTGGAAATAATTATAAGGTTCCTATGCATTATTTTTCTTAAAAATTTTGCAGGGGTTGGTGTATAAAAGATAAAGGAAACAAGTTATTTATTTGAAAATAATTACATATGAATCATGCATAAAATATTAGCCACATCAATCTCTTGGTAAGACTGCATGATAAAAGATAAATTAATGTGCTAATCTCTTAGAAAAGAATGCATATGAATCTTCCACATAACAATTATAATTAACCATGTTAGTTCTTGAAAGTCATTTCTTGAAAATGATGCATGTGAACTTCACACACAAAAATATTAAGAGACCACGTTTTTTTCAGGGAAAATATTTCAAGGAATTATGTGTGTGAATAGCTTGATTATTTAATTAATATTTGCATGATTCCTATGCATTAGAATTCTTGAAAAGAATCTATATTTATATATGCATGAAAGAATAACTATTATGCATTTGATTTCTTGAAAAAGAAACATGTATTTGCATCCATGAAGGAATAACTACTATAATTTTGATTTCTTAGTTCAGAAATATGTGTTTTTGCATGCATGAAAGAACAACTATTGTGTTAGACTTCTTGGAAAGAATATGTGATTATTTCTATATAGTTTCATGAAAATAACATGTGCTTATACACACATGAATAACAATCATTTTTCTAAGTTCTTGGAAAAGAATATGTGTTTTGGTGCACAAAACAATACTCATCATGTTAATTTCTCTTATAGAGAATATGTGTTTATGTACATAAAAATATTAGCTATTGTGTTAGTGTTCTTGGAAAAAAAAATGTGTTTATTTGCATAAAGGTAATGGTTGTTGTGTTAGATTTCTTGGGGAACAAATGTGTGTTTACATCCACAAAAAATATAGTTAATGTGTTAGCTTCTCTTAAAATACATCAGTTGCAATGGTTGTTCTTTTGAATAGAAGGTGTCTTGTGCAAGAAATAATATAGTTAGTTTGGTTTTTAACTTTAGAAAGACTCCACCCTTCTTGTGGGAAGAGATGGTGATAAGCATGGATATTCTTGTAAACACTACAGTGTTCTTATGGGTGGAAGTAGAATGTAACCATTTCCCTTTCTCATTATACATGTGAAGTAGAGACAGGTGAGCATACCTTGGTAATATTTATATGCCTTATGCATATTAGTTATGAATGGACCAACATGTGCCATAGCTATACATTTGTAAAGATAAAAAAACATGTTTTGATATTTATGTACTTTAATTAATGCTTGTGCAGTGTTAATAAAGAGACATGTCTAAATAATTTATATGTGTTTTAGTTATGCACATGAAAATATGCTTGAAGCATAACTGGCAAAGATTTATTGTTTGGATGTCAAAGTTTGTTGACAGTAGTGATTGCAGGAAATGATTGTAATTCATGCAAAGGACAGATTAAATTTAACATTATGGTAGGGAAAGAACGAACGATCTATGAAAATTGAAGCAATGTCAACTATAGGACAATCCTCTAATTGGAAGAACCAAGCCACAAATACATAGTGTTAGAGGATTCGTGGGTAAATGATATCATGATTAATGTAATAGCTTCTAACTTGTTATGTTGAAATAAATATTATATTTCTTTGTAAGATTCTTTTTTAACAATGGTCAAAGGATGGAATCCCTTACAGCCATTGAGTCAGGGGTGAACACCCTCAAAATATGTTTAATAAAATTAAATATTTGTTGGTTTTTCCCTACAGGGTTTCGAAGGTATCAGTGTCCGACGATGTGTTTTCCTTTTATTTCATTCCAATGATTTTGATTCCTTATATGACATGGACACTTACATTATCAAGTATGTGAATAATTGTCTTAGTTAAGAGAATCAAGATGATGACGTAAGGTTACAAGAAGAAGCTTATCTTAATATACTGCAACAACGTTTGTTATGTTATGGAACTTTCCATTCCAATTCTAAAGTTACTCTATCTAATAATGATTATTTATCTAATGGCCAGGTGAGGAATATGGGATTAATTCAAAGTATTAAATTCCAGTAAATTTTCTCCTAATTTTATGTACTTTAACATGAGGTTTACCAGGGGATTTGACAGGATCGAACTTAACACGTAGAAGAAACCAAAGTTTTGAGGAAATAACTAATTGGAATCCAAAAAAAGTGGCATATACAAAACTTTGTAACTGAGATTAAACTAGAACAATAACTCTAATATAAACAAAAACCCAAATTAAAAAATTGACAATATTTACCCTATTGAATTTAGGCTTCTATAATTCATGTCAAGTTTATTGAGAAGGTTTTCGACGATAATCACATCAAAATTCATTTGTCAACGCGTTTCGAACCAGTAAGTGTGGTACCACACTATCTAGTTCGAAACGTGTCGACAAATGAATTTTAATGTGATTATCACAGAAAACCTTCTCAATAAACTTAATATTTACCCTACTGTATGTGATCAGTGAATCCATGAATATCAAAATGAATACATAAATACCTTACTATGTGTAATCAATAAGTCCATAAATAACTTATAAATAACCAAAATATCACTCTATTTTTAGATAAACTTGAACATACTTCATAATGATTAGATGCACATGAAAAGTACAAATCATCTTGTAAATAAGATACCAAACTTAATCATACTTTAAAATGATTAAATGCACATGAAAAGTACAAATCATCTTATAAGTAGGATACCAAAAATATGATACCAAACTTGATCATACTTCATAATCATTATATGCACATGAAAAGTACAAGTCATCTTGTAAGTAGGATACCAAAATTGTGATGAATATTGAGCTTACCTTTTTCTTTACGATTTATTTAATCTAAGCTAATTTTGATGGAAATGGTAATCATTTAAATAAATGGATTTACAAAATACCCCTCAAATGAAATTTATTTAAATAATTATAATAAAATTTTATCATTATAATTACTTCATTGTTGTGTATATTTAAAATTTAATTTATATTATTTATATTTTACCTATTATATTTATAATAATATATTCAATTTCGTGTAAGCCACAATTACTCGCAGGATTTTACATTCCATTCATAAGCAACTTTATTTTGATAACGAGAATCTCATTTGCAATTAAATATGCTACAAGTTCTCAAATAATTTGATATTTTGAGAACCAATGAAAATATGTTTATTTTTATAAATTTATTAGTGATATTATTTAAATAAGTGTTAAGTAGTAGCTAATACTTATTGTTTAGTATAAATATAACTAATTAGAGTATGAATTGGTAACAAGATGTGAGATGATCAATTAAAGTTTTTATAAAAAATAGAAATGAAAATGAAAATGTTGTGCTAAAATGTTGTTTTTTGGTGAGCTCCCTATCTCATTCGTTGGAATGAAGCTTTATAAATTTATTTCTTTGACACTATTTGGTTCAAATGGATATCGAGAAACTTAGTTTCAACTCAATGAGATGTCAATTCCAAGAAACTTGTTTTGCACAACCAATTATCTCCTACAAAGTTTATGGGAATTGTACATGATTGATATATAGTTGAATGCAATTATGTCTGTGGCAATGAAGGAATGAGAATATGGAACAAAACCTTTAATGTTATCTCTCAAATGGCCTCCCATTTTAAACAACAATTCTTTCTTTTGCAGAGGAAAATGGAGATGGGATGATCTATAATTTGTGATTATTTATTAAATCAATTTTTAAATTAAATTGTAAAGGCAAGCTAATTAATATTTATGAATAATTCATAATAAAAATTGTTTTATTACTAATTGAAGAACTAAATTATGACTAGCACAGTTATATAAATTAAATCACTAGTAACTATAGATGGATGTCAAAACACTTAGTTTCTAATCAAAATACTTAGTTCCTAAAACATTTTCTATTGTGAAAATAAAAATAAAAACATTTCAAGAAATTAATTATTAAAATAAAAAAATATATATATCATTAGGCATTTTCAAATATTTTCTAAATATTATACTTTTGTCTATGATTTGTGATTTAGTATTAAAATGGATGAATTTGATACAATCACTTTGAATAAAACTAGGAATAAAATTGCAATGCTTTAACAAAATCTTCTATGTTGGTTAGAGGAAAGAAGATAAAACTTAACAAATTAATTGAAATTGATGAGAAATTGAAAATAGAATATGGAACTTCAAAGTGGAAAATTAGTAACTATACATCAATAAAATTGGGAAAGTAATATTCTAAAAAGTAAAAAAAAATGATGGGTAAACAAAAGAATTATGATTAATGTAATTAAAATTGAAAATAGAGAAAAAAAAAATAGAAAAGACAAAAAAATATAAGCCATATTAAAAAATAATAAAACTTATAAAAAAATTATATTAGAAAATGTTTTTTTAATTATTTTTTCTTTTTAAAAATTTTTCATCTTAAAAAAATTCATATATATATATATATATATAACTAAAAGATATTTATTGGAAAAAGCTTTTTTAAATTATTTTTTCCTCCTTAAAATTTGTCATATTAAATTATAAATATGGAAAAAAACTATGACTCATGAAAATGGAAATAATAGAAAAATGAAAAAAAATAAATAAAAAAGTAAAAAAATAAAAATAAAACTAAAAACAAAAAATAAATAATTAATAGAAATAGAAGTTACTAAATAGTGCATAATAATACCTCATCCAATCACTTAACAAATAAATAAATTTAAATAATAATAATAAAATAACAAAAAATGAATTAAGTTACTATTATTATATTTTGTGTTATATGAGGTTGATTATGATGGAAACAAATATACATCTAAATATGTATGTATACCTTTTCTATAAACATTAATAAATATAAAAATTTAAACTTCTAATTTTTTAATATATTTTCAAAAATTAAAATTATATTATTATTTTAATAATATATTTAAAAAAAATTATTAATACATATTTTAAAAAAATTATTAATATTTTTTTAAGTTGATATTAACAAGAAATTATTATAATAATTTATTCATTAAAAAAATTTCATATTATAATTCATGAAAATGTAAAATTTAAATATAATATTATAATTCATGAAAATGTAAAATTTAAATATAGGTTAATTATTAGTTTTTTAATGATAAATAAAATTTTAAATTATTATAGAAAATAATAATAAACTTAACCTATTATATATTAATTTTTAAAATAACATTATTCATAATCATCTCACCTAAATCATATACTTCCTAACATAGACAATCATAGACTTCCTAAGCTAGCTTTAAATGCTAGCCAAAACCACCTAAGGCTTAACCGGGGATGGCATAAGGATACAAGGGCCTGGTTAAACTATTGGGAGATCAATGAGAATTATGCTTTGCAAAACATAAATAACATTAAAGATATTGTTACTTCTAAGTTCAAAGAAAAATTGTGGTGTGAGAAAGATTTAGCGTCTAAAAGAAAATTAAGTTATTATAAGATGGTCATCAACCCCACCCTTGAAGATCAAAAGTATCTCTCTATTCTAACTAGCTCAAAGAAGAAAATTAATATAGCAAAGGTTAGAACGAATTCTCATGAGCTCCATAGTGAAACTGGCCGCTGGGCAGTTCCTAAAACGCCATGGATGGAAAGGATCTGCCATATTTGTGAGAATAAGAGCATCGAGGATGAAAACCACTTCCTCTTAGAGTGCCCTGCATACAACCACATTAGATCTCAATTTCAAAACCTTTGTTACAATACTGACCTTCCTAGCCTTTTACAATGCCAAAATTATAGTGAACTCGGGAGGCTTCTCTCCAAGCTTTTTGAACATAGGAATAAAATCTTAAATCAAAATAAATAATTTGTCTTTTTAGGTCCGATAGATCATTATTTGGTCTCAGCGGACGTTAACCATCATCATCATCATCATCATATATAATGAGAAAAAGTAATTAAATTTAAATATTCAATCAAATATTCTTAGTATTTTTAATAAAATTGTTTATATAAATATATATATATATATATATTAAAAATAATATTATTCATAATCATTTCACCTAAATCATATTAAAAAAATAAATATAATAAGAAAAAGTAATTAAATTTAAATATTAAATGAAATATTTCTAATATTTAAAAAAAAAAAAAAAAAAAAAAATTATATATATATATATTATATATAATATAATATAATATAATAGGTTTCTTATTATTTTGAGGATGAGGAGGTAAGTTTTTGAATTATTTGAGAAAAAAAATAAAAATAAAAACATCTAAATTGTGACTTGTTTTTGGCATGGAATCACACCAATAAGATAGGTATATAGGATAGATATAATGTATGGTCTGAAATTAGTATATGAATATAAAATTAATAATATAATTATACGATATAAAATGTCTAATATGAAATGGAAAATGAGTGATATCTTCACCCTATTTAATCTATTAAGCAACAATATGAAATGGAAAATGAGTGATATCTTCACCCTATCTAATCTATTAAGCAACATTATTCTATTAAGCAACATTATTGCTCATAGAAAAGAAACAAAAGTTATCATCCTAAATATTCATGAAATCCCACTATTGCTCATAGAAAAGAAACAAAAGTTATCATCCTAAATATTCATGAAATCCCACTCTTCTAAGATCATGACCTCCTCCTCAAAGTTATAGAAGTCCACATTTATTGGACGGGCGAGAAACTTTAGTATTCAATTGCTTCAAATGTAAGTGCAAAGCATCGATGGTAAGAAGAATTTCTTGAGGGGCCTCACTTCCTTCCATTAACACTTTGTTCATGATTTCCTTGTTTTACTAACAAAAATGGATGGTCTATGAATATATTGTTTTCCAGTGTTCCCTCAGGCTCTTCCACATTTGCATCAAAAATGAATCAATGCTCCAGCGAAGCCTCTTTCTTTGCAATGTTAACTTTCCTACTAGTTAATAAAGTGTGATCCTTATAAGTTTCCATATAAGTCTTAGCTCCTAATTGATCTTTGGAATGGGGTTATTACCTTCTACCCCAATGTCCATGATATCTAGAAAACGAACTTGACCTTGGCATAATAAAGAGAAATGGGAGACTAAGAAAAAGGTGGGGGATAGATCAAGAATAGAAGCTTAGAGGGTGAGAAAGGGCAAGCCTAACCACCCACACAGAAAAGACAATGAGTCCAAAAAAGAGAGAGGATGGGGAGATCCCATAGAAAAACTAATAGAGAGACATAATTAGGGACACTAACAAAGAGATATAATTAGGGACAAGCCTAGGGAACCAAAAAAAAGTGGATAAGAGAAAATGTCTTCTCTAACCTCTCTCATGAAAAAAAAGATTACAACAATAACTAGAAGAGAAAGTATAACAAGTACCAACCATAAATGGGGACATTAGATCCAATGGACTTAGAGCTGGTTGCTACTGCCATTCTAGTGGTAGTGGGGCTATTTGATAAAGTCAAAAGTGCAATTATGGTTTCAGGATTGGTAGAAAACAACCATAACTCAAGTAAATGCCAACGCACATATAAAGAAATCAACATTAATATTTTTATGTACCATAACCTCACGTTTCAACGTCAGGTGTGTAGGTCATCTATTCGAATAAGGTGGTAGGCATAGGATAATTAATTGAAACTCGTGTTAGGGAGGGGGTATTTTATTTTATTATTCAATGAAGTAGTGCCATTTATTAGGTATAATATAGTGATTTATTATGGTGTTTTGCTATTTAACAAATAATTTTAAAATTATATTTTATAGAAATATATCTTCTGCACATATAAAGAAATCAACATTAATATTTTTATGTACCATAACCTCACGTTTCAACGTCAGGTGTGTAGGTCATCTATTCGAATAAGGTGGTAGGCATAGGATAATTAATTGAAACTCGTGTTAGGGAGGGGGTATTTTATTTTATTATTCAATGAAGTAGTGCCATTTATTAGGTATAATATAGTGATTTATTATGGTGTTTTACTATTTAACGATTAATTTTAAAATTATATTTTATAGAAATATATCTTTATTTTTATTTTATTAAAATAGAACAGATAATATTTATATTATATTATGCTAATTTTATCTTAATAATGTATAGAAATGGTAAATAATCTATATATTTGTTAAAAATTTAATATTCATTCTCATTATATTTATTAAATTTAAACGTGTTAATTTAATTTTAAATAATTTATATATAGCTTTATTATTTTATATTAAAATTTATTATTAATATTAAATAATTTATATATAGTTTTATTATTTTACATTAAAATTTATTATATAATATAAATATTTGATAAAAATTAAATATTCATTTTCATTATATTTATTAAATTTAAAAGTGTTAATTTAATTTTAAATCATTTATATATAATTTTATTATTTTATATCAAAATTTATTATATAATATAAATAGTTTCATATGAATAATTTATAATCTGGTCTGAATGTCAAAAATATATAATATTTATTTTCATAATAATATTATATGTAAGTTAGTTTTTTGGGTGTAACCTAATTGCCTATTGTCATGAAAAATGAAGTGTTATGAGATTTTAGGTTCAATTTTTTTGAGTTTGCCTATGATCATTATTTGGTCTCAGCGGACGGTAACCACCACCATCATCATCATCATCATAAAAGACATAGACTTGGTTCACAAAATCAACTCAAGGGATTACTAAATCAATTTTTAACTTTAACCGATTTAGCTACCAAATCTTATATATATAGATATATATATATATATATATTACCTTTTTATATTTATAAATATAAAAAATTATTTAATTATATATATAATACTTTTGTATATTTATAAATATAAAATTTTAATTTTATATATATATAAAATTCATTTTAGATTATGGGTTAAGTTAAATTAAAAAATAGATTATATCATGTTTAAATATAGTTCAATATTTAAAATATTGGAATTTTAATTGATTCAATTTTAAATATGTATTGTATGGGCCTCTTAGTTATGATTATTTATGTTTATATTGAATAAAAATATATTTATAATAACATAAACAAAAATAAAATAGGTAACAAAATTTATTTTTATTTTTCAAAAATAATGTTTTTTATATTAATATATATATATATATATATATATATATATATAAATAATAAATATGTTATATTTGGTGATGAATCCTAAATTTTACTCAATATTATTAAATGTTAAAATCTTTAAATTTAAATAATGATGAAGGATTTTGAAATAAATAAATTTATAAAAACTTTAAAAATCAAATTATATATATAACTATTTTAATATTTAATATTTAATATTATAATTATATTTTATAAATGTCTATTTTACAATAAACATTAGTTTTAAAAACAGGAAATGGATACATTTCTGATGATTCCACTACCTTAAATTGCAAATAATTTAAAAACAAATTGGAATTAGAAAATGAAAAAAGTTACATGAGGATAAACTCAACAAAAATATATTTAAAATGGTTATATTCAACAATATTATTTTAAAAATTATATTAAATTAAATTTTATATAAAATATAAAGATAAAAATCAAAATAAAAGATTATTTATAATTAATATTATTAAAATTTGATACAGATCATAATATTAAAATATATTAAAATTGGATAAAAATTATAATACAAGGAATCAATTATTGTACTGCGAAAACGATTTTTGAAAAAGTTATAAAAAATTAATAGTTATCTACATAGTGCAGATGGTCGGCCCACAAAAATAGTAGACTGATCTTTCAATACTTAGCTACCTACATAGTGCAGATGGTCGGCCCACAAAAATATTAGACTGATCTTTCAATACTTAGCTACCTACACAGTGCAGATGGCCCGCCCACAAAAATATTACACTGGTCTTTACAAGAGTTGAAAGATATACAGTTATCCATACCCATGAACATGTGTATTACCCATTTTTCATATTTTGAACATTAAGTGTTCAAAAGATTTAAAGAGAATGATTGTTAATATCTACTTTGCTGAGTAATGTTAGGATGTTGTATGAAATATGAAATAATGTATAAATTTTAAAATTTAAACGAATGTAATGGTATAAATTAGTTGATTCTAAACTATATATTAATTAAGATATTCTTTTTTATTTTGATAATATAAACTCTTGCTAATTTTGTGTGCCCCAATTGTTACAGCCCCAGAGCACAACCTACCAAAAATTATAGGGATAAGGGACAAAATCTAACTTATATGTTTTAAACCAGTGAATCCACACTAGTTACCAATTCCACCAATTAACCTCAAACAAATATAACTTCAAAAAATATAATTAATTATTCGAAATGCATTCGAAATACCTAATGCAGATTTTGTTTCAAATGACGAAGCATGTTCGTTCGACAGCAACAGCAATCGCTTGAACTCAAAGAAAAGAACATGAATCATGTTCAATAAGAAAAGAGCATACAATGGTTGGGCACGCCATGCTTTTTCATTGACAAGGATGCTGGTGGTGAGGGGGTGGCGTAAAGCAGATTAAATGTTTTATCCACCCGGTTAAACCATATCATAAGACGCAAACGCTGCTAATTACGCTTTTAATTTATCTATTAAATATGTCTCATAATTGTTAAGCAGGTAAGAAATCTCTTGTAATTGCCTAAGTTTGTTTAATTTAATGGCCAGTAGTTCTGGCGATGAACTGATTTATCATGCGTGAATAATCATTTAATCTTACCTTACAGTCAAACCCTCTGACTTCGTGTAAGCCTTTCGTGGAAAGCAAACTTATCCATGATTGAAGATTAGAGTTGTAATGTGTCTTTACTCTCTTTATATTTAAGCGTGGATCATGTCGAACTCTTAAACCGCAGATCTCGGGTTTTGATTAATCAATCCGACAGAGGATTCTGTATTTGAAGGGGTTCTATTTTTTTGCCTGTAGACTGATTACGAACTTGGGTTGTTCTGAATAAATGGGACGAACTCCGTGCTCTTTGAATGTGGGACTAAATAGAGGTCCATGGACGCTTGAAGAGGACCTTCGCCTAACAAATTACATCGAAGCTCATGGAGAAGGCGGGTGGACAACACTTCCCAAGAAAGCAGGTTTGTATCCATGAAATCTCTGAAAATTCAAACATTAGATCTCAGTATGAGCTTTCTAGGGTTTCTGATCTGACTCGATTCTCTCTCTTTTTCAAATTATTGAATCTTCCCAGGTCTTCTCCGATGCGGGAAGAGCTGCAGACTGCGTTGGATGAATTATCTTCGACCCGATGTGAAACGCGGGCACATTCTACTCGAGGAGGAGGATTTAATACTCAGGTTGCATCGTCTTCTTGGAAACAGGTAGGGTTTTCTGTGGTGAGAATCTTGAGAATGATGATTATTAGGAATATGAACCATAGTAGCTATTTTTGTGTGGAGGTTTTAAGTTTACAACAGAACTTATAATCCAGATTTGTGGTGAGTCGGTGACCATGAATCTTGTTGTTGTAGACTTGAAACATCATACAAAAATGGCTACAGTGCTTCATATTCCGAATACTCATCATTGTCAAAGTAGGGTTTTATTCGTTTTTGTAAAAAAACAACGAAGAAGATGATATATGAATAATTTGTATTAGATTGTTAGGGTTTTGCTTATCCGATTTCTTTGCAGGTGGTCTTTGATCGCTGGACGTATGCCGGGCAGGACTGACAACGAGATCAAGAACTATTGGAATACCCACCTTAGTAAAAAGCTGCGGAATCAGGGTATAGACCCGCGCACACACAAGCCCTTGTCTGAATCTCAGAACGTCGTGTGCTCGACTTCTGTGGATAGCGAAAGCAGCCAAAAGTCCAAAGATGAAAGAAACACTACAATACCTGCAAACATTGAGGAAAGAAGAGCCGATCTTCATGATGAGGGATCAAAAGAAGAAGAAATTGCAGCTCAAGGAAACGAAGATCAGGCATCTGCTACCTGGCCTGCCAATAATGCCAACAATCAGTTTCCTGAATCATCACTGATTTGCAATCCTCAGCCATTGTCGGTTCCAATCAGTACCTCGCCTCAGGCTCCTGTGACAACTTCCATGGCACTGCAAGAAAGTACTTCTATCTGTGTTGCTGAGGCCATGTTGGATTCAGCTGATATTGATCATAATAAAGGAAGCAAGCAAATTACCTTTCCTCTCTTAAACACTGCATGCTTCAATACTTCCGAACAGTTAGCAGGAGTAGGTTGTTACGATCTTGACCAATATTTGATGAATAATCCTGTTACGAGCAGTAACGAAATGATCACATCCACTGTCAGATTAAGCTCTGCTTTACAGACTGCACCCTTCGCTAGACAATTCGATTCAAATCATGCTTTTCTACCTGGAAATACGTTGCTCAATGAACAACATCGGTCCATGTCACTGCAGAGCTTGCAA
The DNA here is from genome assembly GCA_031772625.1 of Pinus tabuliformis. NCBI lineage: Eukaryota > Viridiplantae > Streptophyta > Pinopsida > Pinales > Pinaceae > Pinus > Pinus tabuliformis. The sequence goes on from CM062807.1 coordinate 671,777,997, forward strand.
GCTCTTGAAATGAATCCCGAACATTCTTTCTTAGTACATCGTTCTGAGGAGGCAACCTATAATAAATTTAGCCATACAAGTTGTGCTGTTTCTGATCAAATTAGAGGTACATGCAGCTATTCTTATCCTGTTATTCCCACTGCTACTGGAGCAGTTCTCGGAGATTTTAATTCAGATATCTTCCCTTCGCTTATGGGATCATTTGGTAATGAGGAGTTGCAGCTACAAGAACCCAGTACAGATACTCCCATAGCTCAGAATATACAGCTATGCCCTTTAAGTCAGTCTAAAGCTGAGAGCCTTACTAGTTATGATTTGTGGTCTATGCTGGCGCCAAGTCCACAATACCATCCCTATGATTGATGCAAGTAGATCTTTTTAATATTAGGTATCTGTAATATATTGGCTTAATCCTGCTGGTGTGCACTAAGAATTCAATGTGTTTGAAGATTGTTTTAGTATCTGTTCAACAAGGGCGCGTTTGTAAGTAATTTTATACAGTTATTGCAGTTATTAATGTTGAAGTTATGGTTTGTATGCTCATGTGTAAAGTATTTGGTCCTGGCAAAATGACTTTTCAGTGGAAAAAAAGGGAACTTTGTCGTGAGCTTTCACATTGAATATCTGAAAACCAGACTGCTTGGACAGTTTGGCTCGGAACAATATGAAAGAAAATAGATATCGTGAAAAACTCTTGATATACAGACACATCTTTAAATCGATATAAGCCTCATTTAATATCTTTATATATTCTCAATTTAATTAGGAATATATATATATATATATATAGTCTTGTTGTATCAGCAATCCTTACACTACCTAACACATCCAACAATAATATTGCTATCTCATCAATCCTTTAAATATTCTCAGCATTACACCACCAAACACATACCACAATAATCTCTCCGTCCTTTCTATATACTTGGTGTTATACTACCTAATACATACAATAATCTTGCTGTATCAACTGACCACCTCATTTATAGATCCTTATAATAAGCATGACAACATTATACTAACCAACACATGCAATAATCTTGCTGGATCAACAGGCCGATCTCTTTTATAGATCCTTGAGCCTGAGAGCATTACACTAACCAACAAATACAATAATATTGCTGGATCAACAAACCTTAATTATATATCCTTATAATGGGGATGACAGCATTACACTACCCATGACATGCAATAATCTTGCTGGATCATCCATCTTTTATATATCCCTTTTATAAAGGTAACATCATTGAGACACTACCTAACACCAACATTATATTACTGGATCATCACATTTAAACAAGGTCTGTAATTGTCTATAATTGGTTATCTTGCAGGAGCTCCCTCCGCAAACAAATTGGTGCGTGCGATTCAGTAAACTGCGTGCGTAATTAGATTTAATCTCCTTACTGGTATTTATGTTAAACGTAACTAGAATTTGTCCTTCTATTCTGCGGTTTGCAATCTGTTCAAGTTTCAGAGTCTGGACCATCTGCAAGAAACAGCCGAGTGTGAGAAAAAATTTACATGAAATAAGTGATAGTAGGTACTAGGAACTACGAATTTTTATGACACGTTAATGAGAGAAAACAATAAAAAGGAGAAGCAACGGAAACGCATGAAAGGACATATCGAGTCTAGAAGATATTCAGATTTTTATTTTGAAACTGCAAATATCTGAGTTTTTTGGAAATTATTATCATTAGGTTAAATTGTGGGTTTTATGGAAATTATTATCATCAGGTTAAATAATTAATTCATATTTTGAAAATTATAAGGATTTCTGAATCTTTTGAATACTATTAAAAGAAAATAATTGTCTAAACTAAAAATAAATTTTTATAAACTAATAATGAGTTTGACTCTTTTTATAAACTAATAATTTGTTTGACTCGTTTTTATAAACTAGTAATGTGTTTGACTCGATGTTAATAATTTTAGTATTGATTAAAAGATGGTTCAACCTAAACTACTAATTTTAGTATTGATTAAAAGATTGTTCAACCTAAACTATTAATTATTGATTAAAAAATTGTTCAACCTAAACTATTAATCAATTACATTAGGGGTTGATAATCTTATTAACATTAATTTACTATGATGATTAATAAAAATTGGTATAATCATATAATAATAATAAATTTCAAAATATTTATCATATTATTAATTTTTTTTCTTATTTTATAAAATTTATAATATTTGAAATATTTTTCTTAATATTTCAATGAATTTGAATAGATTTAATATTATTAAATATTTTTCTTAATACTTCAACGAATTTGAATAGGTGTTAATATTATCAGTAATATTTATAAAGTTATAAAGTTAGTAATATTTCTTCTAATACTTTAATAAATTTGAATAAGTGTTGATATTATCAGTAATATTTACAAAATTGATGATTAAAATATGGTTAGTCATGTCATAGTAATAAAAAATTTAAAAACATTTAAGATTATACTAAAATTTTTATTTTTAAATTCACCACACTTATAATATTTAAAACATTTCTCTTAACACTTTTCTACTATAAAATTGAAAATGTTTCTCACTCTTATAATACTTAAAAAATTCACTAAAACAATTTGAAAATGAAAAATTATCCGTCATATAATCATGAGTCTTTCTCTCTGATATTTGAACTCACCAAATAAAAAAAGTTTTGAAACATTTTTCTTACTAATCTAAAAATTAAATAAACTTGTTTTTTAATGACAATTCAAATTGAGAATATCAATTTCCCCCAAAAAAAAAATAAAATAATAAATAAATGAATCTAAGCATCATCTTTTCTATTAGAAAAATAAATTATCCCTCCTATCATAATAAAAAAAAATTAAAAGGTTTAAAACATATTTTTTTTTTAATTCACCAAATTTATAATATTTAAAATATTTCTCTAAACACTTTTCTGCTATAAAATTGAAAATGTTTCTCACTCTTATAGCACTTAAAAGAATACACTAAAACAAGTTGAAAATGAAAAATGGTCCGTCGTATAATAATAAGTCTTGCTTTCTGATATTTGAACTGGGCGAATAAACAAGGTTTTGAAACATTTTTCTTAATCTTTTCTAATCTAAAAAATTAGATAAACTTGCATTTCTATCACAACTCAAATGAAGAACCATCAATTTCTATAAAAAAAAATCTACTCATCGAATTCCAGTGGCACAAAAATCGGTGTGAGAAGTTTACCGAATAATCACTGCGTTGGGCGTTAAAAGAGACCTGCACTGTTATCATCTAACCTACGTTCGCCATCTAAATTCAAGTAGTCAACGAAACGAATAAAATATTGGTTGCAGAGGGTGTTGAAATCGAGACACAAAAGAAACAGACGGGTTATGGGAACGGAAGAGACAATATGAACGCAATCAAAATTAGACAGCTGTGTTTGTCTTTATTTCATCACATCTCCATGGAAAAAGAGATAATTTCAACTATCCTTCAAAGCTGCACTACAGAATTTAGGTCAATGTACACACATTTGAACCAGTGTTGTATCTCAGGCACAGCAGAAAAAGCATGGATGTACATCATTCCCGAGCAAAAGCCGGAATAACTCTAGTAAAAGCAGGATGTACGTCAATAAGGAAAAGAAAGGTAACCCATTCCTATGTCCTAAAAAACGTACAGAATTCAATGATTTCTGTTTCTGAATGACGTTACAATCATAGCATGAATGTGTATCATAACTCAAATTTGTATTGATGTAACACTCATCTGCCAAAGTTAAATCAGTTTTCTTTTGCAGAATCATAACTGAACAGACTAAGTCATCAATTTTAATAGTAAAACGCGTGAAAGCAATTTGTGTCCACAAGACAATAAAACCATGAATATAAATCAGAAGCCAACAAATTAAATCATCAATGTTGTGTCTGCACGAAAGTAAAAGCGTATTCTAATTATTATATGCTTTTGATTTTTTGTGAGTACATTTTTACTAAAATTTGGTGGAAATTTTTTTGAAGTAAAAGAGTATTCTAATTATTATATGCTTTTCATTTTTTAGGAGTACATTTTTTCTAAAATTGGGTGGAATTTTTTTTGAAATAATAACTTGAGTTTGACAATTTTCACAATTTAAATCCCTTATACATTAAATCATGTATATGTATATGGAAAAAGTATTTTAAACAATTTCGGGAAGAGCAAAAATATAGAATTGAAAAAATTAAATCCAAGAAAACATTTTTAATCAATATAAGAAAAATTATTTAGGTTCGGGCAAAGTAGTCAGAATTTAAGGATTTTTTTCAAGAAATCTTGCAATAGCAATGTTTGAATCATGTTTTTTTTTATGATAGAAATAGATTTAGCACTATTAAAAATTTTTAGGTCACCTAAAATTTTGAAATTTGACAACTATAACCTAAATTTACAAACATCAAAAGCAAAAAAACAATCTGATTAAACTACAGTCTATATAACCACTGAGCCAATTAAGTAATTAATTGTGTACTCACATGATAAGAATAATAATGGCAAAATTATACATCTCTGAAATCTTACAGGTCCCTCCTGGGGACATTGCAAAACTGTAAGATTCTCTGAGAGAGCCAATTAAGTAATTAATTGTGTACTCACATAATAAGAATAATAATGGCAAAATTATACATCTCTGAAATCTTACAGGTCCCTCCTCGGGACATTGCAAAACTGTAAGATTCTCTGAGAGAACTAAGCATAATTCTCCTGCTGAAAACATAAATCTATATCACGACTGAGCCAGTTAAGTAATTAATTGTGTCTTTACATGATAAGAATAGCAATGGCAAAAATTATACATCTCTGAAACCCTACATGTCCCTCGGAACATTGCAAAAAGTGTAAGATTCTCTGAGAAAACGTGTCAGTACAAACGCTCCCATACATGTCACCCATGTTCAACCGAAACCTTTTTAGAAGCGAATAATGTTTCAACGTACAGTACAAAATTTATTCTTCATCTTTGTTCAGTTTATATTGGGGATAAATTTTACTATTTAGTAGAACAAATTATTTTCATGACAAGAAGAAGATGCTATCATGGTGTTCTCCCAGGTTTATATCATAATTTTAAATAACGTAAATAATCAATTTATAATTTTTTAATTATTAATTTTATGTATATTTAATAAGTTTAAAATTAATTTTGTTAGTATATGTTTGTTTATTGTTAATTTATAGGTTTATGTTTATTTTTATTTTGTGGATAGTAAATTGGATAAACACTACATTTTCATATCATAAATTTTTCTTAACAAAAAAATCTATGTATAAATAAATTTATAATTACAAACTTTTATATATAATTTTTTTTTTTTTACTTTAACGTTGGTGAATGGATAGTATTTGTGGTCTTTTAATTAGAAACATATAATTAAACACATACATTTAACTATTAAGTCCATTATTAATAATTGAATGAATTATATATTTTTTTTTAATTGATTTTTTTTATTTAATTTCTTTAAATACTTAGTATGGTTTAAATTTACATATCAATTTGAGATTTAAAAAAAAAAATGTAATGATCAATTTGATATAAAATTATTTATTTAAGATATATCTATCTATCTATCTATATGAGAAAGAAATTGATATATATTATTTAAATATTTTATTTAATATGATATTGTAATATATGAATTACAGTTATTACTCATATTTGAAAATAAAAATATAATTTATTTATTTATTTATAATTAATTATTTTCCTATATAAAATTGATCTACAATGTTATTAGACAAGTATTTTTATATATAGTTTAAAGTGAACTAATTTTTTTAATGTTATATTTCAATTCTATATTAAGCCCTAGATAAATAATATGTCTTTAGTTTTATAATATTTTAAATTGAAATTGTTCAAATATTTATATTTACAAGATATATATGTCTATTTTGAAATATAGATTTCAAAATTTTAATTTAACTATCAATAATTATTAGATGGAAGGTTGAGATTTAACTCTGTCATATTTTTATTAGTATTCATAAATCAAAAGTTGAGATTTATCTCAAAATTGGTTATGCCATTTCTACTATATTAATTAAAATAATTAATTAAACAAAATAACATATGGACATGTCTCATATTAACATGAGTTATGATCTTTTTGGCATGTGGTATTTGTAAACCATGGTATTATGTTGAAACATATTTACAAGTTAAAAATATCTATAGTAAAGTGAGAGTCTCTATGTTTTTCCAAACACACACGAAGATATATATATATATATATATGATTTAAGATTTTGAAAATGTAAAATATTTATAAGATAAATGTTTTAATTTCTATGTATATTTATCATCTATTTAATTTATCTCACTATGTTATATTTAATGAATATTTTATTTTTACATTAGAAAAAATAAATATAAATTTCAAATTAGGTAAAAAAAATACATCAATATTAAATTATCAAAAATATATTTTAAAATAAAATAAAATAAATAAATTTACTTTAGATAGCTCAAAAATTATTATAATAAATAATAATAATAATTTAAAATTTATAGTGCATTTTCTTTTTTTACTATTTTATCTAATTTTTAAAAAGTTAATTTAATTTTTCGTTACATAAAGAAAACATTTTTTATAAATATTATAAAAAAATTATAAAGATAAAAAGATAATATAAACATTATTTGATATTTAATAAATATAATGTTAGTTATAGTAATTTTTTTAATAAAAAGATAGTTTTGAAAGTTAAAAATTATGATAACTACCATAATCATGATAAATTAAATAGATAATAATTATAGATGAGCATTAAAATACATGATATATATCACATAAATAAAAATTAAAATAACATAAAAATTAACTAAATTATTACTTTATTTAAATTACTAATATTATTAAATATAAAAAAATTTGATTTGTGAATTTTATATATATATATATAGAAACATGTAATAAGATTCTTAACTACAAAGATTCAACCCAATTTTATTATGGATATCTTTAAATGTACTATGTTACAATATAATGGGACAATATTATGGATTACTAATACCACATGTTCACATAAGACATGTTCATATGACATTTTTTTAATTATGTACATAGATTTATCTATTTTAGAATAAGGCTTCCAAAATTGTTGAGATTTATATTCAAAGTGGTTTTTTATAATTAAATTAATTAATTAAAAAATGTCATATAAAACGAGATATGGTTTTGTGGACATGTGGTGTTGATAAGCCATGATATTGTAACCAAACCTATATTTACAAATTAAGAATCCTCATGATAAAGTGGAGGCAAATATATATATATATATATATATAAAGTGTGATTCTAATCATGGATTGATGTCTATCCATATTTCCCAACCATTTTATTTATATGGTTGTGCTAATTAAACAATTTAATTAAAAGTGTGGAAAGTGCATAACTACTTAAGAGATAAATCTCAACCTTTAATTTGTGACTACTACTAAGAATATTCTAGAATCTTCCATAGATGTTAAATCCTTCCACATAATAAATGTTTGATAATTAAATTAAAATTTTGAAAATCCTATTCCAAAATAGGCACACCTATCTAGCATAACAAAAATTAATAATAAAATAACTACTAAATTGTTTAAAAAGAGGTAAATATATAATGTATGGGTGGGTTATATATATATATATATATATATATATATATATATATATATATATATATATAGGCACACCTATCTAGCATAACAAAAATTAATAATAAAATAACTACTAAATTGTTTAAAAAGAGGTAAATATATAATGTATGGGTGGGTTATATATATAGATATATATATATATATATATATATATATATATATATATATATATATTTTGGATGATTTTCTATTAATTTAAGAAGAGAGTACATCATAAGTATAACATATGCCATTAAGCTAAGGCCTCACTCCTACTAGATTTGTTGGCCATTAAGTACATACAAAAAAGAACTGATAATATCTAGAAAATACTATAAGACTTCATATCAAGGGCCCAACAGGCACATAACTTAGCAAACAACAGAATGTATCCCACTCACTTCATTCTACATTATCATCATTAGGGCCCTTAGAAGTGTTACCTCTGCCAACCAGATGATGAAAGGCATCATTAATATGTGACTCCGTATGTGCCATCCACCCTTCAAAATTGTCCATCCAATCTTGCAATCATTGTTCATTTTGGCATAGTGATGCTTTCTTATCCAAAAAGAGTCCTTGGTTGTGCAAAATGCGAGTAAAAAAGATGATAATTTCATTGCGATCATTTTGGCAATCTTGATCTTATTGGTGGATCGAACCTTGGACTAGGTAGATCTGGACTTCTATGGAATCGAAAGGGGCGGAAAGTCAACTCTTCCAAGCGAGACACTATGAGGTAAGTCCAAATTTCCTTCCTCGACCAACTGATCCCCTGGCATTCTATCTCCCCTGCCCCATTGGCCACCCTGATGGTGAGGATGAACATGTTGCCACAACATAATTGGCTTACAAATATATCTACTATGGTCTGTAACAACTGAGCCCACCAACTGTGAATAGACACATCCTCTCGCCTGACCCTGCCTAGGCCTGCTAAGTGACAAGAGCATCAACTCCATAGGCTACAAATTGTTGGCAGGTTGTAGCTACCCCAAAGCACCTGCCTTAGACACCGAATAAGCAAGGATCATAAACACCTAGTTGAAAATGTAAGAAATGAAAGGGGTTATCCTAACCCCAATGTTCCATGAACTCCAACATCTAGACTCTGAAGAGGAAAAATTTCTCAAAACTCCCATCCCTAACCCACAAAGGCTTCGAAGTGCCACGTTGGGATCTTTCCCACACCTCTAAGATATAAGAAATACAACGCTATACTCCCATAGTAAAAAGAAAGAAGGGAAGCTAACCCCTAGAAAGATTTTACACCATGCACATAATACCAATTCAAGCATTCTTTGGGGAGAAATGGGTTGCACAATGAGATAAGACCAAATCATGCACTCGGGATAAAGACATGGGAGAAAAATTACCTAAGAGAAACCTGTGAAGTCCGAATCGACCTCTCAAATGTTGCATAGACTTGCATCCTAACAGAAACCTTACAAGCGGTTGACACCATCATACAAAGGATTTGCATCCGTGCAAAGACCCTACATGTGACTCAAACCTAGGTCCCATATTTTAATCCGCTCGTCAATAAGAACTTGCATTTTGTCATTCTTATGTCTTTGGGTCACTATGAACGGCACACTCTTACCAGTAAAATGACTCAAAGTTCTAAGAAGTTCAATCGTAGAATTGGAACCAACACCTCCATTATTTCACCAAATTTCATTGCCCAACTATCTACACCAAATTTCGTGGATTTTATAACTTTAATCCTTTTTAAGAATATAGATTAAAATTTAAATTCTAAATAATTTGTCTTAAATAATAATAATTCAATTTAAGTAAATTAAAACATGTTTATATATAAGTATATAAATAAAATTGGGCCTTTAATTTATATTTAATAAATAATTTTGACAGTGATTTATTTATAACAACTAAGTAAATTAAAACATGATATATTTAAAACATAAATTTAAAATTTAGACTTTGTTTATCCGTCCTAGCATAGTTATCTTTGATAATGTTGTCTTTACGACGATTATTAACTTGGTTGTTATATTAAGTTCCCATATAGCTTCCACTTCCTCTTTATGTATAAAGAGGTCTTTTGAGTACATTGTAGTAAAAACTTCATTTATCTACAAAAATACCTTTTAGCTCTAAAAATAAGTTTATCTTTTTAATTTAGAAAGTAAATATTTATTTTAATAAAAAATTATTATCTATATACTAATTTTTTTTTTATGATTTTAGTAAAAACAAAGGGAGCTTACTCTTTGAGTCATACATTATAACAAGACAATATACTCATGTCACCCAACAAACCCGCCCACCTTACCACTTATTCCTTATTTGCACTTGGCCTTATCTTTCAAGGCACATGTTTATTTTCATGGAGAATGATAAATAACATTATAATATTAGTTTGCAATATACGTAACAATTTCTACCCTCTTCTCCCACTTATTTGCACTTGTAGTTATCTCTCAAGGCACATGTTAACAATATAATTCTTCAGATCCATCTCGCATTTAGATGCAATGTTTATATTAAAGATAAACTTTACTGATTTAGAAACTTCTTATTAAAAGTGACTAACAAACTTGGGATATCTATTATAAAAAGATAAACTTTACTAATTTAAAAACTTCTTATTAAAAGTGGCTAACAAACTTAGTATATCTATTATAAAAAATTGATGCGGGATTTCATGGAATTTATAAACATAACAACTTTGAAAGTTGAAATTTAATATTTAATGAATTTAAATGTATAATTTTTTTAAACAATTAGTTGTCACACAGATAATAGCTTTATTTTTGGAGAGAAAATAAGCAAATGATGAAGTCCATGGATACCACTTTCTACTTCTAATTCGGGATGGAATTTTGCTAGAAAAGATATAGAAAAAGAACATCTTCCACCTTATTATGGTATTGAAATTTAATATAAAAGTTTATTTTTCTCTAATAAAATATAGAAGAGACATTTCAATATTGTATTTGGAAACCTAAATAACTAATAAGGGATATCCATGCATTTATTGTAGATGTTGCGTAATAAGAGGTGGTATAGGTTAAAATATAAACATTCTAACACCATTCCTAATAGTCCAATGTTGGCCCTTCTTTCAATAAATAACACTAGATTGACGGTCAATTATAGGATGATATGATATGTATGTAGTATGTGAGTTAAATGAGGTTGTTTCATTAAGTCAATTATAAGGAAATATTAATAGTATTTTCCTTACATTTGTTATAGATGTTGTCCAAGGAATTTGCTTGTAGTCAAGAAACCCTCTTTTGTTTCATCTAATTTGTTAAATTATCTTAGGTCAATAAGTCCTTCAAAATGAGATTATTAATTTTAAGAAGAACATAGTAGCTATGAAGAATTGAGGCTACATAGCCAATCCAAAAAAATATAGCCAATATTTCATTGCTGTATGTAGATATAATCCTCTCTACATCATTGCACTTGCAACTTTCAAAGGTAGCTTGCCTATTATCTCATAAGATTGTCACAATGAAGAACAAAACTAGAAGAGTTACACTCCATATTAAATGGGAAAGTGAAATCAAGTGGTAAATGTAATATATGAAGAAGGAATTCATGTAGGATTCAAAATACAAGGTGTACCTCATTGGACCAATGAAAGAAATATTTCCTTATTAAGTAGTCAGGTAGCAAGAAATAATGGAGATTTTAGATACAAGTGTATGAGCATACTAATCTACGATATTTAATTTTGCTAAACCCTTAAATATATAAAGCTTTTAAAGTGTCACAATATTTATGGATACTTAATTGGTTGAGACCTTCGAAGGATCAACACAAGCACTGTATTTAAAGATATCATGTCTAAGATACTCTAAGGAAGTCTAAGAAAATTCACACTTGAATTCCTTTACATAGGAATTATATTGAGATAAAATATCAAATACAATATCCATTTACTTTAAATGTTCTATTATAGGTTAATACATCATTAAAGAAAACTAAAATAAAATTTTGGAGGTATTTATAAAACATATTTTTCATTAAATATTTAAAAACACTTGAAAAGTCGCAAGAGCATTACAAATGATGAATAGCATTACTCAAAATTGGAATTTTTCCTAACAAGTGCTAAAGCATTCTTATCTTCATCATTTTTGAGGTAATTATCAAATATATTAAAGAGAACTTGAAATGTAGCAAGATCATTACAAAGGATAAATGGATAAATGGCATCAACAAAATTGGATGCGACGCTTATGATCTCAAAATGCATTCTTCTCTTCATCATTGACTTTTGTAGTTAAATAATAGTAAAGTGGATGAAGGTCAATATTAAAAAATAATTTGCACCATGTAGCTCATCCATTAAATGATATATTTGATGCATGTGGAAAATATTTTTAATAATTATTTGATTAGGTGGTCTATAATCATTATAGAGGTGGTAAGAACCATACTTTGTATTATGAAAGAAACTTACATAGAATAAGGGTTTTTGCTAGAATAATAATCTAATACTATAAAATGTCTTCCATAAGTTTTTTAATCGAATACTTCTTGAAATATGCAAATTGATAGGGTTATGGAGTTTTCGTATATTTAGTGAGGTTCAACTCAATAGAACATTTCATGTCTCTATTAAAGTGTTGCTTCTAGGCATCTCCTAAATTACCACCTCATACATCTAAATTATGGCAGAGAGTAATAGAGAATAATTTTCTTAAATATGAGTTGCTTCCATGTGGTACAAATGAACCATGAAACCACAACTATTCTTCTTCAAAAGTTTGTGCAAGTGTTTGGAATCCACGATCTAGATTATCCTAAGGCCAACTCTTTTAAGGATTATCTCATTACTAGATCATAGTGGAACAAGAGGAATCTCTCACCATGGTGAGGGGAGGAGGTACCAATAGAAATAAGTCATTAAATGACCAAAACAACAATACATCATATCCTCGATCTAGATTATCTTAAGGCCAACTCTTTTAAGGATCATATCATTACTAGATCATAGTGGAACAAGAGGAATCTCTCACCATGCTGAGGGGAGCTACCAATGGAAATAAGTCATTAAATGACCAAAAAAAAATACCTCGTAGAACATTTACAATATAAAAGTGATCCTAGAGACCATATTCCTCCACTTTAAGTGCCACCTTGTATAGTGGACTTTTACACTTAAATATTTTTAAGTCTTGAGATATTAATGACAAATTATACGAAATTATTTAACTGGAGAACCAAATGTTGAACCAACTTCTATCAAGAATATTTAGTCTACTACTAGGATCAAAAATAACAATGACAATTTTTTTTCTAATATAGGCATAAAAATTGAAGGTATCAAATCACCCCAACTCAATCATTCTGTAAATGGAACCTAATGTTTCTCTTATTTCTAAGTGCAGAGGGTGTTGGTATTGTGGACTAGATTAATTACTAGGATATTTAGGAAGAATGTCTTATATAAGTTCATATTTTGAGTTGGGTTGGTGAAGATATCCTTGCATAAAATGTTTTTGGGAATTACAAGCATTACACTAAGATTCAAGGCATCTACAATGTGATTTTTATGTGGCCATATTACAATTTTGGTTGGGTTGACATGTATGGCCTTTGATTTGTGGCATCAAACTCCCCCTCTTCTTAAAATCTCATATCATATGATTAATCTGTTCTAAGTAAATATTCAATAATTGGGTCCTTTCAGAAAGAATGAATTAGCTAAAACTCATAAGGTCTATCCTAGTTATGATTTATTGTTTGAGTTAATGCATCTTTAAAATTATAAAATCCCTCTAGGTTTTTCGTATTCTATCTTTCTCACCAAGTATGAATTGGTCTATCCAAATGTTGTAGTTCCACTCTCAAGTTGCACTTTTAATCGTATATGTGTTTCACCTTAAATGAAAGCTTGAACTTGGTTAACCATATATGAATCTTTTCTTTTCCACATTTATATTGTAATTATCTTCGTATGAAGATTAAAATTGAATCTATGTTAGGTTTGTATTTAACATTTGATCTTAGAGGGGAAATCACTTAATTCTAGCTCTTCATCTTCCTCATAAGCCCCAAGATTATGGAATGAGGACTATGGACCTTGTTTTATTGAAATTTTACCTAATATCATGTGCTTAATTATCTTTTCAAAATTCCAAAATATTGCATATAAATTTTCATTAGACACATACAAATATTTTTTCTTCGTTTTTAAATCTTGCAAAGAATTGATGAGATGTACAAAGGTCGAAGATTTATTGTTTCTCATAAATTCCAACTCTAACATTGTAACTAAATAAAACCAATACTACAAAATAAATAGAAATATATTGATGATAAAATGAAAAGAAAGAAACAATTGAATCACTTTCACTTACACCCTTAACAACGAATTACATCTACAAAATAAAAATAATTGAGAAAACCATCTCTAATAAACACCAAAAAAAAATTATTTATATTATTTAAATGATATTAAAAAAAAATCCTCATTTACAAATAAAATAATAAAAAATTAACTTAATACATAAATTACTCATTAGAAACATCTATATCTATATATAATATTTAATATATAAAATTTTATTATAAATAACAATTAAAATTTCAAAATTAATACCATAAATCTAAAATTAATAAAAAATTATTTGTTTTAATAAATTTTTATGTATATAAATAATATTACTTATAAAATTATCACAATTATTTTTTAAAACCATAACTCAACCACCTTCGTTAGTTAGAGAATCCATAAAATAACCATCTATTAAGTAGTTACTTCTATATTTAAGGTTCTAGCATGTGAGATGATTTGGAATTATATCTTTATTCAAATTATTAAGTATTAATATTATATTTTTATTCAAATTATTAAATAATGTTGATTGATTCAATTATACCATGGTATTTTGGAAAAATCATCTAAAATGTTTTACCTATAATTATTTATCAAAGTAATGGAATTAATAGAAGTTGAGATTTTAAATTTAAGAAATAAATTTTAAATTATATTTAAAAAATATTTAATATAAAATTATTTTTTAAAATAATATCAAAATAATATTAAATTAATAATTAAATTTATTTTAAATAATTAAAAATAATAATTTTTATATTTAATTTCTATTATTATATTATCTATATAAATATATAATCAATTATTATATTTTTCTTTATTTATAAAAATTAATGTAATTTAAATATTTTAATAATTAAAATTAACAAGAATTATGATAATTTTTAAAACTAAATTTTATTTATATATTATTAAATTTATTAATTATATAAAATTTTATATTGCTATTTTTTTTTAAATAATATGAACTATTTTCAAAAAAAACTTACAAAATCACATTTTTCAATACTCAAAATATAAATACAAATAAAAGTAAAAGTATAAATTAAAATGATCATAGAACTGGGAAACTTCGAATCCGTTAATGTTTCTTTTGGCTTGAGAAATGGAAAAGGTTGTTCACATTAACACGAACCCTATCATGTCATGAGGGTTTTATTGAGGTGATGGCTAGGGACTATGAAAGGGAGCAATCCAAAAAGTTGTCGTCGTCTTTTGTGATGGAAATATCCCCAAATGTGTAACAAGGAAATTTGGAAGCTTCTTTAAATCATTATGTAAGTTTATTTAATAATATACATGTATATATATATTTTCTTCACTTGAGTTTTAATGTTTAAATAATACTACTCTTCTAAGGAAAAGGAAATGGCCATGGATTATCTCCTCCTCTTAATGCTACATGATAAATGTTATGCATGTTCCTTGGGAATGGCTTATATTGAGAAAATTTAATATCCAAATTAGTCTAGGGAATGCCTATTTTTTAAATGATATGGGTGTTTTTAGCAACTTAAATGAATTGTGTCAACATCTAGTAAGGAAGGTACAATACATTTACACTGGTGTTTACAATTAGAATGTTCGCCCCCTCCATGATGGGTTGGTGGATTCCATGGATATTTCCCTTTTACATTTTACAAAGTTCTATTATTTCCTTGAGCATGGGTAGGTTTCGAGAAATTGGTCCCATAAAGGGCTATGCTTAGGTTACAGACAAATTAGTTGTATTTTCTTTTTCTATTTCTATTTATATTTATATATATATACATTATTTAAAAAAAATAACATTCAAAATCATTATATAATAGTAATTATATGCTTAGGTTACAGACAAATTAGTTGTATTTTCTATTTCTAATTATATTTATATATATACATTATTTAAAAAAATATATATTTTAAAAAAATAACATTCAAAATAATTATATAATAGTAATTATATATTCATTTAGTGTAATAATATAAAAAAAATAAAAATAAAAAATTGTATCAATTTTAATTATAGACCAATTAGGAAGAAAAAAATGTATCATAAACTTTATTTATATAATTTTAAAGAATTATGATCCTCATAAGTTGGTGAATTTTCGATGCCTCGTTTACGCCAAAGAATGGGTTGTCGTAGAGGCCAGCCGAGGCAAGCTCCCACCAGTTCATCCTTTGACTCGCCCTCCCTTTCCAGTGAACTGTCAGTAGGTCGTCGCCCCTTCACTCGTAGGGGGAGAGGGCGGTTCCCTTCCACCAGTTCCCGCCACGGGCCTCCTTCCACCTCTGGTTCGGCCATCTTTACCTTTAACAGCACTCTGAATAGACCCAGGATAACTACTCATTTCTCGGTGGTTTTCCATGAAGACAACCAAATAGAAGATTCTGGTACCTATCGCGGGGGCACAGGGGCAATCTCGGCTCCTTCTTCTTCTCTCCAGCTGAATGTCAGAAATGCTCCTCGGCAGGAAGCGAATGTACAAGTTTGTAGCGCTCAGGATGTGATGATGGCTGACCCTGGTCCCTCTGTTCAGAATGCGGCTCAAGCAGGGGATTTGCCATATTTTGGTTGGTGCCATATCGTGGAAGAGCCTCCTAATGACTAGTTCGTTCACCCAAGCCTCTTCTTTTTGCAGTGCGCCCTTCACCACTGGGCATGATTGTAAGGCAAACAGCTTAGGGGTTCTCTGGTGTTTCTTGGCTTTTTCTTTAATTTTGTATTGTCATGTGAATCTCAGTCCAGTCCCCTACTCGGGTCCTAAAAACAAACAATATTTTCATCTGCTTTAGTTGACAGTTCTGCCTCTTGTCAGTGCACAGTTCTTGACTTCGGTCACACTGTAATTGTACTTCTTTACCTTGTTAATAGAATTAGTCTTATGTAGAAAAAAAAAAGTTGGTGAATTTTCTAGTTAATTTCTTAAATCTTTTCTTATGTATGTATTTTTATGTAGAATATGATTTCTTCGGTAATTTTTATGTATGCATTTTTATATGGAATATGATGTATTTTAGGCTTCTTCTCTTTTTAATCTTGCATTTTGCAAGTTGGTTATTATTATTAAATTAATAAGAGTTTTGGAATTATTTATTATTTTCATTTTCGATATTTTTTTGTTTACTTATAAATTTTGTGAATAATTATAAAGTATTTATCTCATATTTACTTTATTTTGTTAATCAATATCTTATCACATTTATTCCTGAAGGGGATTTTAAAATTCTGGAAAATAAAGCTAATATATTATACGTAATGTTGGGGTGTATAGGGTATACAAGGAGTTTATAATTAGTGGGAAGAATAAAAATTGGAATCTAGTAAAAATAAGAGATATTTGTTAATAATATGGATTTTTATTTATTGAAACAATGTATTGGAGGGGGATTTTACAAAAAGATTCTCGAAAGTATTTATTAATATGTGATGATATTAGAGATATTCTTTAATGCCTCACAATCACACATGTTATTTCATAAGTTCACTAAGTGAATACCCCATTATTCAATTCTACCCAGTTGTCCATACCTTCACTAATGCTTGCTCTAAAATACATTTTATCATCCTCCTTAAAAAACAACATGCCACCTACCTTAGTTATCACATGAATCACTTGGCATGCCCCATCAAAATATCTCATGCATATGATTTTTCAATGTCACTGGCTATAACCACCCCTGGATATTTATACTTACTTGGCTTCCAAAAGAAAAAATTATATAACCTTGTCATTTTCTTCTCTACAGTCCCATCATCATCGTCGTCGTCATCATCATCATCATCATCATCATCATCATCGCTAATTTCACCAAAATACATATTCCTCTTACCGAAAAGCTAATTTTTCATTCTCTTTTATACTTTTTTATAGAGAAAATTCCAATTCTTAAATTATTTTGCTAGAACGTCAATGTCAGATACTTAACTCCATTATTAAATGGGGTTAGTTTAAAAAAAAAGAAGATTATCTTTCAACTATCTATTCATCAGATGACTCCACCAGAGTGGGGTATTTTGTGCTTAAGCCTTGTAGTTCAGATTGCAGGAGAAATGGAATGTGGTGCTCAATTCGACCAAGGCAATCATTATGTTGTTGGATTTGCAATTGAATCAATTGAAGTTCTTTCTGAATCTCATGAAGACTGGGGTTGAGATTTGCAGAAATAGCTGGAGAGGACATAGTGGCTTTGGAGATGATGCTCTTCATTAGCCAGAAGAGATGGACAAATTGCTTGTACAAAGTAAAACAACCGCGGGTATTCCTAGGATCTGGAATCAATGCACTGCAATGCTTTGTTGGGACCTTGATTTCCACCTTCTGGTTTAATTCTGCGTCCCAAGACTAAATCAATTGCTTCACCAAGGAAAGAGTCCCTCTGTTATAAGCTTGGATCATTTCCTATAAGATATGGGCTTCAGATTTCTTGCCTTGCTGTCTTGGAGGCTTGCCCAAAGTCGAGCCCCTACTCTTTCCTTTACCAGCCTGAGAATTATGACCACAACCCCCATGCCCAGAGGCACCAGCACCCGGAGAATACTTGACCGTGGTGAAAGAGTACAAACCACCCTTCATCTAGTTCCTTGACCCCACCCCTGTCTGTGACCCAACCAGCAGTGCAGAGGATGAAGAGAGAACCTGTTTATGTAGACCCAGTGTAATAATGTGACATGAAAGAAACATGCAATTGAAATTAATCTTAAGCCTAAGAAGAGGACCATAAAATAAGAGCATCACCTTCTTGCGCTACACCACTCTAAGAAATGATAGCCCAGACCAATATACAAAGGAAAACATGAAGCTTCCAAGAGTGAAAAAACTCCACAGAAAATTGACAATGGTCCCCCTACTATCATTCACTCGGATAAGATCACCGAGTCCACAAACACGGCTTCACACAATTGCCCTTCCCTTCCGCAGGGTTGGTCATATTAATTTACCCCCAAACCCATATAACCTACATGTAGTATACAAATTATATAAGATCCAGAACATGTGAAACAATCCCATACGAGATAATAGAGTTTCGTAAAAAGCAAAAATCGATGCAATGTGAACGAGAGTGCCATTATAGACAGTCATAGAAACTTTCCAAACCATCAGTAAGCCTTTTCCCCTTCTTACGCAAGGCACATAGAAAATGTCCCCAACTAAGGGAAAAGGATAAGTATAAAGGCATACCAGGCCAAGAGCGCCATCCACTTGCAGAGACCAAGTTGAGGTTCCTCCCTGCACTGCAGACTCCTCGAACCACTGCATAATTATATGAGATCACTGAATACTAGACCACTGAATACCACCAAGACCACCTTGAATCCAAACTAGATTCCGGACAAATGGTTCTATGAATACCCCAACTCCCACCACCTAGATTGTTAAATCTCTGCCAAACGTCACTTCCTAATTATGTTGATGGCTACGACCGCCCCTTCCCTTAAGGTGGCAAATTGTGTGAGGGCGTGGGTGAGGCTGCCCACCAGCACCTTCATAAATGTGATTAAACATGTCCACAATCCCTAGATGGATCCTTAGCTAGCTCACACCTCGATCAACGTTTCTGATTAGGAGTCGAGTCCTAGTCCAAAATATGAGTTAACTGCTCCAACCCCTATTCCATAGAGCCACTTTCCCAAGGGTGATCAATGTTGTTACCTGGATGTAGGCAACCCCGGTTTGCTAAGAAGTCTGCAGCTTTGTTTCCGGTGCGTCGGACATGCGAGGGGATATCGTATTCGGAGCCATGAATAATTTCACTAATTTCCTGGATCAGACATGTTGTCCTCGAGATTTTTCTAATCTTTTCCCACTAGATACCTTGATTGAGTTTTTTAATTATGTCAATGACAAGAGTGGAGTCGCCTTCAACAATAATTCTTCTGAACCCTTCACGTCTTGCTATGAGTAAGCCATGTTTGATTGCATTGAACTCGGCTTCATTGTTGTTGGCCTTGCCACAGTCTGAAGCATGTACTCAAATAGCCTGACACTAGGGGTCTCTAAAGAACCCTCCAAAGGCTGCATCTCTTGGGTTTCCTTTAGAAGCCCCATCAAAGTTTAACTTGAGGAAACCGTCAGGAGGACCGTGGAATATGGAAGGAGAAGGTCTAGGGGGAACCCTCAACTTCCAGGAGGAGGGGGGTTGCATTTGCGGGGAAAGGTTCAGGGCTGAAATGATCCTCGCTTCATGAGAAGCGACCTTCCAATTAGCGGGATACCATTTCTATGCTAAGATAATTTCTCTGATGTTAAGAAAAACACCAACCCATACGTTTGACTGAGAAAGCTTCTAATCCTTGAAAATCATCCTATTCTTTTCTTTTCACATTGTCCCAAAATAAAAACCAAAAGAAATGCCACACCCTGTTATTTATTTTTTATTTTAATTTTAATGTTACCATCTAATTATTGTCATAAGAGTTCTTATATCCTTCATTAATAATATTATTATTAGATTGATGAGTTGGTTAAGCATAAATTTAAAAATCTTATAATATCTATGAATAAAAATAGTATTCGCAAAGTTTATGAGTGGATTGTAACCATGAAAATAAAATAATGTTGTGACATCAGTTATTAAACATATTGTCAATTACCTACATGAGGAGCACTCCATATTTTGGGATAATTTGACTATTAAGCAAACCCGTGTTAGGATCTAAGTTAAATAACGAGGGGTGTGGCGTTAATAAAAAATCAAAAGGGGGCGTTCGTTAATGGAAATTATAATTTTCGATAGACACATTGAAAGGTAAAAAGGAAAGAAAATGAAGTTTGCATGGGAAAGCCAGGGATCTCAATCAACCCAAGGTTGAAATGGTAACGAGGCATTTGTATGGAAATTTGTATTAACGTTTAGTAAATTTGAAGTCAAATCTCAGAATACGAAAACTTTCTTACCATCGGATTTTAAACTCACCTTACTCAAAGGTCAAAAATACAGACTCTAAAGGGATAATTAAAGCATGAAGTAAAGGACAACGGAATTTGGTTCCATAAGCTTGTTATAAAAATATATTTCAAATTTTAATATAAGTTGAATCAGGCAAGCTTCTTATTTTGGTTCTACTCCCGGTTGATCATAATAATATATTTTAATTTTTTATTCGGAGCTTTTTTTCAATATATGATGGAAAGGGAGTCTATCTACGAGCATTTGAATCAATAATTTATTCTAGAATTTTATACTTTGATAATATAGACCGAAATTCTAAATTTAAAACTCAATAAATTAATTATTTATCTATATATATTTATTTATTTAAATAATATAATATTTTATTAACCAATATAAATAATTAAAATGGGTTAGTTTTCTTCTAAATATGAATCTAAATTTAATATGTTATATTTTTTTTAAAAGAGTCTGAGATAAAAGTAAAGTATGAAAATTTTATAATTATGAAATAATTTCAAGATATGTTAAGAGTGAGTATCATCAAAATTATTTATCTCACTCCACTTTTTTGTAAACTAGAGGTATAGACCAATATCAAATTCATAAAATGTCTACATAGATGACCAAAAACAATCACTAGACAAGAAACCAAGGTACTATAACCTAATGAAACATAACCAAGTCTTAAAACCAAATCAGACATGAAACCAATGTACTATAACCTAATGAAACATAACCAAGCTTTAAAACCAAATCAAACATGAGACAATGATAGAGGTGTTGGATCCTTCATACTCAAAACAGGTTGCATAGTGGACATAAACTCACATTGGATGTGCCTCTCAATGGGAGTTAAGCACACTTCCAATCTATCCAGACTTTCCTATTGCTTCCACTGATTATGTTGAATGCCATTGAGAATGGTGATGGTGTTGTTTTTGTCCTCACACTTCTCCTCTAATACATGCAAATATTGATTCCTTCGTCTCTTGGTATGAATAGGGTTAGGAAGCCATTGAGACACCTCCTCCAACAACTTTGAATCTGAATAAGCATGCCACTCTTATGCAACTACATCCTCCAAACTCTGAATCTTTTCCTAGGTGCTATAGGAGGTTGTTGATCAATAATTTACTATAGCCTCTTGTGTCTATGAATGGGCATGAGATAGAATGGGTTGACCCTTTCCACGTGCACCCTAGTTACCTACCCCACGGTGACCTCACATATTCTACCAAGCTATAATGCCCCCTCCCCCAAAAAAAGAATAACAACACATACACCTAGCAAGAGACACCTCCAATTATCAAAAGGGAACCTTGTCAACTCCTCTCCTAAAATGAACGCAGAAGATAGAGCCACACCCATAACTTCCCATGCCACCACAAATATCACCAACCTTACCAACTCTAATTGGTCTAAAAACATGCAATTCTTACAGACCCAGAATCTGCCATGAAACCTAGAACTAACACCAGGAAAAAAATTCCACAAAGAATTCAATAGAGAAGCAAAAGATCGAGTATTACAAATCCTTTTTCCCAACACCCAACCCTTCCAACTCACGTAACTTAGAACAATAGAAAAACACCAATCAAACCTTACATAACTGACAACACCAAATAGACAACCAACTAGACCAACATGATTAGCAATACAACGAAGAAGTAAAAGGATTACCTATTTAGGACCACCAAGACGCACCAACACAATGGCGCTACGACATGCCAAGCTAGACTTGTAAACAACCCAACTCTGCTTCCAATATAGAATACTAGTAGGAGTATGCACTATCAATTTTAGGTTTGAATGTTTGCTTCCATCGCAACCTTCACCATAGCTAACAACTCTGAGACTTGTGCATAAAATCAAGTATGGAAAACCATTGTGATCCTCGTCCTTTGCCCTTGTAATTCAGGAAGAGAAACTCCAAATCCCCTCCCCGAAGTTTTGGCTGACCATCACTATAAATATCTCCAAACAATTTCTACAAGGGACGTACAATCCCACCCACACCAAGGATTTACTACTCTCACACTTCATATGCCTAGTACACAACTCATGCCAAATATATTGTATCCATGGTGCATCGCCTTAACATGATGAAGGAGTTTCACATGCTTCATACTCACCCCTTGCTTTAATGGCATGCATAGTAGCTGGGGTGGTAGGCATGCTTGGGACACTTGGCCTCCCACCCTCATCCAAAAAATCTCAAAAATAAATTAATAATGAGTATTACTTGTTTTTTAACTAGAGATTTAGTTTAATTGTTTTAATTTTTTTAGATAGATGGTGATTTTAAATGAATTCAACATCTTTAGCAAGTGCATTCATATTGAGTAGACTACACAACTCAAATTTATAATTTTAACAAATTCTTACTGAATTCCAAATAAACACTTATAATTTCAATAAATTCCTATTAAATATTAGATAAAATTAACCAAATATATATTAAAAAAAATCAAAATATAAAATTAAAAAAAATTATAATAGAAAGTTTATAAAAAACAAAAATAAACAAATTGCAATGTTTCTCTAAATAATATGAAATTAAATGAAGTATTAAAAAAACTATCAATTATAAAATTTAAATAATTTTGTTTTTATCTGGTAGCATGCAAATGCACGAATAATAATAAATTACAATTAGCGAGTCTAAATTTTGTAGCATACTAAATATATACATTAATTATCATCAAAAAAATTGTAATCTCTAGCTAAAAAAATGTAATCTCTAGTTAATTTTGACCAAAAATAACAATTTAGAGAGAGAAAAAACAAAACAAAACATCTCAGCTCATCTCAATATTACAAAAGGATAAACAGCAACAAAATGCCAAAACCTCGGCACTATCTGGGGAGAGCCACGACTACTTCCTATGGGAACCTGCACCCTAATCCTGTAATTAAAATCCCATACACATGCAACTTTTCGGATTCTTTAAGATGGTGCTCTTACAAGTTCTTCCCATTTAATTCTTAACCTTTCAACGAACCTACAGAGTGCCCATTTACACAGACTCTTGCTTTCTGGCCACATTACTAAACTCTCATCAGAATTTCTAGCGTAGATTGAAAGACAACAGGTTAATCGAATGTCATAAGGTCTGTGTCTGTGAGCTCTGACATTTTCATACAGGAAAGATAGTTTAACGATTTAATCCGCTAACATTCTATCACAAGAATTCTATAATTACAAATAATCTGGTGAATTCTGAGATTGAGCTCCCTGGACCTCTAGCTATGGTTTCATTTCGTAATGGTTGGAATTTGTTAACTTGTACATCCTGACTAATCTAAACGCTTACAATTCACAGAAAAAAACCAATCTCTGTAAACGATTGCACTCTTATTCATTCATTTCAGTTCTGCAAAATGAAACAACTTTTCCAGAAAAGATTGAGGGATTCGGAGCAAATTTCTTGCCTTTTCCTGAAGATAAAAGATGCAGTTTCTTCTCCCATATATTATCCAGCTGCACGCACATAACTTCTGTTTGCCATGATTCTACCCTGAAAGTTGCAGAAACAAACAATTAGAATATTTACAGTCCGTCGCAATTACCATTTCAAATCATAATCCAATCATCTCCCTCTCCAAGAAATAATTATGATGAACGATAACAATCTCTAGAGTCAGTCACATATTTCGCGTCGATTTCCAGAAATGGAAAAAAAATATTCTAATTATGTTGAACAAAAAGCAAGATCACTTTAATCCATGGAGCAATCTAGGGATTCGTTACCTACGTGCCTCAAAATTCCCGGGAGTTTCTCGTTCAGCTACCTGGAAATCCATACAGCGGCTCGTATAATGTACAGATACATTGACCCAAGAGGAATTAGCTTTACAGAAAACTTACGAGCAGCCCATGGGCCGGGTACTTTAGAAAAGACCCCACAGTCCCAAATCGCAAGCCTTTCCTGAAATTTATAGTGAAGGAATCTTATTCATCATGAGGGGCGCTCTGCTCTTATTCCCGGGGATCCCGGATGGTTTGAAATGATATATTTTCAGCAACATACAGAAATCTCTGCATGGCCTTTTTGACTGTCAGCTGTAACAAACACACAGTTCTTCTTTTCACAGTTTGGATCAAAAGCAAATGTACTATATTCAGAAGCGTTGCACTATGTAATATATTGTTTTTCTGAGAGTAAAAAATGTTTAACTCCGGATCTGATCGTTTATAACTTGTTGTTGTGTAACTGCCCCTCGCCTTGCAGACTGGTAGGCAGCGTTTACCTGCGGGGTTTTGAACCCGCGCAAGAATGATAGTTGAGACTTGTGGACTCCATGAATGGTAGAACTATCTCACTTTCCTTCGCTTTCTAAGGCCCACGTTTGTGTCTTTCATCTCTGGGTAGATGATTGACGGGCAGTTGCTTCACATGGAAATTAAAATCGTTTGTGATAGAGCCCCTGTCTACCGGACATCTGGTCACTTTTATTGTCAGGTTGTAACTGAATTTTCATGGGTTGAAATTTGAAAATGGGAATCTTATTGGACTCACCATCGCTAGCCAGACTTCTCGACTGTTTGAGCTACAGTATGCGTACTGTTTAAAGGCGTTAATTCACTGTCACGGCCACAGATTTGATGGATCTCATTGCAGCTTTATGCACGGCTCTATTTTTTACCATTGAAATGGACAAAATATTATGGTTGATTTATGGTTAAAATATTAGAATATTGTTGTTAAATACTATTAAAGTATTACGGTCGATTCAATTTACGGTTAAAATATTATAATATTGTTATTAATTTCTAATTAACAGGTGAAACGACAAGATTAGATGTAATTATAAAGTATATTTTTTCGCTTGAAATGGACACAATATTAATTTTTTTTAATGGTTGATTTATGGTTAAAATATTATAATATTTAGTTGTTGATGTACATTTTTTTTATATGTTTGGTGGGACTATATCTTTTTTTTTCAGAGAGAAAAATCTTCATAAATGTATATTAAGACAATATAAAGAACATAAGATATGGCAAGGGACAGACACCTTGCATGCGTATGAATGCTAATGGATCAAAATTTGATAGTCATAGGATCCCCAAAGAGATCAGAGCTAACATTCAGAAACTGTACAATATGGTATCAAAAGCAAGATCAGCTGCTATCATAGTCATATATAACAAAAGGGGCCTATATGCAAAACAGGTAAACAGATAATGAGAGAGAGAGATCATATTCCAGGGATGAAGAAGTCCTGAATGAGATAAGAAAGATCACCATCCGAGACCCTCAAAGACCAAGAACCCGGTTCCATTGTAAGACCCTTCTTCGACAGAAAGTCACCTTATCTAATATATCACTTCTTCTTTATTATGTCTAATATATCACTTTTATAGAGATCGGGAATTGTATCACTTTTATAGGGATCGAGAATTGAGCTAATAGTTTCACATTAAGAAGTGTCTTAATAAAACATTCCATCACCATCTATCCATGATTCTATAAACACTTGTTAATATACATTAAAATATTAAGATCAATTTAATTTATAGTTAAATATAACGCTATTAATTTCTAGTTAACAAGTAATATCATAGTTGTTAGATATAATTATAAAAGTATACTTATAAATTCAATTTAAATAACTAAAATAATAATATTTTTCCAATTACTTAATTTAAATTCATATATAAAAATTTCATGATATACATATATCATTAAAATTAATTTTTATATTATTTTATTATTTTTATACTAAATTATATATTTTTAACCATTAATAATCAAAAATATAAATATATATATATATATTATTTTAATCGATGGATTATATATATAAAAACTCATTTTAATCCCCTTTAATATATCAAATATTTAAAAAAAATAAAAATTTTAAAATTATATATATATATATATATAATTTAAATTAAATATTATATTATAATTTAAAATTTTCAGGCGATATATAATTTAAATTTCATAATGTAAAAACATTCATAAAATATAATTTTATTTTAATAAAATAATATATTATTATAAAATTTATTTTATATAATCGTTTTTAAAAACAAATGATACATACAATTAAAAGAATACATAGAATATATGAAATCTTTAGTTTCATGTTTTTTTTGCTTATAATTTTCCATATTAAAATTTAAATTTAATCGTAAAGATTTTCAGTGCGGATGCTCTTTTGGTCGAGACCATGTCATGAAAACTTCATGAATTTATTCATATGCAACTCATGGATCGGTATGAACTGTCAATTTCGAACTATTTGACTTTAAAATGCATCTGTATTGTGCCATATATCCAAACCGAAGCTTAAAAATATTCAGATATATAGATCCCTTTAATATACTTTTCTACTTCAAATATCATTCCTTAACCCCAAATGAAATGGGGCCTATGTTCGAATATAGTAGACGATCCTTAGTTCACTTTGCCAATGATTCATTGGAATCACTTCAGTATTAGGGTTTTTTCATAGACATGTGACCTACTCCTTTTTTTTTTTTAATCCCTTTTCATTTACCCGTAATCTTATTTTAATGCTGATATTTATATTAGCCTATTTTAATGCTGATATTTGGCATTTAAAAGCTATTTAAGCTTTGAGGTATTTCTAATTTTTTTTTTTTTTTTTATTGAATGAATTAGTCTATTATGTATTTATTTTTTGAGATAATTGTTTATGTGTGAATATTTTACTATATAAATGAGTCCACAAGTTATAAGGTTGAAGAAATTTATGTTATCACTGCTAAATATTTGTAGATAAGTGTATTGTATATATAGAATATTTGGAAGAGGATATCAACCATGCTCAATTATGTAGCTATTGGGAGGATAATACAACACATATTTCATAGTTTCAATTATTAGAAGACAAATTTCTAATTTGGCAATTAGTGGAGAGTTAGCATGAATCTCAGAACTATTTATGGGTTATTGTAGCCATTTGAGAATATCCTATCTTTAAGTGGGTCTACATTTTGATAGTTTTAATAACCATTTGAGAATATTCTCAAGTAGAATATTTGTATTTAGACAGTTGTCGTCACAACTTAGGAATATCCTATCCTTAAGTGGATATATATTTGGACATTACTTTCAAGCAAGTTCATATATGAAAGAGAGTGCCATCTCCATTTCAATAGGAGGACTCGTAGAGTACATAATCCAAATTAGCATGGCATGGAATACAATTTTCATGATATCTTGCTCCAATTTGAATTGTAGTTTTTATGGTGGTGTGCAGTTTGAGTTATGTTATTTTAATTGCATTTTTTATTTGGTGTCATGTTTTGGGAGGTATAACTCACTCCATTAGAGAATATCATTGCATAGTTTGGTAATCTTTCATTTTGTGTGTTTGTGGGCATGTTTATTTCTTTATGCATCTTTATTTTGTTTATAGTTAATTTCCTTTTTATGCAAGTGTATTTTAATTTTCTGAAATGAAAATTTGAATTCATGGATTGGTTTTTACTAAATATTTCCAACGACAACCTGTGATTGATAGAAAAAGGAATTACCTAACTTATCTAGGAAGATTTCTTTGTGAAAATGGATTTATAATTAGCATTTCTAAGTGTTTAAGTATATGGATGGTTGATAGGAGCAATTAGGCTCTAGATATATGGAATGTGGTGATGCAATTTCCTTTTGGTAGAAGCATATTTGATAAATTAATGCAAGTTAAGAACTTTCACCTAAGAAGTAACATTGCCAATGGGGCTAAGAAGGAAGTTGTCCCCTATAATCTCACTCTCTACTGCCCCCCTCCCACTCCACCCACTTAATTACCATAAGAAAGTCTCCAAAACCCCGTTCTCAGAATTCAATGTAAGTATTAATTTTAGTGACATAAACTCATCCCCATTGTTTATCCCCTTACCAAAATTTGAATCACTTAGGAAGAGAAATCCCACCCTGTCTAACTTGTGAAACTTTTTTAGGAGGCACCATTAAAATAGGCCCAACATATAGTCCTGTCAATCTCTTCCATTTTAATTAGTCAATGTGGTTTATCAGGATTTCTCTAAGGAAAATACTCGATTATACTCAATCCCTGAGTGGCATATTATAAGGCTAATAAATATTTACCCTTGAAGAGAGCACCATTCCTAGCATGCTCTTTCCCATGTCCAATATTTTAGACCTTATTCAATTAAGGCTCTAGCCCAAACAACATTGAAACCAGCTAATACACCCACCTCTTCCCAAACCATCTTTGTACAATCAACGTTCATGAGTAAATGATAGGTTGTCTCCTCATTGTTTCTCCAAAGAGGACATCTTTTAGGCTACTCCTTTCCTCTTCTCTAACATTAGTCCCAAGTTAGTAATCCATTGCTCAAAACAAGCCACATAGAAATATTGAATTTTGAGGACACTTAAATCAACATAAATATTTCCACTACTAGTAGATTTTCCCTATTGAGAACTCTTCACACAATGATTTGCACCCTATTTTTGGGGTATACTTAAACAAGGATATGTTTTTAGAACATACAAACTCATCCTCCTTGTCCATTATCGTAACATGTCTCCTAAAAAACAAATATATATATATTTTCCCACTCAGTTGCTTCATTTCCTTCCAACCCAATTCTAACAACACACTTCCTTTTAGGTTTCCAAATAGTAATAAGTTCCCTCTTAGCCACTTGAGATAGATTATAGAAGCATATTTCCTTTAGCTTTTGAATTAGTTGTTTTGATAGTATGAAAGAGTCCCCACAACCTACTCATGGATCCTTCCTCTACCTCATGCTTTCACCTTTGCCAATCTTCTAAACAAGCCATTTTCACACCAAAAGAAAAGCAAGAACCATTGATTTCCACATAGTTGAGGCTTTGTGATGAGCCTTGGTAGATCTTCAGATCCACTCTTTAACAAAATCTCTCTTTTTCTAAATCACCATCTTGCCCTGTAAATTGTCAATAGTAATTAGTTACCCCACACACTCACACACACATAATGTTTTGTGAATAAAAACAAGAAAATTTTGAAACTTTAAATATTAAACTATAAGTGCAAATTAAATTTCAAAAATGTATTGTATTACTCCATTATTATATATGAAAATTTTGATAATACAACGTTTAAATATATATAAAAAAGCAATGAATTTATTTTTTTAAATATTTTCTATAAAAAATTAATATTTAAATATTAAAAAATAATTAATAAACAATGTTAAATTCTATTAACAATATAAATATATTAACTAAAATATTATTATAATATAAAAATTAACCTGAACGAATTTATATGAATAATTAGGTAATTAATTTTTAAAGGTTAAAAAACTAAATTTTATATAATATTGAGTCCAAATTCTATTAAAATAATTTAAATTTATTGATAATAATATCACATAATTAAAAAATATTTTAAATTTTATTATTTAATATTTTATTTCAATATCAAATTTTCTATAAGATTAAATAATACTTTTCACTTTTTAAATTTTATTTCATTAAAGTTTGTATTAAGAATACTGTACAAATGTTATCCATGGAAATGAGTGTGATGAAGATTATATAAAGCGTATCCTTTTATAGTGATTCTCATTAAATTTTGTAAGTAAAAGTTTTAATTATAAATATATTAAAACTAATTATTTTTTAATTTATATTATAAAAAAGTTTTTAAATTATATAAAATTTAAAAGTAATTAAACAGTGTGTAAACTTTATGCCAACAACCTTGCAGTAACAAATAGTTTATCCAAAACTTAGGGGTATGGGCAAAAAGCTTTACAGGGTCAATGGTGTGGGTCAGTACGCAACTAATAAATGTCAACGGATGGCAGATAGGATAGTCTTGTCTAGTTGACAGGAGTGGGCCAATACGGGGGTACATCAAAAATCAAGAGAAGTGGATGTGATTTATCGTATAAATATGGGGGCTGATACCACTTTATCTTACAAGAAAACTGGAGGGCAAGAAAGCAAAATAATAAAGACAAAGGTTAGGAATGTTCATGTGTAGGTAAATAGTAGGTTAAACGTTTTGTAGTTTGGTAAATTGTTTTTTCATATAGCTAGATTCACTTGGAATTTCTTTTATAAAATTTACTTAATATAATTAAAACAATATGAAGATTATATCTATATACAAGTTTTTATATCTAATTATATGTGAGTAATTTATGGAGGTTGAAGAATTGTTTGGATGGTCAAAAATGGCCGAGCAAAAAAAATTCAAAAATCTTGTAGAGGTAGTGTTTGAATCATGTTTTTGATGGTGGAAATGGATTCAAAACCATCAAAAACTTCTAAGGCACCTAAAATTATGAATTTTGACAGCTTTTACTTGGATTTACAAAAATCCATGCCCATATTTTCAAAATATAGCAAAAATTTCCATAACTTTCAGAAAAGAAAAATATAATTATTAGACTACGGCATTATATTTTAATCATTAATATAATTTTATTTATTATTATTTTTTATTTTTATTTTTTATTATTAGATGTATAGTTGAACTTATTCTTATAATTGAGTTATTCAATATAATGTAGGGTTATTTCTTTAAAAAAACAATTAAAGGAATACTTTCTTAAAGGAGAGGATTAACTTTTCATAAATATTTTTGTATAGATTTGTATTAAGCGAAAATTAATGTTTTGGAAATTATGTTTAGTTAATTTTGCAATAGATTTGACACAATTTTATTTAATTAAATAAGTTAAGATTAAAATTAGTATTTATATTTTTCATTTTATCTTTTAAATTTAGTGTGGTTTATTTTTGGGAAAGTATATTTTTGATATTATATTAATATTTATGAGATTATTTATTTTAATATAAATATAAAGTTTATTTATAATATTTATATTTATGGTTTTTGATAATGATTTGAAATGGATCACTGTGTTATTTGTTTTGGTAGAGAAATTGGAGTTAATGGCTTGTAGGACTTATTTTAAGGGTTTTACTATTTTAGTATGATAGCCGTCCTTGTAAATACTATTATAAATTGTAAGCTTTTTAATTAGAAATGGGAAAGATTAGCTGAGATCAAGGGGCACAAGCTCAGAGTTTTGGGTAACAGGTTGCTTGCGAAAATTGGAAACATATATTTAATGCTTGTGGTGGGGCTCACTAGTGTGCCTTAATGGGACGACTACATATTTATGAAATGGGGAGGAAGTGTATGGGCTTCCCCAAGAGGGAGGATGAGCCCATACTCCTCATGGGAAAAAGAAACAAGAAAGAGGACCACACATTAATAAGAGGAGACAATGTTGATAGAGGAGGCCTTTCGAGAGACAAGAGTAATTATCCAAATCAAGAAAAAGAGTCAGAAAGAGAAAAGTAGGAGAGGAGGGAAGAGAAGAAACAGTTAGGGGAAAGTTGTGGTTGGGAACAATGAATGGGAGCTAAGGAGAACAACACGAGAGATGCACAAGAAAGTTTGATGGAGTAACAGGCGTTGTTGATAGGGTGACAACATAAGTGCGGGGCGATTTGAGTGGCATCTCTCAGGTGAAGGGAAGTTGTTCTTTGGACTCACGGTTTGGGTGGAGGCCATGTTTCTTTAGATTTTTTGTTATAGAGTGCCCCTGGTGTTTTCCTTGCTTGATGGTAGGCATAAAAATTATCGATGTGAGACCTGGTTTCCTAGTTTAGGGTGGAGCTATTGAAGGAATTGTTTCCTAGATAAATAGGTGGGGATGGTGATATCTCTAGATTCATTATGTTGGTAGACTATTGTTTATTTCAATGGAAGCACTCCTCCCCAAGTTCTAATCTTGGCTCAGGGGTGAGTGGTTACAAGAAAAGTTATAATGCAGTCAGTCTAAGGTTGGGTGGAGAGTTAGAGTCCCAATCTCGGTTGCCAAACTTCTAAACTACAAGATAAGTTGCTTATACATGTCTTTGTATAAATGAATGTAACATGTATGCTTGTTAATATTAATAAAAATGCAATTCATATAGTAATAAATAAATAAATAAATATGTGTGTGTGTGTGTGTGTGTGTGTGAATGATTAGGTTTATGCTTGAATTTGATCTTTCATTAATGAACAACTTGTCGTGAAAATGACCCTGAATCATTGGTTTAATTATAAGAAAGTATGCATGTAAATGTTTGTATATATATATATATATATATATATATATATATATATATATATATATATATATTTCATTGTGAAGAATCATGAATGCAACTATGGTGAGTGTGGCCATGCTTGGAAATATGATTCTTTTCATATTATCTCTGATAGAAGAGTGAATGTTGACTTAGGGCCTTATATTCGTGACAGTAAGCCAGAGGAGAAGTTAGCATATTAAGAATATTGAGTTAACAATCCATTGGTGTAACTGCCTCGTCCCACATTTACCCAATTTCATCGGCCTACCAGGATAAACATGAGACGAAGAGCTACTATAATATGATCTGACCTCCAAGCTTTAGTTAAGGAAGTGGGGCCTATAAACTGACAACTCACAACATATGTTAGGGCTATAGGACACTCAAGGAATAAAGTACCACCCCAAGTTGTTGGGTCTGTGTTATATTCTTTCCACGACTAGTCGCAGGGGGGTGCGATAGTGCCCCCTATTCGTTACGCTGGGCACACTAGGGGGCTTGAAGCCCTCCGTGTCAGTGGTTTACAGGCAGGCGGTAGCCCCCTACATGGGGTCCGGGGTAGCGCCCCAAAGTTTTTTTTTTAGATCCTATAATAGGTGGACGGACCTACCTATAGTTTTGTGCATGGGTTTTACACATGATTTTTGGCAAGTTTTTTGCCCATGGTATTTTGTAGATCTAAGGTTAATGGATTGAGGTTTATGAATGCTTCGACATGTGTGTGTGTATGTATGTATATATATATATATATATATATATATATATATATATATATATATATATATATATATATATATATATATATATATATATATATATTGTAACATTGAAAGGATAATAATGAAAAATCAATCAGGTAGACTCGGTTTTTTTATCCAGGAGAAAATCTCTGTGTATTTTTTTGTGTTTCTCACCATTGCATAATTTTTGTATTCGTTTGCAAGTAATTTCTGCACACGGTTAAAACCTACACAGGTGACCAAACCCTAATTTGGGTCTCCTTTTTGCTAACCTAGGCTCCCAACCACACCCTTGACATTTTCTACATGCACTAGAAGGCCTCCAACCACACTCACAAGCCTTGCTCCATGCAGTTGTGACCTAAATTTCTTAATTTAGTGCCTACGGTCCTGAGATTTGAGCCACAATTCTAGGCCAGCCCCCATACCCCTGCCCAAAATAAAATAAAAAAGAGTTATGGATAAAGATTAATTAGAATTAAATTAAATCAATTAAATCTAAATTAATTAATTAAAAAAATTAATTAATTAAACTAATTTATGAATTAAGTATAACAATTAAAATACTTTTAGGTACTAGGTAAAATAATTGGAATAATTAAATCTAAATAATCTGGATTAAATAATTAATAAACTAAATTAGAAATTATTATAAAAATATTATAAAAATAAAATAATAATAAATAAAAATAATAATAATAAAAATAAAAATAAAAAAGAAATCATATATAAGTGTCAGCTTCTTTATAAAAATTAGGGATCTAGGTTTATTTATACTCAGGTAGAAAGACTCTTCTCTCAAAGAACTTTCATTCATATTCTATCTAATTTAAGTCCTGATGATGGACCCCCTTTGGGGTTTGAAACATCGACATAATGAACACAAAAATGTGGATAATCTGGATCTTGCTGCAAAAAACTACCACAGAAGCTTAAAATCTAACATACTTGAGACTTCTTAGAAAGATATATGACATAATGATAGTGCTAAAAATACAAAACTTGAATTATAACTTGACCTAACCAGGCCTAACCATGACAACCATTTCGCCAAACATGATGGCGAATATGTAAGCTATAAGTCATGAATGCATATATGATCATAGGAGTCTAAAACTTATTTGAGAATCACCAAGAAGGTCTACTGCCCTCTCATAATAGCTGCAATGACATTTGTTAATCCACACATTCATCAACCATTCATACATTCATGAAAACATGTCAAGAGCCATAACTAATATACATCACATAACCAACATATAAACAGTAAATAACCAGCATAGAAACCATGGCAACTTAGCCATAATATTTCCAACGTAATCACTAAAATTATAGATGAATCACAATGGAATAATATCTCTTATTAACACATGGAAATACCAACCAAGTCGGGGACTTCCACATACCACCCGACCATAGATTTGGATGAACCAAATATCTATTTGAGCCAATCACCCTCGTGCCATATTCCAAGAATGAATATGGGATCTAATGGAATAAACCAAGACCAAACCAAACTAGGTCTTCGAGAGGCCTAACCACCTCAACCTTCAACCACAGTGATCCTACCTCCACGACTGGGCATCATTAATCACCAACTAGATTGGTCTCTACCCAAGCTATCTAGGGCTTTAGGAACTAATAACTCAACCCATAACCTTCGAGGGCTCTAGAGAATTTATTCAACCCGACTACAATGACTAGTAACTCAAACAACCAAGGGCTCTAGAAAATTTGTCCCAACCTAGGATCTAGGACTAGTAACTTAACCCAAGATGTTCCAGGGCTTCCAGAGTGTTTGATCCATCCCATAACCATAAGGAATTATGAGAACTAATAAAAAAATAATGTGGAAGACCCACAATACCATGGCTATCTAGGAAATGACAAGGCAAGTCTAAAACCATTGTCACTCTAGGAAAATCTCCATTCCAATGACAACACATAGCCAGAATATCCCATGCATATAACATGCATCTATAAATCGACAAGGAAATCACACATGAAAATTTTTACTTGCAAAGCAATCTGACTATAATTGTTGAACCACCTATTCCCTTGTGATTTCCTACTTTACTTTATCTTATTTCTCCCAAATCCAATGTAAGCCAAAGCGATCCAAGAATGCTCCAAGAATACTCCAAGTGTGCAAGAGTATGAGAGAATTAGAGAGTGAAATGAGCTCCAAAACTAAACTGAAAAAATCTATGAATTGATCCTTAGAAGACTTTTTATCATTGAGGCCCTACTTTCTTCATTTTCCTTCATTTTTCCTCTAATTTCCCTTGCATGCAAATATGTGTCTCTTCACCTTCCTTTTCTCCTATTTTACTTTATTTCATAAACAAATGCCAATAAATGCCTATTTGCCTTTGCTAATGCCTTTGCCGATTTATTTAGCCATAAATAAACCGATATTGTTATTAAAACTCTTGCAATGAAAGAAAACAGCTTAAAAAGGCATATCTTAGAGAAATTAGATGTTGAGATGGAAGATCATCACGAAGAAAAGACGGCTAATATTCAAGAAAAAAATGATATTGAAAATCTAAATATCACATTGAGGGAACAACCTTCACAATAACTCGGTTTTAAAATGCACCTAGAGAATCCTGAATGGATAACTCCTTCCTCTACCTCTTCTAACATGATAGAACGTCCTATTGGGATGATTCCATCTCGAATAGAAATTTTTCAAAAGAATTATCAACAAATTGAATAGAAGAGCCTAAACATAGAAAAAGATATGACTTCACAATTTTCAACACAGTCCACTACAGATTATAAAACAAGACTGCTTTCCACAATAGACTTAGAGTTGCATATGGAAAGATGTTATCCAAAACCTTATTTACCTACTGAAGAAATTTGTTGCTGAAAAAATTTCACTATTCAAAATCTATCCCCAAAAAAATTACTATCCAAAAGGTAGATCCAAAAACGTTCTCTTTCCAAAAGTTGCATATGGAAAATGTAGGATGAGAGTGAGAAAATGACATTTCAGGTGAGTTTGTTTATACTTTTCAGTCAAAAAAATCACATCCTTTCAATTGACACAGTCACACCATGTTATTTTTGTGGTCAACGGAAAAAATGAAATATGTTTTCGGCTAAAAGTACTAACTTTTCGACGGAAAAAAAATATTACTTTCGGCTGAGAAGTCATTTAGCTAAAAACTTGCAACCCTACGTACAACCAGTGTTGACTCACATTTGTTTACCCTTCTCCAATTTCAGAATTGTTAAAATCAATCAAATATAGTGAATTTACTTTCAGAATCAACACCAACATTTGCATCATTGAATCTACTTTGACTAGATATAAATTTTATGGAATTTCATAGATATTTGTTAATTTTAACTAATTTTCTAGTAAAATGTGTGCAAAATTTTTCTTAAGGTCATTATGATTCAATGAAATAAAAAAATTGTATCTTCCAAAATAATTTGTGAAAAAATGTGGAAAATTTATGGTGCATCACATTGGTCCATCCTCTTTAGTGGGTACTTTTTAGAGTTTTAACTAATATGATGAGAAACATGGTGTTTTGTTAAACATCTTCAAATTCTGCAATTTTTTCATATTGGTTCAATTAGAAAATTTCTAGTAATTATGATATGCATTTGTTGGCTTCATAAATATAGCCATGCCAAAGTAGAGTCGGTCTAGATTGTTGTAGCATATTTTTCATTTTTTAAACCCAAGGTTAACAAGGAATACATTGGGGCAAAAAAACATAACTTTTTATCGATCCCTTGATTTTTAAAGAACACAAAGTCAAACAATTGCTAATTTGACATATTAAATGTGAATAAAAAATTCTAAAAAATAAGCAATAGAAGCTAATAAAATTTTTGACAAGTTTTTTTTACTGTAAAATGAAATTCTAAACAAAAAATAATTTGCTTACCAAAAATTGAAAAAATTCTAAAAAATGATATTTTTTTCTCAAAAAAGGGCCAAAAGTGTAACCCAACTTCACATTTTCATCCAACATAGTGACTCTCGTACACGACTCAACCCCTCATATACATGTAACTATCTCTCCATAGCTTATACAAACACTTGGACCAACTCTCACATGTATATATATAAGACTTTCGCTCCTAAGATTATTTATCCATATATGTATAAAGAGGGAACACCCTCAATACTTATTATACATGACTCCCTCCTAATGTTTGTTTACACACACACTCACACATATAAGCCTATCAATCCTAAGCTTAAATAACACTTAGACCAGATTTCATGTACATATTGATGTATTTAAAACTATCTTCCCTGAGCTTTAACACTGTTAAATAAGTACTCAACCCAACTCTCTGACCTAAGACTGAAAATCGCGCAGTCCTCCAAAATAGGGCCTCTACAGATAAATTTAAGCTTGGGAGAGGTAGGCCACATAACTTTGTTGAGATATGCCTTGACCATTATATATGTGTGTGTGTCCGTGTGTGTAATTTGGTAAGTGAATCTTAGAGAGATAGGTTGTAAGGAAGTGTCAAGAGAGAGCTCAACTTTTATATATATGTTGGGCATGGGATCCCCCCAAGGCAAGTTTTGGGGCTTAAATCCCAAGTGTTGACTAAGTCCGATGTAAAGACTTCACAATTTGTGGGCATGGAGCGTGAAGTTATAATTGAGTCAAAGGGTTGTCACCCTTACTTTTGTAAATATAATGTCGGCATGAGAGTTCTACCCCTAGTCCGCAGACCATGGGATTGTATAAATAGAGCATGGTTCTAAGTGTAAAGAAAAAACGTCAGATAGAAGGAATAGAAGAAGATCTAATGAGGAAGCATTGAGTAAAAAGTGTAAAGTCATGTCTTTGGGTTGTAGAGTAGGAGAAGGCTCTGTAGCTGAGTGCGTAGAGGCCTAGTAGTCCGTTGCTGAGTGTGCAGACCCTTGCAGCCAAGTGCACAAGGCAGGCTGAGTCTGTAATCGAGTGAAGCATTAATAAAGAGAAGTTTTACATTAATTGTGTGTATCGTTTCTTGTTTTATGCATTGAATTATATTTGGTATGAATTGCAAGTTTACTATTTATTTGTTACGCGAACTTATATGCATATGTTGAATAAAAGAATATAAGATAAAGTATCTGTTCACGCGAAGATAACTAATTGTTATAAGAAGATAAGTAAGATCCGTAGTGTAACTTGGGGAAATAGCGCAGATCGCTACTCTAGTAGTGCGAAAGCTTCATAGCCCCTGGTTAGGGCTATGCGAAGACGAGTATAACAGGGCTTGAAAGCCTCACAGGTCAGGAAATTAGTCACAGTTGGACTAAATCGACCCCTCAGACATCTCAAGGGTGTAGAAACTTGGTTCCAGCATCCCCCCATATTGCTTTGGCTGAGACCTTAGTCCACGCTTCGCAGACTGTTTCCGAAAGGGCCAGTAGTATAAGGATTTGTTTGGCTAAATAACTGTGAACTTGGGTCAGGCCCCATCAAGCCAACAAATGGTTCCTTTGCCAGGACTGTAATATACATAGAGATGTCTGATGTCGTATCATTGGAATCCAACTGAGAAAGAAATTGAAGGTTGGTTGGACAGGAGAATTCACGAGTTCGCGGCGCAGGAGAATAGGAATCCGCGACTATCAAAGAGTGGTTAGACTGCTACCTGTACACGGAAATCCACACAATTTTCTTCGCACCTTTCCCTACTGAATTGTACTAGTGGATCACGAAGCTAGAAGATAGCCAAGGAAGGTGGAAACTCGAAAAGCCTATTGTGTGGGCCCCATAGTTGGTGCGCAAATTGGAAGTATCAGAGGATAAGATCATGCACGCTATTGATCATTGGCTCAATCAGAATATATGAGGTTTCATTACTGAGTTCGCGGTAGATACTTTAGTCAGCTATAGCGAGGAAGAACGACGCTTTCTCAAAGGACCATGAGGTAAGTACGTAAAGTCTCTGAATACTTGGATTAAAATGTTATTGTGTGAAAATATGGTTATGCAATTACCTTGATGTCTGGAGCTACGCGAAGTGGAAAAAAATATAGAAATGAAGGAAGTAAAAGACCCGAGAATAACCCCTTTATTTCACCTTTGTGAAGGGACGAGGAAGAGCTCGCGAAGGTCTCATTGAGAAGTGCGATCAATTTGATAAGGCAGAGGATTCTGTGCATACCACTCCCACCCATGCCACCACCAGCTTCACCAGCTTCACCCCCATCTTCGCTTGTACCACCTCTGCCACCACCGCGAGTCAATTTGGCAAGTGCGATAAAGTTGCTAGTGTTCAAGGGAGTAGGAAATTAAGATCCAGACCAATTTTGGTTCGTGATAAGGGTTGTATGGGAAGCACAGGGAGTTACAGATGATAACATAAAGAAAGCAACGTTGGTCAGCACTCTATGGGATCACGTGTTGACCTGGTATATTAAACATTCTAATGACAATCCGAATGCGAAGATTGTGGATATCTGAATCGTGCTGAATAGAGAATTTAGTAGGATAAATTCAGAGGCGCAGTCGATCATTGGATTCAAAGAGATCACAATGCTACTAGGTGAGACTCCTTGGGAGTTGGATCAGATACTGAAGTGCACAATTCGTGTAGCTAATATGACTTTGACGGATGTACAACACTGTGAATGGTTTGTGGCATCGCTAACGCCGCATTTGAGGAGAACGTTATCGCAACAGAGGTTAACAACCTAGGCAGAGGCCTTGGAGATTGCGGTGAGGCTGCATGAGACCCTGATACAGGTTCCTAACCTGGGATTTTAGCAGATCCACGCGCAGTTGAAAAACTTATGCCTTGAGATGCAGAGTTTGAAACAAGACATGACAGCTCGCCCTGAAGTGCGCGAAGAAGTATGGTGCGTAAAATGAAAGGGTCAGGGACATGACAAGGACTACTACCTAGTGTTCATGAATTACCTCGTGGGAGGAGGGTTGATGCCATTAAGAACGGAGGCACAAGCAGGACCTAGCGCGGTGCCTACTTTGTGGTGCACGATTTGTCAAATAGGAGGAAAGCATGCTACGGACAATGACCATTTGTTACAGAAGTACACACAGAATTCGCAATAGTTGTTCTGTAACTTTTGTAGATTGGTTGGACACGATTAGCACACCTGTAGAAGCTATGAGTTGATGATGGATAGGACTCCCACCTATAGAGTTCGGGCCGAAATGCGGCCCCTTGACCAAAATGCAGGAGTGGTGAGAACAGGATTTTAGGGGCGTGGACAAGGCCGAGGTGGAGGAGGACTTGGAAGAGGTCGTGGACAGCTGATATGTTACAATTGCGGGGGGCTAGGATATTATGCCCATGATTGGACAAATCCAACGCGTCCATCATGTCTTTATTGTACCTTGTTTGATCATGAGATGGAGGATTATCTTGACCAGAATGCA
This sequence comes from Pinus tabuliformis, assembly GCA_031772625.1. Lineage (NCBI taxonomy): Eukaryota > Viridiplantae > Streptophyta > Pinopsida > Pinales > Pinaceae > Pinus > Pinus tabuliformis. The sequence goes on from CM062807.1 coordinate 671,819,031, forward strand.
GGAGTGATGCGAATCAGATTTCAAGGGCGCGAACGAGGCCAAGGTGGAGGAGGACCTGGAAGAGGTCATGGACAGCTGATATGTTACAATTGCGGGGAGCCATGACATTATGCCTGTGATTGTACGAATCTAATGTGTCCATCATGTCTGTATTGTATGTTGTTTGATCATGAGAAGAAGGATTGTCCCACACTGATAGCTAGGCTGCGCGATAAGGGAGCGCTCCCACCTCCCCTGACTCAGAACCTACAGATGATGAGGTCTAAGCCATGCGAGGAAGACCCAAATGTGAACATTGTGCTTCGAAGTGGTATTATGACAAGAGATGATAAAGGCAAACAACCTGAAGATAGCACATGGGTTCGCAAAGCTTTGACAAAGGAAGTAGAATTTGATTTGGAGCACGCCTGAGAAAATTTTATGGAAGCTAAGAAGAGCTTCACTGATGCCTCCACTTCAGGAAGAAAAGACAGACCGAAGCCAAAAATGGACCCATCGATGCTCACGACATTCCTAGAAACATGCATGAAGCTACTGCGTGATAGTAAGGTTGTAAAGGGATTGCAGGAACTATTGGGTTGCGTTATATTCTTTCCATGACTAGCCCACGTACTTAACTAGGGGGTTAGAGGGGGGGTCACACGGGGTTTGAGGCGTACCCGTAACCCCACTTTATGGGATCCGGGGCAGCGCCCCGAAAAATTTTGGTTTTGGACCCTATGTTAGGTTGGGCGGACCCACCTATGGTTTTGTGCATGATTTTCGCACATGTTTTTGGACGCGATGGTTTTCGGTCCATGGTATTGGATGCTTCGGCATGTATAAATATGTATTATAACATTGATAGGAACATAATGAAAAATCAAGCTGGTAGTCCTGGTTTTGGGATCCAAGGCAAAATCTCTGTGTATATGTGTTTTATGTGTTACGCTATCGCATTGTTTATTTTCTATGTTTTAGAATTCGTATGCAGGTAATTTCTATACGGGGTTGAAACCTACATTTGGTATCAGAGCAGATTTGGCTTCAAAGGGATGCCTTTGTTGCTGAGGGGTTTCTCTCGGGCCTGTGGTAGACCTGCGAGATCGATTCTGGTGGTAAAATAAGATGGCGAGCAGTGGAAAGATAGAGATCGAGAAATTTAATGGTTAGAGTTTTGAGTTGTGGAAATTCAAGATGGAGGATCTGTTGGTGGATAAAGATCAGTGGATCGCGGTAGATCCAGGTACTAAACCAACGGGAGTGTCCGATGAAGAATGGAAGAAGTTGGATCAGAAGGCAAAGAGCATAATACGATTGTGTGTCTCAGATTCAGTATTGCTGAATGTATCAGGGGAATCTACAACGAAGGCTCTATGGGACAAGTTAGGGACTTTCTACTAATCTAAGTCTCTGGTGAATAAATTGTTCCTGTAAAAAAAGCTGTATAACCTAAGGAGGAAAGATGGAGACTCGGTGATAGAGCATCTGAACGCATTTAATATTGTGGTAAGTCAGTTAGCATCTGTTGATATTAAAACTTTAGATGAAGATAAGTGCATCAATTTGTTGTGTTTTCTACTAGATTCGTGGGATAGTCTGGTTATTGCAATAGGTAGCAATGCAACTGCCTTGCAGTTTGATGAAATAGTCTCATCCTTGCTGACGGAGGAGATGAGATGGAAAAATATGGAGAACCAGAATGGTGATGCCTTGTCTGTACGAGGACGGTCCCAGAACAAAAACAAAAATAAGTCATCGAGTGGGAGATCTAAATCTAGAGGGAGATCTAAATCTCCAGGAAAACCTGTAAAGGTAGTGTGTTGGAAATGCGAAAAGGAAGGGCACTACAAAAGGGACTGTAAATCTAAAGCTCCTGATAAAGGAAATGGATCTGATGATGCTCCTTCTGCAGAGGTGAAAACCACCTCAAATGAAGGTGGGGACGTGTACTTGGATTCTTCAAGTACAGATGTAGATCATGAGGCATGGTTGATTGACTCAGGTACATCCTTTCACTTCACTCCCCATAGAGAGTGGTTCTGCGAGTATGGGAAATACAATGGTGGTGATGTCTTTTTAGGGGATGATAGGAAGGCTAGAATCATTGGTCGCGGAAAAGTAAAGTTGAAGTTGCAAGGTGGAAGGGTTAGAACACTTCCAGGTGTTCTACATATTCCTCCATTAACCAGAAATCTGATTTCTGTAAGCAAGCTGGATGATGTAGGTGTAAAAACAGTGTTCAAGAAGGATACTTGCAAAATGGTTTGGGGAGCACTGGTATTGATGCAGGGAGTTCGAATTGGAACTCTGTACAAGCTGCAAGGTAGCATTGTTGTTGATGGGTGCAACAGTTCTGTGGTTCCTGAAAGTGGAGTAGAAAATCTAGTGGTCTCTGGAGAGAAGACCATGTTGTGGCATCAAAGGCTTGGACATATTGGAGAGAAGGGCCTTCGAATACTTCATGGTAAAGGTATGAGTAATAGCTCTCTAGATTTTGATTTCTATGAAAAGTGTGTATATGGGAAGCAGAATCGGGTGAGTTTCCCCTCTAGTAGTAAGAGGGCGAAACAGATAGTAAAGGTTGTGCACAGTGATGTGTTTGGACCTGTGAAGGTTCCATCACTAGGTAAGTCTGTGTACTACGTATCATTTATAGATGACTTCTCAAGGAATACATGGATATATTTCCTTAAGAATAAATATGAAGTCTTTGACAGGCTTAAAGAATTTAAGGCTCTCGTGGAAAATCAGATAGAGAAGAAGATAAAGGTGTTGAGGACAGATAATGGTGGAGAGTTTTGCATCAAGGAATTTGAAGAATTCTGTAAGAAGTGTGGTATAGCATGACAAAAGACTACTCCATATACACCTCAGCAAAATGGAGTTGTAAAAAGAATGAATAAGACATTGATGGAAAGGGCAAGAAGCATGCTCAGTGGTCCCGAGTTAGGATAGGAATTATGGGCAGAGGCGGTGGATACTACATGTTACCTAGTCAATAGGTCACCTTCATCAGTGTTGGAGGATAAGACTCCATAAGAGGTATGGACTGGTAAAAAACCCTCTCTTTCACATCTGAGGGTATTTGGATGTGATGCATATGTACATGTTCCAAAGGAGAAACGAACCAAGTTGGATAGTAAATCTGAAAAGTGCACCTTTATTGGGTATAAGGATGGTTTAAAGGGTTATAAGCTTTAGAACCCAGTCATAAGGAAGGTTGTGTATAGCCGAGATGTGGTGTTGAGAGAGGTAAAATATGTTATTAAACATGAAGTCCAACCAAATGAACCTGAGAAAATAGAGTTTGAGCTTAAGGAGGAAGAATCAGACTCTACAGCAGAGGAGGAATCAGAAGATGAAGAGCCACAAACTCCGGGTGTGAGAAGATCAATTCGAGAAAGAAGGCAGCGAGAAAGGTATAGTCCATCTGCTTTTTGTTCAAATTTTGCTTTATCTATTACTGATGATGATCCCAGAACTATGAAGGAAGTAGTGGATTTAGATGATGGAAAACTCTGGAAAGAGGCCATGGTTGATGAAATAGCATCTTTGCACAAAAATGAGGCTTGGGATCTGGTGGAGTTTCCGGCTGGAAGGAAACCCATTGGCAACAAATGGGTGTTCAAGAAGAAGACAAATGTAGAAGGAAAGGTGGATAAATACAAAGCTCAGTTGGTAGCAAAAGGTTATTCCCAAGTGCTGGGAATTGATTTTGGTGATATTTTTTCTCCGGTTGCCAAGGTAACTTCTATTAGATTACTTTTATCTGTTGTTGCTGCTTTTGATTTTGAGGTAGAACAGATGGATGTGAAGACAACATTTCTTCACGGGGATCTGGAAGAGGAAATCTACATGAAGCAACCTGAAGGCTTTGCGATGAAGGGTAAGAGAGAACTAGTATGTAAGTTAAAGAAGTCTCTGTATGGGTTAAAACAGTCACCAAGGATGTGGTATCAGAAATTTGATACATTTATATGGGGACTTGGCTTCACCAGAAGCAAAGCAGATCACTATGTGTATTTTAAATTAATTGGTGACCGTGTTATTTATCTAGTCTTGTATGTGGATGATATCTTGCTGGTTGGAAATGACAAAGAAATTATCCAGGATTTGAAGACCCAATTGTCCTCTAAATTCAACATGAAAGATCTTGGTGCTGCAAACTATATTTTGGGCATGGAAATTAAAAGAGATTGTACAAAGAGGAAGCTCTGGTTAAACCAGAGGAAGTATGTCAATACAATACTGTAGAGGTTTAATATGTAGGATAGTAAACCAGTGAAGGTTCCTATTCCTGTAAGTGTGAGGTTATCTGCTGAACAGTGTTCCAAGACACAAGAATAGGAAGAGGACATATCCCGTGTTCCATATGCAAGTGCAGTCGATAGCCTGATGTATGCAATGGTATGTACTAGACCAGACATTGCACATGCAGTGGGAGTACTGAGCATGTTTATGTCAAAACCAGGGAAGGAGCATTGGACAGTAGTGAAGCGGGTTTTCAGGTATTTGCGTGGCACTAGTGATTATGGTTTGTGCTACCAAGGAAGACCAGGATTGGACAAAGTGTTGGATATTCATGGCTTTGTTGATGCAGACTGGGCTGGAGATCTGGATTAGAGAAGATCTACAAGTGGGTATGTGTTTAACCTATTTGGAGGTGCAGTCAGTTGGATGAGTAAGAAACAATCTGTAGTGGCATTATCAACTATAGAGGCAGAATACATGGCAGCCACTCATGCAAGCAAGGAAGCAGTTTGGTTGCAGAGATTGTATTTAAATATAGGGTTAGTACAGGGAGCTATAAGGATAGGCTGTGACAGCCAAAGTGCAACTTTTTTGGCAAAGAACCCTACATATCATTCAAAGACAAAGCACATTGATGTTCAGTATCACTTTATGAGGGATATGATAGAAGACAAAAAGGTGTTGCTGGTAAAGGTGGACACTTTGAAGAATACTGCAGATGCATTGACAAAATTTGTGAGCTCTGAGAAGTTCTCTTGGTGTAGAGAGACAATGGGCATTTCAAGGCTGGATAAATGACTAAGCTTTCTTGTGGCCCCCTGTGGAAAGAAAACAATAAGTGGGAGAATGTTGGGTTGTGTTATATTCTTTCCACGACTAGCCCACGTACTTAATCGGGGTGTTATAGGGGGGGTGATAGGGGGTTTGAGGCATACCCTAACCCCACTTTATGGGGTTCGGGGCAGCACCCTGGAAAATTTTGGTTTTGGACCCTATGTTAGGTTGGGTAGACCCACCTATGGTTTTGTGCATGATTTTCGCACATGTTTTTGGATGCGATGGTTTTCAGTCCATGGTATTGGATGTTTCAACATGTATAAATATGTATTATAACATTGAAAGGAACATAATGAAAAATCAAGCTGGTAGTCCCGGTTTTGGGATCCAAGGGAAAATATTTTTGTATATGTGTTTTATGTGTTATGCTCTCGCATTGTTTATTTTCAGTGTTTTAGAGTTCGTATGCAAGTAATTTATGTACGGGGTTAAAACCTACAGGAACTCATTAATAGATGCACTGGAACCACGCCATGAGAACTATGTGTAGTCCGGAAGATTGGAAAGCATGCGATGAGGACGAGAAGAGAAATGAGGTTGACCGCGCAGATCGGAGAATATGAGATGGACCAAGTAATTCTGTACCTAGGGTCGGACGCGAACGTTCTGCTGAAGTAGACATGGGAGCACATGGGAAGGCCTATGCTGCAATGGTCTCCTATCCAGTTACGAATGGCGAACCAACAAAAGATAATATCCATGGGGAGATCGCAGGGAATCACCGTGGATATTGAAGGGGAAAGCACGCTAGCAGACTTTGAAGTGATAGAGATTGTTGATGACAATAATCCCTATCCCGTGCTCTTAGGAATCAATTGGGCCACTGACATGAATCGAGTGATAAATCTGAAGAAGTGTAAGATTATTTTTGAGAAAAAGTCTCTGTGCGTAGTTGTACCTTTGGACCTTGCAGAAGGATCGCGTTACTCAGAGTCGGTGTGTGACTATGAAAGCGATGATGATTTGGACTGCATCTACAAGATAACCACGCAAGAGAAAGATTGGGTAAATCCCACGACGGATGGATGGATCTCATGGGAGTGCGAAAGCTCTTGTACATCTTATTCTTATGAGGAGATAGAGCAGTGGTAGAACCGGTTGCACTTGGTGACTACGCTGAACTGTAATATGATGACAAGATCGTTGCACTGCGTATCGAAAAAAGTGAGGGATATACCTACTTATGATGGGTTAAGTGAGGTAGATGCTTTCTTGAATAGATTTGAAAGGGAGGTGTCGGAACAACAATGTTTCGAGGCTTTGAAATGGGTACTACGCGCTATGCCTGTGAGGTGGTGGGGTACGCACCAAGGAAACTTTGAGGATTGGTGTGAATGCAGGAGAATGATGCGCATGCATTTTAGGAAGCCTCGAATGTGGCTAACAAATAAATATAATGTATGAGATGGTCCGTGTGCGCATCTATCTAGGTGGGTACAGGCATATGTTAAACAACTTGTGTGGATGCACATGGAATTCACATTGGGGAACACGGTAAATAAGCATGTTTTGGCGAGGAAATTGTGCGAATGGTCCCTCCAGTTGGGACGACAGAATGTGGAAAGAACGAGTGTGCAAAAGGTTACCCATGCAGAAGCCTTTAACGAAGTGTGCGAAGCACTGAACAGGGTATATAATGCACAGTGAAGTGATTGGGACCTGCGCATACCAGCAGTTTTGTGGGCTTATAGGACAATGTACAAGAAACTGACGGGGCAGATGCCTTCTAGGTTGGCTTATGGATCAAACGTTGTAGTCATAATAGGATATATTATGCCTAGTTCGCACATAGCAGCACCTATGGATATGATGGTTTGTGGAGCCTTGGAAGAAGGGATCGCGCAGTTGAACGAAGAAGAACGTTTGGGACCTAATGAAGAAATCCAATAGGGTGATCTTAGGCTCCAAGAACTCATGAAAGAAAGAGTGTGGTTAAGAGAGAAAAGTGCTCTGATGGAAGCGGAAGTCAAGAAGCTTGAGGAAGAAATAAAGAAGGATTTTCTTGATAAGAAAATTGTGGTGATAAAATAGGGTGTGCACGATTACGTTGACAAATTTGGGGACTACCGCTGAGAGTTGATCAGCTTGATGCCTTGGATTGGACCGTATATTACTAGAGGGATCATCGATGATGGTGCGATGCAGATGGTGAAGTGCACGACGCAGACCATAAAAATAAAAGGCGGATTTCTCCCAGGAAAAGTGAGTGATGATCGGTTGAAGCCATATACAGGTGGCCCGACCACTTGATTAGTCATGGGAAGTACAACCTTAGAACTCCAGGAAGTTGGAAGGAGGTGCGGGACTATAAACTAATTTTCCCGAGAGTTGCGCGATGTCAGGGCTGCGTGCAGGCGTGAAGTATAAAATTCTTGTCCTCCCATGTGGAATATTCAGCGGGTAAGTTATTCCACTTGATGAGATACTCTGAAATTGATCAATTTCGTAGCTGTTGGGTTCTTGTTTCTGTGACTGCTCCAGGTTCCAATATGATTTTTCCTTCCTCTTTAATTTCTGGAAATATTGTTTGAATTGGGTCTTTTGCAACTTTTGAATAAGTGGCCATACTTCTTCGTCCTTCTTCCATTCATCCCTTGCTTCGTTTATCCAATCTGGTTGGATAATATAAATAGCACAAAACAATGCTTCCACATCCTCATCCTTGAAGAGTCTTCCCATTCGGTAAGGTCGCCATTTTTTAAGTGCATGTAGTATTGCCAACATTTCCTTATCATAAATAGCTTGCTTGAGATGTAGCAGTAAAAATACCCAATCACCTACATCAAAACATTTTTCACTACGATGTTGATCTACCTGTTTCGTTTGATTTTGCACCGAAGTGGCGTTATCCTTTAAAAGTTGGAGAACTTTTTGTTGATGCTCGATGTGATCTTTCACTGCCTGAACCTTCTTATTCTTGATATGTCCTTCTATCTCTAGAGTTTGAGGAGTGGTAATTTCTTCCAATCCTTTACAAGATATGGTCGGATTCATTTCTTGATGCTCGATGTGATCTTTCACTTCTTGAACTTTTTTCTTCTTTATATGTCCTTCTATCTTGATAGTTTGAGGAGTGGTAATTTCGAACAATGAATTACAAGATATGGTTGGATTCATTTCTTCTTTCTTGATGTGATCTTTCACTTCTTGCACCTTTTTCTTCTTGATATGTCCTTCTATCTTGAGAGTTTGAGGAGTGGTAATTCTTGCCAATGCTTTACAAGATATGGTCTGATTCATTTCTTTTTTCTCTAGGGTGGGGTCCTGGCCAATATCTTCTTCTTTTGTTGTTTCTTGATCCTTTTCTTCCTCCTCTTCATATTCTATGTAAAATAATTTCTTCTCAGCACACTTATGACCTTTAGTGCATTTGCTATCACAATTGTAACAAAGCCCTTTTTCTCTTTTTTCTTCCAAGTGTTGTGGTGTAACCCTTGTAGGTTGTGGAAGGCTAGGAGAAACAACACTTCTATCTTTATAGTTGTGAGGGGTACACTTCCTGGTTTCCATAATTTTGCTTTCCACTATGTCACAAAGCCCTTTTACTCTTTCCAATTGTTGTGGTGTTGCTCTAAAGAAGGTGTTGCTCTTTGTATCCTCATAATGTGCTATCATTTCCTCCGTGAAAATTGACCACGTAATAAGTTGTTTACGAGAACAAAGCCCTTTGTACCATAAAAATTGATCTGGTTCTAAATATGAAGATGAAATACATACCTTTTGTAACAATTGTACACCATGTAGATCAAAATATTGCTCCATCTAAAGTATCCAATTTACCGGATCCTTGCCATCAAACTTCCTCATCTTGATTTTTCTTGATTTTAGGAGCTCGATCTTGAAACGACTATAACTATGTACTTTCGGATCTTTAAGTTCTGAAATTGTGAACTGTAGTAGCCCTCTGCGTTCTCTTTCTAATGCCACCAGTCTGATCCAAATTGGATTCTCCAAGAAAGAGTTATGCATAATCTCCCAAGATGACCTGATTATAGAATAGTTCAGTAGAGAGAACTTGTACGACGTGCCACGAGTCACTGTTTCAACCTTTGGATCTGAAAAATACATACAAGAAACTACAATCCATCCTCTTTCTGTACCTTCTTATGAAATTTCAATCCAATCCCCAGAGAGAAAGTTATGACGATTTTCCCCAGGTCACCTGTTTTGAATGTAATTCAGGAGTCTGCAAAAAGACCAACTTCCTCAGATCATATCTCCACAAATATTGCGCAAAAAGCTCTGAAATTCAGATCCAAGGTTCAGCGTGATTGCTTCTCAAATGGGTTTTTTTCGTAACTTCTGAAACATCACAGAAAAAAAAGTTATAGCGAAAATGCCATGATGACCTATTTGGAGCAGCGAAACCCTAGAATCCAAAGCTCTGATACCAAATGTTATGAAACCAGCTCAAGAAAAGATAGAAAATATAGATCAACGCCTTAGAATTCAACCTCTTCGAGGGGGCAACCTCCTTTACATTACATAAATGAACAATTCTTAGATGATACAAATGAAAAGACCTCCTTTCTATATATAGGAGTCTAAGGGGTCATAACATAATCAGAGCCGACATAAAAATAATAATGTAAGGGCACAATAATAACAATAGTGGGCTTCTATGGGGCACAATAGTAACAATATGGGCACTGCATGGGTACATCAATATAATAAGTGGGTTATACTAATAACAATAAGGGGTTACACTAGTAGTATAGGGGCCTAACAGGGACTGCACCAAAATGTTGGAAGAATCGTTCGAGTTCCTCACCACTCTACAGGAGGACCAGAACATACAACGCTTAGAAACAGAGGCATGCGAGCTAAAAAAACAGTATGACAACGTCAAGGGGACTACGCAGACGGTGGCCCTCACATAAAGGCTCGCACGAATGCAACAAGCCAAAGCGCTTAAGGAGCAAGTAAACGTAGCATGACATAGAGAAGCGAATTTTAAGGCATGTGTTCAGCCTTGGATGACGAGCCCTTCGTAATCACATCAACAATTGAAGGCAAGCTCGAATAGATGCAAGGGACACATGAACAGATACAGGGGAGCAGTTCCGACACCGCGGTCTTAGAACAACACGTATAGGAGATACAGTAGGCAACTGCTCAGTGTGTTGCTGACCTTGCAGCAGTCCGAGTAGAGTTGGGAGGTCTCTGCGTGAAGATTTCCACAACGATAGAGTGACTCGAGGACGAGTCACGATGTTTGTGTTGGGGGCCTGTTGGGCATGGGATCCCCCCAAGGCAAGTTTTGGGGCTTAGAGCCCAAGTGTTGACTATGTTCGATGAAAAGACTCTGTGATTTGTCGGCGCGGAGTGTGAAGTTGTAATTGAGTCATAGCGTTGTCTGCCCTTACTTTTGTAAATATAATGTCGGCTTGAGAGTTATACCCCTAGTCTGCGGACCATGGGATTGTATAAATAGAGCAAGGCTTTAAGTGTAAAGAAAAAAAAATCAGATAGAAGGAATAAAAGAATATCTAATGAGGAAGCATTGATTTAAAAGTGTAAAGTCATGTCTTTGGGTCGTAGAGTAGGAGAAGGCTCTACAATTGAGTCCGTAGAGGCCTAGTAGTCCGCAGTTAAGTGCGCAGACCCCTACAGCTGAGTGCGCAGGGCAGGTTGAGTCTGTAACCGAGTGAAGCATTAATAAAGAGAAGTTTTACATTAATTCTATGTATCGTTTCCTGTTTTATACATTGAAGTATATTGGGTATGAATTGCAAGTTTACTGTTTATTTGTTACACGAACTTATATGCATATGTTGAATAAAAGAATATAAGATAAAGTATCTGTTCACGTGAAGATAACTAACTGTTATAAGAAGATAAGTAAGATCCACTGTGTAACTTGCGGAAATAGTGCAGATCGTTGCTCTAGCAGCGCAAAAGCTTCACAGCCCCTAGTTAGGGCTGCACGAAGGCGAGTATAACAGGGTGCAGAAGCCTCGCAGGTTAGGAAAGTGTGCAAAGTAGCTTGCGTGAAGGTAGTCACAGTTGGACTAGATCGACCCCTCAGACATCTCAAGGGTGTGGAAACTTGGTTCCAACATCCCCCCATACTGCTTCGGGTGAGACCTCAGTCCGCGCTCTGCGAACTATTGCTGAAAGGGCCAGTAGTACAGGGATTTGTTTGGCTAAATAACTCCGAACTTGGGTCAAGCCCCATCAAGCGAACAATATATAAGGCAAATCTCATGATGGATAAATCCCACAAAAAGCATCTAACTGTTAAGGTCCTAGCAGGACCATATATATATATGGTCTACCCATTGAGGTGGTTTAAATTTTTTTGCAAGGACGCAAGCTTTGGGGTGAAGAAAAGTAGCTCAATCGATCATTTTTTAAGTGCCTGATCAGACTATATTTCAACTCTCAAGCTTAAATATTAGTTGATCGAGTAATAAACCAAACCCTTGATCGAGCTCCTATGTAACCCATGGTTACTTATGGGCTTGATCAAGCCTCTTTTGTTTTATAAATAACCTGGTCGTGGTATGCGGAGCCCATATTTGTGTAGACCATGGATTTGAACCCTCGATTGAGGCATTTAGGATCTAGATCAAGGAGCTAAGGGCTCGAACCGACCACCCAACAACTCGACCAAGGAGCCAAAATCTCAACCCGACCGCCTTAGCTTGACTAAGGAGCACAGAAATTGCAAAATGTCTGGAAGTAGAAGTAGATTTTTTACCATTGTATGATTATTTTAATTTTTTTCTTGCAAATAAAGAAATTGATTTAATTTCAATTGAAAACCATCACAATAACCACGACATAAAACCACATTTGAAAACCAACAAAAGAAACACAAAACACCACCAAGAAAACCACATTACCACCAATGAAAACCCTATTTTTTAGCACAAATATTATTTTTATAGGTTCAATGCATTTTGGTTTATACTTTCCATGCCACTTCCAACATATTTATTGACATTCCTATCTAAAAGTCTTTGTCAAACATTTTTCCACTTCTAAAATTTGAATATCTTTCTAAATCAGTGTGAAGATCATCAATTCAAAACCTCGTTGATATAGCTAACAAAAAAACAAAGCCATTAATTATATACTTTCTTGTGTTCTTCAATTATTGCACTTTTACCATTTTGGTGTCCTTTTGCTTGAGCTTTTGTACTTATCAATCCATATTGTGTCATTATTATGTTTCTTCTCAATTTGGGAGCCTATGTGATATCGTGATCGCCATGGTAACACTCAATTTAAAATATTAAACCAAGTACAAAATTATAAACATCATGTTGTTTCATGGCCTCACATACCCCATAGAAAATAGTTTCGATTTTCTTTCCTCTTATTAGTCCCTCGAAAATAGTTTCGATTTTCTTTCCTCTTATTAGTCCCTACCTTCAACATGGGACTATAGCGTTCGCTTGAGCGTTAAATCCCTATTAAATTGGAATGACTAGTTTATTTAACCAATGTTTTCAAAAAAAAAATATGATGTAAAAAATGTTTTTATCCAAAGTTTTTGTTTTGACGTCTTATTGCCTAGCTGCGAATTGTACTCATCCACAAAAATGTTTTATCCAAAGTTTGAAAGTCGTTTACCTATTTATTCGATGTTTGGAACTGCAGAGGTGTTTTAACCAAAGGCTGAAAAAATCATCAACCTTTTTATCCAACGTTTCAATCCATCCCTAGTTGAGTGAAACACTCCAACCCTGAGATGTAAGTGGTGGTTGTTTGTGTGTTATTTGAGTTATCAACAAATGTAAATATGGACGCTACCGTCGGTTCAATTCGTATCAGAGCCAGGAAAGATAAAAGCCTAACTGAGCTAGTTGTTCAATTTATATTAGATCCAGGAAAGATATGAGCCAAATCGAGCCAGTTTCATAACTCCCAGCAGCAATTCCAGTTAGTTGCGGGCCAATTGTCGTTGTGGGATTACTGCTTGTTGGGTGCCCAGTAACTGGTCCTGTTTACTGGTCCCGTTTTGGCCTGTGCCACCAACAAGTAGAATCTAACTTCCAGCAGCAATTCTAGTTTGGTGGGTTTCCATTAATTTCAATTATGCATTTATTTATTATTTGGCAGGTATTCCACTGCATTACAACGTAGTCTTGTTTTTTCTTGAAATAACATTTAAAAATCTTTAAAAATATTTTCTAATATGAGCCCGGAAAACCCATACGACTACAAAGCAGCCAGGAAGAACAATTAAAAATGAATAAACAAGGCTGAATTCTTAAAGAGAAATCATTATAAATAAATTCTAAGAAACCAACAAACTTGTACTATAGTGGATCGCCCTACAATACCATAACCTTCATGGACGAAGTTATTTTTCAGTAGAAAACCAAAGCAACTGAAGCTAGATAGGAATTGACCGTTTGTTTCTTTAGAGCACTAATTGCATTGCATTGGTTATTTGTTTGCAACATCAACAAATATCGTTCTCGTTAGATGATTGAGCCATATAACGATGTATACGTATGCAATTATGATATAACCAGCCAGCCTTGCAGGAATTATTTCAAACAGATCAAGCACAGCCTTTCCAAAGGTTTCAGCGGGCAAAATCCCTGCTGATAACGTGGAGAGCATTAAGCCTTGCCACCCATTGCTAATCCGGAAATTGCATCGTTTAATGGCGACGCCATAGGTTCGTTTAACCACCATTAAAGGGTAGGTTTTAACTTTGTACAGAAATTACCTGCATATGAATTCTAAAACACATAAAATAAACAATGTGAGAGCATAACACATAAAACACATATTCGTTTAACCGCCATTAAAGTGTAGGTTTTAACCTTGTACAGAAATTACCAGCATATGAATTCTAAAACACATAAAATAAACAATGTGAGAGCATAACACATAAAACACATATACACAGAGATTTTCCCTTGGATCCCAAACCTGGGACTACCAGCTTGATTTTTCATTATTTTTCTTTCAATGTTACAATACATATTTATACACGCCGAAGCATCCAATACCATGGACCGAAAAACAATCACATCCAAAACCATGGACCTAAAACCATCGTGTCCAAAAACATGTGCGAAAATCATGCACAAAACCATAGGTGGGTCTGCCCAACCTAACATAGGGTCCAAAACCAAAATTTTCTGGGGCGCTGCCCCAGACCCCATAAAGTGAGCTTACGAGTACCCCTCAAACCCCCTGTTAAGTACATGGAAATAATATAACACAACCCAGCCTTTGCAACCTCCCTCGGATCCCCGACCTGTATTTTGTCATAAAACCCCTCTTTCATCGCTACCTCTGCCAATAATGGATCGTCCACACTGTCTGAGCACATATTTAAACAGTACGTGAAAGAAATGAAAATATGACTAATTAAGTATTTCTATATATATAATATCCATAACACAAAGAAAAATAGAATAAAATAAGATTTAGATTTACAAATACAGGGTTTATATGGTTACCATTTATTCGACAAATAAGATTTATATTTACAAATACACGGTTTATATGGTTAACATTTATTTTGTTGTCGAGGAATAAGAATAGAAATCATGGGCATTTAGAGACTTGTTTTAGAAACTTGTTTCCCAATCCCCACCATTCGGATCCTTGAGCCACTATTACCTATTCATAAGCCACTATTACTTATTAGTAAGTTAGAGTTTATCGTTCTTCATGTGGACCTTCATTTGGGAAGGTAAGTAAAAAAATACAAGCGGTAGCAGAAGTCATGCATCTTCTTTTCCCAGACCAATTCGAAGGTACATGATAAGATGGAGACAAATGGAATGCACATGAGTTCCCGAGTTCCCTATTGTAAGGGCATCCAGGTATTGTAAGGGAATCCAGGTAGTGAAGTACATGCAAGAGGGCGCCCACGCGTGGCCAGATTCATGTCCGAGGGTTGTTGACTGGAATACGATGCTAACTTGTTTAGTCCCTTATGTTGATGTTTAGACTGGACTACAACCATCAGCTGTGAGATTAATGAGAGGTTCCATAGTACCTCTTGTGTCATTCGTCACATGTTTTGAATCAACTAACAAAAAGAGACCTCTTGAAAATAATGGACTTGTTGGACTTGTTGGTGCTCATAAACCATCTAATGTTAAAGGTAGCTGGAATAAGAAAATGAAAGCAGCTCCACTGGTATCACTAGAATGTGGTGCTGAAAGTCCTATTTCGGGAAAACCTAAAGAATGAACTAAAACACAGCCTATTGAAGACAATCCATGCGAGACATGAATTGACTGGGTTGCATCTATTATCATCGTCAAATCGTCATCAAACACAACTTTTATTTTTGTTGACTGAAATGTGATGCTATCTGTTTTATTCTTTATTCTTTAATGTTGATACTGGATTACTGCCTTCCTTCATCTACGAGGATGATGCCACCTTTAGCTAATTACAAATTCTAAATAGTTATATAGTCATCGTATAGTACATATTTCCGCGTGCTTTTGTATTAATTCAGAGTTGAATGATGCCACCTTTAGCTAATTACAAATTTCAAATAGTTATATAGTCATCACATAGTACATATTGCCACCTGGTTTTGTATTAATTTAGAGTATTGGTATTGTGATTTAATAGAGTATTTTCAAATCTACGAACTAACAACATTTGCAAATTTGCCGGTATTTCTTTGGGCATAACTTCCTTAATGTTATTAAAATCAACAATATCTCGGATCTTAGATTAGCATTATTGATAGAACCCCAGTGTGATGGGTTGGTAGCTGTACATTTTGGCTATTCATAAGCAATTGCTTCTTGGATCTTAGATTAGCATTCTTGATAGAACCCCAACATGATGGGTTGCTAGTTGTACCTTTTGGGTCATTGTAAGCAATTCCTGCTCGAGGTGATGAATGGGTCGTTGTAAGCAATTCTTGTGTTAGGCCCCTATACTGTTGGCATTATGATTCAAGTGTTGTCCTTGATGGCAACTCACTCAGAGGCTGGTACAGGTGCTCAGAGGTTGGTACAGGTGGTACAGGTGATGGCAACTTAATCAGAGGACAGATCTTAGCACAACATGCCAAGAAAGTTCATACACGCAGGTTAGTTAAGCCCAAGTCGCGTGTACATGCAGGTTGGCTTCAGTAAAAGAGCGTGTATGTGGAAAAGTACCTTTGGTCCGTGGCAGTTAGTCCTTGGAAGTTGGGCCTATGGTTTCGGACCATGGTGTCTCGACGGGCGTGTCAATCCCTAGTTTTGAGGTTGATGGTATTGGGTTACTATGGTTTTGGCTCTTGGTATTGAACAAGGCCTAAGGCTATATAAGGAGAAGATCATTAGGCAAGTTAGAGCATGCATTGTGTGTCTGACGCAGTGAGAGGATCTGGTATAGCTGGTTATCTGTTCGGGACGTTTGGCAAGGGTCGGATCTAACAGCGAAGGCATAAGAATCTATTTCTAGATCTACACGCGGGTTGCCCTTGGTGAAAGCGCGTATACACGCGGTTTTGGTACAGTGAAGTAGCGTATGCATAATAAGATTTGATATTTCAGGTTGCTGCTGATTCTGGTGGTTGTTGCAGAGTTCTGGGCTCTGGTTTTGGTTCTGTGTTCTTGATGACAGGGTTTCAGTGATTCAGTATTGGGTTATTTAATGAATTATGATGCAAGTTTAAGTTGATGATTGTATTGCAGTAATGTTTGTTTTGTACTCTTGGATCCAGTCTGAAAATTGATGAAACGTGGTCCCTGAAGGTTGTAGGGTCAGCACCTACGTACTAGTAAATGGATCAGCTAGTACAAGAGCTGAGGGTGTTGTAGCTCCCTTCCAGAAGTAGTTGGAAAACGAGAGAGGGTTGTAGCCCTCTGCAGGTTGTAGCCTGCGTACTGGTAAAGGACTGCACCAGTACATTGTAAAAGAAGTTTCTCATTAAAGAAGAAAGAGACGAATTGCAGCAGGTGGTTTTCACCCACATTGGGTTTCCACCTTATATCATGGTGTTCATGTGTGATGTTCTGTTCTGTTATACTGCACCTGTTTACTGTTAATATGCTTAATAATGTTCTGATGCATTTACTGAAGATTAAGCTAACTGAATTATAAGATCTCTGGGTATACGCTAGTTGCATTAGACACAGTCGCGTGTACACGCGGGTTCACTTAATTAAAGTCGCGTATATGTTTCTGAGCATGAAATTGGAAAGTTTTTACTGATCTGATAATACTGATTCACCCCCCCCTCTCAGTATTATTTCCAACAATTGGTATCAGAGCAGGTCCTTCAGAGGAAGCTTGATCGCTTGAAGGAAAAGATCCATCAGAATGGCTAATCCAGAAAGAGAGGCACACATCAGGCCACCAGTCTTTGACGGGAACAATTTTACTCACTGGAAGATAAGAACCACTGCATATCTACAATCTCTTGGAGCAGAAGTTTGGGGAATCGTAGAAGGAGGATACAAATTCCCATCAGCAACTCCTACAGATCCAGCAGAGAAAAAGCAATATGAGCTCAATGCCAAAGTTGTTACTGTCCTATTGAGTAGTTTGACTCAATCAGAATTTATGAAGATCATGCATTTCAAATCAGCCAAGGAAATATGGGACAAAATCGTTACAAGCTACGAAGGAGATGATCAGGTAAAAAGAGCAAAGCTTCAAACTCTCCGAATTCGGTATGAAACTCTTAAGATGCGTAGTAATGAAAGCGTAGCTAATTATTTCCTGCGTATGGATGAGATTGTGAATTGTATGAGGGATCTGGGTGAAGAATTTGAGGAAGTTGTCTTAGTTGAAAAGGTTTTGAGATCTTTGTCTACTAAATTTGATTCTAAAGTATCTGCCATAGAAGAAAAGGAGAATGTGCAGAAAATCACCATGTCACAGCTTCACGGGATCTTAACTTCTTTTGAAATGCGACAAGAGGTACCACCAGAGGCCGCATTCGAAGTGTCAGAGGAAGAAGATGAGGTAAATTTTGTCAAGAATCTTGAACGGGGAAGTGGACGGTTCAAAGGTAAGCTACCTTTCAAATGTTTTCTATGTGGTAGAGTTGGTCACTATGCTGCTAGATGTCCTCATAACAAAGGAAAGATATCTGAAGAAGATGGTAGAAGCTATTATACCCATATTAAAAGTTCATTCAATGATAGTGAAGATATTAGAAGTCTCATGGCACATAAGAAGAAGAATGCTTCATCCAATAATAGCGAAGATATTAAAAGTCTCATGGCACATGAAGAGAAGAATGCAGAAACTGAAGAAGTTGCCAAATTAAATGAACAATTGGAGATAGTAACCAGGGTAAGGGAGCAACTGCAGGATGTAGTAAAGGATCAAAGCATGACTATTCAAAGGCTTGAATCAAAGATCCTCTCTCTAAAAGAAGATCTCAAAAAATCAAGAGAACAGAACAAAGAAGCTCTTGAAGAACATGAAGTGATCAAACTAAAGCGACAAGTGGAAGAAGGAAGAAAAGCTGAAGAAGACCTAAGGAATCAATATCTGAAAAAGGAAGAACAACATCAAGTTGAGGTAAATATCTTGAAAGGTAAAATAGAAGAAAAGGATAAGCTTTTACGATTTCAAGATAGTACTAAAGTCTTGGATGATATTCTTAATAGTCAAAGGTCTCCTGCTATCAAGACTGGTCTTGGTTTTCATGAATATGTTGAAGGTGAATCTAGTTCACAAGGTGAGGCAAGAAACTCTAATGAGAAATCTGAAATGCCCAACAAGGAACAACCAAGGAAAGAAATTCCTCAAGGAAGATTCTTTACTCCTAACCATGGACGTGATAGACGATTATTTCCTCCACTGAATAATGTTGAATGTTATGTATGTCATAATCTTGGACATGTTGCAGCCAGATGTAGAAGTAGAATGGTGCAAGAAAGATCATCGCATCACAGGTATTTCAGAGGATATTGCTTTGCCTACAATGCATATAGACACAAAGCAATTGATTGTGTTAGAAGGAACATGAAAAATGTAAGGTGTTATACATGCAACAACTATGGGCATAAAGCAAGGGAATGCAGGAGCAGATTTCAAAATTCAAGACAAGAGGACCATACATCATCACAGTTGCAGGAATTGAAGGAGACAGAGACAGAAAGGTGCAGCATAACTC
The DNA here is from genome assembly GCA_031772625.1 of Pinus tabuliformis. Classification (NCBI taxonomy): domain Eukaryota; kingdom Viridiplantae; phylum Streptophyta; class Pinopsida; order Pinales; family Pinaceae; genus Pinus; species Pinus tabuliformis. Next base: position 671,838,166 of record CM062807.1, read on the forward strand.
AGTCAGCTGACATAACAGACACAGGGGAATCTGAAAGTGATGAAATTCAGTATTCCATCCTGCATACACTGATATAATGCAGACAAGTCGCGTATATACGCGAGTTACAGGCTGCAAAGTCGCGTATATGGAGAAAGGGCAGCAGAACAGACCCAGGTTCAGTCATGGTTGGCTCAGGCTCAGGGGGAGCATAAAGGGTAGCAGAACAGACTCAGGAAATGGATCAGTCATGGTTGGCTCACACTCAGGGGGAGCATATACTTCAAATAATTCATTGTTGGCATTATGGATTGCTGATGAAACTAAATGACACATCTTGTTGTTTGATCAAAGAAATAGTATTGCAGGTTGATGCTTATGGTACAGATCTGAATGGCTGGTCTTAGAACCTGCATCTGCTCAGGGGGAGCATGGATATATTGGTACACTTTGGCATATACAAAGGGGGAGCCAAATCAGAAACTTCAGCATGTACTCAGGGAGAGTATGGACAACAGTATGGACAGTAGAAGGTATACCAAAGAAGAGAATATCTTGGTACGCCCTTTGCCCTTGATGTCAAAGGGGGAGAGTGACTTGGTGTGGTGGTTGCCATCAAGTCCAAAGGGGGAGATTGTTGGCATTATGATTCAAGTGTTGTCCTTGATGGCAACTCACTCAGAGGCTGGTACAGGTGCTCAGAGGTTGGTACAGGTGGTACAAGTGATGGCAACTTAATCAGAGGACAGATCTTAGTACAGCATGCCAAGAAAGTTCATACACGCAGGTTCGTTAAGCCCAAGTCGCGTGTACACGCAGGTTGGATTCAGTAAAAGAGCGTGTATGTGGAAAAGTACCTTTGGTCCGTGGCAGTTAGTCCTTGGAAGTTGGGCCTATGGTTTCGGACCATGGTGTCTCGACGGGCGTGTCAATCCCTAGTTTTGAGGTTGATGGTATTGGGTTACTATGGTTTTGGCTCTTGGTATTGAACAAGGCCTAAGGCTATATAAGGAGAAGATCATTAGGCAAGTTAGAGCATGCATTGTGTGTCTGACGCAGTGAGAGGATCTGGTATAGCTGGTTATCTGTTCGGGACGTTTGGCAAGGGTCGGATCTAACAGCAAAGGCATAAGAATCTATTTCTAGATCTACACGTGGGTTGCCCTTGGTGAAAGCGCGTATACACGCGGTTTTGGTACAGTGAAGTAGCGTATGCATAATAAGATTTGATATTTCAGGTTGCTGCTGATTCTGGTGGTTGTTGCAGAGTTCTGGGCTCTGGTTTTGGTTCTGTGTTCTTGATGACAGGGTTTCAGTGATTCAGTATTGGGTTATTTAATGAATTATGATGCAAGTTTAAGTTGATGATTGTATTGCAGTAATGTTTGTTTTGTACTCTTGGATCCAGTCTGAAAATTGATGAAACGTGGTCCCTGAAGGTTGTAGGGTCAGCACCTACGTACTAGTAAATGGATCAGCTAGTACAAGAGCTGAGGGGGTTGTAGCTCCCTTCCAGAAGTAGTTGGAAAACGAGAGAGGGTTGTAGCCCTCTGCAGGTTGTAGCCTGCGTACTGGTAAAGGACTGCACCAGTACATTGTAAAAGAAGTTTCTCATTAAAGAAGAAAGAGACGAATTGCAGTAGGTGGTTTTCACCCACATTGGGTTTCCACCTTATATCATGGTGTTCATGTGTGTGGCTCTTGTGTGATGTTCTGTTATGTTATACTGCACCTGTTTACTGTTAATATGCTTAATAATGTTCTGATGCATTTACTGAAGATTAAGCTAACTGAATTATAAGATCTCTGGGTATACGCTAGTTGCATTAGACACAGTCGCGTGTACACGCGGGTTCACTTAATTAAAGTCGCGTATATGTTTCTGAGCATGAAATTGGAAAGTTTTTACTAATCTGATAACACTGATTCACCCCCCCCTCTCAGTATTATTTCCAACATATACTACTAGTGTAACCCCTTATTGTTATTAGTACAACCCACTTATTATATTGATGTACCCATGTAGTGCCCATATTGTTACTATTGTGCCCCATAGAAGCCCACTATTGTTATTATTGTGCCCTTACATTATTATTGTTATGTCGGCTTTGATTATGTTATGACCCCTTAGACTCCTATATAGAGAAAGGAAGTCTTTTCATTTGTATCATCCAAGAATTGTTTATTTATGTAATGTAAAGGAGGTTGACCTCTCAAAGAGGCTGAAATCTAAGGCGTTGATATATCTTTTCTATCTTTTTCTTGAGCTGGTTTCATAACATTTGGTATTAGAGCTTTGGATTCTAGGGTTTCGCTGCTCCAAATAGGTCATCGTGGCATTTTTGCTATAATTTTTTATTTTTTATTTTTATTTTTATTTATTTATTTTATTTATTTATTTATTATTTTATTTATTATTTATTTATTTATATTTTTTTTCTGCGACATTTCAGATGCTAAAAAAAAACCCTTTTGAGAAGAATTCCTGCTAAATCTCGGATCTAAATTTCAGAGCTTTTCGTGCTATATTTGCGGAGATATGATCTGAGGAACTTGGTCTTTTTGCAGACTCCTGAATTACATTCCAAACAGGTGACCTGGGGAAAATCATCATAACTTTCTCTCTAAGCATCAGATTGAAATTTCGTAAGAAGGTACAGAAAGAGGATGGATAGTAGTTTCTTGTATATATTTTTAGAGGCAAAGGTCGAAACAGTGACACGTGGCACTTCATACAAGTTCGCTCTTCTGGAAAGATCTATAATCAGGTCATCTTGGGAGATTGTGCATAACTCTTTCTTGGAGAATCCAATTTGGGTAAGACTGGTGGCATTGGAAAGAGGACACAGAGGGCTACTAAAGGTCGCAATTTCAAAACTTAAAGATCTGAAATTACAACGTTACAGTCATTGCAAGATCGAGCTCCTAAAATCAAGAAAAAACAAGATGAGGAATTTTGATGGCAAGGATCCGGTAAATTGGATACTTCAGATGGAGCAATATTTTGATCTACATGGTGTACCACTGTTACAAAAGGTATGTATTGCATCTTCATATTTAGAACCGGATCAATTTTTATGGTATGAAGGGCTTTGTTCTTGTAAACAACTTGTTACGTGTTCAATTTTCACGGAGGAAATGATAGCACATTATGAGGATACAAAGAGCAACACCTTCTTTAGAGCAACACCACAATAGTTGGAAAGAGTAAAAGGGCTTTATGACATAGTGGAAAGAAAAATTATGGAAACCAGGAAGCATACCCCTCACAACTATAAATATGGAAGTGTTGTTTCTCCTAGCCTTCCACAACCTACAAAGGTTACACCACAACAATTGGAAGAAAAAAGAGAAAAAGGGCTTTGTTACAATTGTGATAGCAAATGCACTAAAGGTCATAAGTGTGCTGAGAAGAAATTGTTTTACATAGAATATGAAGAGGAGGAAGAAAAGGATCAAGAAACATCAAAAGAAGAAGATATATGCCAGGACCCCACCCTAGAGAAAGAAGAAATGAATCAGACGATATCTTGTAAAGCATTGGCAAGAATTACCACTCCTCAAACTCTCAAGATAGAAGGACATATCAAGAAGAAAAAGGTGTAAGAAGTCAAAGATCACATCGAGAAAGAAGAAATGAATCCAACCATATCTTGTAATTCATTGGTCGAAATTATCACTCCTCAAACTTTAGAGATAGAAGGACATATCAAGAAGAAAAAGGTTCAAGCAGTGAAAGATCACATCGAGCATCAACAACAAGTTCTACAACTTTTAAAGGATAACACCACTTCGGTGCAAAATCAAACAAAACAACAGGTAGATCAACATTGTAGTGAAAAATGTTTTGATGTAGGTGATTGGGTATTTTTACTACTACATCTCAAGCAAGCTATTTATGAGAAGGAAATGTTGGCAATACTACATGCACTTAAAAAATGGCGACCTTACCGAATGGGAAGACTCTTCAAGGATGAGGATGTGGAAGCATTGTTTTGTGCTATTTCTATTATCCAATCAGATTGGATAAACGAAGCAAGGGATGAATGGAAGAAGGACGAAGAAGTATGGCCACTTATTCAAAAGTTGCAAAAGATCCCAATTCAAACGATATCGCCAGAAATTGAAGAGGAAGAAAAATCATATTGGAACCTGGAGCAGTCATAGAAACAGGAACCCGACAACTACGAAATCAATCAATTTCAGAGTATCTCATCAAGTGGAAGAACTTACCCGCTGAAGATTCCACATGGGAGGAAAAGAATTTTATACAGAAGCATCAAGAACTACTCAAGCGTTGAGGACAATGCTTTTTGAAGAAGAGGGGCATGTTAGGCCCCTATACTACTAGTGTAACCCCTTATTGTTATTAGTACAATCCACTTATTATATTGATGTACCCATGTAGTGCCCATATTGTTAGTATTGTGCCCCATAGAAGCCCACTATTTTTATTATTGTGCCTTTACATTATTATTGTTATGCTGGCTCTGATTATGTTATGACCCCTTAGACTCCTATATATAGAAAGGAGGTCTTTTCATTTGTATCATCCAAGAATTGTTCATTTATGTAATGTAAAGGAGGTTGCGCCCTTGAAGAGGCTGAATTCTAAGGCGTTGATCTATCTTTTCTATCTTTTTCTTGAGCTGGTTTCATAACATCTTGCTCGAGGTGATGAATGCAATGGAATAATGATTGAGTTTTGTACCTTATCAATAATGAAGCGAAGCTTAGTTTTAGAGGCGACAACTAGTATACTAATGGAAGTTTTAATGTTTTTCTTGCATCTCTACAAGCTCTGCTTATGGTCATGACTCCAAAACATCATGTAAAAATCGCAATTGCCCCTCGTTGTTTTACTGTAGAAACTTTCCAGATTTTTTGTATTGAGTTTGCAAGCATTTTCTCCCAAGATTGAGCTCTATTAGGTCACAACATTAGGATCTATTTATGCTCTGAAGTGTAAGCTTTGGAGTATTTTGAGTTGTGATATCTGCATGTAACTCCTGTAATCTTACAACTTAACCAAACTACTTTCTTTTCTGAATATAAAAAGAAACTACTTTCTTTATTGATAAAAGTAATTTAAAGAAATGATGTAAATATTCAATAAAATTAATTTAAAGAAATGATGTAAATATTTGATGCACAATTGATTGATAAAAGAAAATCATATACCCAACTGGTTGTACTGCAAAGAGCAAACTTTCTTTGGTTCAGGTACTAAGTTTGAGTGGTAGTTATTTTGCTAAGATAGCCCAGTACTTCCACTTGGCCTCATCCCTTTGAAAGAAGAATGGAACTGTGTTGAATGGCTTGAAAATCAATTGGGCTTACCGCTCTAATGGAATGTCCTGTAGTACCTGTTTTTGGAGGAAAAACAGGTCCTGCAGTATGCGTTTTTTTAATTGTTATTTTGTTCTTTCAAAGCTACCTGAACTGTGACAACAAAGTTTCATTCTTTTAGTGGAAAGTAGCAGTTTTTTAATGTATTAGTTCTTCCACATGAATTAAAAATTCATTAACAATTCATGTTTACAATATTAAATAGGAGATATTATTACAGATTGCTTGTGTTAATTGTTATTTTGTTTACAATTATAAAATTCCAACTCTAATATACAATACATTCTCTCACTTAGAAACTCTAATATACAATACATCCTCTCACTTAGAAATGCCTTAGAAACTCTAATATACAATACATTCTCTCACTTAGAAATGCCTTTTAGAAATGTTAACAGTTTTAGTTGGCCATCCTCATACTTTCCAATGCCGGGAATATCTCTTCAGGTCACATTAAATATTTTAATATATATTTTTGCAGCTTGAGGTTTGCAAAATCTAGTAAATTACCTTTCCTGGCCAGATGACAAACTCTACCTTATTTCTCTACCTTTCCAAGCCAGATGACGAACTCTACCTTCTTTCTCTACCTTCTCTACCTTTCCAGGCTAGATGACAAACTTGCTTACTCCCCTGTCAAATTGGCAGGGACTGCCGCTGCTTGCACTTCTTGTTAAAGTGAGTGTATCACTTGCTTCAAAAGATTCATGAACTTCCTAAATTTATTAGTAACTCACCATGATAGTATGGAGAAAATTTGTCGCTATAGGAAAAAATGGTGATCAATCATTTTAGAATTTTGTTTTGACCATTGTTGAAGGTTTTTCATCTTCTCTTATATTGTTTCTCCTATTTGAACATTTATGGGTCAAAACTGCACAATCATGCAATCGATGGTTGTTGTAATATGGGTATTTTTTTCCATTTTATTATAGGCATAGAACCTTTCTATCATATTTTACCTCCTCTCAATATCTTGCTTTTTATTTGGATTATAGATACTCGTTGATCTAGCTACTTGATCACTTTCTTTATTTCTGTCATGTCTCTTCATTTTTGTTCTAAGTTAATATTATCACATTCATGTGTAGTGCATTCAAACTCTTCTTACATCTTTTAAAAGAGTTATATGGATTGCTTCTTTATAAATATAATATCTACTATCTAAGTCTACTCATAATGGTTGACTATAGTTGAGACATTAACTAATCCATTTTCATTCTCAATTTATCTTGAAGATAAACAATATCATTGTTAGAATTTTTCCCTGAATTGTAACCAATTTATATTTTTTATTTCTTTTTTTAGTTTGATATATGATATTACCAAAAAACATTTTAAAGTGGATATATTTTTCTATTCATCTTCTACATAGTTAACTTCCTAGATTTATGTATTAATTATAGGAAAGTATTGTAATTCTTGAGAGCTTTTATATATTCCCATTAAAATTTATAAACATCCAAATATGTTGCCTTCTTGTTTAATTTGTGAATATTTATAGTCCCACATTGACTATTATAAATTCTTCTTGGTGCTTCAAAATCCCATGTTGCCATGAATTGGAGCATGTGAGGGGGAGGTTGTAGTTTCTTTGAGTTAATGGATTTGCATTGAAAATGGGCCATGTATACACAAGACATGTGAGTTGTTAATGAGTTAGTACTTACAATAATCAAGGTTATGAAATTAAGGTGTAGCTTGGAAATTTAAAACACCATTGATACATAACTCCCTTGATTTTAAAGCTATGGTTTTGTTTGCTAGAGAATTTGGCTTTAAATTCCATTGATACATATCTCCCCTACTTTTAAATTTTTGGTCTCATTTGCTAGAAAATTTGGCTTAGAATATCATTGATACATATCTCCCATACTTTCAAATTCATGGTCTCATTTGCTATAGAATTTGCTCATTTTTTTATTTCTTAGAAAACCTAGAAGAAGGAAAGCTTTTTAAAGCTATGAGTTTCATACTAAGCTCTTTCTAAAATAGATGGAATTTTGCGATAGTTTCAAGAATTTCTTTTGCTAGAGAATTTGGCTTAAAATACAATCAATACATATATCCCTTACTTTTAAAGTTATGTACTTGTTTACAAGAGAATTTGGCTTAAAATACCATCGATACATGTCTCCCCTACTTTCAAATTCATGGTATCATTTTCTAGAGTATTTGCTTGCTTGTTAATGTCTTAGAAAATCTAGAAAAAGGAACGTTTTTGAAAAATATGCATTTCACACTGAGGTCTTTCCAAAATATATGCAATTTTTCAATCTTTTGAAGTATTTATTAAGTTCAATAAACTTCTAATTATCCTTGAGTCCTTACAACCATCACAACTCTTTCCAAGATAGATATAAGTGTGTAATCCTTTGAAGTTGTTTTATTTTTTTCTCCAAAATGATAAAATTTATAATTTTCAAATAGTAAAAAGAACATAGATATATAGTGGTAATAAACATCTAACTATTATTTAGATTATCGATTAATTATAAAGAAATAATAATATTTAATTTATATGATTTGTCATTACATTTTTTTATAATGAAAACAAATATTCTAACATGTTTTAAGAGTTTTTGAGTTTTCTTTTTCATTTTTAAAAGAATGAATTATTTGAAAATATGCGAGGGAGCTTCTAGAATGAGATTTGAAAATGTGTGAGAAGACATTTTTTTTATAACGAAAACAAATACTCTAACATGTTTTAAGAGTTTTTGAGTTTTCTTTTCTTTTTAAAAGAATGAATTATTTGAAAATATGTGAGGGAACTTCTAGAATGAGTTATTTGAAAATGTGTGAGAAGGCTTCATAAATAGTGTGAATAATTTTTTTTATTTTTTAAATATTATTTCAAATATTTTTAGGTTTAAAAGTTATTGAAGCTCCCCCACTCTTATTTAAAACATAAAACCACAGTATAAAATATGTTATAAATTGCATTTTGTATTTGCAATAACGTTTTGTATTTATAAATATGTTATAAATATGGTTTGCAAATTATTATATTTAACGCATTTTTTTAAGTAAAAACAATATATGAATTTTAATAATAAAAATAATTATGTTTTAGTTATTAAATTTTTAATAATAATAAATAATTAGAAAATATAATATTTTAATTGAATATGAATGAATATTTATTTTAATAATTATAATTATAATTATAGTTATATATCTATATATATGTTTATTTTTAAAATATTCATAATTAAATTTAAAATTTGAAAAATAAATTTATTGTAGATTTTTAAAAATATTTTATTATAAAAACAAAATTAAAACTACATTGTTTAATTTAATAATATTGTTGGACCTATTTTCCCTTTTTAGGTTATTAAGAAGGTTATTTTCCCTTTTTAGGTTATTAAGAAGGTTATAAGTTAAAAAATAATTTATAACATTTTATTAACTTGTAACTGGAATATTTAGGTATTTGTAACTTTTAAGGTATTATATAGTTTTTAGGGTTTTTGTAATATTTAGAGTGAATTTATAAGAAGAAGTTTGTGAAGTTTTTGGTCGAATATGATAATATGCACATAATTTTTCCACACAATATATTGATTCTTATTCTTGGAGAGATTTCAATCAAATTTTGATCTAATTTAATAATCGGTGGAGCACTAATTCATTTATGGGTGCGACTTTTTTAATTCTATTTATTTATTATTGTTTTTGTCAAAATAAATTTACCAAGGACCCCCCTAAGTCTAAATGTTTCTTGTAATATCGTATCATTAATATTGGAAGTAGGTTTCTTAGAAATTAACCTACCTTTAAAAAGGTCTCATTGAAGAAGTTAATGATAATAAATATGGTTTCATGTGACCATTGGATACATGCCTTACTAAGAAAATACATATTGTTTATTTTCCCTTCGATAACAACTCGATATGTAATGTATTGTAGAAACATTGTCTTCGTGTGCTTGCACCTAGTATGCCATGCGTCAAAGTCAAACATTATAAGAACTTGTCATATGGAGTATTTGCTTGGAATGGAATTTTATTAGTTTTGCAGATAAGTTTATTTCATTTTTTTACATATATTTACATATTTATGTTTTATGAATAAAAAATATTATTTAGAAATGGTGTTATCACCAAAAAAATGTTCACCTAGTCATTTCTCACCAAGTGGATCAAAATATACCATATAAGATTAATTTTACCACAGTAAACCCACTTTTACCATATGAAATAATTTAGTAAACTATTTTTCCTAAATTATTTTTCATTAAAATTCAAAAACCCCATGAGAATAATTAAATAAATGATTATTTATTTAATAATATAAATAATTATTTAATAATCATTTCTTATCACTTTTGACTTAATTACCTTGGAATAATTATATAAATAATTATTTAGTTATTATTCATTATTTAGTCCACATTTTCCTTTTGAGATAATTGTTAAAACATTATTTAATAATTATTTCAAATTCATATTTTCTTTAATTCTCACAAACTGATTAATAAATCATTTTTATTTGTTAATTACTTTAACCACTTTCTAAATAATTATATTTGACCATTTTTAATATCTTTTCCCTCTCAAAAAATATAATAAAATATCCATAATGGTTAGATTCGAATTTAGTAAATAATATTTTATTATTTTCCAATTCTCAATCTATTCCAATATTTTGTTATAAATAGAGGGTTTTCTCTTCATTTTTCACCATGACCATTTTCATCATCAACATTATCGTCTCATAGCATTTGAGCTCCCACTTGAGTTCAACCACCTTTTGTTTTTTTCCCATTACAGATTGAGAGAGAGAAGCATGTTGTTGTAGCATAAGGACAAGAAAGGACCCATCCCATGGAGGGGGAACCGCAAACCCATTCTATAATTTCTCCTCACTAGATGTATTCAATAATGAAATTATCATTTATTCAAGTCCTTCATTGGGTTATTACACTTTGATTTTATGTTGTGATATGTTTCTATTTTCATGATCTATTTTATTGCAGGTTTTTCTCATGTTTTATTGCATATTTGAAGCATAGAAGCAACCATATTTTGTTCTTAGGGTTATAAGTCACCTATAACTTAAGTAAGGGATTTTCGCTCACTTGTCGAAAAAATTTACACTAACAAATGGTGAATCCAATGGTGTAGTGATTCAGAACCTTGGTGATTGTTGTTACAACTATTTTTAGTTCTTTTCGAGAATTTTTAGTCCTCTCAATTTCTATTTTTAGATTTATTTTATTTTCTGGAAAATTCTTTGTTTCTGTTGGGGTTTTGTATCTTTTTGTAGGTCACAGGCACCAGCGGAGTAGGAGACAACACAATTTGGATCAAATATTATAAGTGGAAGAAGCAGGAATAAAACATACGTTTTGGCTCAAAACCTGCACCCCCCAACATACTTTCCAACACAAAATCTACTCCCAGATGCACTTTCTAGGTTAGTAACTGCGTTATGCAATTTTTAGATTTTTTTTTTTCCGAAATTTGCGGAGACTATTGCGTGTGTTCCAGGAAGGGTTTCTGTTATTTCCTGAGTCACCTTTAGGCCTGGATCTGGTTAGTGGTTTCTCATTGAGGAAGAAAAAAATCCCCCTAGGGTTTAAAGTACACCTCTATCATTTGGGAAGAGATTTGTTGAGTCAAGGAGTCTGGTGTGCAACATTTTCAGCCATTGTTTTATAATACTTTTCCCTTTGTTTTACAATCATTTTAGATAGGTTTTAACAACAATTTATTCCACTTAGAATTTCATGTTGTCTTCCATCCTTAGGATCCCCTTCTATATCCTTGTTTTTGTAGCTTGTTTCCTATATTTTTCCAGCATTTTCACCTCTATTTTTTTGTTGGTTTTGTACACCACTTTCAGCAATTTTTTTACTTTAGATCCTTGGCCCTTAGACATTAGATATTTTCACCTTCTTTTTGTGTCCTTGATTTGGTTGTTTTCCCTATTTTCTATTTTCTACTTGATTGCCTTCTTGGGTGGGGAGTTGTGTGCTTCAGTTTGTTGTTCATTTTACTATTCATTTTCAATACTATTTATAGTTTATGCACTTTATTTTAAGCAGTGATGGCACCATCAAAACATGATTAATTAAATTATCCAATTGACACATTTTTCACATACACACACCCTAAGAGAACATGAGCTTGGTTATCACTGCCAATCCAAGACTTGAAATAATCCACATTAATAACTTAACTCACATAGATTAAGCCCACTTAGGTACCAACGCCAAAACTATATTTATAGTTAGTTGTAGGATTAGTGGGATAGGATTCCAATAACACCCATTGATTGCTTACACTAATACATAGAAAGTGGACATTTTAGGGAGCTTAAAACAATTCACCATCTCATAATCCAAAACCAGAGCCCATCAAAAAACCGATTAAGAGGGAGTTAGACTAGATCACGGTGCAAGAGGTTCTCCTTGAGGCTACCCAACTCATGGTAGGGATTTTTGTGTTGTTTATGATCACCAAGAGGCTCAAGACTCAACCACCCTCGTGGAACAAAGGTAACCTTAGTGGCTCATCTTAGGAAAACACCCTATACGACTAGTTTTAGGGAAGCAGTTAGTCCTCTACCTTACCTTTCTCTAGACATCTCTGCTTGCAGGGATCAGATTCTGTCAAGTAAGAAGTCTCTTGGAAGGCCATCTATAACAATAGAACTAGGACTTGTTTGAGGATCTAGATCACCTTTAGGCTAGAGGTCATTTTTTCTTTGATAGGACATGTTTGCTTGAATTAAAATAACATAGTTAGTTTACACTTGACACCATTGCACTAGTTGTTTGCTTGTTGTTTGTTACTCTTTTCTCCTATCATTACCCTTTAGTCTATTGATTCATCTTTGTCTTGAAACCATTGCAACCCCTAGACGCTTGTCGTGAAGACTTTGTGGCCTTTGCTCCCCAGTTTCCTTTAGGAAATTCTCTTACTCCTACTCGTCGAGTTAGGATCCATCTTCCTAGTCCTCCATTGGGTCTGCATACCGACTCTAGTTCTTTTGATTCTTCTAGTTCATCCTCTGATTCCACATCTTCCAGACCCCACATTGCCACCATGTCAGGAACTAATATAGGTGGTGGAAACCTAGGTGATAACCAAAGTCTTAACCAAGGTAACCCACAAGAAGAACTCTTCAACTATGGCCACCAATCCACCTTTGCTTACCTATATGGCTAGTTTGTGCCTCCCTGATTTAAGTTAGCTCATCAATGATCCTCTTCTCCATAATCAAAATTGGCCTCCCATTCAGCTTCCTTTTGACATCCCCAAGTTTGAAGGTAATCCTATAGAAGACCCCACCAATCATGTTTTCTCTTTTTATAGGTTTTAACCCTATACAAAAATTACCTACAAATGAATTCTTAAAATAGGAAATAAACAATGGCGAGGAAATAAAAAAAATATACATAGAAATTTTCCTCTAGATCCCAAAACCAAGACTACTAGATTGATTTTTCATTATTTCCTTTCAATGTTACAACACATATATATACATGTTGAAGCATTCATAAACCCCAATCCACTAATCTTGGATTAGAACATAACCATAGTTCCCTTAAAAGGATCTACAAAATACCATGGGCAGAAAACCATCATGCCTAAAACCATGGGAAGAAAACCATCTGCCTAAAACCATGGGTAGGTCCGCCCACTGTCTTTGGGTTCACATAAAAAAAAACATTCTTGGGGCACTGCCCTGGACACCATGCAAGGGGGATACCGCCCCACTAAAAATTCCCTGATAGGGCAGGCTATCACCCACATTGTAACCCACCTATTGCACCCAACACATCATACAACGCGTGGGGCTAGTCGTGATAAGAATATAACACAAACCCAACATTCTCCCACTTGTTGTTTTCTTTCCACATAGGGGGTTAGAGGAGAGTTTAGTCATTGGTCTAGCCCTCCAATGCCCATTGGTTCTCTACATCAAGAAAACTTCTTAGTGCTTATAGACTTCGTCAATGCATCTGGAACATTCTTCATAGTGTCCAACTTTACCAGCAACACCTTTTTGTCCTTAACCATATCCCTCACAAAGTGATACTGAACATCAATGTGCTTTGTCTTTAAATGATAAGCAAGGTTCTTTGCCAATAAAATTGTAGTTTGACTGTAAGAGTCTATCCTTATAGATCTCTCTACCAACCCCATAATTGAACACAATATCTGCACCCAAACTACTTCCTTGCTTGCATGAGTGGCCACCATGTATTCTACCATTGTAGTTGAAAGTGCCACTACAAACTGTCTTTTACTCCTCCAATTGCCTACTCCTCCAAATAGGTTAAACACATACCCACTTGTAGATATTCTTTGATCCGGATCTCCAGCCTAGTATACATCAACAAAGTCATGAATGTCAAAAAATATGTCCAATCCTAGTCTTCCTTATTAGCACAACTTATAATCACTAGTGCCATGAAAATACCTGAAAACTCGCTTCACTATTGTCCAATGCTCCTTCCCTGGTTTTGAAATAAACCTGCTCACTACTCCCACTGCATTTGTAGTGTATGGTCTAGTACATAACATTGCATACATCAGGCTACCAACAATAGTCTCATATGGAACACAGGACATGTCCTCTTCCTCTTCTTGTGTCTTGGGAAATTGCTCAGCAGGTAACTTTACACCTATAGGAATAGGAACATTCACCGGTTTACTATCTTGCATTTTAAACCCCTGAAATATTGTCTCGACATACTTCCTCAGGTTTAACCAAAGCTTCTTGTTTTCCCGATCTCATTTAATTTCCATGCCCAAAATATAATTTGCTACACCAAGATCCTTCATATCAAATTTGTAGGACAATTGGGTCTTCAAATCCTGGATATTTTCTTTGTTATTTCCAATCAACAACATATCATCCACATACAAGACCAAATAATTAAGATGGCCACCAATTAGTTTAAATTACACAGTGAACCTCTTTGCTTCTTGTGAAGTCATGTCCCTGTATACATGTATCAAATTTCTGATACCACATCCTTGGTGACTGTTTTAACCGATATAGAGAATTTTTTTAACTTGCATACCAATTATTTCTTACCATTCACCGCAAAGCCTTATGGTTGCTTCATGTAGATTTCTTCTTCCAAATCCCCGTGAAAAAACTTTGCCTTCACATCCATCTGTTCTACCTCAAAATCAAAAGTATCAACAACATATAAAATTAATCTAATAGAAGCTAACTTAGCAACATGAGAAAAGATATTACCAAAATCAATTACCGACACCTAGGAATAATCTTTTGCTACCAACTGAGATTTGTATTTCTCCACCTTTCCTTTTGCATTTATATTCTTCTTAAACACCCATTTTATTCTAATGGGTTTCCTTACTTCCGGAAACTCCACTAGATCCCAAGCATCATTTTTGTCCAAAGATGCCATTTCATCAACCATAGCCTCTTTCCATACCTTTCATATTGTGAGTCCACTGCCTCCCTGACAGTTCTAGGATCATCATCAGTAATAGATAAAGAAAAATTTGAATAGAAAGTAGATGGACTATACCTTTCTCGCTGCCTTCTCTCTCGAATTGATCTTCTCAAAACTAGAGTTTGTGGTTCTTCCTCTTCTGATTCTGGTTTTGTTGTAGAGTCTGATTCATCCTCCTTTAGTTAAAACTCTATCTTCTCAGGTTCCTTTGGTATAACTTCATGTTTAATAACATATTTCAACTCTCTAAACACCGCATCTCGACTTTAAACAACCTTCCTTGTTTATGGGCTCCAAAGCTTATAACCTTTTAAACCATCCTTATACCCAATAAACATGCACCTTTTATATTTACTATCCAACTTGGTTATTTGATGCTTTGGAACATGTACATATGCATCACAGCTAAATATCGTTAGATGTGAAAGAGATGGTTTCTTACTAGTCCATACCTCATGTGGAGTCTTATCCTCTAATGTTGATGAAGGTGATCTGTTTTAAAACAAGTAGCATGCAGTATCCACTACCTCTACCTACAATTCTTGCCTTAATCCAATTCCACTGAGCATGCTTCTTTCCTTTTCCATCAGAGTCCTGTTCATTATTTATGCAACACAATTTTGTTGAGGTGTGTATGTATTAGTCTTCCATTCTACACCATTCTTAGAGAACTCTTCAAATTCCTTCTTGCAAAACTCTCTACCATTATTTGTCCTCAACACCTTAATCTTTTTCTCTGTCTAATTTTCCACTAGAGCCCTAAATTCTTTAAGCCTGTAAAAGAATTCATATTTGTTCCTGAGGAAATATATCCATGTATTCCTCAAGAAGTCATCTATAAATGAGACATAGTACAAAAACCTACCCAGTGATGGAACCGACACAAGTACAAACACATCACTATGTACAATATCTAATATTATTTTCACACTCTTACCACTCGAGGGAAAACTCACTCAATTCTACTTCCCATGTACACAATGTTCACAGAAATTGAAATCTAGAGAGTAATTTGACATACCTTCTATCATACCATTACCATGCAGTATTCGAAGGCCTTTCTCTCTAGTATGTCCAATCCTTTGATGCCATATCACGGTATTTTCTCCAGAGACCACTAGATGTTCTGCTCCACTTTCAAGAACCACATAACTGTTGCACCCATCAATAACAGTGTTACCCAAAAGCTTGTACAAAGTTCCAATTGGAACTCCCCACATCAATAATAGTACTCCCCGAACCATCTTGTAGGTATCTTTCTTGAAAATTGTTTTCACACCTGCATCATCCATCTTGCTTATAGAAATTAGTTTCCTAGCCAACGCAAGAATATGAAGAACACTAGGAAGTGTTCTAATCCTTCCACCTTGCAAATTCAACTTGAATTTTCCATGCCCAAAGATTTTTTCCTTCTTTTCACCCCCTAAGAAGACATCACCACCATTCTATTTCTCATACTCATAGAACCACTCCCTATGGGAAGTGAAGTGAAAGGATGCACCTAAGTCAATCAACCATGCCTCATGATATACACGTGTACTTGAAGAAGAGCCCATGTACACATCCCCACCTGCATCTGAGGTGGTTTTTGCCTATATATAAGGAGCATCACCAAATCCCTTTCCTTTCTCAGTAGTATTAGATTTATAATCCTTTTTGTAGTGCCCTTCTTTTCTGGATTTTTAGCATACCTTTACATGTTTTCTTGGAGATTTAGATCTCCCACTTGAGGACTTATTTTTGTTTCTATTCTAAGATCGTCCTCTTAGAGATAAGGCATCTCCATTCTAGCTCCCCATAGTTTTTGTCTCACGTCCTCCGAAAAAAAGGATGATACTATTTAATCAAAATTCAAGGTAGTTGTATTCCTATTTATAGCAACAACCTACTATCCCAGAAATCTCGTAGAGAACCCAACAAACTAATGCACTTATCTTCATCTAGAATTTTTATATCAACATATAACATCTGGCTTACCATAGTATTAAGGTGTTGAAAGGCTCTATTATTGAGTCTCCATCCTTCATCCTCAGGTTATACAACTTTTTCATAGGAATAATTGTTCACCAAAGACTTAGATTGGTAAAAGTTCCCTAACTTGCCCCACAAAGCCTCTGTTGTAGCTTCCCCTGATACATTCAACAATACTGAATCTGAGATACATAACTGTATCTGAAATCCAATTTTTCCTAGTCTTCTACTGACATTGTCATTGATTTACTACCCATATCTACCATGATCCACTGATATTTATCCATCAACAGATCCTACATATTGAGCTTCCACAACTCAAAACTTTGTCCATTGAATTTCTCAACTCTATCTTTCCATTTTTCACCATATTTTTTCACTGCAAGAATTGATCTTGCAGATCTCCCAATGTAACAAGGTCTACAATAGGCCCGAACAAAACCCCTCAGCAGCAAAGGTGTCCCCTTGAAGCCAAAACAACTTTGATACAAAATGTAGTTTTTAACCTTGTACATAAATTACCTGCAAACAAATTCTTAAAAAAAAAATAAAAAATGGTAAGAACATAAAACACATATAGATAGATGTTTTCCCCTGGATCCCAAAATCGGGACTACCAAATTGATTTTTCATTATATTCCTTTCAATGTTACAATACATATATATACATGTCAAAGAATTCATAAACCCCAATCCACTAACCCTAGAATCTAACATAACCGTAGTTCCCTTGACTGAATCTACAAAATACCATGGGCAGAAAACCATCATTCCCAAAACCATGTTCAAAACTCATGCGCAAAACCATGGCTAGGTTTTCCCACCGTCTTTGGGTCTGCCCAATTATTATTGGGTCTACATTAAAAAAAAAAATCTCAGGCCACTGCCCTGGACCCTGTGCATGGCGGATACCACCCCCTTGAAAATCCCCCAATAGGGGGGTGCAGGAGCCTCCCCTGTGACCCCCTATTTAACCCTCCGTAACATACAACGTGTGGGGCTAGTCGTGGAAATAATATAAGACACACCCAACATTCTCCCACTTGTTGTTTTATTTCCACACGAGGGTCACAGGAGAGTTTAGTTGTTAGTCTAGTGTTGGAATGCCCATTGTTTCTCTACACCAAGAAAACTTGTTAGTGCTCACAGACTTCATCAATGCATCTGCAACATTCTTCAAAGTGTCCACCTTTACCGCGAACACCATTTTTTCCTAAACCATATCCCTCACAAAGTGATATTGAACATCAATGTGCTTTGTCTTTAAATGATAAGTAGGGTTATTTACTAAGAAAATTTGACATTGGCTGTCACAGATTATCCTTATGTCTCGTTGTACCAACCCCATACTTGAACACAATCTCTGCAACCAAATTCCCTCCTTTCTTACATGACTGGCTGCCATGTATTTTGCCTCTGTAGTCGAAAGTTCCATTATAGATTATCCCTTTCTCATCCAATTGACTGCTCCTCCAGATAGGTTAAACACATACCCACCTGTAGATCGTCTATGATCCATATATCCAGCCCAGTCTACATCAAAAAATCCATCAGTGTCCAAAACTCTGTCCAATACTGGTCTTCCTTGGTAGCACAAACCATAATCACTAGTGCCACGTAAACGCCTAAAAACCCGCTTCACTTCTATCTAATTCTCGTTCCCCAGTTTTGACATACACCTTCTCAATACTCCCATTGCATGTGCAATGTATGGTCTAGTACAAACCATTGCATACATCAGGCTACCAACTACACTCGTACATGTAACATGATACATGTCCTCTTCCTCTTCTTATGTCTTGGGACAGTGTTCGACAGATAAATTTACATCTACAGGAATAAGAACCTTCACCGGTTTACTATCTTACATATTAAGCCTCTGCAATATTGTCTCGACATACTTCCTCTAGTTTAGCCAGAGCTTCCTCTTTTCCTGATCTCATTTAATTTCCATGCCCAAAACATAGTTTACAGCACCAATATCCTTCATATCAAATTTGGAGGACAATTGGGTCTTCAAATCCTGGATAATTTCTTTGTTATTTCCAATCAGCAACATATCATCCATATACAGGACCAAATAGATAACGTGGCCACCAATTAGTTTAAAATACAGACAGTGATCCACTTTTCTTCTTATGAATCGAACTCCCCATATATATTTATCAAATTTTTGATACCACATCCTTGGTGACTATTTTAACCCATATAGAGACTTTTTTAAAACGCATACCAATTATTTCTTACCCTTCACCACAAAGCCTTCTGGTTGCTTCATGTAGATATATTCTTACATATCCTCATGAAGAAATGTTGTCTTCACATCCATTTTTTCTAGCTCAAAATAAAAAGTAGCACAACAGATAAAAGTAATCTAATAGAAGCTAACTTGGCAACATGCGAAAAAATATCATTGAAATCAATTTCCGGCACCTGGGAATAACCTTTGTCTACCAACCTAGATTTTTATTTCTCCACCTAGCCTTTTGCATTCATCTTCTTTTCAAATATCCAATTTATTCCAATGAGTTTCCTTCCATCCTGCAACTCCACCAGATCCCAAGCCTCATTTTTTTCCCAGGATGCCATTTCATTAACCATGGCCTCTTTCCAGAGTTTGCCATCCAGTCAATCCATTGCCTCCCTAGAAATTCCAAGATCATCATCAACAATAGATAAAGAAAAATGTGAATAGAAAGAAAATGGAATATAGCTTTCTGGCTTCCTTTTCTCTCAAATTGATCTTCTCAAAGCTGGAGTCTATGGATCTTCCTCTTCTAATTCTTGTTCTGTTGTAGAGTCTGGTTCTTTCTCCTTTAGTTCAAACTCTATCTTCTCAAGTTCCTTTGGTAGGACTTCATGTTTAATAACATCTTTCACCTCTCTAAGCACCACATCTTGGTTGTAAATAATCTTCTTTGTTTATGGGTTCCAAAGCTTATAACCTTTTAAACAATCCTTATACCCAATAAAGATGCACCTTTCAGATTTACTATCCAACTTGGTTCTTTTCTCCTTTGGAACATGTACATATGCATCATATCCAAATACCCTCAAATGTGAAAGAAAGGGTTTCTTACCATTCCATACTCAAGTCACGTCTTATCCTCCAGCGCTAATGAAGGTGATTTGTTAAACATGTAACATGTACTATCCACTACCTCTGCCCAAAATTCCTACCTTAATCCAGTGCCACTGAGCATGCTTCTTGCCTTTTCCATCAACGTCTTATTCGTTCTTTCTGCAACACCATTTTGCTTAGGTGCGTATGGAATAGTATTGCTCCGTGCTATATCACACTTCTTACAAAACTCTTCAAATTCCTTCTTGCAAAACTCTCCACCATTATCTATCCTCAACATCTTAATCTTCTTCCTTGTCTAATTTTCCACTAGAGCCTTAAATTCTTTAAACCTGTCAAGGACATCAGATTTCTTCCTGAGGATATATATCCATGTATTCCTCAAGAAGTCATCTATAAATGAGACATAGTACACAGACTTACCAAGTGATGGAACCAACATAGGTCCAAACACATCACTGTGTACAAGCTCTAATATCCTTTTTTCCCTCTTAGCACTCGAGGGAAAACTCACCCGATTCTTCTTCCCATATAAAAAATATTCATAGAAATAGAAATCCAGAGAGAAATTATACATACCTTCTATCATACCATTACCATGCAATATTCCAAGGCCCTTATCTCAAATATTTCCAAGCCTTTGATGCCATAAAATGGTCTTTTCTCCAAAGACCACTATTTTTTCTGCTCCACTTTAGGAACCACAAAATTCTTGTATCAATCAATAGCAATGCTACCCAAAAGCTTGTATAGAGTTCCAATATGAAATCCTGCATGAATACCAGTGTTCCCTAAACTATCTTATAGGTATCTTTCACGAACATTGTTTTTATAGCTGCATCATCCATCTTGCTTACAGAAATCAGATTTCTGTCTAATGAAGGAATATGCAAAACACTAAGAAGTGTTCTAATCCTTCCACCTTGCAACTTTGGCTTGAATTTTCCATGTCCGATGATTCTAACCTTCCTGTCATTCCCTAAGAAGACATCACCACCGTCATATTTCTCATACCCACAAAACCACTCCCTATGGGGAGTGAAGTGAAAGGATGCACCTGCGTCAATCAATCATGCCTCATGATCTAGATATTTATTTGAGGAAGAATCTAAGTACACATCCCCACGTTCATCTGAGGTGGTTTTTGCCTCATCAGAAAGAGCATTATCATATCCCTTTCCTTTCTTAGGAGTTTTATATTTACAATCCTTTTTGTATTGCCATTATTTTCCACATGTCTAGCATACCTTTACAGGTTTTCCTGGAGATTTAGATCCTCCTCTAGATTTTGATCTCCCACTTGAGGACTTATTTCTATTTTTGTTTTGAGACCGTCCTCTTATGATGTTTAATTTATATAACAATGGTATGTTCTATGGTTAGCACAATTACTTCAATGTACTTTAAGCTACCCAATGACAATTTTCCAAATTAGTTTCCAATAACAATGATATTAGCCATAAATCACATTGACACTGTAGATAGAACATAAAATAAAAATGTAGAAGATAATCCAAGACAAGAGGACATCATATTTGGCAAATGCCAGGGAAAAACCATGATGGGGGGAAAACAATTAGATCAATTCTTCTTGTTATTATATCAAATGTTCAATAGAGAGAGAGAGTGCAAAAGTCAAAATTGACTTTGGCAAATCAAAGTCAAAACAACCGTATCAAATATGCAGTCAAAATCAACCCTAACCAAAAAGTCAAAGATGGTCAACAAAATAGTCAAACAATCCACTTGGATCTCGGTCAAACCCAGTCAAATTCATCCTTCCTATCTGGTCAAAGTAATCCCAAAACAGACCTTCAAAGTCTAATCAAAATCAGTCAAAGGAGAGACAAAGTCTGTTGTAATTTTCTATGCTCAAAGTTGCAGTCAACACTGGTCAAAGTGCTCAAATTTTTCGACTTTTGTTCCCACTAATGCATCCTAAAGAAATAGAAATAATCCTCCAAAAATAACAGTCAAAACTAGTGAAAGAGTCCTTAGTCAACATTGGTTAACTCCTCAAATTTTTGGCCCTGCAATTTTGTCTAGAAATTCAACATCTTTCTGCCACACGTGTGAGAGAGAGAGAATTCCCAATAGCTATATGAACTAATGAGAGATAGAGAGAGAAGAATGTGTGAGTGATGATGATGTCAAATGAGGTGAGAGGTCACTTGTATTTATGCTAATCGATGAGGGTGAAGTAATACATCCATTGGGCTTCATGAGCCCACATGATGATGTGGTTGACCTGAACAATTTGCACATGTGAGGGCATAAATTAAAAAACACACTTATGCTTGTCCAAATTAGATGATATTTATATCAATTTTGGTCCTCTCGAAAAGAGGAATTTAATGAAATAATCATATCAATCAAATGAGCTACCATAAGATGGAATTTGGCCCTAGTTTCCAGTTTTGATACTCCTTATCAACTAGGGAGAGTTACACTTGCCAATCCATCCCTCGCCATTGATCATTATTCTATCGTATCTTCATGAAACATCTTTTTATATCATCTAATATTTTCTCTGTTGAACAATGATATGAATATTGCAGAAGAATCGATCGAGAGTGAGTCACAAGACCTTACCACTCTCCACTCACAAAATTCATTCTAGAGATAGAACCTCAATTAGACTTGATCCGAGATGTTGTTGAACATCATGCATCATATTCATAGGGAGCACGACAGTACACGATGTGTCCATTGTTAATGTTATGGTCCCTAACCACTTTTCCCAACTCATTAGCTAGATAAGAGGTACTTCCCATGAGTCGAATACATGGGTACGCTGTATGATGGGGCATTAATGGAAGAAGGAGAACCAATAATCCTACTCATATGCCATAGGATAAGGCGAACCACTCATCCTATGCATATGCCAATCATAGGGGAAGGTGAATCACTCACCCTACGCACATGTCAACCATCATGGGGTATCACAAGGGAAGGTGAACCACTCACCCTGTACATAACGCACCAATAGGGAAAGGTGAACTACTCACCCTATGGTCGCTCATAGCTCTAAGAAGTACCCCAATCCCCTAGGAGCTCCCAGAGCTCAATGTCCAACTCAAGCGGGACCCTCATGGGAGGGTCTTTCCACGACTCCAAGACTCTCTCAGAAGGCTAATAATTTGACCTTCCCTATGGTCTTCTCACGAATTTATGTGACCTTCTCATCAGTCTTGATGTGTTGGAGGTTTATTTCTCCCCGTTGTACCATATCCTAGATAAAGTGGTAGCTGATATCAATTTTCTTGGAGTGGTCGTGAAGCACGAGATTCTCTGAAAGGAGAATCCCACTCTAATTGTCACATAAGATCATGGTGGTATCTAATATGTGCTCAAATAGATCACTAAAGAAATTCCTCAACCAAACAGCCTCACAACAGGCCATACTAGCTGCAATGTATTCGACCTCGATGGTGGTTAAAGCAATTGATTTTTGCTTCCTTCACATCCATGAAATCGAAGAAGACCCTAATGAGAAGAAACATCTTGATGTTTTGTTTCAATCCACCACACTTCCAGGCTAGTTAGCATTAATATATCCATGTACCCTCAAATTCCCGACATTATATCTTAGTCCATAGTTGATTATGCCAAGGAGATATTGGTGAGCTCCAGTATTGCACCAATGATGCTGCAACTCCTGGGACTCCCTACTTTACTTTTATCAACTCGGTAGTTCGTAACAAACTTGGAAGCAACGGTGCTATATGCACAAGTACTAGTTCTTACCGCAGGCTGTCACTTGATCAACTAGCACAAGTTCGCTAGGAGCTTAAGCCAACTTCTATGAGTTCTCAGAAGAAGCTTTTAACTATGATGGAAGAAAGCTAACTCAAAAGAGGCTAGTCTACTTGCAGAAAGAAGATGAAAGCTTAAAGGAAACACAAACCCTAGCAAACCCTAGTTTTACCCACTAACCCTACTTTTGCAAGAAAAGAGATGGAAACTACTGAAATGGATGCCATTAACTATTGAAAAGGAAAAATGCATGTATTCAAGCTACTTCTGAAGGAAAATATGGAAAAATAATCTTTTTGTACTTTTGAGCAATTTTATGCATAATTATTATGCTTGTGTTTTAACTATTTGTGACTATGCAGAGGTTTGGTGGCGAAGGGAGATGGAGTTGGCTTTTGTAGGAGGTTGGGAAGGTGTGGAGAGGACCTAAGGAGTCCTTAGTACCCCTATGGAGAATTCCATTATGATCAGACTTCGAAAAATCACTCGCATGAACTTCTACAGGAGGTTGCAGGGGATCTACAGGAAGTTCTATAGGAGGTTCTACAGGAGGAGGCTGAAAGTGGTTTTTGGAGGTTTGAAGGTGGAAAAACGTTGGAAAAAGGGAAATGAAGGCTGGTTGGAGGTTTCAAAGGGTCTAGGACTCTGTTAATGAAGATCAGACATGAAAGAGATGGTTGGATTTGTTCAAAGGTTAAGGAAGCAATTTTGCACAAGAACGTAGAAATTAGGGCAATTTGTGAAAGTATGGCGAATGAGTGGAGGAAATATTGAGAGATGGACTGGAGTAGGTTGTGCGATGGAGGAATGATAAGCTGGAGTGTTCTATAAGTGAGCTGCACACTACTTTTCAAAACTGTCCCAAGCAAGAACTAAAAAACAGAGTTTTACCTATTTTTGACCTAATTCTAACCTAAAATCCAGAAAAGTGCTGAACAAAACTTTATGGATAGGAAGTTATGCAAGAAAGCCATGGAAACTGAAAAAGAATAGATCTAAGCATGTAAATGCAACTGATATCAACTTCTCCAACTCGAAATCTCACACTAGCAATTGCATTGGAAAGCAAAAACAATGTTTTTGGTGGTAGCAATAGTGCCTTGATCTCAAATCAGGGTCCCAAGGAGGGAGAAAGGAGATCAGGGCTTGCTTGGTAGTCTTTTTGGATCTTTTTATATTATTGTAGCAAACTATCTAATCAACCTAAAGCAAGAACAATTATTCTAACCATCAAAAGCAACCTAATTAACAAAGCAAGATTTAACCTAAACAACATAAATTATTTCATGAATGCAAGAAAAAGCATATAAATACATAAAGGAGGTACTGGGTGCTTGAGTTGGGCCCAAAACCAAGAGCTACAGCCCCCTAGGAAAGATCAGTGCTAGTTTAAAGCTGGATCATCTTCATTGATAAAAAAAATAATAGTTACATCACAAAACTGTCTGCAAAAAGAGCTCGAAAATGAGCTGAGTACAAGGCTGCACTAAATTGCAAAAATAGACTATCAAATGGCTAAAATCTAACTAAAAAACTGAGGCCCTAAGCCTTCTTATTTATACAAATGGGGACTTCCAACAGTCCTCCTAAAATCAAGGAACTCAGCTTCCTGGAACTGAAGATAAACATCAATCCTACTTGATTTGCTTGGTTGCCCCTTGGAAAGTGGACCTTTGTGCTCCAAGTTTTTGATGGAAAATTCAAGGTAAGGGTCCATAAATGAAGGGGACACCTTCCTACAAATCCTCTCCCTTGTTCTTCCTCGAATTTGGCTGCCAAATGCTCATTAAAACTTTGATTTTGTCTCAAAATTAACCAAAAATCTGCAAAAAAACACACATTAGACTTTTTGGCATAATGACTAACCTAATTCACTCTATTAGCATAAATATAATAAAAAACATGAAATAAACTAATGAGAATGGTGGATTAAGTTGAATTAAGAGGCAAAATGAGCCCATATAATTACCCATTTCTGGGGCTCATCATCACCCCCTACTGAAGGTGTTGCTCATCCTCTGAGCAACTAATCTATCTCTTCATCCTTGATGGCCTTGATGGCCTCCCTGACATTCCATGGCTTAGATATGAGATCCTCCTCCCTATCATGGAATCCAGCTTTTGCATCCAACTTTTCCACTGCTGTTTTTCTTCTTTTTCATCTGTTGTTTTTCTTGTTTCTGCTGGTTTTGTGTCTGTTGTCTCTGATTTTGTTTTCTCCTCATCTTGTTTAGTTTCTGCCTTCTCTGCTTTAGTCTTTTTCTTCTCTGGTTTAGCCTTTTTCTTTTCTGTTTTAGTCTTTTCCTTTTCTGTTCTAGGTTTCCTCCTCTCTGCTGTGGTCTTTTCTTCTTTGTTTCCTCCTCATCTTCCCCTGCCATATTTCTAAAAATCTCCCAGGCTATGAAGGTGTTCTTGGCAACTTGACCTAGTGGTTTTTCTTCTTTGCTCTAGGGGAGTCCAAGTGGGAGGCTTGTAATCCTGCTGATAAACTTCGGTGTAGGTTCTATGGTTAGACCCCTGAAACTGACTGTGGCATGGGTTTTTGAATGAGGTTTTAAAGACAATAAAAATTCCTCGGTCACCTCCTCATCATATCCATGAATTCTCTCAAAGAAAGACATCCAATTTTCCCTGGTGAAGAGGGCCACCACTTCTGGGTGCTCATGCAATTTGTTGGAGTTCAAAGGCTCCTTTCTCATAAAACCTCCTAGCATGGTGTTTAGTGACTTCTGAAAATGCTCAGGTGAGGAAGAAGGCAACAACTTTCAAAACTGGAAACAAAGGAATAGCTGAGGTTTATCTTTCTGAAACTAGAGAGGGAATTTCTCGTGTTCTTATTTTTTCACCACATCAATTTTGAAATTTTTTTCCCTCCCTTCAAACTGTTTTCACCCTGAATTTACTTCTCGGCTTTTGGAGGAACTTCAATATTTTGACAGAATAGAGAATATATAAAACATTGTTTTTTCACATAGAGTAAACAGACTTGCAAATTCGTTTTTTTCACAGGCTTGGTTTCTATGGTTGCATCCCTTTTCTTTATAGGAGAATACGGGAAAGGAAAAAAACAGATTTTTGAGTGCAGAGAAGAAAACTGAGAGACTGTATGGAATTCAGGAAAACACAGGCATACTTTTGAGCTCTCTTTCCTTTCTTTTTTCAACCCAATACTTTGCTTCTAATCCACCACCTTGTATAGATATATCACATGCAGAATGGGTTTCTGAGCCTACCTCTTTTCAAGCTCGAATTTGACATAAAATCCAAATTTTTCCTCTATAGAGCTGCTCTATGGCCTTCTTGTAGAAAACCTCTTGTAGACGGTGTTCCTGCTCCCGTAGACTGTGTTTGTCGTTCCTATAGAACCCGATAAGCAGGAGGGTTTTGAAAAATGGCAAAGAATGACTAGTTTGCTGCTATGGAGGTGGTACAGAGCTTGCTGCAGTTGTGGGGATGATGATAAAATGGAAACAAAGGTGGTGAATGAGTTTGAGGTAGAGTACTTATGTTTTCTGTGAGATATTTCCGCTGATGGTGAGCTGGCAAAATTGTGCATTGGCATTATTTGGACTGTTGGTCTCTACTATAGTGTCATCATGAGACTTTACACTTTCTTCCTGCAATCACTTCCAATTATCTGCACTGGAGTTAAAAACATCTGCCACTACCTGTTTTTTAGATTTCCCGTGAGTTGACTAGACACGTGTGTTGTATGATTTCCGATTGAGCACTGTAGAATTGGACGAGGTGTTGTCTAAACTAGACGAGGGTGGCCAGTGAGCTGTCCACCGATCTCGTTTAATCACAACCATCTCACTGTCCATGCAATTTTTAAATTACATTCATGCAACAAAGGAATGGGTTTAGTCACTTACCTGGAAGTTGAATGCATTTGTTGTGAGGTGTTGTGGCCTTTCTTTCTGCTGCATGCCTTTGTTTCTGTGGATGCATGCTTGTCTGGTTGCTGATATGTGGCTATTTTTCTTGTGCAGGTATCCTCTGGCTGGATCTAAGCTACAGGAGTTTGCTTCAACCTTCAGATTTGCACCCTCATGCTGCTGATACTAGATTTTTGCAGGACAACGACTTGTTTTGTCCATAGCTCCCAAACAATACACTGGATTGACCTGGAATTTTTTGAGCATGTTTCCATCATCATTATGAACCTACCATATAAAAATTGTGGTCAGTGGATGCACAGATTTCGAGAAAAACTGAAAATGGCTGAAGGTGACGGAGGTCAATTTCTTGGAAACCGTGCACTAGAATTGGCTAAAATTACTTGGACAGGTTACTATCGCCCATATGCATCTCCCCATGAAACATGTTTTTAAATGGATGCACAGATATGGAGAAAATGCAAAAATGGCTGAAGGTGATGGAGGCTGATTTCTTAGAAACCGTGCACTGGAATTGGTTGAAATTGCTTGGGCATGTTTCCATCATCCCTATACAACTCCCCATGAAACAGTTTTTTAAATGGATGCATGGTTTTCAATTTAGGGAAAAAACAGATTTCTACTCTATGTATTTTTGTATCAGAGCATTCTGTAATTTTCTGGACAGTAAGAAAAAATGAGCTTGGGCTGTAATGCAGACTTGGAAATGATGGAAGAGAGTTTTAATGATTGCAGGGGGATTTATAAACCCTTTATGAAACTTCCATGTTCCCTAAACTTCTGTTAAATCCATTTCTAGCTCTCTGTAATTTCTACAGGAGTCTCCTGTAGAAAATACAGTTTTCAGAAAAGAAGCACAGTGAGGTGGAAAGAATGTCAAGAATGATGGAGAAGGGTGAGGGAAGGTAGGATAGGTGTTATTATTAGTTTTAGAGCTTTCTTGGCACCTGCTGCTGCTTCCTGAAGTTCTCCTGCAGACCTACAATACAACTGGAAATTCATTTTTTTTTCTCTTTTTTTTTTTGAAAACAACTAGGGTGCCTCAAGGAGGTTTTCACCCTAACTGCCTGCCCTGGGCGCCTCTAAGGGAGGTTTTCTCCTAGGAATATTATTCCCTTTTTCTTTTCTCTTCTTTCTAACCCATTGACCGCCTCATGGAGGTTTTCAATCAATGAGCCAATCTGAGGCGTGTCTGAGGAGGTTTTCACCTTAGATTTTTATTTTTACCTCTTATTTTTCATTTTTTTCCTTTTTCTCTCTCTTTTTTTTTCTCTACCATACCCTACTTGAAAAACAAAATCATTTTCAAGTATAAGAATACTTCCAATGGAGCCATGTGCACATCGAGATGATAGAAAAAATGATGTGGAGGCTTGAAATGCATGCTTTGATAGGTATCCGGATTTCAGAGACCAAATGATTTGACTTTGAAGGGATCAAGCATAGTTGAGGAAGAGAGTACTGCTACAACTTAGTGACCGTCTGGAACCATATCTCAATATAGCTGTGATATCCTTGGTCTTTCTGCTGATCTGGATCATTCTTCATGTCTCCTTTTACCATGACCTTCATATCTTCCTCTTTTTGCTGATTTTTCTCTTGAATACATGGAGGATTTGATGGTAACCATGAGGGAGCTCTCTCGATCTCTAATTCTATTGTCTTCTCTTTATCAAATGCAGCCCTTGGTTCTTTGATCTTCTCTTTTGCATCTTCTTCTGCTAGATGTGGTCCTTCAATGTTATCAATATAATCTCTTCCTTGCAATACTCTTCCTGAGCTATGGTCAATATCATTGAGCTTAAGAGGAGTTGTTTGGAAGTGTTGTATCTCAGCATTATAATTGGGTTGAGCTACTCCAATGTGCGGGTTTGGAAATGGTGGTTCCCCACTATATACTTGTTTATTTTTTCTGTTATTCGGGTTTGGGTTCGGTTGAGTAGACATTTGGGGCTGCCTTGGTGGAGAAGGGGGCGATGGTTGCGGTTGAGCAGGTGGTGGAGGAAAAGGAGTGGGAGGAGTGTTGTACTATGGCCTCCACCCTTGATGAGGTCCATTCCATTGAGACTGTGGCTGAGCGTAGGGGTGAAATGGATGAGCAACTGGTTGGGCATAATATGGAGATGTGAAGGACCAAGGAGGAGGTGTTGACCAGGAAGGATGAGCAGGGGGACCCCAAGAAGGCGTGGAAGTGGCTTGATAGGGGTTGTAATAGGTTTGGGATGTCCCTTGCATTCCCTGCTGGTAAGGTTTGGGTCTATGTGGCCTTCTTTGGTTCTTGAAATAGAGTGGTTGAGTGGCTTCTTTGGACCTCTGGTATGCAGCTTTGATTCCGGGTAAGGAAGGGCACTGATTTGTAGGATGGTCTTCTTCATAGACAAAACACACTTCTACGGAGTGCAATGGACATTCGTTCCTAGGATGCTTTCTAGTGCACCTGGGACAAAAGATGGCCAAATCCCTCTCTGCTTCCTCTTGTTTCTTTTGATATGCATGGAAAGCATCTGCCTCATCTCGCTCTTGAAATCTTCCAGCATATTTTCAAGTTCACCTCTAAGGGATGAGTTGGAAGAAAAGGTACTGCTCCCAACATTTCTGTTTTCAGCCATGGGCTCCAGAGGAATGTTTTCTTCTTCTTCTCCCTTATAGGTTCTTCAAATATGTCTTGTTGTCCACCTAAGGGTTCTTCTTGATCACAACAATTGAAGAAGAGAGAAGGTTGGCTGTGTGAAGCAGTGGGGGTGTTGGAAATTTTTTTTCCTAAATTATCTCTATTCCTACGAGGCATGAAAGGAGATATTTTTGGTTGACTTTTGTTTTTTTCTGCTTGTACCTACAAAACTGAAATTGAATGAAGAACAAATTACAACAAACTAAAATGAACTTGCTGAAATGAAATTGCAGAATTGAAATGAAAGCAAGGAAATGACTAATCTACTTTGCTGGAATGGAAATTGCATAATTGGAATGAAAGTAGGAAATGCCTAATATATGCTTGCTAAAATGAAATTGGAGAATTGAAATGAAAGAAAGAAATGTCTAATCTACTTTTTCAGAAAGGAAATTGCAGAATTGAAATGAAACAACTATTCTACTCTTGCTGAAATAAGTTACTTAGCAGAATATTGCAGTAGAAAATAGAAGAAAAGCAGTAATCACAAAGTATTTTGATGCTTCCCTGGAAACGGTGCCAAAAAGATGGTGAGCTCCAGTATTGCAGAAATGATGCTGCAACTCCTGGGACTCCCTACTTTACTTTTATCAACCAAGTAGTTCGTAACAAACTTGGAAGCGACGGTGCTATATGCACAAGTACTACTTCTTATTGCAGGCTGTCACTTGATCAGCTGGCACAAGTTTGCTAGGAGCTTAAGCCAACTTCTATGAGTTCTCAGAAGACACTTTTAACTGTGATGGAAGAATGCTAACTCAAAAGAGGCTAGTGTACTTGCAGAAAGAAGATGAAAGCTGAAAGGAAACACAAACCCTAGTTTTACCCACTAACCCTACTTTTGCAAGAAAAGAAATGGAAAATACTGAAATGGATGCCATTGACTATTGAAAAGGTAAAATGCATGTATTCAAGCTAATTTTGAAGGAAAATATGGAAAAATTATCTTTTTGTACTTTTGAGCAATTTTATGTAGAATTATTATGCTTGTGTTTTAACTATTTGTGATTGTGCAAAGGTTTGGTGGTGAAGGGAGATGGAGTTGG
This sequence comes from Pinus tabuliformis, assembly GCA_031772625.1. Lineage (NCBI taxonomy): Eukaryota > Viridiplantae > Streptophyta > Pinopsida > Pinales > Pinaceae > Pinus > Pinus tabuliformis. Next base: position 671,869,370 of record CM062807.1, read on the forward strand.
CTTTTGTAAGAGGTTGGGAAGGTGTGTAGAGGACCTAAGGAGTCCTTATTACCCTTCTGGAGACTTCCACTGCAATCAAACTTCGAAAAATCACTTGCATGAACTTCTACAGGAGGATGCAGGGGATCCATAAGAAGTTCTACAGGAGGTTCTACAAGAGGAGGTCGAAAGTGGTTTTTGGAGGTTTGAAGGTGGAAAAATGGTGGGAAAAGGGAAATGAAGGCTGGTTGGAGGTGTCAAAGGGTCTAGGAATATGTCAATGAAGATCATACATGAAAGAGATGGTTGGATTTGTTCAAAGGTCAAGGAAGCAATTTTGCACAAGAACGTAGAAATTAGGGCAATTTGTGAAAGTATGGCGAATAAGTGGAGGAAATCTTGAGAGATGGACTATAGTAGGTTTTGAAATGGAGGAATGATAAGCTGGAGTGTTCTACAGTGAGATGCACACTACTTTTCAAAACTGTCCCAAGCAAGAACTAAAAAACAGAGTTTTACCTATTTTTGACCTAAAAACCAAAAAAGTGCTGAACAGAACTTTATGGACAGGAAGTTATGCAAGAAATCCATGGAAACTGAACAAGAACAGATCTAAGCATGTAAATACAAATGATATCAACTTCTCCAACACGAAATCTCACACTAGCAATTGCATTGGAAAGCAAAAATAGTGTTTTTGGTGGCAGCAATAGTGCCTTGATCTCAAATCATGGTGCCAAGGAGGGAGAAAGGAGATCAGGGCCTACTTGGTAGCCTTTCTAGATCTTTTTATGTTATTGTAGAAAACTATCTAATGAACCTAAATCAAGAACAATTATTCTAACCATCAAAAGCAACCTAATTAACAAAGCAAGATTTAACCTAAAAGACAGAAATTATTTCATGAATGCAAGAAAAAGCATATAAATACACAAAGGAGGTGTTGGAAACTTGGGTTGGGCCCAAACCAAAGAGCTACAGCCCCCTAGGAAATATCAGTGCTAGTTCAAATATGGATTCATCTTCATTGATAAAAAAATAATAGTTACATCACAAAACTATCTGCAAAAAGAGCTCGAAAATGAGCTAAGTACAAGGATGCACTAAACTGCGAAAATAGACTATCAAATGGCTAAAATCTAGCTTAAAAAACTAAGGCCCTAATCCTTCTTATTTATACAAATGGGGACTTCCAACAGTCCTCCTAAAATCAAGGAACTCGACTTCTTGGAACTGAAGATAAACAACAGTCCTACTTGACTTGCTCGGATGCCCCTTGGAAAGTGGGCCTTTGTGCTTTGAGTTTCTGATGGATAATTCAAGGTAAGGGTCCATAAATGAAGGGGACACCTTCCTACAAATCCTCTCCCTTGTTCTTCCTCGAATTTGGCTACCAAATGCTCATTAAACCTTTGATTTTGTTTCAAAATTGACCAAAAATCTGCATAAAACACACATTAGACTTTTTGGCATAATGACTAACCTAATTCATTCTATTAGCATAAATATAATAAAAAAAATGCAATAAACTAATGAGAATGGTGGATTAAGTCAAATTAAGAGGCAAAATGAGCCCATATAATTACCCATTTCTGGGGCTCATCAGATATCTCAAGAGATTCTTAGCAACAATCCAAAGTGTGTGATGAGGCTTGACCATAAATTAACTCAATGTAATGAAAATGAAGCATATGTCCAAACAATAGTTTACCAAGAACATATGGGCCCCCATATGGGCATATGTCCACATAACTTCCTGAATTTGAGTTTCATTGGAGTGGACACAGACTTGTTATCCACGATCCCACATCTCTCGAGCAGGTTCATAATGTATTTTCCATGAGAAAGGAAAATCTCACCGAGATTTTTCCAGATCTCCAGGCCTAGGAAGTAGTGCATCAGTCCTAGGTCCTTCATCTCGAACTCAGAAGCTAACTCCCTCTTGCATTGATAAATGAGAGTGTTGGCACCTGTCAAAAAGAGATCATCTACATAAAGGACCACAATGAGAGGCATGTCCTTTTTAATCTTGAATTATAGGTTAGGATCAACATCGCTCATTGTAAATCCAAACTTCATAAGATAGCTATCAATATTATCATGCCAAGCACTAGGAGCTTGATTCAACCCATACAGGGATTTCTTCAACCTGCATACATGTGTCCTTCAATCATGTACTTCGAATCCCTAAGGTTGTTCCAAGTAGACTTCCTCCTTAAGTGAGCCATGAAAGAAATCAACCTTGATGTCCATTTGATTAATAGATCAGATAGTGGTATATTGGGAAACTGGTGAAAATATCTCATCATAGTCCACTCCTTCCTTTTGAGAGAAGCCTCGAGAGACAAAATTGGCCTTATATTTATCAACACTCCCATATGCTCCATGTTTGATTTTGTATAGCCATTTTGAGCTGACTATGGACTTGTACTTTGGTCTAGGCATCGCATCCCAAAAATCATTTTTCATGATAGATTCATACTCTTCGTTCATTGCATCCTTCTAGACTTGGTGTTTTACAACTTCTTTGAATGTACATGGCCCAGTTTGAACAATAGTACTCATAGAAGTTAACTACCCTTGATGCCTATTTGACTTCTTACTTTCACAGAATGTCCATCTTAGAGAAATATGTCTTTCAACATCTTTGAGAGTATCTTTGAGCCATAAAGGTATTTTCCTTGAGGTAGAGGGATCACTAGGAGGTGGATCAATGGGATCCATTAGGCCTTCAAGATCAGGCATATGCTCATATGTTAGAGGTTCATCCTGTTTTTCCGCAACATCATCATTATCCTTTGTTGGAATGGGGAGATCTCTGGTTTTTCTAAGGGTAGTGTCTTCATTGAAGGTGACATCATGACTTACTTCCACATCTCTTTGACCAGGAAGATAGATTCTATATGCCTTTTAATTTTCAATGTAGCCCACAAATACACCTTTCTTTCCAAGTGCTTCCAACTTGTTTCTTTTCTCTTTAGGTGCATGAAAATATACGAGACAACAAAAAATTCTAAAATCAGAAACATCAGGTTTCTTACCAGTGAAAACTTCTTCAGGTGTCCTGAAATCTAGTGTTTCATGTAGGCTCCTATTTTGAACATACATGATAGTGTTGGAAGCTTCTCCCCATAAGAACTTCAAAAGACCTTGATCATAGAGCATGTCATGGGTGGCTTCCATGATTTGTCATTTCTTCCTTTAAGCAACTTGATTTTTCTCAGGAGTGTATGGAACAGTTGTCTCCCTCTTAATGCCCACCTCTCTACAAAAGTCACTGAATTCATTTGATTGATATTTGGTTCCATTTCCAGTCCTAAATATTCTAATCTTCTTCCCTATTTTATTTTCCAAAAAGGCTTTGAAAGAAAGGACCATTTGAACACTTCATCCTTCTCCTTTAAGAAAAAGATCCATGTTTTGCGAGAGAAGTCATCCACAAAAATTGCATAGTATAAGTATCCTTCCAATGATGTTATGAGAAACATACCAGATAGGTCAGAATGAGCCAATTGAAGAATATCAGTAGTTTGGCTTTCACTTGAAGGGAATGGTCCCCTTGTGATTTTCCTAGCTGCATAGCCCTCACAAATCCTTCATGATTCATGTTGAAATCGAGCATACCTATGATGATCTTCCTTACCCTAGTTAAGGTTTTGTAATGAAGGTGGGAAAATCTTTTGTGCCATAATTCAGATTGAAGTGAAGCATCACAAGTCAAGGATCCCAAAGGACTTCCTCCAACTTGATAGATACCATAAACCCTAAATCCACCTGTGAATTCATCTTTTGGGTTTTTTGTCCAAATACATACCTTTCCATCAATGAATGCTACCTTGAAGCCTTTATACTCCATCACAGAAATAGACATTGGGTTCTTCTTCAAATCAGGCACATACAATGCTTCTTGTAGGTGAATGGTTTGACCTTGATTTAAGTGAAGAGTGACAATACTTGCCCCTTTCACAGGGTAGGTGGCATTATCTCCAAGTTTGATCTCCAAATTAGTCTTATTTTCAATCAAATTTGAGAGGGCCTCTTTGTACCCAGTGAAGTACCTTGAGTCCCCACTATTAATCAACCAATGATCCAAAGTATCTTGAGGAGAGGCAGTATATAAAGCGGAAATAAGATATTTTTTTTTTTTTTTTCTACAGCATCACTTTCCTCATATCTGGAGTTTCTTGATATTTTGGGAGGTCGACCATTTCCATATCAAGTAGTGAAAGCATTCCTTTTTCCTTTATTGTTGAACTTGTTGATCCTTTGATTCCCATTGCCTTTGTTGTTGTTTTTATTTTTGTCATCCTTTGGAGAGTTCTTCTTGTGATGACACTCTCTAGCATAGTGGTCGAACCTGTTAGAATTGAAGCACCTTCATTTTCTTCCTTTTTTGAATCCCTGCTTGAACCCTTGACCTTGTATCCTTGGACTAGGATTATTTTTCTTCTTTGTATGAGTGGAGAAATCAATGGGTTCATTTCCATTTGAAGGCTTGTCTCTTACCATAATTATTGTCTTCTCTTGAGTGCATCTAGCCAATAATTCATCAAAACTAGGAATCATGTCATTGTTGGGAATGGTGGTGTTAAAGACATCCCATGTTCTTGAAAGACCCCCAGGTGCAATGAGAGTGAGCTCCCTGTCAGCAATAACTTCTCCAATCGATAGAAGGTCATTCTTAATCTATGTGATCCTCATGAAGTAGGATTCTATGGAATCCCCTTTATCCATCTTGATGTCCTTCAATTTGTTCTTGAGAAAGAGGATTTGATTTGAATTGTTCACTTTGAACATCTCAACTAACTTATCATATATTTCCTTAGAAGTTCGCAAATCACAAATATAGGAAACCTAATGCTTTTGAATAGAATCAAGAAAAATTTTCTTTGCTTTGACCTCACCTTTTCTATACTTTGTCTTAGCAACAACTAGTTCATTTAAAGGAGGTTCCGCCACTTTTCTCTACATAGTCAAATACTTCATTCTCCTCCAAAGTTAGGTTCAAAGTCATATTTCATGCATGATAGTCGGATTTTTCATTTATCTTGTCTTCAGTCTTGAAGTAAGATGAAGAAGTAATTAAAACTTGTCTAAAACACATTTCTTGGTGATTGGTTTTCTCTCTCTTGCTTGGGCTTTGTCTTTATCTAGGCTGAGATCCCATGTTAAATTTAGATAACAATGGTATGTTCTATGATTAGCACGATTAATTCAATGTACTTTAAGAAGCCCAATGAAAATTTTCAAAATTTGTTTCCAACGGAAATCATATTACCATACATCACATTGATAGTAATTATACATAGAACATAAAATAAAAATGTTGAAGACAAGCCAAGGCAAGAGGACAATAGATTCGGAAGATGCCATGGAAAAATGCCAATGTGGTGAAAACCCTTTGATCAATTATTATTATTATTACATCAAATGTTCAGCAGGGAGAGAGAGTACAAAAGTCAAAATTGACTTGCCAAATCAAAGTAAAAACAACCCTATCAAATCTACAATCAATTGCAGTCAAAATCAACCCTAACTAGAAAGTCAAATATGGTCAACACAATAGATCTCACTCAAATACATTCAAATTTGGCCTTCCTTGCTGGTCAAATTCAGCCTAAAATAGTCCTTCAAATTCCCGCCAAATTCAGTTGAAGGAGATAGAAAGTCTACTGTAATTTTCTGCAGTCAAAGTTGTAGTTAACCCTGAAGTCAACGAAGGTCAAAGTTCCTATATTTTCTTGATTTTTGTGCCTAATAATGAAGCCTAGACAAACATAAATAATACTCGAAAAATCACAGTCAAAACTGGTCAAAGATTCCTTGGTCAACATTGGTCAAACTTGGTCAACTCTTGAAATTTTCGGCCCTGCAATTTTGTCTAGAAATTTGACCTCTTTGTGCCACATGTGTGATAGAGAGATAATGCCCAATAGTTGTAAAAACCAATGAGAGAAGGAGAGAGAAGAATGTGTGATTGATGATCACGCCAATGAGGTGAGAGGTCACTTGTATTTATACTAATCGATGAGGGTGAAGTGCAACATCTATTGGGCTTCATAAGCCTACATGATGATGTGGCTGACCAAAGCAATTTGGACATGTGAGGGAATAAATTCAAAAACACACTTCTTCTTGTCCAAATTAGATGATCTTTATATCAATTTTGGTCCTCTCGAAAATAGGAATTTAATGAAATCATAATCTTAATCAAATGAGTTGTCCCAAGGTGGAATTTGACCCTAGTTTGCAATTTTAAAATACAAAAAAGGGATATTCATTCTGGCTCTCCATATTTTTCTGTCTCATATCCTCTGACAACAAGGATGAGATTATTTCATCAAAATTCAAGGTAGTTCTATTGCTACCTATAGAAACAACCAAACTATCCCATGAATTTGGTAGAGAACACAAACAATTGATGCACTTATCTTCATCTAAAAATTTTATATCAACAAATAACAACTGGATTACCACAATCTTAAAGGCGTTCATATGCTCTTTTACTAAGTCTCCATCCTTCATCCTTAGGTTATATAGATTTTTCTACAGGTCCAACAGTTTGTTCACTAGAGACTTAGATTGGCACAACGTCCCTAACTTTTCCCACAAAGCCTTTGCCATAGCTTCCAATGATAGATTCAACAATATTGAATCTAAGATACACAATTTAATTATTCTCTTTGCCTTCCTATCAAAATTTTCCCAGTCTTATGCTGACATTTTCGTTGGTTTAGTACCCGTATCTACTGCAATCCACTAATCTTTATCTACCAACATGTCCTCCATATTGAGCTTCCACAACTCAAAACTTTATCCATTTAATTTTTCTATATTTGTCTTTCCATTGTTCACCATCTTCTTTCATTGCAAGAATCAATCCTGCATATCTCCAACTATAATAGGGTCTACCATAGTCCTAAGCAAAACCTCTCAGTAGAAAAGGCATCCCCTTAAAGCCAAAACAAATCGAATACCAAATGTAGGTTCTAACCCTCTACATAAATTACTTGTAAACGAATTCTTAAAACATAAAAATAAATAATGGTGAGAACATAAAATAAATATACATAGAGATTTTCCCCTGGATCCCAAAATTGGGACTACCAGATTGATTTCAATGTTACAATACATATATATACATGTTAAAGCATTCATAAACCCCAATACACTAACCCTGGATTAGAACATAACTGTAGTTCCCTTCACCAGATCTAAAAAACACCATGGGAAGAAAACCATATTACCCAAAACAATGAGCAAAACCCATGGGTAGGTCCACCCAACTATTATTGGGTCCAAATAAAAAAAAAATCCCTGGGTCGTTGCCCCGGACCTTGTGTAGGGGGATACTGCCCCACTACAAATCACCTGATAGGGGGACTTCCTCCTCCCTGTGACCCCCTTGTTATGCCTGGCGCAACATACAACGTGTGCGGCTAGTTGCCAAAAGAATATAACACACACCGAACATTATCCCACTTGTTTTTTCTTTCAACATAGGGGGTCAGAGGAGAGTTTAGTCATTGGTCTAGCCCTACAACACCCATTGTTTCTCTACACCAAAAAAACTTAGTTCTCATAGACTTCTTCAAGTATGGTAGCACAAACCATAATCACTAGTGCCACACAAATACTTAAAAACTTGCTTACTATTGTCCAATGCTCCTTCCCTATTTTTTACATAAACTTGCTCAATACTCCCACTACGTGTGCAATGCCTTGTCTAGTACAGGCCATTTCATACATCAGGCTACCAACTGCACTCTCATATGGATCATAGGACATATCCTCTTCCTCTTCTTGTGTCTTGGGACACTATTCAACAGATAAATTTAAACCTACAGGAATAGGAACCTTCATTGGTTTCCCATCCTACATATTAAACATTTACAATATTGTCTCGACATACTTCCTCTGGTTTAACCATAGTTTTGTGTTTTCCCAATCTTGTTTAATTTCCATGCCGAAAATATAGTTTGCAGCACCAAGATCCTTCATATTGAATTTGGATAACAATTGGGTCTTCACATCCTAGATAATGTCTTTGTTATTTCTAATCAACAACATATCATCCACATATAAGACCAAATAAAACATGGTCACCAATTAATTTAAAATACACACAGCGACCCGCTTTGATTCTTGTGAAGCCAATTCCTTGTATATATATATCAAATTTTTGATACCATATCCTTGGTGACTGTTATAACCCATACATAAACTTTTTTAACCTACATACTAGTTCTTTCTTACAATTCACCACAAATCCTTCTAGTTTCTTCATGTAGATCTCTTCTTCTAGATCTCTGTTTAGAAGCACTATCTTCACATCCATCTATTCTATCTCAAAATTAAAAGCAACAATAATAGATGAAAGTAATCTAATAGAATCTAACTTGGCAACACTAGAAAAAATATCACCTAAATCAATTCCCAGCACCTGGGAATAACCATTTTCTACCAACCGACCTTTGTAATTCTCCACCTTGCATTCTGCATTCATCTTCTTCCTAATCATCCATTTTCTTCTAATGGGTTTCCTTCCAGAGGAAAACAACACCAGATCCCAAGCCTCATTTTTGTCCAAAGATGTTATTTCATCAACCATGACCTCTTTCTAGAGTTTTCCATCTTGTGAATCCATTGCTTCCCTGGCAGTTCTAGGATCATCATTAGTAATATATAAAGAAAAAAATTAAACAAAAAGAAAATGGACTATACCTTTCTGCTTGCCTCCGCTCTTGAATTCATCTTCTCAAAACTGGAGTCTGTGGCTCTTCCTCTTCTGATTCTTGTTCTGTTATAGAGTCTGATTCTTCCTCCTTTATTTTAAACTCTATCATCTCATGTTCCTTTGGTATAACTGCATGTTTGATAACATATTTCACCTCTCTAAACACCATATCTTGGCTGTAAACAACCTTCCTTATTTTTGGGTTCCAAAGCTTATAACCTTTTAAACCATCGTTGTACCCAATAAAGATGTACCTTTCAAATTTACTATCGAACTTGGTTCTTTTCTCCTTTTGGACATGTACATATGCATCACATCAAAATACCCTCAGATTTGAAAGAGAGAGTTTCTTACTAGTCCATACCTCATGTGGAGTCTTATCCTCCAACGATGATGAAGGTGATATGTTAAAAATGTAACATGCAATATCTACTGCCTCTACCCAGAATTTCTGCCTTAATGTAGTGCCATTGAGCATGATTATTGCCTTTTCCATCAACATCCTATTCATTCCTTCTGTAACACCATTTTACTAAGGTGTGTATGTAGCAATATTCTTTCGTGCTATACCAAACTTATTACAAAACTCTTCAAATTCCTTCTTGCAAAAATATCCACCATTATCTATCCTCAACACCTTAATCTTCTTCTCTGTCTACTTTTCCACCAGAGCCTTAAATTATTTAAACTTATCAAAGACTTCATATTTCTTCCTGAGGAAATATATCCATGTATTCCTCGAGAATTAATCTCTAAATGAGACATTGCACATAGACTTACCTAGTGATTGAACTGACAAAGGTCCAAACACTTCACTATGTACAATCTCTAATAACCTTTTCGCCCTCTTACCACCTGAGGGAAAAAATCACCCAATTCTGCTTCCCATATACACATTGTTCATAGAAATTGAAATATAGAGAGAAAATAGACATACCATATATCATACCATTACCATGTTGTATTCGAAGGCCCTTCTCTCCAATATTTTCAAGCCTTTGATGCCATAGCAAGGTATTTTCTCAAACGATTACTAGATTTTTTGCTCCACTTTCAGGAACCACAAAATTGTTGCACCCATCAATAACAATGCTACCAAAAGTTTTTACATAGTTCCAATCTGAATTCCCCACATCAATAAAAATTCTCCCTAAACAATATTGCAGGTATCTTTCTCGAACATTGGTTTTACACTTGCATCATCCATCTTGCTTCGAAAAATCATATTTATTGCCAATGTAGGAATATGCAGAACACCAGGAAGTTTTATAATCCATCCACCTTACAACTTCAACTTGACTTTTCCACGTCCAATGATTCTGGCCTTCCTGTCATCCCCTAAGAAGACATCACCACCACCGTATTTATCATACTTGCGGAACCATTCCCTATCGGGAGTGAAGTGAAAGGATTCACCTGATTCGATGAAACATGCGTCATAATCTAAATGTCTACTTCAAGAAGAATCCATCTACACATCCCCAGCTTAATTAGAGGTGGTTTTGCCTCTGTAGATGGAGCATCATTAGATACCTTTCCTTTTTAAGAAGTTTTAGAATTACAATCCTTTTTGTAGTGCCCTTCTTTTCCACATTTTCAGCATACCTTTATAGGGTTTCCTGGAGATTTAGATCTCCCTCTAAATTAAGATCTCCTACTTGAGGACTTATTTATGTTATTGTTCTGAGACCATCCTCTTACAGACAAGGCATCTCCATTCTAGCTCTCCATAGTTTCTTGTCTCATCTCCTCTGACAACAAGGATGAGACTATTTCATCAAAATTCAAGGTAGTTATATTTATACCTATAGAAATAACTAGTATATCCCATTAATATGGTAGAGAACACAAAAAAATGATGCACTTATATTCAACTGAAGATTTTATATCAACAGATAAAAATTGTCTTACCATAGTGTTAAAGGAATTCAAATGTTCTATTACCAAGTCTCCATCCTTCATCCTCAGGTTATACATATTTTTCCATAGGAACAGTTTGTTCACCCAAGACTTAGATTGGTACAAAGTCCCTAACTTGTCCCACAAAGCCTTCATTGTAACTTCCCCTGATACATTCAACAACACTAAATATGAGATACACAACCATATTGTGCTCTTTGCCTTTCGATCCAACTTTTCCCAGTCTTCTATTGACATGATTGTTGGCTTAGTACCTAGATCTACTACGATCCACTAATCTTTATCTACCAACAGATACTCCGTAATGATCTTCCACAACATAAAACTTTATCCATTGAATTACTTGATCTCTATCTTTCCATTGTTTTTCGTCTTCTTTCACCATAAGAATCGATCCCGTAGATCTCCCGCTGTAATAGGGTCTACCACAGGCCCTAGCAAAACCCCTCAGCAGCAAAGGTGTCCCCTTAAAGTCAAAACAACTCTCATACCAAATGTAGGTTTTAACTCTGTACATATATTTTCAACAAGCAAATTCTTAAAAAAGAAAAATAAGCAATGGCGAGAACATAAAACAAATATACATAGAGATTTTCCCTTGGATCCTAAAACTGGGACTACGAGATTGTTTTTTCATTATATTCCTTTCAATGTTACAATGCATACATACATACATACATACATACATACATATATATATATATATATATATATATATATATATATATATATATATATATATATATATATATATATATATATACATGTCAAAGAATTCATAAACCCCAATCCACTAACCCTCGATTAGAACATAACTGTCGTTCCCTTAACCGAATCTATAAAATACCATGGGAAAAAAATAGTCATGCCCAAAACCATGTGAAAAACCCATTCACAATACCATGGGTAGGTTTGACCACCATCTCTGGGTCCAACCCCCATCCTTGGGTCCGCTAAAAAAAATTCCCTCAACAGGGAGGGATTCCGCCCCCCTGTTTCACCTGACACAACGTACAATGCATGGGGATAGTCATGGAAATAATATAACACACACCCAACATTATCCCACTTGTTTTATTTCCACACAAGGGGTCACAAGAGAGTTTAGTCATTGGTCTAGCCCTTCAACACCCATTGTTTCTCTACGCCAAGAAAACTTCTCAATACTGACATACTTCATCAATGCATTTGCAACATTCTTCAAAGTGTCCACCATTACCAACAACACCTTTTTGACCTCAACCATATCCCTCAAAAAGTGTACTGAACATTACTGTGCCTTTTGTTTGAATGATAAGTAGGATTCTTTGCTAAGAACATTTGACTTTGGCTGTCACAGTCTATGTTATAGCTCGTTGTACCAACCCCATACTTGAACACAATCTCTGTAACCAAAATGCTTCCTTTCTTGCATGAGTGAATGCCATGTATTCTGCCTCTATAGTTGAAAGTGCCACTACAAACTGTCTCTTTCTTATCCAACTGAATGCTCATCCAAATAGGTTAAACCCACATACCCACTTGTAGATATTCTTTGATCCAGATCTCCAACCTAGTCTGCATCAACAAAGCTGATGAGCCTCATAAATGGGTAATTATATGGACTCATTTTACTTCCTAACCTAGTCAAATCAACCATTATCTTAGCTTATTGTATGATTTTCTAATTATATTTATGCTTATAGGGTGAGTTGAGTTAGTTATTACGCCATGTGGTCTAACATGTATTTAATTCAGATTATTGATGGATTTCGAGGTCAAAATCAAGGATCTAGTGGTCAAAATGCAGAAATAACTCGAAGTAGATAGAGAAGAGGACCTATAGGAGGGAACACATGTCATTTATTGCTCCTCACTTCGAATTCCCCTTCATTCAGCTCGGAGTACAAGCAGCGAAATCATGCACTAGAAGGCGGCTGAGCAAGTGGAAGATGATTGATAGTTATCTCGAGTTTTGGGAGCCAAGCCTCTCTAATTTTAAGGAAGCTGTTGGTAGCTTCATATGTATAAGTAGAGAGGCCTAGGGCCTCACTAGGCTCGACTTTTTCGCTTGTGTAAACTCTGCTCAAATTTCGAGCTTACTATTTTATGATAGTTTTATGTAATCTTTCTATTTTTTGATAATGAAGATGGAATCCTTTTCGAGCTAGCACTGAGTTACCTTAGAGGGCTGAAGCTCTTGGGTTAGGGACCAATCCAAGCAGCCAAGCTTCTCTTTACTTGTATTTTTATGCTTTACTTCAGTTTGTAGATTAGTTTGTTGTTAGATGTATTTCTCTTATGGTTAAGAATAGGTTGCTTTTGATGATTTAGTAGCTTGCTTCCATTTGTTCTTTCTGTAGTGGGTTAAGCAGTGATTAGAGAAGATTCAAAAGGCTAGAAACAGTGCCTTGGCCTCTCTTCCTCCCTTTGGGACCATGATTTGAGGCAAAGACTCTCTTGCTACCCCAAAAACACAGATTTTCCTCATTCCTAGGACTTCTAGTGTTTGCAGCTCTCTAGTAGGTTGATAGTCGAGTTTTTCTTTGATTTAGATCTTCTTTATCATGTTCACATCCTGATTTGCAATAGTACTTTTGCATGCTTTCCTTTCTTACAACATTTCCCAGCATTTCATTGGTTGCTTGATTTTCTCGGTTGACTGTTAGTTTCTATGCAGTAGATCTCTTCCAACAATAGGCTAGCTTACCAGATATCAAACCCTCCATCTGATCCATGCCCTATAGGTCTCCCAAACCTCACCTCAATTCTGCCCTAGTTTCCTTCATTTTTCATAGAACTTCTTCCTCTCTCCTTGAGAAAACCCAATCATCTTTCTCTCTCCTGGTGATTCATGGTAGACTTTAGGCACCCTAACACATCATTCCAACCTTCATCCACCTTTTCCACCCATTCTCACACCCTAAAAACAACGAAAATTGCTCTCGGCCTCCTCCTATAGGCCTCTTGTAGTTTCCCTGTTTTCCCCCTAGAGCTTTCCTGTGTCCTCCTGTAGTTTTTCATGTAGGCTTTCTTTTGAAGGCCGAGTGTAGGAAAACCCTCCAGAAGGCCACCTAATACCTCCTAGGACCCATCCACACCATCCTACATCCTCCCAAGCTCCAAAACCGCCCTCTAACGCCACCTGTTCGCTGCCACACTCACACACAATAAATTAGATGCATGTTAAATTCACATAAAAACACATAAAAATCCAAAAATATGTTTTTTGCTTATTTACTTCCAAAAATAGCATGGTTAGATGTTTTTTACTTCCTTGAGTAGGTAATGGAATTTCTTTCATGGTTTTCATAGTGTTTTTGGCAAAAGTAGAATTAGCTTGTTAATTAGGGTTTACTAGGTTTTGCTTTACATTCTAGTCTTTCTCCTTTCTGCAATTAGAATAGCATCTGTAGAGTAATATTTCTTTCCTTTCATCACAAATAGAGCTTCTTCTGAAATCTATAAAAGTTGGCTTGAGCTCCTAGAGATCTCGCGTCGGCTGACCAAGTGACAATCTGCAGTGAGAACTAGTACTTTTGCATATAGCACCGACACTTCCAAGTTTGTTACGAACTACCGGGTTGATAAAAGTAAAGTTGGTATACCAGGAGTTGTAGCATTCTTGCTACAATACTGGCACCCACAACCTTTTGGTGTTATTTCCGGGGAAGCGTTAGAGTATTCTGTGATTACTTCTTTCTTCTATTTCCTATTGCAACATTCTGCTAATAGTTTATTTCAGCAAAAGTAGACTAGTCATTACTTTTCTTCCAGTTCTGAATTTCCTTGCTTTCCTTTTCAATTCTGTAAATTTCCATTCAGCAAGTTCATTTTAGCTAGTTGCAATTTTTTTTGTTCAATCACAATTTCAGTTTCTCAGGTACTTTCAATGTGGGGAAAAAGAAACAAAAAAGCCAACCAAAAATATTTCCTTTCATGCCTCATAGGAGTAGAGATAACTTAGGAAAATTTTTGCCCAATAGCCCCACTGCCTCACACAGCCAACCTTCTCTCTTCTTTGGTGGCTGTAATCAAGAAGAACCCTTAGGTGAATATCCACACATATTTGAAGAACCTATATGGGAAGAAGAAGAAGAAAACATTCCTCTGGAGCCAATGGCTGAAAACAAAAATGCTAGGGGAAATGGAGAGAGAATAGAGGGTACTTTCCCCATTCGGGAGACCAATGGGGACACCAAAATGAAGAATATAAGTCCTTCAGCCCTACCTCACTTCCATGGTCTGACTACAGAAGATCCTGACACCTTCTTGTTCGAGTTTGTTGTCATCTGTCGAACTTATGACTATGCAGAAGACGAACAAAAATTGAAATTGTTCCCTTCTACTCTGAAGGACACAACACTGCAGTGGTTCATGGGATTACCTGGCAATAGCATCACAACTTGGGCTCAGATGCAACAAGCCTTTAACAACAAGTATCGATACTATTATAGGTCAAAAGATACTAAAGAAGAAATCTTTTGAATCACCATAGGAAGTGATGAGTCCCTGGAAGACTATGAAGAGAGGTTCCAACTCAATTACAAAAGGGCTAGGTGTACACTTGACCCTGAGTCTCTAAAGTTGGTCCTACTCAGGGGAATTCGGGAAGAACTTTTAGACACCCTCCATCTACTGGCCAGGGGAGACATCTACCAACTATCCTATGAGGACATAAAGACTGTTTTTAGAAACCATTCTAGAGCAGCCAAAAAGAAAGGTAGGGGGAGTCAACCCATAGCCAGTACCTCTTCTTCCAATTCATCCATTAAAGGTGAAATTTGAAACATGCTAGAAGACTTCAAGAGTGAGATGCTGCAGACTCTTGCCATGCAAATGGATACCTTACATATCAAAAGAAAACAAGAGGAAGAAGAGAGGGCTTTGGCCATTTTTTGCCCTAGATGCACCAGGAGGCATCCTAGGAATGAATGCCCATTGAAAACTATAGAGGTTTGTTCAGTCTATGAAGAAGATCATTATACAGATAAGTTCCCTTCCTTGCACGGACTTAAAGCTGTATACCAAGGGGCTGAAGGAGTCTCTGAACAGGTCTATTACATAAACCAAAGGAGGCTGCATGGACCTAGACCATACCAGTAGGGGATGCAAGGGACATCTCAAGCATACTATAACCGCAACCAAGTCATCTCCATACCTTCTTGGGGCCCCCCTGCTCATCCTTCCTAGTCAACGCCTCCTCCTTGGTCCTTCACATCTCAATATCATGCCCAACCAGCCACCCATTCATTTTAATCCTATGCTCAGCCGCAACCTCAGTGGAATGCATCTCATCAGGGGTGGAGGCCCCAATACAACTCTCTTCCTACTCTTCTGCCTCCACCACCTGCCCAACCACAACCATTACCTTTTGCTCCACCAAGGCAACCCCAAATGCTTGCCCAACCAAATCTAAACCCGAACAACAAACAGGCTCAGCAAGTGTATAGTGAGGAACCATCATACCCAACTTATGCTGTGGAGATTCAAGAAATTAACTTGCGATCCGAGAAAGTTCTCCCAAATAGATAGCCTCCACCCAGGGATGTTGAGGAAGATAAAGAGGAAAGCGAACCTAAAGCAAATCCACCCTTTCCTGAGAGACTATCCATGACAATCTAGCCTACCCCAGAAGAGACTGAACTCCTGGGAGAATTGAAACATTTATGTGTGAAGATACCACTTCTCCAAGCCATAAAAGATGTGCCTATCTACAATAGGTTGATCAAAGAGAAGTTCTTTAGCCATCCAGGAAGGCACAAGAGAGATGCTCCAACCATTAATATCATAGGACAATTGTCCGACCTGATGTTGGGGCAGATAATCTGTCCAAAATATCTGGACCCTGGAAGCCCAGTAGTTGATGTCCACATCAATGGCACAATGGTCCCACATAACTTGATTGATCTGGGAGCTGCCATTAATGTGATGACAAAGGACATAATGCCCAAACTTAACCTCCAAGGCTCCTTGAGGAAGACCATGATAGTGTTGTAGCTGGCAGATCGCTCCATAGTGAACCTTGAGGGGATTGTGGAAGATGTGATGGTCTCCATTGATTCTTAGGAATACCCTGCTGATTTTTTAGTTCTCTAGCCAAAGGCAAAGCTCGCTGGGTATCCTCTCATTTTGGGAAGACCCTGGTTGGCTATAACCGATTCCTACATCAGCTGCCAAGTTGGGAACATGACCATAAAGAATGGGCACATGTCCAAGCAGTTAATCCTATATCCTCCTGCCCAACCCTTGTTAGAACATGATCTACCTCTCCAGTTGGAGGAGGAGGATGAGGATGATGTTTATTCTGCACCACTTTGTATGTTAGAAATCACCATGGGGGAAAACCGCAAGATGAGGATGATATGATTGAAAATTTGATTTAGAATCCACCTCCCAATATATCACCATTAGAAGACATAGTAAGAGAAACCCAAAGAAACCCCTCAACTGATATCTATGTGGTCGAACTCACTTCTCTCCATGTTAAAAATATAAATTTCGGCCCAGAAAGAACATTGAAAATCAATCCATCCCTATCTACTTCCCAGGAGAAGGAGCTATGCAGCATACTGAGAAAACATCTAGATGCCTTCGCCTGGAGTTATAAGGAGATGAAGGGAGTGCACCCTTCAGTATGTACTCATCATATATACATCAAGGAAGATTGCAAGCCAGTCAGGCAGCCTCAAAGGAGGATGAACCCAACACTTAAAGATATTGTTAAGGAAGAACTACAGAAATTGCTCGATGCAGGATTCATCTATCCCATCTATGACAGTGAATGGGTCTCTCCTTTAGTGCTAGTGCCAAAGAAAAATGGTAAGTGGAGAATCTATATTGACTATTAGGAATTGAACAAAGCCACTAAAAGGGACCATTTTCCTTTACCTTTCGTAGATCAAGTGTTAGACGGTTTGGGAGGGAAAAAGTTTTTCTCCTTCCTAGATGGGTTTAGCGGGTACAATCAGATTCAAATCAGCCTAGAAGACCAAGATAAGACTACTTTCACTTGTCCTTGGGGTACCTTTGCATACCGGGTCCTTCCTTTTGGTTTGTGCAATGCTCCAGCCACTTTCCAAAGAGCAGTATTGAGTATATTTTCTGAACTGGTTCATGACACAGTAGAAATATACATGGATGATTTTATTCCTTATGGCTCTAACTTTCAGGAAGCTTTATCTAACCTAGGAAAAGTTCTAGATAAGTGTATTGAGATGAACCTATCCCTCAGTCCGGAAAAATGTGAATTTTTGATGACTGAAGGGACCGTGCTAGGTCATGCAATATCTCAACAAGGACTGCAGGTGGACCCCAACAAAATTTTCATCATCCAAAGGGTCCCACCTCCTCAAAAGGTTAGAGATGTCAGAAGCTTCCTAGGATTACCTAGATATTATAGGAGATTCATTAAAGACTTCATCAAGTTAGCCTCTCTTTTGTTTTGCTTCCTAGGCAACGATGTTGAGTTCATATGGTCAGAAAACTGTCAAGAAGCCCTAGATACCTTGAAGAGCAAGCTAGTGACTGCCCCAATTCTTAGAGGCCCAAACTGGGCCCTACCCTTTCACATTCACACAGATGCCTCGAACAAAGCAATAGGAGCAACCTTAGGACAAATTGATGAAAAGTTACCTTATGCCATATACTTTATCAACAAAAACTTGTCAAAGGCAGAGTTAAACTATACAGTGACCGAGAAGGAACTCCTAGCTGTCGTGCATTCGTTAAAGAAATTCAAACATTATATCACAGGCTATCAAACCATTTTGCACACTGATCATGCTGCAATTAGATATTTAATGAACAAACGAGATGTAAGTACTGACATTATTAGATGGTTGCTTTTACTGCAACAGTTTGATCTGACCATTATTGATAAGCTTGGTAGAGAGAATGTTGTTGCTGACTTTTTGCCTAGAGTAAATTTTCCTACAGGTGAAGAAGGAATGGTGGATGACCAAATGATAGATGAACACCTATTTTCTATATCAGTACTCTCTCCATGGTTCACTGATATAGCAAACTACTTGGTTTCAACACAGTTCCCACCACACCTATCCTCAAAAGAGAAGAGCAAGATAATAAGGAAAAGTGCCCCTTTCACCTGGATTGGAGGAAATCTCTTCAAACCTGGCCCAGATCAGATCTTGAGAAGATGTGTCAGGGAGGAGGAAGTCTTTGACATGTCATGATGGGTCTTGTGGAGGTCATTTTACAGCAAAAAGAACTGCCTTCAAGATATTGCAACCAGGCTACTATTGGCCCACTCTTCATCAAGATGTGAGGAGACACATGAGCCAGTGTGATCGGTGTCAGAGGATGGGGGAACCCACTCCAAAGGATGAAATGCCCATGCAACCTCAAGTGACCTTTGAGCCATTTGAGAAGTGGGGCATGGACTTTGTGGGGCCCATCAACCCTCCTTCAAAGCAGAAGTAGTACATCATTGTGTGCATCGACCACCTGATAAAGTGGGTGGAGACAAAAGTAATCAAAGCAGTGATAGAGGAAAAAGTAGTTGAGTTTTTGAGGGAAAACATATTCTACAAGTTCGAGTATCCGAGAGAGTTGGTCACAGACCAAGGCAGTCAGTTCACTTCCAACCTGATTGAAGACCTACTCACACATCATAAGATCAAGCATAGGACTTCCACCCCTTACCATCCACAAGCCAATGGACAAGTGGAGGTCACTAACAGAGCATTGGAAGGGATCCTAACCAAGGTAGTGAGCAACAACAAAAAACACTGGGTGGACAAATTAGTTGAGGCCACTTGGGCCTACAACACAACATGGAAGACCACCACCGGGTTCACACCCTATGAACTTTTCGATTGGAATTAGCTTCTACATACGGGTGGCTTTAGAACCGAAAAAGAGGATGAGTGCCGCTTGCAAAGGATATCAATCACTATCAATAAAACTCATCCAGAATATTATTCTTTTATATTCTTCCTTTTTCATTCTGACATGACATTATGCCCGTGTAGGTCTATGGGAAGAAGGCTCTGCTATCAATAGAGTTTGAATTCAATACCCTAAGGATGGAAGCTCAACTAGACCTAGACCTCAGCCATGCAGAAAAGGAGAGATTACTTCAGCTCAATGGATTGGATGAATACAGATTGCAAGCCCTTCTCCATACAGAGGTAGTTCAGCTCCAGAGAAAGATATGGCGTGACAAAAATATCAGGGAGAAGCAATTCCAAGAGGGAGATTGAGCACTACTATATGATTTAAGATACAAAGATTTCAAAGGCAAGCTGAGGACAAGATGGCTGGAACCATACATTGTGGAGAAATGCAATGACAATGGTTCAGTTCTGATCAGAACCATTGATGATGAATCCATCCCCATGCTTGTCAATGGACATCGATTGAAAGTCTATAAGAAACCCCTCTCCAAGCGAGAGTTTATTGAAGATTTGAATAAAACAGTGATGGTAGTGGAGCATGTCTTAGCTTCCACTTCACCCACTCACTGAAGGAAAAAGAGAAAAAAAATAAGGACTCAAGTGAAAACCTCCATGAGGCGCGTGAGTCCCATCATTGGGTTGAAAACCTCTTCTGAGGTGGCCCAGTGATGTCAAAAAAAGGGGAAAAGAATAAGATCCCTGGGTGAAAACCTCCCTTGCAGGCGCCTAGGGAAGGAAATTAAGGTGAAAACCTCTCTGAGGTGCCCTATATGTTTTCAAAAAAAAAAAAAAGAGAAAGAAAAAATGAATTTTTATTGCATTGCAGGTTTGCAGAAGGACTACAGGGAGCAGAAGAAGGTGCTAAGGGGACCTTGACATTCATACTAGCATCCATCTCATCTTCTACACACCTTCCTCCATCATTTTTGGCATCTCTTTCACCCCACTATACCTCTTTTTCCAAAACTGTGTTTTCTACAGGAGTCTCTGTTTTTTCTACAGGAGGCTCCTGTAGGAATTAACGAGAGATAAAAGTGTCTACAAGAGGTAGTTTGAGGGACAAGAAAAGCTTCATGAGGAACTTTTTATCCCTCTTACCATCTTCAAACCTCCTTGCCATCATTTCCAAGCTTGCATCACACTCCAAGCATCATTATTATTTTTTTTCATTTCCAAGAAAAAACACAGAAAAGCAGTTTTTCAGTTTTGAAAAAAAAACAAAATAAAAGGAGAAAAAGGCACCATTAACTTTACCTGAAGCTTACCTACTATCCCTCCATCATTCATCTCCACCTCTGGCATCATTCTTAAGCTCCAAGCATAGGGAAATAGCTGAAGTTTCAAGGGGAGAAGCAACTACAGGAGCTCCTGTAGGAATTCCTGTAGCAGCTGATCCCATAGAAGTCCAGCACCAGCAGCAAGGGACAACACATCTGAAGGTTGAAAAGGCACATGCAGCTTAGCTCCAGCAAAAGAAGAACCTGCAAAAACACACAACAACACATCAACAAGCAGAGACAACATGCATGAGGGAAAATGAAGGCATGTAGCAGAGAAAGCCACAACACCTCACAGTCGATGGCAGCAAATACACTTGGATTACAGGTAAGTAGCTAAGTCACTCCTATATCTGCATTTGTATAATTAGGAATCATACGAAGACAACGAGATGGTTGAAATTGAAAGAGGGAAAGGCGGCCAGTTAACTGGGCCACCTTCATTTAGTTGACTCCACTTAACTGAGATATCACCCACACGTGCGCACAGTCAACTCAAGCAAAAGATGCGAAGGACAGGTAGTGGGAGGAAGAGTTAACTCCGATGCAGTAATGAGGGGATGATTACGAGGGGGGTCATGATGACCAAGCAAGTGGGGACCAACGGTCCTAATCTGGGCAACGTACACCTTGCCAGCTTAGCACTCATAACTGAAAACAGCCATAAAAGGTAATGAGCACTCCTCCCCGCGCATTCTCACCACCTTTTCTTTAGTTTCTCCTCGTAATTCAGCCACACAACAGTCCTCTTATGCCCCCACAGCCTCATATCCATGATCCTCCATTGATTTCCTCCATATTTTTCTCTTGACATCTTCTACAGGAGCACCTACAGGAAATCTACAGTTTACAGGAGGGGCAGTGAGTCATTTTGAAGGGAGGAAACATAATTTTTGGCACGAATTTCAGTCTGAAGGGGTAGGGTTCATGAATGCCCTCTGTTGAATATCAAAATGTGAAAGAGTTGGTCTCAAATTGAAGATAAAATGAGTCTTTAAGAGGGTAGAAATACATTAAAAGAAAAAAACACAGTCCCCTCTGTTTTTCTATTTAACTCAAAATTCGTTGTCTCCACCTCCATATCCGGTTTTTCAAAAGAAGTATAGGTAGTATGATAGGGGAGTTTATGAGAAAAGAGCCCACTAACTCCACTAGACTCCATGCACATCCTCCAGTGGTGGAAATATTTACAAGGGTAAACTGGATGAATTTCTTTGAGAAGTTTAGAGGGTTTGATGATGAAATTTCCCATGAATTTGCTCTCTCTCTGGTCCCTCACACAAGAACTCATGCTGTTGTAACCATTAGAGGCCTCTCCATTGAAATAACCCCTGAATTCATCAGTAGGGTCACTACCCCTACTCTTGGGCTACCTTAGAGTAAAGCTAAGAAAATAATTGGCCAAGTTGCCAAGAGGAAATTTTTCCAAGATAATGAAACTCCTGTTGAAGACAAAAATGGAATTAGGAGGGCTAGTGTACCATATCCCTGCGATAAGGTTAGCTACCAAGTGATCAAATACATTTCTTGTTAGGGGAGGCACAACATTGTTTATGGATATCATTTCAGAATCCTCCAAGAATTAAGATATGGCATGGATACCCTAGCACATCAAAAGCTCAGTATCCCTTACTTACTCCTTCAGTCCCTCATTGACTCCAGCAGCAAGGTATAAGAAGGAAATTTACAGCAGCTAGCTCACCATGGCCTAATCAAGATCCTAGTAGAAGAAGCCCTCCATACCCTTACAATCCCTATAGCATGGGAATTTTTCAGAAATATGACAACTGAGGATGACATCAAGGCATTAACTTATCATGTCAGTCTTGCTGTCAGTGAGGAGGGAGAAAAACAAGGAGGAGAAGATGAATCCAGTGGTGACATAGCAGAGCAAGAGAGGAAGGAGGAAAGCAAAGAAATAGAGGAGGGGAGAGTTGAAGAGATAGAACAAGAGGTAGAAAAAGAGATGGAGCAGGAGGAGGAAAAAGAGCCAGAAGAGGGAGAAAAGGAGGTAGAGAGGGTAGAGCAAAGAGAAGAGTCCCCTGAAACTTTGGAAAGAGAAGTAGCAGATGCCTTCACTATCCTCAGTACACCAGTCAAGCAGAAGCAGAAGAGGAAAAGAAAAACCTCCATGTATTTCAGGACAAGGAAGAGTACCAGAATTAAAACATGCAAACCTTAGCCTTCATAAAAGACTCCTATTAACATTGAAGATTCACCATCTGCCAAGGTGAAAGAATCTCCTTCCAAGACACCCATAACCTATGAAAGGAGAACTAAAAGATCTTCTACATGGAAGGGAAAGGCAATTCTACAGTACCCCAAACCAGACCTACAGGAGGCTAAAATAGTCCTACAGGAGACACTGTCCAAACTACAGGAGACACAAAAAATTGAGGAAAAGATAGGAGGATATCCAGAGGTGAAAGAGGAAGCACAAGAGCTACAAGAACCTGACCCCCAGCCTAGTATTGACTCCTATTACAGGCTAGTTGAGGGAGGCAAGAGAATCCCACAAAAATTTACAATTCCACTATTTTTCGAATTGGAAAAAGAGAGAGTGAGAACGCATAGGTGGATGCAGATAGCCAAGTCCAAAGGAGTTGAGGATATTGGCCACATGGAAGACAAACTCAGGAAAATGGGTAGGGAATTGAGTACTCTCAGAGACAGAGAAGCCATTACAAGAAGCCATCGTGAGAAAGAGAATGAATTACTAAGGAGGCAACTGCAGGAGAAAGAGACTCATGTGGCATACATGGCCAGCATATCCATAGAAGCATTGCAATGCAGAACACCGGCCAAACCTTATGGCCTTTATCTAAAGGATCAATGGCTTCAATTCCAAATAAAAACTTTGGCACAAAGAGCCATAATACCTTTCCAAGACTATAGGCAGTTCATGTATTTGTGTGACCAAATCACCTCCGAGGACAAAGCAAAGATGGCAGAGTTCTATCTAGACAACATGGTCCTCATGGACCTGAATGTGTGGGACCCCAATGCCAAGCTAGGGGATCTGCAATTAATGGCCATGGCGTCATGGATGAACCATGAAGAATTGAGGGCAAAAAAAATGAAAAGATTTTTAATAAAAGCGCAGAATGAACCATTGATGATAAGAGTTGAGCCATCAGATCCTATGGCACTCATCAGCACACACAACTTGCTTGCCAATGACCCTCAGATTGCCGATAAATATCTAGCCAATCAGGGACAAGCCATTACACACTTTGAAGATATGCTTAGGCTACTTGGGGATGACTGTGTGCATGCATGCATGAGAAGATGGAACACCCTACCCCACAACTTGCGGATTAGAGAATACCATTCCCCCATGAGGTTGAAGGAGGCATTGAAAAGAGTGCCAATGTACAAGCACTCCATGCAAAGGCTGAAGGTCAACTGGATTGGCCTCAAACTGAGTCCTCCACTCATATTAGGCATGCTAGAAGGCAGAAGAGAAGAAGAAGAGAAGGAGTAGTGGAAGGACATAGACAGAAAGCCAGGATTTTGTGAAGAACATGAGTAGACCACATTAGAAGCCTGGAATGCTAGGGAGGTCACCAGGGCCATGAAAGACCAAGAGATTGACTAGGTTGCTCAGAGGATGAGCAAACACCTTTAGTAGGGGGTGATGATGAGCCTCATAAATGGGTAATTATATGGGCTCATTTTACCTTCTAACCTAGTCAAATCAACCATTCTCTTAGCTTATTGTATGACTTTCTGATTATATTTATGCTTATAGGGTGAGTTGAGTTAGTTATTACGCCATGTGGTCTAACTTGTATTTAATGCAGATTATTGATGGATTTCGAGGTCAAAGTCAAGGATCTAGTGGTAAAACTGTAGAAATAACTTGAAGTAGATAGAGGAGAGGACTTATAGGAGGGAATTCCCCTCATTTATTGCTCCTCGCTTCGAATTCCTCTTCATTCAGCTCAGAGTACAAGCAGCCGAATCATGCATTAGAAGGTAGCCGAGCAAGTGGAAGATGATTAATATTTATCTCGAGTTTTGGGAGCCAAGCCTCCCTGATTTTAAGGAAGCTATTGGTAGCTTCATATGTATAAGTAGAGGGACCTAGGGCCTCACTAGGGTTGACTTTTTTTCTTGTGTAAACTCTGCTCAAATTTCGAGCTTACTATTTTATGATAGTTTTATGTAATCTTGCTATTTTTTGATAATGAAGATGGAATCCTTTTTGAGCTAGCACTGAGTTACCTCAGAGGGATGAAGCTCTTGGGTTAGGGCCAAATCCAAGCATCCAAGCTTCTCTTTACTTGTATTTTTATGCTTTACTTTAGTTTGTAGATTAGTTTTCTGTTAGATGTATTTCTCTTATGGTTAAGAATAGGTTGCTTTTGATGATTTAGTAGCTTGCTTCCATTTTTTTTTTCTGGAGTAGGTTAAGTAGTGATTAGAGAAGATTCAAAAGGATAGCAACAATTCCTTGGCCTCTCTTCCTCCCTCTGGGACCATGATTTGAGGCAAAGACTCTCTTGCTACCCCAAAAACACAGATTTTCCTCATTCCTAGGACTTCTAGTGTTTGCAGCTCTCTAGTAGGTTGATAGTCCAGTTTTTCTTTACTTTAGATCTTTTTTATCATGTTCACTTCCTGATTTGCAATATTCCTTTTGCATTCTTTCCTTTCTTACAACATTTCCCAGCATTTCCTTCTATACATCATAGTTTAGGCCATTTTAATGCAAAACTCTATTTTTCCTAGGATGCACTCATTTCATTGGTTGCTTGATTTTCTTGGTTGACTATCAGTTTCTATGCAACAGATCTCTTCCAATAATAGGCTAGATTACTAGCAATCACACCCTCCATCTGATCCATGCCCTATAGGTCTCCCAAACCTCACCTCAATTCTGCCCTAGTTTCCTTCATTTTTCATAGAACTTCTTCCTCTCTCCTTGAGCAAACCCAATCATATTTCTCTCTCCTGGTGATTCATGGTAGACCTTAGGTACCCTAAAACCTCATTCCAACCTTCATCCACCTTTTCCACCCACTCTCACACCCTCAAAACAACGAAAATTGCTCTCGGCCTCCTCCTGTAGGCCTCTTGTAGTTTCCCTGTTTTCCTCTTGTAGTTTTCCTGTGTCCTCCTGTAGTTTTTCCTGTAGGCTTTCTTTTGAAGGCCGAGTGTGGGAAAAGCCTCCAGAAGGCCACCTAAGACCTCATAGGACCCATCCACACCATACTACATCCTCCCAAGCTCCAAAACCGCCCTCTAACGCCACCTGTTCATTGCCACACTCACACACAATAAATTAGATGCATGTTAAATTCACATAAAAACACATAAAAATCCAAAAATATGTTTTTTGCTTATTTAATTCCAGAAATAGCATGGTTAGATGTTTTTTACTTCCTTGAGTATGTAATCGCATTTCTTTCATGGTTTTCATAGTGTTTTTGGCAAAAGTAGAATTAACTTGTTAATTAGGGTTTATTAGGTTTTGCTTTACATTCCATTCTTTCTCCTTTCTGCATTTAGAATAGCATATGTAGAGTAATCTTTCTTTCCTTTCATCAGACATAGAGATTCTTTTGAAATCTATATAAGTTGGCTTGATCTCCTAGTGATCTCACGTCGGCTGACCAAGTGACAACCTACAGTGAGAACTAGTACTTGTGCATATAGCACTGACGCTTCCAAGCTTGTTACGAACTACTGGGTTGATAAAAGTAAAGTTGGTAGCCCAGGAGTTGCACCATTATTGTTGCAATACTGTCACCCACCAAAAGCCATGGAAACCTGAAAACCCACTTCACTGTTGTCAAATGCTCCTTCCCTAGTTTTGACATAAGCCTACTCATTACTCAACATTGCATGTGGGTCTAGCATAGACCATTGCATACATCAGGCTAGCAAATTCACTTGCATATGGAACATGAGACATGTACTCTTCCTCTTCTTGTGTCTTGGGACACTGTTCAACAGATAAATTTACACCTATAGGAATAGGAACCTTTATTGGTTTACTATCTTGCGTATTAAACCTATGCAATATTGTCTTGACATACTTCCTCTGGTTTAACCAGAGCTTCCTATTTACTTGATCACGTTTAATTTCCATTCCCAAAATATTGTTTGCAACACTAAGATCCTTCATATTGAATTTGGAGGACAATTGAGTCTTCAAATCCTAGATAATTTCTGTGCTATTTCTAATCAACAATATATCATCCACATATAATACCAAATAGATAACACAACCACCAATTAATTTAAAATACACACAGTGATCCTCTTTACTTCTTATGAAGCCAAGTCCCGTATACATGTATCAAATTTATGATACCACATCCTTAGTGAATGTTTTAACCCATTCAAAGAATTTTTTAACTTTCATACCAGTTCTTTCTTACCCTTCACCGTAAATCCTTCTGGTTGCTTCATGTCGATCTCTTCTTCTAGATCCACATGAATAAACTTTGTCTTCACATCCAATTGTTCTACCTCAAAATAAAAAGCATCAACAACATATAAAACTAATCTAATAGAATCTAACTTGGAAAAAAGAGAAAAAATATCACCGAAATCAATTCCTAACACGTGGGAATAACCTTTTTCTACCAACCAATCTTTGTATTTCTCCACCTTTCCTTCTGCACTCCTCTTCTTCTTAAACACTAATTTGTTTCCAATGGGTTTTCTTGCAGCTAACAACTCCACCAGATCCAAAGCCTCATTTTTGTCCAAAGATGTCATTTCAACAACCATGGCCTCCTTCTAGAGTTTTCCATCCTGTGAATCCACTACCTCCCTGATAGCTATGGGATCATCATCAGTAATAGATAAAGAAAAATTTGAACATAAGGCATATGGTCTATACCTTTGTAGTTGTATTCTCTCTCGAACTGATCTTCTCAAAACTAGAGTATGTGGCTCTTCCTCTTATGATTCTTGTTCTATTGTAGAGTCTGATTCTTCCTCCTTTAGGTCAAACTCTATCTTCTCAAGTTCCTTTGGTAGGTCTTCATATTTAATAGCATATTTCACATCTCTAAACACCACATCTCAGTTGTAAACAACCTTCCTTGTTTCTGGGTTCCAAAGCTTATAACCTTTTAAACCATCATTATACCCAATAAAGATTCACCTTTCAAATTTAATATCCTACTTGGTTATTTTCTCCATTGGAACATGTACATATGCATCACTGCGAAATACCCTCATATGTGAAAGAGAGGGTTTCTTACCAGTCCATACCTCATGTGGATTGTTATCCTCCAATGCTGCTGAAGGTGATCTATTAAACAAGTAACATGTAGTATCCACTGCCTCTGCCCAGAATTCTTGCCTTAATCCAACACCACAGAGCATGCTTCTTTCCTTTTCCATCAACATCTTGTTCATTCCTTTTGCAACACCATTTTTTTGAGGTGTGTATGGAGTATTATTTTGTCATGCTATACCACACTTATTACATAGCTCTTCAACTTCCTTCTTACAAAACTCTCCACCATTATCTATCCTTAACACCTGAATCTTCTTCTCTGTCTAATTTTCCACGAGAGCCTTAAATTGTTTAAACCTATCAAAGACTTCAAATTTATTCTTGAAGAAATTTATCCATGTATTCCTCAAGAAGTGATCTATAAATGATTCCAAGCAGTTCATAATTTATTGCAGTTCAAAAGAGATGAGACGGAAAAATATGAAGAGCTAGAATGGAGATGCCTTGTCTGTAATAGGACAGTCTTAGAACATAAATATAAACTGCTATATTTATATTTCAGTAGAGATTAATCTATTGCAAGAAGTTCATAATTTATTGCATTTAAGTAGAGATTAATTTATAAAATCCTATGGTTGCAGCCTTTACATCACATCTCTTGTGGGAGAATGAATGGAAGGATTCACAACCACAATCCAAAAAATATTGTGTTTGTGATTTCTTGGAAACAGATTAATGTTAGTTGTCCTATTTTACATTTGATTTATGTAGATTATAAGTTAGTTTAGTGATTAGATTAGTGTTATTGCATAAATTAGATGTTATTTAAATTCAACTCATCTTTTCCATCATAAGTTTTCTCATTTTGTTAATGATAAATGGATGCATACATGTGATTGGATGCAGGGTTGTGTTGATTTGTAGGGAAAGGCACCTTTACCACTTCCATATTGAGCTCTTTCATATTCTCTTTCCACTTACAAATTCTATCCCAAAACCCTGTTTTATAATTCATTTTGCCTAATATACTGAGAGCACTCGTCCTAGTGAAAGACATGCCTATGAGAGGTCATGAGATTGGCTAGGGGCTCAAACCAACCTACCTCCATTTTATTCAACTCCCATCCACCTCTCCATACCCTAAAGACAACATTTTCACCTTCTAAAACCACTCAGATTTCCTCCTATAGTATTATAGGACTTCTTGTAGCATTACATGCCTCCTATATCGATCGCCTGTTTCAAACCTGTAGCATCACCTTCCTTCATCAATTTTTATCCCCATTTCATCTTTGACTTAGTCTAGATGAATAATCACCCCCAGCTATGATTTTGTGATCATGGGAAGCTCCTAGGATAGTCCAACCCTTCATTTTCTTCAATGCAAAAACATAGTAAAGTTAGTTTCTTTATGTCAAGTATCATGCAAGTAGGTTATTGATTTATAGTAAATTGTGAACTAGGTAGAGGGTACATGCAATCATGATTAGTAATTTGATGAATTATGCAAGATAAATTAGTTTCCTTTCTGCAAGTAGATTTGGTAGTTTGATGAATTATACAAGATAAAATAACTTTCTTTCTGCAAGTATATTAGCCTTTGTCCTTTCATGAATTGATTAGTTAGCATTTACAAGTTGAGTCAATGGAATTTATACTTTCATAGCTAGAATAAATTTCCAATTATTCCTTTATCAACAAGATTTCATTCTAATTTAGCAGGAGGAAGGTTCTATGTGCACTTTTGATCTAATGTCATAACTAAGGGTGTTATGAGTGGAATCCTATCTGCTGTGCATATAACACTGTCACCTCGAAGTTTGTACAAACCATAGGTTGATAATTTGAGTTGAGGATACCTTTGGAGTTGAAAAATTCTTGTTGCAATACCAGGGCTCACCATGTTTTGGTGTCGTTGTCGGGGAGGTGTCTAAGTAGATGTTGTCTATGCTTAAGCATTGTTTTCTATTTTGCATACAATTTTTGAAAAAGTAAAAAAGTCAAAAATATTTCTTTCATGCCTCGTAGTAGGGATAATCAAGGAAAATTATTACCAAAAATCCCCACACCCTCAAGCAGTCAACCTTCACTCTTCTTCGGTGATTGTGGGCTTCCCTCTCTAACTAGAGGGGTGTTAGAGGACCCTCTAGGTGAGAAACCTAAAATTTTTGAAGAACCTATTAAGGAAGAAGAAGAACCCACTTCACCTACCCAAACTATGGCTGAAAACAGGGACAAGGAGGTTTTCCCTATTAGAGAGACCAATGGAGAGGCTACGATGAAGAACATAATCCCTACTACTCTTCCACATTTCCATGGCTTAAACTTTGAGGATCTCGACACTGTAACAACCCTGGTGAAAAGTTCATGTAGTAAAATTTAATAAAGGAAAAATAAGTCCACGGTTAAGGGACACTTATTCCAAGCTAAATGTCGGGTAAAGATATCCTAGTGGGCATTACTCGATGTGTGTTTTGGCTAAGGAAAATTGGAAAATGCTAAGGCAAAGGCATTAAAATAAAAAAAGGAATTTTTGGCACATTTATTTATGAAAATAAAGGAAATTAGGAGAAAAATAAGGTGAAAGGTCATAGGTTGCATGTGAGGAGGAAATTAAAAGAAAATAATGGAAAATGAAGAAAATAGAGTCCTCATTAATAAAAAGGCTTATAAGGATCAGTGGTTAAGATTTTGCTAACCTTTTGTTAGTTCAAGTTTTGAGGTCTCTCATTATTCTCTCTCTCTCACTCTTGGTCACTTAGAGTTCTCCTGAAGCAATCTAGCTTTGGATCAAGGAAGGAAAAGTAAAGAAAAGGGAAAGGAAGGAAAGCAAGAATCAAGGAAGAAGAGCAGTATCAAGTAGCTTCAGTAGGAATACTTGCAGGTAACCTTTTGCATGTGCGATTTCCTAGCTGGTTTGGATATGCATGGCTTTTCATGTTGGTGTATGGTTCTCTTGCTATCACGGGCATGGCTTTTCCGGCTTATGACAATGGTTTTTAGCCTAGCCTTTCCCTTTTTGAGATTTCGTGGTGTTGGGATGTTTATCTCAGTTTTTTAACTTTTTCTTTTCGGATGGATTTTAGAATTCGGGGCCGAGGTGGTATCGAGTTTCATTCCCAAAGGCCTAGGAATCCCTTGACTGATTTTGGCGGGATACATGGTAAGTCTTGAGGGAGAAGTCTCGGTTTAGGGCCTAGTGATCTAGGTTTGGATAGCGGTAAATCTTGAGAGATTCGTCTCGGTTTAGGGCCTAGTGATCCGAGATGGGATTGCAGTAAAGCTTGAAAGACAAGGAGACATAAAATTCCTCAAGGTTAGGGATGGATTCCGAATGAAATTCCAAGTTTAGTTCGATTGTGATTGGAGCACAGATTTTGGTGTGATCATAGTTTGGTGAGGGTGGAGGTGGTTTAACCTTTGGATTCCCTTGGTTTTTCTTGGATTGGTTGTTTTATGAGATTGCACATTCATGCTTGGAATATGGAATGGTGTGACTGGCTGAAAGAGAGATTTGGTTTAGCCATGTCTATAGTCGAGTGGTATGTGGAAGTCTCGAACCTGGTCAGATTTGCCTATGATTAAAAAAATCTAAGTTCTCTTACTTTTCATTGGTTTATATGTGGATTTAATGGTTATCATATATCTGGTATTTATATAGTTTTATGTTGGTTATAAGCATGGTTAAATGATTGGTTGATGTCATGGTTATTCATATATTTACTTGTAATTGCTAAATGGATGGATACAAGACCTAATTGATGATATAATAGTTCAATGGAGAAGGAGGTAATCCTTCTGGCTATGTTTGATAAGTTCTGTCTTGCATCCTAGACCTGTAGGTTGCATTGATACCAAGTGTTTAACAGAATGTCAGTCCCAGTTGGGGATGCTTAGGCCTAGTCTTGAGGTTGATTTTCAATTTATTAGCATTTTTATCATGTGTTTTATGGATTCTGAAGGTTGTAGCAAGTTTTGGGCAGAGGTCGAGATTCTGGGCTAGATAAGTGGCTCAAATCTCAGGGTCGCTGGCATAGGTCTGTTGAGAAAATGCCACATTCGTTGGCACATAGGCCTATGAGAGTGACTTTGGGTTGCTAGATGCTATCATGCCTATAGCATGTGAGTTCAAAGACTTGAAACATCAGTGGGATAGAGGGGAAGGATGTATGAGTGGCTGACATGTCTGCTAGGGGCACTGTTGCTGATGTGGATGGATTGTTTGATGTGTTTCGTTGATTCCATTTCCTTAAGTTTACCAAGGAGATTTAATCCCTTATAGTTACCTCTCTCATCGCATGTTTACCCCAACTGGTTGGTTGCTTGGGTGGACCTGGGAGGAGGGGGCGTTACAAATTGGTATCAGAGCATTGATGTGCTCTCCTTGGGTGAAGGTGCTTGGTCATGCATGCATGTCAGTTTGATGTGTGTCCCTTACACTTGCATTCCATGTGCTTGTTTCATTGCATCATGTTGATCATGGTTGTAGTAAGGTTGTCATAAGGAACTTGATCTGATCTTGTGGGATGCATCGTTGGATGTATATGAATGGTTGCATATGGTTATATGTCGCTTGACTACATCCTTGTATGTGAAGTGAATTCTTGAATGTTTTGATTAAATGTATCAGTCTTGTAGGTTTATTACAATAATTGATCTCTTATGCTCGATTACATGTGCTCATACTAGTTTATTAGGCATTGCTTATGCATGTTGATAGTCGCATGTGGCAATGTGTGCAATGGAGTAATGGTTGTTGTCATGCATGAGGTCATAGCATGCATTGTTGATAGGGCCTTGCATTGATGACTGGACCCTAGCTAGAATGATTTTGATGTGTTGATACACACATTTGATATATGTCTATATGTTGTTATGATTATGTTATACATGTATCACGTTGATTTGGTGATCTTGTAGATAAGGTATCCTCCCTGAATTATGCTAAGGTATGTTGGTTTATTGTGATTTGGTTTAGTTGACATAGTATGCATTTCAAGAAAGAGATTAGATGGATAGCAAGGAGGTAGAATACATAGAATCTCCCTATCCATTAGATGGGAGGCGTGGTGTGGGGGACTCTTCTTATTTGGCATACACATTGAGAAGCCTGAAGGAAGAAATAAGGAGTTGCAAAGCAGATAATGACTAAATCATGCAAGCACAAGAGAAATAAGAAGAGGTGAATGCTATACTACTTTAGAGTTTGTTAGATTTGTAGTGACAGGGACCACTTTCGATCATCCATGGACATGAGGACAGAACTAATGGGGCATATGTCAATAGGTCTCCTAGTAGACACATGTCAGATAGATCTGACACGATCAGAGATGGAAAGTTGTTGGATACTTCAGATATGATAGGTGATTGACACAGGTACTATTACAGTTTAGGTTCTAATAGGAATCATGATCATCATCATCCTT
The DNA here is from genome assembly GCA_031772625.1 of Pinus tabuliformis. NCBI lineage: Eukaryota > Viridiplantae > Streptophyta > Pinopsida > Pinales > Pinaceae > Pinus > Pinus tabuliformis. The sequence continues at coordinate 671,902,807 of CM062807.1, forward strand.
ACAGAGGAGGAGTGATAGGGGATACTTTTTGGATGAGTTTAAGAAGGCAAAACTACCTACATTTGATGTAGAAGGATGTAGAAGCATGGTTGCTTGGTATGAACAATTTCTTCTGATTGCATGATTATTTAGATAGCCACTTTTAGTCTCAAATGTAATCTGAATATTTTGTGGGAAAACGTGAAGAATGTCAAAGGTATACATGAGGAGGATTTGACTTGGCATGCATTTGAAAGGCTCTTCAAGAAGAATTACTTGTTTGAGAAGTACTATGATGACAGGGCTAAGGAGTTTTATGAGTTGCAGATGGGTTATATGACAGATGATGAGTATACTAGCCGATGTTTGGAGTTGTTGAGATATGTGCCTTACCTCAAGGAGGAGAAGGCCAAAGTTTAGTGATTCATCAATGGACTGCTAGTTGCATATAGAATCTAGATTAAGTTTGATGAGCCTAGATCATTGGAGGAGGCCATTCGAAAATTGAAGCATTGTTATGAGCAGTCGAAGCGCAAAGTTGAGCCTAAGCATGACTAAAAAAGAAATGAGAAAGATAAAGGAAAATGGCCACCAAAGAGAGGGAGACCTCAATATGCAAGTGAGAAAGAAAATGCAGTTCCTTACAAGAGATTCAATACAACTGAGAAGGGGCGTGGAGAGAAGCGAGCTAGACGTAGTGGTAGGGAACCATTTTAGTGTTGGATTTGTGGTAAGGATCATCGTAAGAGGGGTGGTCCGTAGTATCAGAGTGGCGGTAGACCCTAGAGATATAATGATCAGTAGGCATATACAGTTGGTGATGTTGGTCATAATATTCCTTCGATCTATGCATCTGTGGACAATAGGTAGGCGGATCATCAATCATCGATCATTGAGATGGACAGTAAGATTTGTGATCAAGTTGTTTCTATTTTGATTGATCCTAGATCTAACTATAGTTATATTTATCCTAACCTGGTGGATAAGTGTGGTTTGAGAAAATAAATGCATGTAGAATATTGGTTGGTATAGTTGGCTATAGGTACAAAGAAGCAAGCTCGCCATTGGTTAAGAGCTTATGCATTTGAGTTAAATGGCATGCATACAACAACACATTAGAATGTACTACCATTGGGTTCGTATAGTATGATTTTGGGTATGGATTGGCTATACCTTCACAACACCAAAGTGGATTTCTTTGACAAGGCCATTGAGTTTGTGGATGAAAGTGGGGAAAAGAGGACTTTACAGGGGAAGAAGAATCCTACATCAGTGAGGATGGTTACCACTATGCAGGCTAAGTGAAGTTGCAAAAATGATTGTATGATGTTTGCAGTATACATTTATAGTGAGAAGGGTAATGAGGTTGAGGATGCAGATGTGTTGAGAAGGTGCCTAGTTTTGCAGTAGCTTCAGGATGTATTCCCCGAGGGAATTATAGAGTTTCCACCTCACATGGAGGTAGATGTTTATATTGAGTTGGTGCCAGGGGCAACCGCAACATCAAAAGCACCTTACAGGATGAGCACAGTTGAGTTGGTTGAGTTAAAGTTGCAGTTGAAGGAAATGTTGGACAAGGGATACACTAGGCCAAGTGTATCACCTTGGGGTGCACCGGTATTGTTCATGAAGAAGAAACATGATACTCTTAGATTGTGAATTGACTACAGGAAGCTAAACAAAGTGATGATCAAGAAAAAGTACCCATTTCCAAGGATTGATGATTTGTTTGATCAATTGAAGGGAGTAGCAACGTTCTCTAAGATCGAGTTGAGATTGGGATACCGTCAGGTACGCATCAAGGAAGAAGATATCTTCAAGGCTGTGTACAGGACCAAGTATGGGAATTATGAGTTTGTTGTTGTTCCATTCGGTTTTACTAATACTCTAGCTACATTTATGTGTTTGATGAATAGTTTGTTGTGTCCTTATCTAGATGATTTTGTTATTGTATTCATTGATGACATACTGATATATTCTAAAAATGAGGAAGAACATGTAGATAATTTAGCAGCAATTTTGAGATTGCTAAGAGAGCATCAGTTTTATGCTAAACTTAGCAAGTGCATCTTCTTTCAGACTGAGGTACATTATTTGGGGCATGTTATCTCAAAGGATGGCATAGAAGTGGATCGAGAAAAGATAAGGGCCATCATGGAGTGGGTAGCTCCTAAGAATGTGGATGAGGTGAGATCATTTATGGGATTGGTAGTTTACTACAGGAGTTTCATCAGGAACTTCTCATGCATTGCATATCCTATCACATCATTGTAGCAGAAAGGTAAGAAGTTTGAATGGACAGAACAATGTGAGGCTAGTTTTGATTAGCTTAAGCAGTTGTTGACACTTGCATCGGTGCTAAGATTATGGATCCGAACAAGGAGTTTGTAGTGTGTGCAGATGCTTGCAAGAGAGGATTTCGAGAAGTTCTCAAGCAAAAAGGGCAGGTAAGTTTGCTATGAGTCATAGAGACTAAATGAGCATGAGTATAACTATTCAACACATGATCTTGAGCTAGCAGCGATAATAAATGCATTGAAGATGTGGAGACACTATCTTCTTGGCAGGAGGTTTACATTGATGAGTGATCACAGTGGTTTAAAGTATTTGTTTGACCAATTGAATCTAAATTCCAAGAAAGCTAGACAGTTGGCTACCCTTAGTGAGTTCGACTTTGAGATCATATACAACAAAGGGAAGGAGAATCAGGTTGCAAATTATCTTAGCAGGAAGGTACACGTAAATCATATAGAAACTATGAGCTCTTATGGGATAGAGTTATAGGAGGATCTTGCAAGCAAGATAGTGGGATGAAAAATACATGGAGATCATGCACAGGTTACAACAGAGTACATGTATAGGTACAAGTACAGGTACATGTGTAGGTACAAGTGAAAGTATAGGTATAGGTACAGGCATAGGTATAAGTGCATGTACAGGTTTAGGTACAGGTACAGGTAAAGATGATCAAGATGCAAACTATTGTCTCATGGCAGATGGTTTGGTGAGATTTAGAGATAGGATCTATGTTCCAAATTGTAGTGAGCTCAAGAAGCTTATCTTGAGGGAGTTTCATGCCAAGCCATACTCAGTTCATCCAAGATATTAGAAGACATTGACGGTGGTGAAGAAGTTATACTATTGGTTGAATATGAAGAAGGAAGTGGTAGAGTTTGTGGCTAGATTCCTATATTGTCAACAGGTAAAGGTGGAATGTAAGCATCCAGGTGGTTTACTACAACCTATAGTGATTCTAGAATGGAAATGGGAGGTCATTTCCATGTATTTCATTACAGGTCTTCCAAGGACATTAAAGAAGCATGATTCTATTATGGTTGTGGTTGACAGCTTGAGCAAGGCAAGACACTTCATTCCAGTAAAGACTACATAGTCAGCGAGTGAGGCAGCACTTGTGTTCATCAGAGAGATAGTGAGACTACATGGTGTTCCAAAGAAGATTGTGTCAGATAGGGATGTGAAGTTGACTTCCAAACTTTGGAAGGAGCTATTTGCAAGTTTGGGTACATAGTTGGACTTCAAAACAACTTATCATCTGCAGAAACATGGACAGACATAGAGGGTCAATAGGATCTTGGAGGATATGTTGAGGATGTATGTGATGCACCAACAAAAGAAATGGGAGGACTATCTTCCATTGGTTGAGTTTGCATACAACAATGGTTATTAGGAGTCATTCAGGATGAGTCCTTTCGAGGCATTATATGGCTGGAGTTGTAACACTCCCATTAGCTGGAATGACCCAGTGAATAGGGTACTTTTTGGACCAGATATGTTGGCGGACATGGAGCAAGAAATGCAGGTTATAAAGAAGAATCTAAAGGCAGCACATGATAGAAAAAAGAGCTATGCAGATCAACACAGGGTGTTCAAGGAATTTCAGGTTGGGGAACATGTGTTTTTGTGCCTCAAGCCCAAGAGAAGATATTTGAGGATTAGTTCATGTGCCAAGTTGGCACCACGGTATTTCGAGCCTTTTGAGATTCTTGAGAGGATTGGACCAGTGGTGTATCGACTTGCACTACCTCCAATAGTGAATTTCCATGATGTTTTCCATATTTCATTGCTTAAGAAGTATATAAAGGATGTTGATCATGATATTGATTGGTTTGTATTGTAGGTGGAGAAAGAAGAAAAGTTCCATCCGGAGCCACAGTGAATATTGCAGTGGAAACTTTTCATGCTCAGGAATAGAACCATAGAGGAAGTTAAAGTGTAGTGGAAGCACTTTGGGCCTGAAGAAGCTACATGGGATATGGCGGATTAGATGTAGGCCCAATATCCTTCATTATTTGCCTATTGAGGTAAAGAAATCTTGGTTTGATGTTGGTATATGTTTGGCATATGTTTTACTGATGTTATGGTATATGTATGTATATGTATATAGATGTAAATACCTGCATGAGCTAAGTTATAAAGCTCCAATAAGTGGTATGGGTGTCATGTTATTATGGTTGTTATATTGTCATGTTATCATGATGTTTTTCTTTTGAGCAGGTCTTTCATTATAAATACTGAAATGAGATAAGTTATAAAGCTCCATGGGAAGTATGTTTTCTTTTCAATGGTTTTGCTAAGGTCTTGGTGTGGTTTAACACCAACGACAATGTTTTCCAAGGGGGAGGGTTCTGTAACAACCCTGGTGAAAAGTTCATGTAATAAAAGTTAATAAAGGAAAAATAAGACCATGGTTAAGGGACACTTATTCCAAGCTAAATGTTGGGCAAAGATATCCTAGTAGGTATCACTGGATGTGTGTTTTGGCTAAGGAAAATTGTAAAAGGCTAAGGCAAAGACATTAAAAGGAAAAAAGGCATTTTTTGGTACATTTATTTATGAAAATAAAGGAAATTAGCATAAAATAAAGGTGAAAGGTCACAGATTGCATGTGAGGAGAAAATTAAAGGAAAATTATGGAAAATGAAAAAAATATAGGCGTCATTAATAAAAAGGCTTCTGAGGATTAGTGGGAAAGCTTTTTCTAAGCTTTTGTCAGTTCAAGTTTGGAGTTCTCTCATTATTCTCTCTCTCTCTCACTCTTGGTCACTTAGAGTTTTCTTGGAACACTCTAGCTTTGGATCAAGGAAGGAAAAAGCAAGCAAAGGGAAAGGAAGGAAAGCAAGGATCAAGGAATAGTTGTAGGTAACCTTTTTCATGTGTGATTTCTTAGCTTGTTCGGATATGCATGGATTTGCATGTTGGTGTATGGTTCTCTTGCTATTGGTGGAATGGTTTTGTCAAGTTATGATAGTGGTTTTCAGCCCAGGCTTGCCTTTTTCTAGATCTCGTGGTGTTGGGATGTTTATCTCAGTTTTTGAGCTTTAGTTTACCAGATGGATTTCAGAATCCAGGGCAGAGGTGGTCTCAAGTTTCATTCCCGATGTCCTAGGAATCCCTTGACCAATTTTGGCGTGATACACAATAAATCCTGAGGGAGAAGTCTCTGTTTAGGGCATATTGATCCGGATGTGGATTACGGTAAAGCCTGAGAGAGTGGTATCGGTTTAGGGCCTGGTGATCTGGGATGGGATTGCGGTAAAGCCTGAGAGACAAGGAGATGAAAAATTCCCGAAGGATAGTAATGGATTCTAGATGGCATTCCAAGTTCAGTTCAGTTGTGATTGGAGCAACGATTTTGCTGTGATCACAGTTTGGTGAGGGTGGAGGTAGTTTAACCTCTAGATTCCCTTGGTTCTTGGATTGGTTTTTCTATGAGATCCGACTCGCATTCTTGGAATATTTCACACGGGTGACTGGCTAAAAGAGATATTTGGTTCAGCCATGTCTATGGTCGAGTGGTACGTGGAAGTCCCGAACCTAGTTGGATTTTCCTATGATTAAAAAAAGCTAAGTTCTCTTACTTTTGTACTAGTTTATATATGGATTTATGGTTGTCATATCTCTGATATTTATATGGTTTTATGTTTGTTATAAGAATGGTTAAATGACAAGTTCATGCCATGGTTATTCATGTATTTACTTGTAATTTTTAAATGGATGGATGCAAGACCTAATTGACGATATAATAGTTCAATAGAGAAGGAGGTGATCCTTCTAGTTATGTTTCATAAGTTCTTTATGTCATTTATGCTCTGTATTGTATCCTAAATTTTTATGTTGCATCGATGCTAAGTGTTTGATAGAATGTCAGTCCCAGTTGGGGATGCTCAGACCTAGTCCTGAGGTTGATTTTTGATTTATCAACATTTTATCATGTTTTTAATGGATTATGAAGGTTGTAGCAAGTTCTGGGCAGAGATCGAGATTATGGGCAAGATAAGTGGTTCAAATCGCGGGGTTGCTGGAACATGTCCGCTGAGAAAATTCCACATTCGCTAGCACATAGGCCTATGAGAGTGACTTTGGGTTGATGGACGTTTTCATGTCTATACCATGAGAGTGAATTTGAGTTAAAATGCTTAAACAATCAGTGGGACCCAGGGGCAGGATGTGTGAGTAGCTGACATGTCTCTTGGGGGTGTTTTTGCCGATGTGGGTGGGTTGTTTGATGTGTTTAGTCGATTCCATTTCGTTAAGGTTACCAAGGATATTGAATCCCTTATAGTGACCTCTCTCATCACATGTTTTCTTGGGTGGTTGGTTGCTTGGGTGGACCTAGGAGGAGGGGGTGTTACAGACACCTTCAAGTTTGAATTTGTTGTTGTCTATAGGACATATGACTATGCCTCTAATGAGAAGAAGCTAAAGTTATTCCCCTCTACCCTTAAAGATGCAGCCTTACACTGGTTTATGGGTCTACCTGGGGGTAACATCACTACCTGGGCCCAAATGCAATAGGCCTTCGATAACAAGTACAAGGACTAGTGTAGGTCGAAAGAAACCAAGGAAGAAATATTTAGTATGACTCTTGGATTTGATGAATCTTTGGAAGACTATGAGGAGAGATTTCAACTTAGTTATAGGAGGGGAAACTTCACCCTTGATCCTGAGTCACTTAAGGTAGTTCTTCTTCGAGGGATCAAGGAGGATATGTTGGAAACACTCAACATGCTGTCTGGAGGAGATATCTATCAATTATCCTATGATAACATCATAACTGTGTTTAAGAATCACTCTAGGGATACCAAGAAGAAGGTTAGGGCTAGTGAAGGCATGGTCAACTCCTCTCCCTCCACAACATCCATTAAGAATGTGATAAGTAACATGTTGGAGGACTTCAAGGGTGAAATGTTGCATACCTTTACATTACAAATGGATACCATACAAATCAAAATAAAATAGGAAGAAACTTATGTTGGATTGTGTTATATTCTTTCCACATATTAGGTTGGGCTGACCTACCTATAGTTTTGTGCATGGTTTTCGCACATGATTTTGGATGAAATGGTTTTCGGTCCATGGTTTTGGATGCGATGGTTTTCGGTCCATGGTATTGGATGCTTCGGCATGTATAAATATGTATTGTAACATTAAAAGGAATATAATGAAAAATCAAGCTGGTAGTCCTAGTTTTGGGATCCAGGGGAAAATCTCTGTGTATATGTGTTTTATGTGTTATTATCTCGCATTGTTTATTTTCTTTGTTTTAGAATTCGTATGTAGGTAATTTATGTATGGGGTTAAAACCTACATTTGGTATTGGAGCTATTTTGGCTTCAAGGAGATGCCTTTGTTGCTGAGGGGTTTCACTTGGGCCTCTGGTAGACCTTGTTCAGTGGGAGATCTGCGGGATCGATTCTGGTGGTGAAAGAAGATGGCGAGTAGTGGAAATATAGAGATCGAGAAATTTAATGGTCAGAGTTTTGAGTTATGGAAACTTAAGATGGAGAATCCGTTGGTGGATAAATATTAGTGGATCGCAGTAGATTTTGGTACTAAACCAATGGGAGTGTTTGATGAAGAATTGAAGAAGTTGGATCGGAAAGCAAAGAGCACAATACGATTATGTGTCTCAGATTCAGTATTGCTGAATGTATCAGGGGAAGCTATGACGAAGGATTTGTGGGACAAGTTAGGGACTTCATGCTAATCTAAGTCTCTGGTGAATAAACTGTTCCTACGGAAAAAGACGTATAACCTAAGGATGAAAGATGGAGACACGGTGATGGAGCATCTGAATGCATTTGATACTATTGTAAGTCAGTTATTGTCTATTGATATTAAAATTTCAGATGAAGATAAGTGCATTAGTTTGTTGTGTTCTCTACCAGATTCATGGGATAGTCTGGTTATTGTGATAGGTAGCTATGCAACTGCCTTGCAGTTTGATGAAATAGTCTCATCTTTGTTGACAGAGGAGAGGAGATAGAAAAATATGGAGATCCAGAATGGTGATGCCTTATTTGTACGAGGACGGTCCCAGAACAGAAACAAAAATAAGTCATCGAGTGGGAGATCTAAATCTAGAGGGAGATCTAAATCTCCAGGAAAACCTGTAAAGGTGGTGTGCTAGAAATGCGGAAAGGAAGGGAACTACAAAATGGACTATAAATCTAAAGCTCTTGATAAAGGAAAGAGATCTGATGATGCTCCTTCTGCAAAGGCAAAAACCACCTCAGATGAAGGTGGGGATGTGTACTTGGCTTCTTCAAGTACACATGTAGATCATGAGGCATGGTTGATTGACTCACGTGCATCCTTTCACTTCACTCCCCATAGAAAGTGGTTCTGCGAGTATGAGAAATACGATGGTGGTGATGTATTCTTAGGGGATGATAGGAAGGCTAGAATCATTGGTCAAGGAAAATTAAAGTTGAAGTTGCAAGGTGGAAGCATTAGAACACTTCCGAGCATTCTGCATATTCCTGCATTGGCCAGAAATCTGATTTCTGTAAGCAAGCTGGATGATGCAGGTGTAAGAATAGTGTTCAAGAAGGATACCTGCAAGATGGTTCAGGGAGCATTGGTATTGATGTGGGGATTTCGGATTGGAACTCTGTACAAGCTGCAAGGTAGCACTATTGTTGATGGGTGCAATAGTTCTGTGGTTCTTGAAAGTGGAGCAAAAAATATAGTGGTCTCTGGAAAGAAGACCATGCTGTGGCATCAAAGGCTTGGACATATTGGAGAAAATGGCCTTCAAATACTTCATGGTAAAGGTATGGTAGAAGGTATGAGTAATAGCTCTCTTTATTTTGATTTCTATGAAAATTGTGTTTATGGGAAGTAAAATCGGGTGAGTTTCCCCTCTGGTGGTAGGAGGGCGAAACAAATATTAAAGCTTGTGCACAATGATGTGTTTGGACCTGTGAAGGTTCCATCATTGGGTAAGTTTGTGTACTATGTATCATTTATAGATGACTTCTCAAGGAATATATGGATATATTTCCTTAAGAAGAAATATGAAGTCTTTGATAGGTTTAAAGAATTTAAGGCTCTGGTGGAAAACTAGATAGAGAAGAAGATAAAGGTGTTGAGGACAGATAACGGTGGAGAGTTTTGCAGTAAAGAATTTGAAGAATTTTGTAAGAAGTGTGGTATAGCACGGTAGAAGACTGCTACATACACACCTGAGAAAAATGGAGTTGCAGAAAGAATGAACAAGACGTTGATGGAAAGGGCAAGAAGCATGCTCAGTGGTTCCGGGTTAGGACATGAATTCTGCGTAGAGGCGGTGGAGACAACATGTTACTTGGTCAACATATCACCTTCATTAGCATTGGAGGATAAGACTCCACAGGAGGTATGGACTGGTAAGAAACCCTCTCTTTCACATATGAGGGTATTTGGATGTGATGCATATGTACATGTTCCAAAGGAGAAAATAACCAAGTTGGATAGTAAATCTGAAAAGTGCATCTTTATTGGGTATAAGGATGGTTTAAAGGGTTATAAGCTTTGGAACCCAGTGACAAGGAAGGTTCTGTATAGCCGAGATGTGGTGTTTAGAGAGGTGAAAGATGTTATTAAACATGAAGTCCAACCAAAGGAACCTGAGAAGATAGAGTTTGAGCTTAAGGAGGAAGAATTAGATTTTATAGCAGAGGAGGAATTAGAAGATGAAGAGCCACAAACTCCGGGTGTGAGAAAATCAGTACGAGAAAGAAGGCAGCTAGAAAGGTATAGTCCATCTTCTTTCTATTCAATTTTTTCTTTATCTATTACTGATGATGATCCTAGAACTATGAAGGAAGAAGTAGATTCAGAGGATGGAAAACTCTAGAAAGAGGCCATGGTTGATGAAATGGAATATTTGCACAAAAATGAGGCATGGGATCTGGTGGAGTTGTCGTCTGGAAGCAAACCCATTGGCAGAAAATGGGTGTTCAAGAAGAAGAAAAATGCAGAAGGAAAGGTGGAGAAATGCAAAGCTCGGTTGGTAGAAAAAGGTTATTCCCAGGTGTTGGGAATTGATTTTGGTGATATTTTTTCTCCTATTGCCAAGGTAGCTTCTATTAGATTACTTTTATTTCTTGTTGCTGCTTTTGATTTTGAGGTATAATAGATGGATGTGAAGACAACATTTCTTCACGGGGATCTAGAAGAGGAGATATACATGAAGCAACCTGAAGGCTTTGCGGTGAAGGGTAAGAAAGAACTAGTATGCAAGTTAAAGAAGTCTTTGTATGGGTTAAAACAGTCACAAAGGATGTGGTATCAGAAATTTGATACATTTATATGGGGACTTGGCTTCACCAGAAGCAAAGTAGACCACTGTGTGTTTTTTAAATTAATTGGTGACCGTGTTATTTATCTGGTCTTGTATGTGGATGATATGTTGCTGGTTGGAAATAACAAAGAAATTATCTAGGATTTGAAGACCCAATTGTCCTCCAAATTCGACATGAAATATCTTGGTGCTGCAAACTATATTTGGGGCATGGAAATTAAAAGAGATTGGGCAAAGAGGAAGCTTTGGTTAAACCAGAGGAAATATGTCGAGACAATATTGCAGAGGTTTAATATGTAGGATACTAAATTGGTGAAGGTTCCTATTCCTGTAGGTGTAAAGTTATCTGTCAAACAGTGCCCCGAGACACAAGAAGAGGAAGAGGACATGTCCCGTGGTCCATATGCAAGTGTAGTTGGTAGTATGATATATGCAATGGTCTGTACTAGACAAAACATTGCACATGCAGTGGGAGTATTGAGCAGGTTTATGTCAAAACTAGGGAAGGAGCACTGGAAAACAGTGAAGCGGGTTTTCAGGTATTTCCATGGCACTAGTGATTATGGTTTGTGCTACCAAGGAAAACCAAGATTAGACAGTGTTGGATATTCATGGGTTTATTGATACAAACTAGGCTGGAGATTTGGATCAGAGAAGATCTACAAGTGGGTATATGCTTAACCTATTTGGAGGTGCAGTTAGTTGGATGAGTAAGAAACAATTTGCAGTGGCACTATCAACTATAGAGGTAGAATACATGGCAGCCACTCATGCAAGCAAGGAAGAAGTTTGGTTGTAGAGATTGTGTTCAAGTATGGGGTTAGTACAGGGAGCTATAAGGATAAACTATGATAGCCAAAGTGCAATTTTCTTGGCAAAGAACCCTGCTTACCAATCAAAGACAAAGCACATCGATGTTCAGTATCAGTTTGTGAGGGATATGATAGAAGACAAAAAGGTGTTGCTAGTAAAGGTGGACACTTGAAGAATATTGCAGGTGCATTGAAAAAATCTATGAGCTTTGATAAGTTCTCTTGGTGTAGAGAAACAACAGGCATTGCAGGGCTAGATAAATGACTAAGATCTCCTATGGCCCCTTGTGGAAAGAAGACAACAAGTGGGAGAATGTTGGGTTGCGTTATATTCTTTCCACGTAGTTAACCGAGGGGTTAGAGGGGGGCGGAGCCCCCCCTTTGTTGTGTCGATTATGCAACAGGGGGGTCACAGGGGGGTTTGAGGGGGGTGGGTAGCCCTCCTCTACAGGTTCTGGGGCAGCGCCCCAGGAATTTTTTTTTTTAGACCCCATATTAGGTTGAGCGGACCTACCTATGTTTTTTTGCATGGTTTTCGCACATGGTTTTGGACGCAATGGTTTTCAGTCCATGGTTTTGGACGCGATGGTTTTTGGTCCATGGTATTGGATGCTTCAGCATGTATAAATATGTATTGTAACATTGAAAGGAATATAATGAAAAATCAAGCTGGTAGTCCCAGTTTTGGTATCCAGGTGGAAATCTTTGTGTATATGTGTTTTATGTGTTATTCTCTCGCATTGTTTATTTTATGTGTTTTAGAATTCCTGTGCAGGTAATTTTTGTACGGGGTTAAAGCCTACAACTTAAACAGCACTAGCCCATTTCTGCCCTAGTTTCACTAAAAGAAATCCTAGGAATGAGTACCCATTTAATGTTATAGAGGTCTACCTAATCTATGAAGAAAATAATTCAATAGGAGAATGCCCTTCTTTTCCAGGACTAAAATTTGTATATCAAGGGGCAGAAGGGGGTTAGAGCAACTTTGTTTTATCAATCAAAGAAAACCTCAAGGACGTTGGCCATATCACCAAGGCATGCAAGGTGCACACTATTATTATAATCCAAATTATAATGCACCCTTGCAAGCTTGGTAATCTTCCACTCATCCATCCCAGTCCACACCTCCTTCTTGGCGTTATGCTCCTCCATATCCACCCCAATCTTCTCAATGGGGAACCCATCACAAGGGTGGAGGCCTCAATTTAATGAGCCTCCTAGTTTAATACCTCCACCACAACCTCAACCAAAACTCAATCATCCTACTCCACCTAAGCAACCTCAAATGTATGCTCAACCAAATCCGAAGTCGAGCAATAAGAAGGCAAAATAGGTCTACAATGGAGAGACATCTTATCCTACTTATGTTGTGGAAATCCAAGAGATCAACCTTTGGTCTGGGAGAGTGCTTTCGGATAACTACCCACATTCTCCACCTGAGGAGTTTGAAGAAGAGAAGGAAGAGAGTGTTCCTCAAGTCAATCCACCTCATTTTCTTGAGAGGTTGATCTACCCTAGCCAACACACCCCAGAAGAGGTTGAAATTTTGGGAGAATTGAAGAATTTGTGTGTTAAGATACCCCTTCTCCAGGCTATTAAGTATGTTCCCATCTATAATAAGCTCATCAAGGAGAAATGTTTCAAAAATCCCGGGAGAATAAAAAGAGACACCCCCACCATAAATGTTGTTGGGAAATTATCTAATTTGATGCTTGGGAGGGTGATCTTCCCAAAATATCTAGACCTTGGAAGCCTAGTAGTAGATGTGCACATTGATGGCCTTATAGTCCCTAATACCCTAATTGATCTTGGGGCTACAATAAATGTGATGACTAAGGAAACCATGCTAAAGCTAAATCTCCAAGGGGCTTTAAGAAACACCACCATAATGCTGTAGCTTGCAGACAAATTGTTGGCTTGATGTGACCTGACCCAGGTTCGGAAGTTGTATAGCCAAACAAATCCTGCACTACCGGCCCTTTCGGTAATAGTCCACGGAGCGTGGACTGAAGTCTCACCTGAGGTAGTAGGGGAGGGTGTTGGAACCAGGTTTCCGCACCCTAGGGATGTCTTACTAAGGATTAGAAGGGTTGCGAACCAATCTGCACACTTGCACTACTCTGCTAAGCTCGTCTAACCTTCGCGAAGCTTGACGATGAGGCTCTTCTTATATTATTAGTATTATCATGGTTATTATAGATCAGATCTAATTCTTAAGGTCTTTAATAAAGCATTTAATAGTTATAACCAGTGCGCGCACCCATATATCTTACAGATATGCATAAACTCAGAACATAAGCAAGAAACACATATAGATCTGCGATAAAACACACAATATTTCCAGAATAAATTATCTCTTATTAACTTTGATCCAGTACATTCCCATTCCACCCTGCGCACTCAGCTGTAGGGGTTTGCGCACACAATTGCGAACTCTACCAGGCCCCTGTGCACACAGCTGCAGAGCCTCTATCTATGTACTATCCCCCACGACTCAGACTTACAAACTCAGAGCAAATAATGCATTCATAAACCCATAACACATCAGATCTTCCCCAAAAGCTACCTTCTACCCTTAGAACCTCGCTTTATTTATACATTCCCATGGTTCATGGACCATGGGTAGGTCGACTCACTTTCTATTATTTTACATTATTTTCGAGCGGACAACCCTTTGACTCAACCTATTATAGTTCGTGCTCCACACATTTTGCATAAATTTTACAATATCATCACCCTACATTATGGGCTTTATGTCCCAAAATCGTTACGCAGGGCCTCCACTACCCAACACAAATCCACAGTAGCTCCCGAGGGAGTTGTTGAAGATGGTATGGTCTCCATTAACTCTTGGGAGTATCCTGTTGATTTGTTGGCTCTCCGGCCCAAAACTAGTTTAATGTTTATCCTCTCATCTTGGGAAGTTCATGGTTAGCCACTGTTGATTCTTACATTAGTTGTAGGGCTAGTAACATGACCATTAAGAATGGACATTTGTCTAAATAGTCGGTATTGTATCCTCCTTATCATCCTTCTATTGATCATGACTTACCCTTTTGGTTAGAAGGGAAGGAATAAGATGAAATATATCACACCACCCCCCACCCAATCTGCACTATCAATACTATTACAGGAGGGGGAAAACCTAATGAAGATGATCTCATTGGCCATATCCTTCAAAATCAACCTCCCACTCCCATACCAATTAATGAGTTGATGAAAGAGTCTGGGAGTAGTCTTTGAACTGGCTTATGCCCTATTGAGTCAAGTCCATACCATGTTACTATTGTAGAGTTTGGCCCATCCAGAACTTCAAATATCAACCCTTCTCTCTCGGCTAAATAGGAAGAATAATTTTGCAAAGTGTTGAGGCAACATTTAGATGCTTTTGCTTCGAACTATAAGGAAATCAAACTTATGCATCCCTCAGTTTGTACTCACCATATTTACATCAAGGAGGGATGAAATCCTATTGTCTAGCCCCAAAGAAGGATGAACCCAACACTTAAGGACATTGTAAAAGAAGAACTAAAAAAATTATTGGATGCAGGGTTCATATACCCCATTTCAGATAGTGAGTGGGTGTCACCTCTTGTGTTAGTTCCTAAGAAGAATTGGAAGTGGAGAATCCATGTGGATTACCAATAACTCAATAAGGATACAAAGAAGGACCATTTTCCCTTTCCCTTCATTGGCGAAGTACTAGATGGCCTCACAGGGAAGAAATTATTCTCCTTCCTTGATGGATTTATGATGGGTTGTGTTATATTCTTTCCACGTAGTTAATAGGGGGTTTGAAGGGCACTCGTAACCCCATTTTATGGGGTCCAGAGCAGCGCCCCGGAAAATTATGGTTTTGGACCATATGTTAGGTTGGGCGAACCCACCTATGGTTTTGTGCATGATTTTCGCACATGTTTTTTGGACGCGATGGTTTTCGGTCCATGGTATTGGACGCGAAGGTTTTCGGTCCATGGTATTGGATGCTTCAGCATGTATAAATATGTATTGTAACATTGAAAGGAACATAATGAAAAATTAAGCTGGTAGTCCCGGTTTTGGGATCTAGGGAGAAATGTCTGTGCATATGTGTTTTATGGGTTATGCTCTCGCATTGTTTATTTTATTTATTTAAGAATTCGTATGCAGGTAATTTCTGTACAGGGTTAAAACCTACATTTGGTATCAGAGCTGTTTTGGCTTCAAGCGGACGCCTTTGTTGTTGAGGGGTTTCGCTTGGGCCTGTGGTAGACCCTGTTCAGTGGGAGATCTGCGAGATCGATTCTGGTGGTGAAAGAAGATGGCGAGCAGTGGAAAGATAGAGATTGAGAAGTTCAATGGTCAGAATTTTGAGTTGTGGAAACTCAAGATGGAGGATCTGTTGGTGGATAAAGATCAGTGGATCGCGGTAGATCTGGGTACTAAACCATTGGGAGTGACCGATGAAGAATGGAAGAAGTTGGATCGGAAGGCAAAGAGCACAATACGATTGTGTGTCTCGGATTCAGTATTGCTGAATGTATCAGGGGAAGCTACGACAAAGGCTTTGTGGGTCAAGTTAGGGACTTTGTACCAATCTAAGTCTCTGGTGAATAAACTGTTCCTGCGGAAAAAGCTGTATAACCTGAGGATGAAAGATGGAGACTCGGTGACAGAGCATCTGAATGCATTTAATACTGTGGTAAGTCAGTTATTATCTGTTGATATTAAAATTTCAGATGAAGATAAGTGCATCAGTCTGTTGTGTTCTCTACTAGATTCGTGGGATAGTCTGGTTATTGCAATAGGTAGCAATGCAACTGCTTTGCAGTTTGATGAAATAGTCTCAGCCTTGCTAACGGAGGAGATGAGACGGAAAAATATCGACAACCAGAATGGTGATGCCTTGTCTGTACAAGGACGGTCCCAGAACAAAAACAAAAATAAGTCATCGAGTGGGAGATCTAAATCTCTAGGAAAACCTACAAAGGTGGTGTGCTGGAAATGCGGAAAGGAAGGGCACTTCAGAAGGGATTGTAAATCTAAAGCTCTTGATAAAGGAAAGGGATCTGATGATGCTCCTTCTGCAGAGGCGAAAACCACCTCAGATGAAGGTGGGGATGTGTACTTGGCTTCTTCAAGTACACATGTAGATCATGAGGCATGGTTGATTGACTCAGGTGCATCCTTTCACATCACTCCCCATAGAGAGTGGTTCTGCGAGTATGAGAAATACGATGGTGGTGATGTCTTCTTAGGAGATGATAGGAAGGCTAGAATCATTGGTCGGGGAAAAGTAAAGTTGAAGTTGCAAGGTGGAAGGGTTAGAACACTTCCGGGTGTTCTACATATTCCTACATTGGCCAGAAATCTGATTTCTGTAAGCAAGTTGGATGATGCAGGTGTAAAGACGGTGTTCGAGAAAGATACCTGCAAGATGGTTCGAGGAGCACTGATATTAATGCGGGGAGTTCGGATTGGAACTCTATACAAGCTGCAAGGTAGCACTGTTGTTGATGGGTGCAATAGCTCTATGGTTCCTGAAAATGGAGTAGAGAATCTAGTGGTCTCTGGAGAGAAGACCATGTTGTGGCATCAAAGGCTTGGACATATTGGAGAGAAGGGCCTTCGAATACTTCATGGTAAAGGTATGGTAGAAGGTATGAATAATAGCTCTCTGGATTTTGATTTCTGTGAAAATTGTGTATATGGGAAGCAGAATCGGGTGAGTTTCCCCTCTGGTGGTAAGAGGACGAAACAGATATTAGAGCTTGTGCACAGTGATGTGTTTGGACCTGTGAAGGTTCCATCACTGGGTAAGTCTGTTTACTATGTATCATTCATAGATGACCTCTCAAGGAATACATGGATATATTTTCTTAAGAAATCTGAAGTCTTTGACAGGTTTAAAGAATTTAAGGCTCTGGTGGAAAATCAGATAGAGAAGAAGATAAAGGTGCTGAGGACAGATAATGGTGGAGAATTTTGCAGCAATGAATTTGAAGAATTTTGTAAGAAGTGTGGTATAGCATGGCAGAATACTACTCCATATACACCTCAGCAAAATGGAGTCACAGAAAGAATGAACAAGACGTTGATGGAAAGGGCAAGAAGCATGCTTAGTGGTGCCGGGTTAGGACAGGAATTCTGGGCAGAGGCGATGGATACTGCATGTTACCTGATCAACAGATCACCTTCATCAGCGTTGGAGGATAAGACTCCACAAGAAGTATGGACTGGTAAGAAACCCTCTCTTTCACATCTAAGGGTATTTGGATGTGATGCATATGTACATGTTCCAAAGGAGAAACGAACCAAGTTGGATAGTAAATCTGAAAAGTGCATCTTTATTGGGTATAAGGATGGTTTAAAGGGTTATAAGCTTTGGAACCCAGTCACACGGAAGGTTGTGTACATCCGAGATGTGTTTTTCAGAGAGGTAAAAGATGTTATTCAACATGAAGTCCGACCAAAGGAACCTGAGAAGATAGAGTTTGAGCCAAAGGAGGAAGAATCAGACTCTGCAGCAGAGGAGGAATCAGAAGATGAAGAGCCACAAACTCTGGTTGTGAGAAGATCAGTTCGAGAAAGAAGGCAGCCAGAAAGGTATAGTCCATCTGCTTTCAGTTCAAATTTTTCTTTGTCTGTCACTGATAATAATCCCAGAACTGTGAAGGAAGCAGTGGATTCAGAGGATGGAAAACTCTGGAAAGAGGCCATGGTCGATGAAATGGCATCTTTGCACAAAAATGAGGCTTGGGATCTGGTGGAGTTGCCGGCTGGAAGGAAACCCATTGGCAGCAAATGGGTGTTCAAGAAGAAGACAAATGTAGAAGGAAAGGTGGAGAAATACAAAGCTCGGTTGGTAGCAAAAGGTTATTCCCAGGTGCCGGGAATTGATTTTGGTGATATTTTTTCTCCTGTTGCCAAGGTAACTTCTATTAGATTACTTTTATCTGTTGCTGCTGCTTTGGATTTTGAGGTAGAACAGATGGATGTGAAGACAACATTTCTTCACGGGGATTTGGAAGAGAAAATCTACATGAAGCAACCTGAAGGCTTTGCGGTGAAGGGTAAGAAAGAACTGGTATGCAAGTTAAAGAAGTCTCTGTATGGGTTAAAACAGTCACCAAGGATGTGGTATCAGAAATTTGATACATTTATACGGGGACTTGGCTTCACCAGAAGCAAAGCAGATCATTGTGTGTATTTTAAATTAATTGGTGACCGTATTATTTATTTGGTCATGTATGTGGATGATATGTTGCTAGTTGGAAATGACAAAGAAATTATCCAGGATTTGAAGACCCAATTGTCCTCCAAATTCGACATGAAAGATCTTGGTGCTGCAAATTATATTTTTGGCATGGAAATTAAAAGAGATCGGTCAAAGAGGAAGCTCTGGTTAAACCAGAGGAAGTATGTCGAGACAATACTCCAGAGGTTTAATATGCACGATAGTAAACCGGTGAAGGTTCCTATTCATGTAGGTGTGAGGTTATCTGCTGAACAGTGTCCCAAGACACAAGAAGAGGAAGAGGACATGTCCCGTGTTCCATATGCAAGTGCAGTGGGTAGCCTGATGTATGCAATGGTTTGTACTAGACCAGACATTGCACATGCAGTGGGAGTATTGAGCAGGTTAATGTCAAAACCTGCGAAGGAGCACTGGACAACAGTGAAGCGGGTTTTCAGGTATTTGCGTGGCACTAGTGATTATGGTTTGTGCTACCAAGGAAGACCAGGAGTGGACAGAGTGTTGGATATTCATGGCTTTGTTGATGCAGACTGGGCTGGAGATCTGGATCAGAGAAGATCTACAAGTGGGTATGTGTTTAACCTATTTGGAGGTGCAGTCAGTTGGATGAGTAAGAAACAATCTGTAGTGGCACTATCAACTACAGAGGCAGAATACATGGCAGCCACTCATGCAAGCAAGGAAGCAGTTTGGTTGCAGAGATTGTGTTCAAGTATGGGGTTAGTACAGGGAGCTATCAGAATAGACTGTGACAACCAAACATGCAATTTTCTTGGCAAAGAACCCTGCTTATCATTCAAATACAAAGCACATTGATGTTCAATATCACTTTGTGAGGGATATGATAGAAGACAGAAAGGTGTTGCTGGTAAAGGTGGACACTTTGAAGAATACTGTAGATGCATTGACAAAATCTGTGAGCTCTGAGAAGTTCTCTTGGTGTAGAGAAGCAATGGGAATCTCAGGGCTGAAAAAATGACTAAGCTCTCCTGTGGCCCCCTGTGGAAAGAAAACAACAAGTGGGAGATTGTTGGGTTGTGTTATATTTTTTCCATGTAGTTAATAGGGGTTTGAAGGGCACCCGTAACCCCACTTTATGGGGTCCGGAGCAGCGCCCCGGAAAATTTTGGTTTTGGACCATATGTTAGGTTGGGCGGACCCACCTAAGGTTTTGTGCATGATTTTCGCACATGTTTTTTGGACGCGATGGTTTTCGGTCCATGGTATTGGATTCTTCGGCATATATAAATATGTATTGTAACATTGAAAGGAACATAATGAAAAATCAAGCTGGTAGTCCCGGTTTTGGGATCCAGGGAAAAATCTCTGTGCATATGTGTTTTATGGGTTATGCTCTCGCATTGTTTATTTTCTTTATTTAAGAATTCGTATGCAGGTAATTTCTGTACAGGGTTAAAACCTACAATTTAGTGGCTACAATCAAATCCAGATCAGCCCTGAAGACTAAGGTAAGACCACATTCACATGTCCTTGTGGTAAATTTTCTTATAGAGTTCTTCCATTTGGTTTGTGCAATGCCCCTGCTACTTTCTAGAGGGAAGATTTGAGTATTTTTGCTGAATTGGTTCATGTCTCCGTTGAAATATACATTGATGATTTCACTCCTTATGGATGTGACTTCCATGAATCTCTCTAAAATATATTCAAGGTTTTGAAGAAATGCATTGAAATGAATCTCTCTATAATCCCTAAGAAATGTGAGTTCTTGATGAATGAGGGGACTGTCCTTGGCCATTCCATATCCAAGGAAGGGATATAGGTAGACCCAAACAAAATTTCCATCATCAAAAGGGTCCCTACCCATTAGAAGCAAAGAGATGTCAGGAGATTCTTGGGACTAGCTGGGTATTATAGGAGATTCATCAAAGACTTTAGTAAAGTGGCTTCACCTTTATTTGGTTTTCTATCCAAAGATTCAAATTTATGTTGGACTAGAAATTGTCAAGAGGCCCTTGAAGTGTTGAAAGAAAAGTTTACCATTGCACCCATCTTAAGGGGTCCCAACTGGGCATTTCCTTTCCATATCCATACTAATGCATCAAATAGAGTTGTGGGGGGATCCTTAGGACAAGTAGAGGATACGTTTCCATATGCTATTGATTCCATTAGTAATATTTTTTCTAAAGTTGAGATTGTTGGGTTGTGTTATATTCTTTCCACGACTAGCCCACGTAGTTAACCAAGGGGTTAGAAGGGGGGTGGAGCCCCCCCCCCCCCCCCCCCGCTTCGTTACGCTGATTGTGTAGCAAGGGGAGTCACAGGGGGTTTAAGGGGTGCAGGTAACCCCACCTTATGTTAGGTTGGGTGGACCTACCTATGGTTTTGCACATGATTTTTCTCACATGGTTTTGGACACGATGGTTTTCGGTCCATGGTTTTGGACGCGATGGTTTTTCGGTCCATGGTATTGGATGCTTTGGCATGTATAAATATGTATTGTAACATTGAAAGGTATATATAATGAAAAAACAAGTTGGTAGTCCCGGTTTTGGGACCCAGGGGAAAATCTCTGTGTGTATGTGTTTTATGTGTTATGCTCTTGCATTGTTTATTTTCTGTGTTTTAGAATTTGTATGCAAGTAATTTTTGTACGGGGTTAAAAGCTACAGAGATGAATTAGACTATCACTAAAAAATAACTCTTAGCTTTAGTACATTCTTTAAAAAAATTTAGGCACTATATCACTGGGTACCAAACTTTTTCTCATACTAATCACGCAACCACTAAATATTTGATGAACAAGCTTGATGTTAATGCTAGGATAATTAGATGCTTGTTATTGTTACAACAATTTGATTTGACTATTATTGACAAATGGGGGAAAGAAAATGTGGTTTTCGATGTTTTGTCCATGTTAACCTTGCCTACATGTAATGAAGATATGGTGGATGATCAATTTCCAAATGAGCACCTCTTTGCCATCTTAGTGCTTTCTCCTTGGTTTTATGACATAGAAAACTACTTCATTGCTAGGAGGTTCCCTCCTAATCTATCATCTAAGGAGAAAAGCAATATTGTAAGGAAAATATATCCTTTCACTTGGATTGGGGCAATATTTTCAGATTGGGACCAGATCAGATCTTGAGAAGATGTGTAAGAGAAGAGGAGTTATTTGAAATCCTCTCAGCATGATGGACCTTGGGGAGGTCATTTTGCTTCAAAAAAGAGAAACTTTAAAGTTTTACAGGTTCGTTACTATTGGCCCACTTTACATCAAGATGAAATGAGATACACCACTAGAAGTGATCAGTGCCAAAGCATGGGTAAACCCATAGCCAGGTATGAAATGCCCCTAAAATGTCAAGTGGCCTTAGAGCCATATGACAAGTGGGGCATGGATTTCATCAGCCCAATTGATCCACCATCAGGACAAAAGAAGTGCATCATTGTGTGCACTTATTACTTGACAAAGTGGGATGAGACAAAGGCAGTCAAAGCAGCAACTGAGCAGAAAGTACATAATTTTTAAGAGAAAACATCTTCTACAAGTTTTGGTATCCAAGGGAGGTAGTCATTGATCAAGGAGCACAATTCACATCCAATTTGATTAAATACCTAATGAGGAAGAACCATGTCGAGCACAAGACTTCCACTTCCTATCACCCTCAAGAAAATTGGCAAGTGGAGGTCACCAAAAGAGCATTGGAGAGCATCCTCACTAAGGTTGTTAGCAACAACAGTAAAGATTGGGCAGAGAGACTAGTAGAGGTCACTTGGGCCTACAACACCACTTAGAAAACCACCACTAGTTTCACTCCATATGATTTAGTTTATGGGAAGAAGGATTTTATTTTTATTGAATTTGAATATAACACTTTGAGAATGGAAACTCAGTTGGAATTAGATGTCTCCACATCAAAAAAATAAAGATTGCTCCAATTGAATGGCTTAGATGAGTTTAGAATGCAAGCTCTCCTACACACTAAAGTCATACAACTACAAAGGAAGGTCTGGCATGATAAGCATATCAAGGAAAATACATTTCAAGAAGGGGATTAGGCTTTGTTATATGATTCTAGGTTCAAATATTTTAAAGGGAAGCTAATGAAAAGATGGTTGGGTCCATACCTAGTAGAAAAGTGTCATGAAAATGGATTTGTCCAGATCATAACCATTGATGAGGAAGGCATTCCCTTACTTGTAAATGGTTATAGGTTGAAGCTATATAGGATACCTCTATCCAAGGAGGAATTTATGAGTTTAGTTAGCAAAGAATTGATGTGATTGGGAGTTTCATAACTTCCAGTCCAAAACAATCCTAGAAATTTGAAAAAAATAAAAAATAAATAAAAGGGCCTAGATGAAAACCTCTATGAGGCATCTGAGGCCAACTCTAGTGTTGAAAACCTCTCTGCGGTAGTCCAGGAGGAAAAACAAAAGGGGAAAAGAAAAAATAATCAAGATCACTAGGTGAAAAACTCCCTTGAGGCACCTAGGGCAAGCATGTAGTTTGAAAACCTCCTCTAAGGCAGCATATGTGTCTTAAGAAAAAAGAAAAAAAAGAAAAAAAGAAGAAGAAAAGGAGAACAAGGAAGAATCTTATATCATGTTTGCTAACCTTTCTCTTGTTTTTCAAAATTGTACACTGTGGCATATTTCATGGCTACAAGGCAAAAACTATAAGCTATCATCCATCCCTCCATCCATACATCTCATATCCATCCTCTCCATTCATATTACTATCTCTCTCCACAATCATATCATCAAGAAATCGAAATTTAACCTCCTCTTTGTGATGCTATAGGAAGGACCTGTATTGCTACAGAAAGGTCCTATAATGCTAAAAGAGGAGCCTGTGGAGCTATAGGAGTGATATCTGAGGAGGAGAACTAGCCAAAATACCCTTATGACTTTGAAAAATGATAAGGAGGGTCATCCTATGATTTTTCCATCACTCATCCACTTCATTTCACCAAAAGTTTGCTCAAATTCTCCACTATGTCCTACCTTAAAAAAAAAACATAGAAGCCACTATTCTCCATTCCTACAATGCGTATACTGCCCCTTCATGACTTTAACCCTATCATAATAGATTATCATCATCTCCCTCATCTCCCTCATGTGAAAGAAAGACTTCAAGGGGAGATCAAGAGACTGTTACAAGAAGGAACACCTCCTATAGTAACATGTGCTAGCACAACAAGAATCACTAATATCATTTTTTTTCACCACCAGAAGGGATGATGAAGATTTGTTTGCATCTATGAAGAGACAAATCATTCTCAAGGAGCCTTTCCATCACCAACAACAACTTGGACATTAGAAGAGGCACCTGCACACACATAGAAAAAACAACAATCAAGGTATCATCAAGAATGAATACATGCACATGAAATTAGTTAAAGAGGTAAACTACCTTGATCATAATGATATATGGTCCAGCTCTAGCATGCAAACCTATATAGTAGTTTGATCCACAAGTAGGATCAGTTATGGAAACCCTAACCTCCTCCCTTTGCATAAAAATGACTAAAAATGTGCTTTGAGTGAGAAAAGGTGTTTTAATAGGCTAGAGGTGGCCAGTGAACTTGGCCACCCTTGACTAGTAAACTCAAGTGTAAGTTAAGTCACCCATGAAATGTGGAAATTTCAACTCAAAGCAAAGTGGTGTCCTCGAAGAGTGGGGTGATAATCACGAGGAGATAGAAATGAATACATTTAGTGGGGACAAGGGTTTAAAAGAGGAAACTCATGTTAATGCCAAGCCACTAAAGAGCTCCAAGATTTTAACCAAAAGATGATATTATGTGTTGGCTCGACTTCATTTGCACCATCACTCATTTGAAAAATAGGTAAAGGAAGGACGAGCTAGTGCATCGAGCAACCTAGAGTGATACCGACGAGCTTTGAACCCTGTCTGCAAGTGCTACAATTAGGCCTATTGTTGGGGTTTTTTCTTATTGAGTGTGTACGAAAAGAAATCACTTTAGAATGTGGATGAAAAACAACCTCAACAGTAAAAATGGCTGTTAAATAGTGTATATCTGCAACAAATGATAGAAACAAAACCTGCCAAAGCCCTGATCTATGCAACATAAATAGTTAATCAACAGAATGGAAAAAAATAAATAAGCGTAAGTAACTCCAATAATCCAATGGAAATTAGATATATAAAGAATATATTTTATTAAACAACACCTCTGAAGGGAACAAATAATGTTACCAATCCCCCTCTATGGGATGAGTTCTTGGCTATCCTCAATGTCTTCAGCTTTTGTAGAGTCTCTCTCCTCTATAATGTGGTAAACCTAGCAAACAAAATATTTGAGCTCAATGAGAACTCAAAATGAAAAAGAAGATGATGTGCGACAATTATAATAATCATATCTACAACAGTGAGTGCAACATTGAAAATGATCAAAAGTGGAGAATGAATGTAAAACCCTTCTATTTATAACAAAATATTAGGTTATTCCCGAATAATGGGAAATAATAAAATATTATTAACCAAATTCTAAAATTAACCATTTGGAATATTCTATTATATTTGGTTGGACGGAAAAAATATTTAAATTGGTTAAATACTTTTATTTAGAAATAATAAATAAATAAATGATTTATTTATCATCTCAAGGAATATGGTTAAGGAATAATGAAAAAAATAATGATTTAATTAAGTATTCCTAGGGGATTTAGTCAAGCTTGACAAGGAATAATAACTAATTAGTGATTAATTAATTATTCTTAGAGAAAAATAAGATAATTAATGATTTATCTATTTATTTCTCATAACTGGGTCAAATATGACTAGGAATATTAATTAAACAATGGTTTAATTAATTATTCCTAGAATATAATTAAATAAATAGTGATTTAATTAATTATTCTTCATGGATTTAACCAAAAATAACTTAACAATTGTGGTTTATTAAGTTATTTCTTATAGTGAAAGCAATTTACTATGGTAAAATTGGCCCTACATGGTGTACTTCGATCCGTTTAGTAAATTATGGCTAGATGATCAATTTTCTAGTGATAACGGATTGCCCCCCAACATACGATTGTTAGGAGAAAAATATATGACCGAAGTACGTTGTAAGGACACAATCACTAGACACCGAAGGGGAGAGAGAGAGAGAGAGAGAGAGAGAGAGAGAGAGAGAGAGAGAGAGAGAGAGACCAATGCAATTAAATCAAAAGAGGATAGTGATAGAGGGGGCGAGACCAACTAATTGATGTAAGTCTCCTTTCATGCTGTGGTACGTGATCTCAGTGAGGTGGGGGAGGCATACCTATACCCGCTGAGATAACTCAGTACAAAAATAATAATGTGCCCAGAAAGATGAAACTGAGCAATAAAGTACATGTTGAATGGTACGTGACACGCTGGCATAAATGAGCCAGAAAATAATACAATGTGTCCCATATACATAATACGCTTGGAAAAATATGAGCCAAGACTGAATATAATAACATCTAAGTACATGAGATATAATGGCCCTTCCCTCAAAAAATGGGTGGGAGGGAGGTATAACAACTAAAGAAGCCCTGCTGAACATGAAAGGGCTCTGCAAAACTGAATGGATCTTCTAAAGGAGACATGCATGCTATGAACACTGCAAGCGACATGAACTGAACCCATCAAATATGTGGAACTGTGTCTTAGGCTATAGCATATTATGAAGTCATCTAGGCATGTGGGGGGCTACCTAAAGGGCCACCCCTTCATGACGTCTGGAACATCTCACACACACCCGAGAATCACTGGTACAATCTACTGCATCATTGGACCATCAAGTGTATGAATCATGAGTGTGAAATAACGAAGTCAATGGGAAAGATGATTCCCTTTAGTTGATCCAAGGCATCGAACAATAGTGGAAGCTAGAACCAAGATACATTGCCCTCTAGGATTTTCTTCTAGAATAGATGTGCAGATTTCGACAAAATAGGGCCTACCATAGGTGAGGCAAGGGGGATCCTCAACTAAGGCACGAGGGAAAATAGTAACGTGATTTAGGGAATGACACCAAGGAAAATGGGGAAAATGGGATTGAGGAACAAATATACGACTTCGCTTGTCAGAGCATAAAGTGCATACTTGACCTCATAGTGGCTGACTCGACTCCGGAGGGGATGGGGGACCGTATGACTAAAGGCGAAAGTGGGCAACGCATTATGAATGGTATGCAAAGATGGATGGAATAATGTGACATGATATAATGGGATGTGAAATAGACTCCATGGATGAAAAGGTCACTCATCGTGGATGCTCTGAGCAAGGGTGACTCAATGACACTACCACACAATATAGGCCCGGTGGGGACCATGAAGACATGATAAAATGATGGTTACTCATTATGAAAATCGACACATGAGACGAAAAACACTAAGGGGATGTGGTCCCCAAGGTACAAGTGTCACATATGAAGAAATTCAATTTCCAATGATGTTGACGGTTTTTCAAACTGAGCTATGGTTTGGTCATAATGGGTGATAGAAAAATTGTGGGTTTTTCAATAAAAGGACGTTTTCCCTCCAATTTGAATTCATGTGGTAAGTGAGTTGTGGTGAATTTGGAGAGGAGAAGAAGGCCCTAAATCTTGTGGAGATCACACTGTACAAAATTATTGATGGAATCGAGATCTACAACTTTCAAGTAGGTGGTCTTACTTGTCTAAAGATGGCCTTAATGCTTCTTAGAGCGATGGTTCCTAGTGAAGAATTAAGGGAAGAGGAAAACAAGAATGAACTACTAGAGGAGGTCTAGAAGCATCCTCACCCACTAAGTCAAACATGGGGAATATGTGGTAAAGGTGGTATGAAAAAGAGTAGAATATTTGAAAATATGGTATCAAATGTCTATGATATGTGATGTGAATATTGCTCGTTGGAGAAATTGATAGGATAAACTATCTAAGGAATGGGAGGATAATCTACCATATCTATATCCGTTGGGATTTAGGACGAGACTTATGTTAATCAATTGAGAAGATGGCCAGGGGAAAACCATCATGCCCACAAGCATGGGATTTTGCCTGCAAGCATATGTGATGGAGGGGAATGATCTGGTATGCAAAGGTGGGAAGGATGCCCCCTAGCAGGAGGCGTTTGCGGAGTTCCATTATGTTCCGAGTTCTCGAAAAAGGGATTCAATCATCTCGACCCAACTTGGGATGAGATCCTACAAAGGATGATAAGGATATGTAGGGGCCCATGTGCTACCTAGTATGCTATGGGTGTACTGGATGTATTTAGAGTGGTGGACTTCAAACAAATTTATTGTTTTATGTGATACATAATGTGATTATGCATCTTTTATATGATGATGGTGGTTCACCATGTGTTGTGTTTATGGTTGTCTTTTGTGGTATACATGTGATAAATGCCAATCTAGAATGTTACTTGTAATGATATCTACAAAGTTATTTGGGCTCTAGGAACATGGCTGAAAGTAATGGTTTCAAATTCACATACCAACAACTTAACTCCTAGATATTTTCTAAATAGGACTTGGTTATGCACATGATACACACCATTCAATTGCATGACAAGTAGTAAGGAATCTAAATGAACATGAAGATGAAGTATGCAATGAGCAAGGACATCAACTAAAAAACATATTACTGCATCATATTCGGCCTGGTTATTGGTGGTAGATCTAATGGACACGCCGTTAGAATGGAATAACACATGCAAGGGGTTGAAAATGGCCCATGCTACTGAGTCTACATTCTTGAAGAATCGAATTGCACCATCGGCATAACCGATATATAATGTGGACGATGGATCCATCTGAAAGGTGCAAAATATAACAAATGAAATGATGCAACCTACCTAAATGCACGATAGAAATAAATACACACAAATCTATGGGAGATGCTATGAGTAAAATTTCTTGAGGTAGAGTGCATGGAAAGGATTAGGAAGAGGTTGGCTTTCGAAATCCTCTAAGAGATATGCACCCTTACCCAAGTCCTTACGAATGATGTAAGGTCCTAGCCATAATGATGAGTGAGACAACGACGAAGGATACAATAAATACTGCGATGATAAATATGATCACCAATGAGAAGGTAGCGAGGGGTCTAGTATCAAATTCGTCGTCAATCATCGCGAGTGAGATGGGGGGCAAACTTTTTGGTTTTCAAATATGTAAGGAAGTACGCACGATGGTGCATATCATCCCAAGGGTAATCAAGGGCACTCATGGCTTCCATGATGTCCTCATCAGAATGGAATATGGGTGGATGGGAGGAATATTGACTATATGATGCGGTCGTGGTACCTACTGCATCATCCTGAGAAATAAGGTTCACATACGCATCATTTGAAATGGTAGATGAGAAGCTAGTAGATGGAAAATCTATCGATAATGAGACTCGGGTTTTTGATGAGGGAGGTTTGAAAAAAGCGTATGCAGGAACCTTAGAGAGGTTTTCCTATGAGGATCTCAAGGATGAAAATAGGTAAAGGATATGGGTCGTGGTGTTTGTCATCTCAACATCGGGGGGAGGGATCATGATGATGGGATTAAAGTCCCCCTATTCTCGTGTACTAGTGGTACCAGAATCCACAGGTAGAGGAGTAGATGATCCACTACAGGTGGCCTCGAAGTTGCAAAGTACATGGAGGCAATCACAAAATTAATTAAGATGAGGGCAACAATGGGAATAATGACCATAATGATTGCACAAGATAAAAGGGTTATTTGTGCACAATGTTTTAAGTCTCTTCCCTGAATCTGGTAAGGTAACTTGGACCTCAGGGACATTAGACTTAGGAAATGTTCATGAACCAAAGGTTTGAGACAAGGAAGTTCAAGAAAAATATTGGTGGCATTCCTAAAAACATCACACGAAGTGCATGGAGGTGTTGACTTTGGAGGCTTAGGAGATGGAGGTGATTGGGGAGACTTGTCCTTAGGTTACTTCTTCTTGGATTTGACCCCCTGTCTTGATGATTTCACAACAGTAGTGGGTTCCTGCTGAGGTTGTAGTGGAACTGGAGCAGTGACAAGGGGTCGTAGGGATCGGTTGAACCAGGGTCAAAGCATGATATGGAATGAGTTGACCAGGCAGAGTGCTCGCTTGGGGATCAATATACTAGACTAGGATCCGCAAAGTCATGTTAGGGAGACTCAATGAAGTCATGACAAGGACAAAAATGATTCCAGGCAGAGGCAACAAGAAAGGTATCTGTCCTGCAAGATAATATCCTGACAGACCAGTCCATGGATGGTTAAGACCTGGAGGAACAGTTCATGTTGGAAGTAAAGGAGAGGCATCCAAAAAAGGAGGAGGTCTTGGAGGGGTGGATCTAGATGGCTCGGTTTAAGTCACAACAGTAGGATGTTGTGGAACTAACTATTAACCAGAGGTACCAAACTTCTTTTGAGCAACCTGTGTTGCTTGTAACATGCAAAAACTCAAAGAGCTAGGCTTAGAGATGGGAGGGGGAGGACCAGGGAAACCACCCAACAAGGTGGAACCTTTATAGACTCCGAATGAAACACCGATGAGAGGAGTGGCATACTACTTACCAGACATTGATGATATAATGGTTTCAGGGGAGCTTAAGGATGACGGCTCATAGTATGTCAACTGATCGATAGTGATCATATTCCCTTCATGGGGGAGGAAAATCTTGCAGAAAACCACAGACGCGACAGCTGACATGGCATATGTGTAACTATGACCCAAGAGAATGTTGTAATCTAGAGGCGAATCAATAGGATCAATTTCTACATTGATATTCTTTCCCGCAAGAGTCACTAAACAATTGTGATACATGTCGAGAAGCTGGGAGGGGTGACCATCCCAAGCACGCAAAGTGATGGTGGATGGGGCCAGTTCAAGTGATTTGATTTACTTCCAAACAAAAACGAACATCACATAGGTGGATGCGCCTTCGTCAATAATGAATCAGGAGATGGTGGCATTACAGACTTATATTGGTATCTAGAAAGCAACAGATGGAGGTAAGGGAGGATGTTCTGATGCATCAACAGGAAAGACGATCAAATGATCATCTGAAGGATCTACTAAACCCAAAGTAGTTAGTAGAGATTTCTTTTGAGATGGGCACGATTGGAGAAGCTCCAGCGTCGACATGGTGGTAGGTGATTGTGCCAAGTCGTTTACTATACTATATGTGTGGGCAGCTCGGTTAGAAGCCGTGTTACGACGTAATGGTCCTTTGGGGATCTTGGGAATTGACTCAACTTTAAGCTGAGGGATCTGTAATAGACCATTTGGTGTCATAAGAATCTCAGTAAATTCTTTGGTTTTGGTCTCAGTTGTGGGTGAAGTCGATGGTTTTCCATATTGACACGACTGAGTTTGCAAGTTGACATCATAGGCATTGACCTCGTCAGAAGTCATCATGAGGATATGGTAGT
This sequence comes from Pinus tabuliformis, assembly GCA_031772625.1. Classification (NCBI taxonomy): domain Eukaryota; kingdom Viridiplantae; phylum Streptophyta; class Pinopsida; order Pinales; family Pinaceae; genus Pinus; species Pinus tabuliformis. The sequence continues at coordinate 671,933,784 of CM062807.1, forward strand.
GACTAGGAACAAAAGGTTGGGGAGGGTGAGATACTTGACCTTACTGATGTTGAGCAGCCAGAAATCCTTGCTGAGGGAAAAGATTTGTGACCACGACCAGTTGAGATGGTGCAGGATTCCAAGGTGATTGCTGCATGGGTGGTTGACCTCTAGAAGTTGCTTGGGCTTCCCACATTTGGCACATTTGGGGCAAGATGGGACACTCATGATTATAATGGAAATGTACACCACAACATGCATAAGGCTTGTTCGTACGAATAGCCTTGTTCTGCATGGGTTGGTTTCCCTATTATTGGTTGTTGGTGTTAGGTTGGTTCCCTTGGGGTTCGTTAGGTTGATTACTTTGGTTACCCTTGTTACCCTTCTCCTTATTCTTTTTCTTCAAATTTTCGAGATTGGTTGCACTTTGTTGTACATAAACTTGACCCTGAGGGGGCGGTGGCTGCTAGGGCTGAGGATGCATGGGAGGCTGCAGCACTAATGCTTGAGGGGTTGGGGCACTCAACGGTGCATAGGTGTGAAGGGGAAACGGTCTGGTAGATAGGTTGAGCACTAGCTAGCCCTAACATATGTTGATGTGGTTGGGTGAATGAATATGATGTGCTTTGTCCTGAATAGATGTTGTTGGCAGGAGGGGTATGAGTGTTGGAGGAACTGGTGCCCCCATACGGATAGCCATAACTCTATTGAGTATATGGTGAAGGATGTGAAATAGCTTCAACAGTATCGTCGGTGGCGTGAGATACCCTCAGTGCATTGGCACCACCAGGACGAGGGAGGTTTGGTAAAAAGGTATAGACATAACTAGATTGAGCATAAATCAAGTCATATCTCAGAGCCGTTTGGAGAGCCTCCTCCTCTGTCTGAGGAAAATGAGATGCGACATCTTTGGTAATAGGCGCTAAAATAATCCTCAGAAACCAATAGAGGTAAACATGGTCTTCAAAGGGCGGATCATGCCAAATGCTCCTCCTTCTACGTCATTCCTCGACATGATAAAAAAGAAGGGTGGTAGAGGACTGAATAAATGTAGTCAAGAGCACTGTACTGGTGTTGTATCATAGAGGTAACTGAAAATATGAAAGGAATGCTTTAGCAAGCGTCACGAAAGTGGAATGAGAAGCAGTGGGTTGGTCAATGTACCACTTTGTAGAATCCCTAGTGAGCGTGCGTTGGAACAACCAAAGATGAATGGATTCATTGGTGATGGACTTAGATAAACACCACATATGGAAGGAGTAGACTGATTAGTGAGGTCCTCTCCAGAGTTACCCTGAAACTTGGGAATGTTTGAGGGAAGCTTAGTTGGCATAGTTGGCCAACCAGCATCATAGCGTATAGGGTCGTTAATCAACTAGATAAAATATGGGAGAATTAACCTAGACATGAAAGGTAGAAATAGAGCTACTAGATTGGTTCCTGTAACAGTTCCGCTAGATGTGACAACCAAGGTAGAACCAGGGCCAACACCAGGTTAGTTTCCTGCACTTGCAGTGGGTCCTGACATGATGATGGTATGCAGTGAAGGACGCTTGGAATCAGATGAACCAGAAGAAGAGTTCGTATAGGGACTCAGGGGATGAATAACTCAAACCTTGCAGGGAAGAGTAATATGTCCAAGCAAAAACTGAGGATGAATGCCTAAGAGTCTCTTCGATAAACGCCTTGGTGGTGCAATGGTTACAAGACACAAGGGACACGAAAATGGTGAAGGGAGATAAACAAAATGTGTTTGTCTCTATTTGGGGAGATAAATTAATTAAGTCTTGGCTTGGTGGTGCAAATCAAGCACCCTTCTCTTTAGGTGTGCTTATGTGTGCAAGTTTGTTTATTAATTAAGCCCATATCTTGTTTGAAAAAGGAAAAAGATTGCTGAAATAAACTAAAATTAGAAATATAAAATGAACAACAAATCAACTATCTAAACCCCACCCAATCTTGGTTTGCAAACATTACGCTTGTTGGCGGTGAAATTAACTGAAAACACACAAAAAAGGCCAAGAGATCTAAGCATCAATGTGACTAGGATCAAATGACACTATGCTACTGGAAAGTGGTGCACCAACAACAACAAACCAGTGAGGAAATTCATTTTAAAAGATAGGGAGATGGGTGTGAAACCTAGTGAAAATAGTGGCACCTGAAGGAAAATGACCAAACAAGGTTCAAGAGGGAACTTTGGATGAAAACAACTTATCTTTAAAGATCTGAAAAAGGAAGGTACAAATCTGGAAAATATGGCTGAAAGCTTTGCAAAAACTCAGATTTCTTACTTAGCTAAAATCCTCCTATAAAGGTGGAAGCATACTCGAAGCCCTAAGGGGCTAAATTCCACTTTGACGAGTGAAACATAGTAGATCAATGCCTAAGAAGGCTAAGATAGTGGTCAACCAACGTAGCACATTGCTCTCGGAAAAACCCAAAAAAAGATCAGAAAAATTCCTGGAAAACCCTAAAATCGTAGGTATTGACCTAATTTCAGGGATATTGCACTTTTTGGGCCAGAAAGTGCATTCTGGACCTCCAGATCACAATTTTGGGGTAGAAAAGTGTAATTTTTGCTCCTTAGTTCTCGGGCAGCAAGTCTTAGAAAAATTTGTTGTCTCTATCACGGCTAGTTCCTGTGACCTGCGGAAATTAGAAGAAAACTTGTGGAAGCTACAAATTTGGCTGATCTAGGGTTAGAATGCTACTAAACAAGATTAATAGACTGAAAAAAGAAAAACCCTAAGCTGAAAACTGAAGGTCACCCAGGTTTTTGAATCAGAATTAAAAACGCAATGGAGTCGTAATCTGTTGGCGACAATCAGAAAGTCCCCATTGGAGTCACCATCTGTTGGGGTTTTTTTGTTATTGAGAGTGTATGAAAAGAAATCACTTTAGACTGTGGATGAAAAATAGCCTCAATAGTGAAAATGGTTGTTAAATAGTGTAGATCTGTAGCAAAGATAGAAACAAAACCTACCAAAGCCTTGATCTATGCAACAGAAATAGTTAAACGACAGAATGGAATAAAAAATAAGCATAAGTAACTCCAATAATCCAATGGAAACCAGATATATAAAGAATATATTTATTAAACAACACCTATGAAGGGAAAAAATAATGTTACTAGTCCCCCTCTATGGGATGGGTTCTTAGCTATCCTCAATGTCTTCAGATTTTGTAGAGTCTCTCTCCTGTATAATGTCTAAAACCCAGCAAATAAAATTTTTGAACTCAATGAGAACTCAAAACGAAAAAGAATATGGTGTGCGAAAATGATAATAATCAGAGCTACAACAGTGAGTGCAATAATGAAAACGATCAAAAGTGGATAATGAATGTAAAACCCTTCTATTTATAACAAAATATTAGGTTATTCTTGAATAATGGGAAATAATAAAATATTATTAACCAAATTCTAGAATTAACCATTTGGAATATTTTATTATATTTGGTTGGAGGGAAAAAATATTTAAATTGGTTAACTACTTTTAGTTAGAAATAATAAATAAATAAATGATTTATTTATCATCTCAAGGAATATGGTTAAGGAATAATAAACAAATAATCATTTATTTAAGTATTCCAAGGGGATTTAGTCAAACTTGACAAGGAATAACAACTAATTAGTGATTAATTAATTATTCTTAGAGAAAAGTAAGATAATTAATGATTTATCTATTTATTTCTCATAAATGGGTCAAATATGACAAGGAATATTAGCTAAACATGTAGAAATTTTGAATAATAAACACTTATTCATAGACATTATCTCAATTATACACTATTGCGGAATACATGCATAATACATAACCTCCTCTACGTTGATCATCAATTTAGCAGCATTAAAAACAATGAAACATCAATCGCATGCACACATTAACATAGTATGTAACCCGGGGAAAGCTTACAGCTGAAAACCCCACACTATCTATATATTAATGATTGAGAACATGTAACAATATATAGTACAATACTCCTCACAAGTATCCAACACTATCTCCACCTGTTACACACAAAACTAGCTCAGATCCGAACAAGTCACAGGTTCAAATCTCCTCCGCTGCTTTGCTTGCCTCTATTGCACAATGCCAAGTGAAAATCACGTGAGCACAAGCTATTTCACTGGGCATATACTGCGCAATCCTCATGGGCATACTCAATCCATTGATTGTGGAAGATCCCATGCACAACTATAGTCACAACTGATAGCAATCTCAACCTCTAACACCTGTCTCCCCTGAACTATACATGCACTGAGTTAACTGATGTATTCTTCAGTTGCTTTATGAGTTAATAATTAGTGAATTAATTTAATCAATTAATTCACATCACTCATCACTAGTCTGTTTTCAATTAGACTAATTACAACTAGTTTAACCAAGTCAAACTGAACACAACTCCATCAACTCCACAATCAACTCCACAGAACTCACATGCATGAGTTCTAACTGAAGTCCTCCATGCAATAGCTCAACTGACCCACAAAAAAAGCATATTTCCTTCTGACAGCTGCATGTGCTACGTTTCTAGCTCAAACTGAAGTGCTCCAAGAGGATAAGATAATGTTTATAGTCTAAATATTATCATGAGACAATAATATTTGACTTTTCTATTTTTAGCCTGGCAGTCTAAAAATAGACTCTGATCACTCCGTTGTGAACCAGAAATAGAAGTCCATCTATTTTTCCCAACATGACCAATCATCCATAAACAACATCTTGCAACTCATAGACCATGATCCATATGTCTAAAAATAGACATAGTCTAAAAATATACTTTGTGCCAAAAATACCCTGCAGGCCCACTTAGTGGAGGCGACTTCTTTCCACTAAGCTCCATCATCTTTTTGCATTCTCAACACTCCCTCTCAACAAGATATGGATTATCAGAAACCCCTATCCTGCCTCGGTGGTATTCGAATTTACTCCTAGTGAGCGCCTTCGTCAAGATATCAGCATCCTGATCCTCCATTGGAATGTATGAAAGTAACATGATTCTCTGTTGCACACAATCTCTGATATGATGGTACCTGATGTCAATGTGCTTAGATCTATCATGAAATATAGGATTAGCCAAGAGTTTAATGCAACTCTAGTTATCACAGTAAATCACAGTAGGCTCCAAGTAAGAATCGAACAAATCGACCAGGATCTTCCTCATCCATATAGCCTCGCATGCAGCCAAACTTGTTGCCATATACTCGGCCTCTGCTGAACTGAGTGCCACAGATCTCTGCTTCCTGCTGTACCAAGAAACTGCTATTAACCCAATACTGAAGACCCCTCCTGATGTGATCTTTCTGTCCGTTGGGCTCCTTGCCCAATCTGCATTCGTGAAGCCACATAGCTTCACCTCATCCTCCTGTCTGTACCACAATCCATATCCCGATGTGCCTCTCAAATAACGCAATACATGCTTGCCTGCCTTCCAGAAGAGCTTGGTAGGCTTAACCATAGCTTGTGAAAGCTGGTTAACAGCATAGCATATATCGGGTCGTGTATTGACCACATACATAAGCGACCCCACCAACTGTTGACAAATAGTGGCATCCACTTCTTTTGCCGAAGTGGCATCCTCCTTCCTCCAACCTCCAGGAAGAGGAGTATCAACAGGCTTGCAGCCATGCATGTTGAACTTCTCCAGTATCTCCCAAGCATACTTACCCTGAGAAACAAATAGTCCATCACTGTGCTGCCAAACTTCCAATCCCAGGAAATAATGAAGGAGGCCCAAATCCTTCATCTCAAACTCCTTAGCAAGATCATCCTTGCATGAAAGTATCAACAGCTTATCACCCGTTAGAATCAAATCATCTACATAAAGTACAATGATAAGCAACTTACCCTCCACCACAATCTAGTATAGGTTAGGATCCGCCTCACTCTTGGAGAATCCAAGTCCAGTGAAATAACTGTCTATCTGTGTGTACCAAGCACGTGGTGCTTGTTTCAATCTATATAGTGCTCTCTTGAGCCTGCACACATGCGACTCGCTGCTAAAGATCTCAAAACCTTCGGGGTGTTCTATGTACACCTCCTCTTCAATGACTTCGTTGAGGAATGCAGTCTTCACATCCATCTGATGAATGTGCCACCCCATCTGCACTGAGAGAGCAAGAATCATCCGTATGGAAGAATACCTTGCGACATGTGCAAAGGTCTCCTCATAATCGATCCCCTCTATCTGTGAAAAGCCTCAGGCAACAAATCTTGCCTTGTACTTCTCCACACTCCTGTTAGCTGCCTGCTTAACTTTGTAGATCCATCTCGAACGCACCACTGATTTCCCTTCCAGTCTAGGAACAATCTCCCATTCATTGTTTTTGACAATAGAATCATACTCTTTAACCATGGCATCTACCCATGCGGGATCCTCCACAGCTTCCTCGAAAGACGATGGCTTAGTGACAACACATTTTCTCATAAGAGCCATGTATCCAGTGTACCGATTAGGTGACTATCTCTGCTTGCATTGGGCTGTAGGTGGTCCTACAACTTTCTCTGCATCTTGAGCCAGTCGCTTAACTTCTGTCAAGCGCTTTCGCCATCTGATGGTTGGCGCTGCATGAGTGGTCTCTTCGACTCCATGAACCTCGTTCTGTGGCTGATCCACGTCCTGAAGCTCATCCTTAGGAACTAATAGCTCCTCATCTGCATGCAAGTGTGGCTCCCTCTCAAGTGAACACTTCATGGTCGTATTAGTGTACCCCACAAATATCCCAACCTCTGCGGTCAGCTCCAACTTCTTCCCGGCATCCTTCGTCACATGCATGTAAACGTTAGCACCAAAAATCCTCAAATGAGAAAGATCAGGCTTCTTACCAGAATAAGCCTCCTTGGGTGTACTCATGCCAAGTATCCTGTGAGGACAACGGTTCTGCACATAAACTGTTGTATTGCATGCTTCTGCCCACAAGTGAAGGGGTAGGCCCTGATCATGCAACATCACCCATGCAGCACCCATGATCGTTCTGTTCTTCTACTCAGCAACCCCGTTCTGTTGTGGGTTATGGGGAGCTATGAGCTCTCTTCGAATCCCTTCTGCACTGTAGAAATCCTTGAACTTGCCAGAGATGTATTCACCACCATTGTCGCTCCTAAGAGCCTTCACCTTCTTCCCCGACTCCTTCTCGACCAATGCTTTGAACTCACAGAACTTTGAGTATGTCTCGCTCTTCTTCTGCATGAAGAAGATCCAGCACTTACGAGAGAAATCATCAACAAAGATCACATAATACCTGTGTTTTGCTGTCGAAGCTACTGAGAAAGCACCACACACGTCTATTTGAATTCTCTCAAGGATCTTCGTGGCGAGACTATCCTTCTCGTGAAAGGTGGCTTTCACAAACTTTCCCAAAGTACACCCCTTGCACTGATCTGACTACGCAAGAGTGCCTTTAGGAAGCCCTGTAGTGATCTGCTGCAATATCTTCAAGGCTCCATGGTGAAGGTGACCCAATCTCCTGTGCCACAGCTCGCCATCATCCCGGCTCACCAATCCTTCTGCCTTGCATGCCATTACTACGCATCCATATACATGCAACTGATAAAGGTTCCTCACTCGAACCCCTATCTTCTGTGTTTCTCCAGTTGTCTTGCTGTGCAGGAAAGCCTTTCCCTTGCTGAAAACAACATCATATCCCTTGTCTTCTAACATCGCCACAGAGATAAGATTCTTCTTCAATCCTGGAACATGCATCACTTCCTTCAATACGATTTACTAGACTCCCTCTCAAAGGAAATGGTACCGATACCGTTCGCACTGTATCTACCATCATCGCCCATCTCAATGTGCACTCCAAGATCTTTGTCCTCCAGATTAGAAAACAAATCTCGATCTCCTGTCATGTGAAAAGACACACCACTGTCCAAGAACCACACCAATCCCATCACACTTGAAACCAAGCATGCGATCAATGAAAAATCAAGCTCAAACCGCGAGGCTAGAGCCTCTCCTGCTGTAGATCCAGTAGCTTGCTTGTTCTTCTTCTTCTGCGGACAATTAGTGGCATAGTGTCCGTGCTGGTGACAGTGAAAGCACTTCACCTTGGACATGTCCTGCTTCTTGCCTTTCGCACTAGACTGAGAAGCTTTCTTGTTCTTCCCCTTCTTTGCTTTGGCAACCAAAGCGCAATTTTCTTCATCAGTTCCCTTTGATGAAGATCCGTCCCTGGTATTTCGCCTGATCTCCTCCTGCATAAGATCTGACCAAAGTCTCTCCCATCCTGGCAATTTCTCCCAACCATTGACAGAGTCCTGATAGGAATGCCAACTCTTCCGAAGACCAAGGAGAGCCAAGCTCACCAAGTCCTCATCATCGACAGTCACCCCCACAATTCCCAGCTCATCTCTACACTTAGTGAACTTCGTGAGATACTTGGGCATACTGTCTCCCTTCTCACATTTGATGTTTCTGAGTTTGTCCTTGAGCGCCAGCTTCCTCTGATTGCTCTTGGTTTGGAATAGATCTGTCAATGCTTTCGACATCAAGTATGGAGAAGCCTTTCCATGTAGGCTGGAGACAATGTGATCCTTCACGCCCTCCAACAGAATCCTTCCACACTTTGCTGTCTTCTTTTGCCAAGCATCAACCTGCACAGTATCAGTAGGCTTTGGGACATCAACCTCTATGAACTCCTTTAGCCTGTTATCATCTAACACTGCCTCCGTCCTATCCTTCCATGCAATATAGTTCGAGCTACCCTGAAGAGCATACTCCAATTGCAATCCGTTGAAAGACATTGCCAAGTTGATACCAAGAAAATGCTGCTGCAAATTCGAATTCCACCAGCTCCAAACTCAACCACCTCTGATCTAGAATTCATGAGAACAAAGTATTTCTCGTACAGAGATTGACTATATGGGATTTTACCGAATATCTCACCTTCCAAAGGAAGGATGAATCCAGAGGCTACCTGACCTGATTACAGACTCTTCCTGAAGAAATAAAATGTAAACACTTTCTGAATAGTAGATCTGATGATCAATAGCTCTGATACCATGTAGAAATTTTGAATAATAAACACTTATTCACAGAGATTATCCCGATTATACACTATTGCGGAATACATGCATAATACATAACCTCCTCTACGTTCATCAATTTAGCAGCATTAAAAACAATGAAACATCAATCGCATGCACACATTAACACAATATGTAACCCGGGGAAAGATTATAGCTGAAAACCCCACACTATCTGTATATTAATGATTGAGAACATGTAACAATATATAGTACAATACTCGTCACAAGTATCCAACACTATCTCCACCTGTTACACACAAAACTAGCTCAGATCCGAACAAGTCACAAGTTCAAATCTCCTCCCCTGCTTTGCCTGCCTCTATTGCACAATGCCAAGTGAAAATCACGTGAGCATAGGCTATTTCACTAGGCATATACTGCACAATCCTCATGGGCATACTCAATCCATTGATTGTGCAAGATCTCATGCACAACTATAGTCACAACTGATAGCAATCTCAACCTCTAACACCTGTCTCCACTGAACTGTACATGCACTGAGTTAACTGATGTATTCTTCAGTTGCTTTATGAGTTAAAAATTAGTGAATTAATTTAATCAATTAATTCACATCACTCATCACTAGTCTATTTGCAGTTAGACTAATTACAACTAGTTTAACCAAGTCAAACTGAACACAACTCCATCAACTCCACAGAACTCACATGCATGAGTTCTAATTGAAGTCCTCCATGCAATAGCTCAACTGACCCACAAGAAAAGCGTATTTCCTTCTGACAGCTGCATGTGCCACATCTATAGCTCAAACTAAAGTGCTCCAAGAGGATAAGATAATGTTTATAGTCTAAATATTATTATGAGACAATAATATTTGACTTTTCTATTTTTAGCCTGGCAGTCTAAAAATAGACTCTGATCACTCCGTTGTGAACCAAAAATAGAAGTCCATCTATTTTTCCCAACATGACCAATCATCCATAAACAGCATCTTGCAACTCATAGACCATGATCCATATGTCTAAAAATAGACTTTGCGCCAAAAATACCCTGCGGGCCCACTTAGTGAAGGCGACTTCTTTCCACTAAGCTCCATAATCTTGTTGCATTCTCAACAAAACAATGGTTTAATTAATTATTCTTAGAAGATAGTTAAATAAATAATGATTTATTTAATTATTCTTCATGGGTTTAACCAAAAATAACTTAACAAAACAAATGTGGTTTATTAAGTAATATCTGATAGTGAAAGCAATTTTACTATGGTAAAAAATTGGTCCTACATGGTGTACTTCGATCTACCTAGTAAATTATGGCTAGATGATCAATGTTTTGGTGATAACATTTGCAATTGCTACAGGAGGGCCAAGAGGAGCTACATGAAAAGTTGGGAGGAAAAAAGGGAGTCACAGTGGCTCAATATTGCCTCAAAATATTCATGCACACCAAGCATTTCTCTGATAAGAAGTAAGTGACACCCTCCTTCTTTGTTTCTACAACCAATTGCATGAGAAGGCTACTTGAAATTATGAGCCTATAACAGTCAATTGATCAGTAGGAGGTATTTTTTAAGTTTGTTGTGGTTAAGAGAAGAAAACAATAGTTTGGTTTATATCATTTTGAGCACCCTTCTTCCTCACCACTACCAAGCACTTTACCACTGTTTCACCACTGAGGTTGTTTAAAAAAATTCTGAATTCCACACCTACATAGCAGCAAGGAGTAATAGAGAAGAAATAGGGGGAGGATTTAATAGAAGGGAACCCTTAAACACCAGGAGAATTCACGAGAACCCTCCTATATTTGACATCTTCAGAAGACACTGATGGCTGGGTTTCTTTGAGTTGCTGAAGGGGTATGATGATGATCTTTCCCATGAATTTTCCATGGAATTACACTCTCAAGAGGAAGACAATGCTACAATTGTTGTTAGAGGGTTGGTCATCTCTCTCAGTCTTGAAACTATCAGCAGAGTGACCACATTACCTCTAGGAATTAGATGGATCAAAGAAGACAAGCAAGTACGAGTCACATTTAGGAAAAACTTCTTCCTTTCAAAAGAGAAGCCTATAGAAGACAAGAATGGAGTGAGAAGAGAAAGTCTGCCTTACCCTTGGGATGAGGTAGCTTACCATATCCTTAAATATATATCTTGTGAAGGGAGATTAAGTGTGGTTTAGCCTACCACTTCAGGCTACTCCAAGAGATAAGATTCAAGGTAGAATTACCCCTTTCTCAAAGACTTAGTGTCCCTCATTTCCTCCTGCAGTCAATCATGGAGAGGATTCAAAAGGTAAGGGAAGGCAAACACCAACATTTAGCTCACCATGGCCTTGTCAAGTTGATAGTGGTGGATGATATGAACCACTTGAGAATACTTGTCATATGGAACAAATTTATGGACATGGATAGGGAGACTTTCATAGAAACACAAGCCCTCACCCCAAGAGAGACTCTAGCCTCTAGTATTGGAGGAAGAGAAGGAGAAACAGAGGAAGAAGAAGGAACAAATACAGAGGAGGAAGTGGCAGTAAGAACAAAAGAAGAAGAAAGAAAATCAGAGGAAAAAGAGGCAACAGAGATAGAGGAAGGAAAAGTAGATATGAAAGGAGAAGAGGGGTAGATGAAGGGAGAATAAAGAGTAATCTGTGCAGAGACTTATCCACCCCAAGGAGTAGAAGACATTGAATAAGAAGTAGCTACAACATTAGATACATAGGGAACTTGTGTCAAGCTCAAGAGGAAGCAATCAAGACCAAGTCAAATGTATTTTAGAACCCGAAATAGAACTAGAATTAGACAAGGGAAGCCACAAACTCCTACAAAGGTTCCTATAATTATTTATGAGTCACTTAGGAAAAAGGAAGAAATAGGACCTAGTGAAGGAAAAATTGAGGAGGTCACTCCTAAAAATAAAACCAAGTCACTTATAACTCTTATGATTAGGCCTACCACTAGGTTTTTCACCTTCAATAATCCAAGGATACAATCTACCTTTGAGGAAGAAGAAAAAGACAAGTCGTAGGAGGATTAGGGTTTACTATAGGAGAGCTAGGGTTTTCTACAAGAGCGGTAGAGTCTGCTACGGGTAGGACAAGGGAAGCTATAGGAGCACAAGAAATAGTTACAAAAGGAAGCCACCACCTCAAATATTGTGGGAAAATACCTACAAGAGCTCCAAGAACCTATCCCATGACCTAGCTTGGGATCCTCCTACAAATTCATTAGAGGAAGGATTATCCCTGAAAAATTTGCAATCCCATTCCTTTATGAGCTGGAGATAGAGAGAGGTAGAAGCCATAGGTGGATGAAAATTACTAAATCTAAGAATGTGGAGGATGTAGGCCTCATGGAAGAGAAGGTCATTGAAATGGGAAAAGAGTTAAGTGATTTGAGAATGAGAGAGTCTAGGCTGAAGGATAAACTATAGGCAGAAAACATGAGGTTGAAGGAGAGGCTATATGAGAAAGAAGAAACAATTGCCACCATGGAAAGTTTATGAAAGCCCTACAATGAAGAAAACCATCAAATTCTTATGCCCTCTTTCTCAAAGAACAGTGGTTTCAATTTCAAATAAAAAATTTGGCACAATATGGATCTCTGCCTTTTCAGGACTACAAGAAGTTCATTGAATTTTGCAACCAAACTAACATGGAAGATAGGGAAAAATTGGCTAAATTTTATATGCACAACCTCACTTTGACAAATATGAATTTTTGGGATCCCAATTCAAGATTGGGAGATATGCAGTTGACAGATTTAGCATTCTGGATGACTCATGAAGAGACAAGAGTCGAGGAGGTGAAAAAGGTAATGGAAAAAGAGGAGAAGGAACCATTGTAGATGAGAGAAAAGCTAGTGAGCCCTAAGGCTATCATTAGCAACCAGAGCCTCATCTCCAATGATGCTTCATTAGCACCCAAATATATTTCTACCCAGGAGTAAGCCATTATACACTTTGAATTCACATTTAGGATGTTGGGAACAAAAAGTCTACAATCTTGCCAAAGGAGATGACATGCCATATCCCACAACCTACAGATCAGAGAGTGTGACTCTCCTGAAAGGCTAAGTAATTCCTTGGAGATAATACCATTGTACAAGATGATCATGTAGAGAATGAATATCAGGTGGATATGACTCAAAATAAAACTACCCTTTCTACTAGGCTTATAAGAAGGAAGCGGTGAAGTAGAAGAGAAAAAGGAGTGGACAAATATAGAGAGGAATGTAGGCTTTTACCCATAAGAGGGCACACCATCTGAGGAGCCTTGGGATGTCAAGGAGGCCACCAAACTCATGAAAGAGCTTCACATGGATGACTGAGTTACTCAGAGGATAAGGAACAACTTCAATAGGGGGGTAATGATGAGTCCCATTGATAGTTATATTTTGAAGATCATTATGCCATCTTCCAACCTTAAAACTATCCTTCTCTTACATTAATTAACATTTTCTTTTATATTATGCTTAGTAATAGGAGTAAAAGGTATGTGTCATAATGTGGTTTAATTACAGGAAAATGAAGACATTTTTAAGCTATTACTATGTAGGGGATTGATGGAGACAACTAGGAAAGAATCTATGGGGTTTTTCCACCTCTTTAACTCCTTAAAACCAACTTGGGATCACAATATCCTCTCTCACAAGTTCAAATTCATTGGCAATTGTGTGACTCCTTGTCCAAGTGAAGACCAAGAGGGACAAGATCCACCATTTTTGAGATCAAGGAGGGAACCACTCCTACTTTCAATGGAGCTACTTCAGTTGCCCTTTTGTATAAATAAACTAGAAGAAGAGCACATTAGGATTCAAAGTTTTTGTTCAGATAGGTGTAGAACATTGTTACTTTTAACATTTATGTGATGTATTAAACCTACACTTTTTGATAATGAGAAGTTGGATTTTAAGTTGCATATGAGATAGTTTCAGAGGGCCAAGACCCTTGGGTTTGGGCCCAAATTAGAGGCTTTGGTCCCTCTTTTTGTAATTATGTTTCTACTTAATTCCAAGCAGTTCACAATTTCTTGCATTTAAGTGGAGATTAATCTATAAAATCTCATGGTTTCAGCCTCTACATCACCTCTCTTGTGGGAGAATGAGTGGAAGGATTCACAACCACAGACAAAAAATATTTTGTTTATGATTTCTTGGAAATATATTAGTGTTAGTTGTCCTGTTTTACATTTTCTTTCTGTATCTTAGAAGTCAATTTAGTTATTAGATCATTGTTATGGCATAAATTAGATGTTATTTAAATTTAACTCATTTTCTCCATCATAAGTTATCTCATTTTGTTAATTATAAATGGATGAATGCATGTGATTGAATGCAGGGTTGTGTTTATCTACAAGGAAAGGAACCTTTACCAGCTCCATCTTGAGCTCCTTCATCTTGTCTTTACACTTCCAAATTCTATCCCAAAACCCTGTTTATAAGTCATTTTTCCTAGTATACTGAGAGCACTTATCCTAGTGTAAGACATGCCTCTAAGAGGTCTTGATCTTGGCTAGGGGCTCAAACCAACCTCCCTCCATTTTCTTAAACTGCCATCCACCTCTCCATACCCTCAAGACAACATTTTTACCTTAAAAAACCACTCAAGATGCCCTCCTGTAGCATTACATGCCTTCGTGTAGCATTATAGGCCTCCTGCAGCAATATCTTGTAGCGGACCTATAACATCAATTTCCTTCATCGATTTTGATCCCCACTACAAATTTGACTTAGTCTAGATGGATAATGACCCCAACTATGATTTTGTGATCCGGGGAAGCTCCTAGGCAACTCCAACCCTTCCTTTTCTTCATTGAAAAAATAGAGTAGATTTAGTTTCTTTATCACAAGTATGATGCAAGTAGGTTATTGATTTATAAGAAAGTGTGAACTAGGTAGAAGGTACATGCAATTATGATTGGTAGTTTGATGAATTATGAAAGATAAATTAGTTTCCTTTCTGCAAGTAGATTTTGTAGTTTGATGAATTATTAAAGATAAAATAACTTTCTTTCTACAAGTAGATTATCCTTTGTCCTTTCATGAATTGATTAGTTAACATTTACAAGTTGAGTCATTGAAATTTCTACTTTCATAGATAGAAGCAATTTCCAATTGTACCTTTTCCAGTAAGATTTTATTCTAATTTAGTAGGAGGAAGGGTGTATGAGCACTTTTGATCTAATGTCATAACTGAGGGTGGCATGGCTAGAATCCTATCTACTATGCATAGAGCACTGTCACTTAATTGTTTGTATAAACCCCAGGTTGATAATTTAAGTTGAGGAGCCCTTGTGAGTTGCAACATTCTCGGTGTAATACTAGGGCCCACTAGTTTGCATAAAAAATAAATTTCTCAGGTCACTACCCTCGACTGCATGCAGGGGGATATCACCCCACTGTAATCCCCCCAACAGGGGGGGCTTCTGCCCCCTCTATGACCCCCTCATCATGCCCGATGTAACATACAACACGTGGTGTTATTCGTCGAAATAATATAACACACACCCAACATTCTCCAACTTATTGTTTTCTTTCCACACAAAGGGTCATAGAAGAGTTTAGTCATTTTTCCAGCCCTGCAACGCCCATTGTTTCTATACACCAATAAATATTCTCAGTGCTCATAGACTTCGTCAATGCATTTGCAACATTCTTCGAAGTGTCCACATTTACTAGCAACACCCTTTTGTCCTCAACCATATCCCTCATAAAGTGATACTGAACATCAATGTGCTTTGTCTTTGAATATTAAATAGGGTTCTTTGCCAAGAAAATTTCACTTTGGTTGTCACAGTATATTCTTATAGCTCATTTTAGCAACCCCATACTTGAACATAATATATGCAACCAAATTGCTTCCTTTCTTGCATGTATTCTACCTTTGTAGTTGGAAGTGCCACTACATATTGTCTCTTTCTAATCCAAATGAATTCTCCTCCAAATAGGTTAAACACATACCTACCTGTAGATATTCTCTGATCCATATCTCTAGCCAAGTATGCATCAACAAAGCCATGGATTTCCAAAACTCTATCCAATCTTGGTATCCTTGGTAGCACAAACCATAATAACTAATGTCACAAAAATACCTGAAAAATCTATTTCACTATTGTCCAATGCTCCTTCCTTTGTTTTGACAGAAACTTGGTCAATACTCCCATTTCATGTGTAATGTCTAGTCTAGTATAGACCATTGCATACATTAGGCTACAAACTGCACTTGCATATGGAACACGGGACATGTCCTCTTCCTCTTCTTGTGTCTTAGGACATTGTTCAACAAATAACTTTACACCTACATGAATAGGAAACTTCATTGGTATACTATCTTTCATATTAAACCCTTGCACTATTGTCTCAACATACTTCCTCTAGTTTAACCAAAGCTTCTTGTTTTCCCAATCTCATTTAATTTTCATGCTCAAAATATAGTTTGTAGCACCAAGATCCTTCATATCAAATTTGGAGGAAAATTGGGTCTTAAAATCCAAGATAATTTCTTTATTATTTTCAATCACCAACATATCATCCACATATAATACCAAATAAATAAAATGATCACCAATTAATTTAAAATACACACAATTATCTTCTTTTCTTCTTGTGAAGCCAAGTCACCGTATATATGTATCAAATTTATGATATCTCATCCTTGGTGACTATTTTAACCCATACAGATACCTTTTAACCTGTATACTAGTTCTTTCTTACCCTTCACCGCAAAGCCTTCTGGTTGTTTCATGTATATCTCTTCTTCCAGATCCCCATGTAGAAACATTGTCTTCAAATCCATCAATTCTACCTCAAAATCAAAAGCAACAACAACAAATAAAATTACTCTAATAGAAGCTAACTTGAAAACAGGAGAAAAAATATCACCGAAATCAATTCCCAACACCTATGAATAACCTTTTTCTACCAACCAAGATTTTTATTTCTCTACCTTGCCTACTACATTCATGTTCTTCTTAAAAACCTATTTTATACCAATGGGCTTCCTTCCAGCCAACAAATCCACTAGATCTGAAGCCTCATTTTTTTCCAAAGATGCCATTTCATCAACCATTACCACTATCCATAGTTTTCCAATCCCTAACAGTTATGGGATCATCTCAGTAATAGATAAAGAAAATTTTGAACAAAAATAAAATGGACTATACCTTTACGGATTCCTTCTCTCTCGAAATGATCTTCTCAAAACTGGAGTATGTGGCTCTTCCTCTCGGAATTCTTGTTTTGTTGTAGAGTCTGATTCTTCTTCCTTTTGTTCAAACTCTATCTTCTCAGGTTCCTTTGGTAGCACTTCATGTTTAATAACATATTTCACCTCTCTAAATACCACATCCCAACTGTAAACAACCTTCCTTATTTTTGGTTTCCAAAGCTTTTAACTTTTTAAATCATCCTTATACACAATAAAGATGCACCTTTCGGATTTACTATCCAAATTGGTTATTTTATCCTTTGGAAGATGTACATAAGCATCAAAATAAAATACCATCAAATGTTAAAGAGAGGGTTTCTTACCAGTCCATACCGCATGTGGAGTCTTATCCTCCAACGCTGATGAAGGTGATTTGTTAAATAGATAACATGCAATATCCATTTCCTCTTCATAGAATTCCTGCCTTAATCCTGCACCATGGAACATGATTCTTGCCTTTTCCATCAATGCCCTATTCATTATTTTTGTAACACCATTTTGCTGAGGTGTGTATGGAGTATTCTTCTTTTGTGTTATACCAGACTTATTAAAGAACTCTTCAGATTCCTTCTTGCAAAACTCTCCACCATTATATGTCCTCAACACCCTAATCCTCTTCTCTGTCTAATTTTCCACCAGATCCTTAAATTCTTTAAACATGTCAAAGACTTCAGATTTCTTCCTGAGGAAATATATCCATGTATTCCTCCAGAAGTCATTTATAAATGAGACATAGTAATCAAAATTACCTAGTGATGGAATTGACATAAGTCAAAACACATCACTGTGTACAAGCACTAATATCCCTTTTTCCCTTTTAGAACCTGAGGGAAAACTCACCCGATTCCATTTCTGATATAAACAATGTTCAAAAAAATCGAAAATCTAGAGAAAAATTAGACATACCTTCAATCATACCATTACCATGCAGTATTTGAAGGCCCTTATCTCCAATATGTCCAAGATTTTGATGCTATATCATGATCCTTTCTCTAGAGACCACTAGATTTTCTGCTCCACTTTCAGGAATCACAAAATTGTTGTACCCATAAATAACAGTGCTACCCAAAATCTTGTAAAAAATTCCAATATTAACTCCCCAAATCAATACCATTTCTCCCCAAACCATTTTGCATGTATCTTTCTCGAATAATTTTTTTACACCTGCGTCATCCATCTTGCTTACATAAATCAAATTTTTGGCCAATCTAGGAGTATGAAAAACAACAGGAAGTGTTCTAACCCTTCCACCTTGAAACGTCAACTTGAATTTTCCACGCCCGATGATTCTAGCCTTCCTATCATCCACTAAGAATACATCACCACCATCATATTTCTCATACTCGCAGAACCACTCCCTATGGGGAGTGAAGTGAAAGGATACACGCGAGTCAATAATCCATGCCTCATGATCTACATGTGTACTTGAAGAAGAAGGCAAGTACGCATCCCCATCTTGATCTCAGGTGGTTTTCACCTCTATAGAAGGAGAATCATTAGATCCCCTTCCTTTCTCAGGATTTTAGATTTACAATCCTTTTTGCAGTGCCCTTATTTTCCACATTTCTAGCATACCTTTACAGGTTTTCCTGTAGCTTTAGATCTCCCTCTAGAGTTAGATCTCCCACTTGAGGATTCTTTTTTTTTTATTTTTTTTTATTTTCATTTTTACTTTTTACTTTTATTTTCATTTTATTTTTTGTTTTGAGACCTTCCTCTTAAAAACAGTGCATCTCCATTTCGACTCACCATATTTTTCCATTGCATCTCCTTGGACAACAAGGATGAGACTATTTCATCAAAATTCAATGTACTTGTATTGCTACCTATAACAACAACTAGACTATCCCACAAATATTATAGAGAACAAAACAAACTGATGCACTTATCTTCATCTAACACTTTTATGTCAACAGATAACAATTGGCTTACCATAGTATTAAAGGAGTTTAGATGTTTGTTACCGAGTCTCCATCCTTCATCCTTAGGTTATACAAATTTTTCCGCATGAAGATTTTGTTCACCCAAGAATTAGATTGGTACAAAATCCCTAACTCATCCCACAAATCCTTTGTTGTAAATTCCCTTGATACGTTCAATAGTACTCAATCTAAGATACAAAATCGTATTATTCTCTTTGCCTTCCGATCCAAATTTTCCCAGTATTTTATTGACATTATCGTTGGTTCAGTACCTAGATCTACGATGATCCACTGATTTTTATCCACCAATAGATCCGCCATCTTGAGGTTCCACAATTGAAAAATTTGTTCGTTGAATTTCTCGATCTCTATCTTTCGATTTTTCACCATCTTCTTTCACCACAAGTATCGATCCCATAGATCTACCAACCTAACAGGGTCTACCATAGGCCCAAGAAAACCCCCTCAGCAACAAAGGCATCCCCTTGAAGCTAAAACAACTCTGATACCAAATGTAGGATTTAACCATTTACAAAAATTACATGCAAATGAATTCTTAAAATAGAAAAATAAATAATGGCGGGAACATTAGAAATATATACATAGATATTTCCCCCTAGATCCAAAAATTGGGGCTACCAGATTGATTTTTCATTATATTCCTTTCAATGTTACAATACATATATATACATGTCGAAGCATTCATGAAAACCAATCCACTAACCCTGTATTAGAACATAATCGTAGTTCCCTTGACTGGATCTACAAAATACCATGGGAAGAAAACCATCATTCCCAAAACCATGTGAAAAATCCATGCACAAAACCATGCATACATCCACCCAGTGTCTTTGGGTCTGCTCCCCATCATTAGTTCCCCATAAATAAAAAAATCACAAGGCATTGACCCGGACCCCATATAGGGGGGATACCACCCTCCTACAAAGTCTCCGAGAGGGACCGCCCCCCTTGTGACCCCCTTGTTGCACCCGACACAACGTATAACATGTGGGGCTAGTTATGGAAAGAATATAACACACATCGAACATTCTACCACTCATTATTTTCTTTCCACATAGGGGGTCACCAGAGAGTTTAGTCATTTGTCCAACCCTGCAGTGCCCATTGTTTCTCTACACCAAGAAAAATTCTCAATGCTCACAAACTTTTTCAATGCATTTACAACATTCTCGAAAGTGTCCACCTTTACCATCAAAATCTTTTTTTCCTCAACCATATCCCTCATAAAGTGATAGTGAAAATCATTTTTCTTTGTCTTTGAATGATAAGGTGGGTTCTTGCCATTAAAATTGCACTTTGGCTATCACAGTCTATCCTTATAGCTCATTGTACCAACCCCATACTTGAACACAATCTCTACAACCAAACTGCTTCCTTTCTTGCATGCCTGGCTGCCATGTATTCTGCCTCTCTAGTTGAAAGTGCCACTACATTCTATGTCTTGCTTGTCCAATTGAATTATCCTCCAAATAGGTTAAACACATAGCCACTTGTATATCTTCTCCAATCTAGATCTCCAGCCCAGTTTGCATCAACAAATCCATGAATTTCTAAAACTTTGTGCAATCCTGGTTTTCCTTTGTAGCACAAACCATAATCACTAGTGCCATGCAAATACCTCAAAACCTGCTTTAGTGTTGGCCAATACTCCTTCCCTAGTTTTGACATTAACTTTCTCAATACTCCCACTGCATGTGAAATGTCTTGTCTAGTATAGACCATTGCATACATCAGACTACCCACTGCACTCACATATGGAACATGGAACATGTCCTCTTCCTCTTCTTATTTATTTGGAAATTGCTTAAAAAATATCTTTTGTTGGTTTGATGGGGCTTGACCTAGGTTCGGAGTTAATTAGCCAAACAAATCCTTGTACTACTAGCCCTTTCGGCAACAGTTAGTGCAGTGCAGATTGAGGCCTCACCCGAAGTAGTATGGGGGGGTGCTGGAACCAGGTTTCCGCACCCTTGATATGTCTAAGGGGTTGATCCGGTCCAACTGTTAGTCCCTTTGCATAGGCTGCTTCGCGCAATTTCTTGGCCTTCGTGCCTTGATATAATTGCCTTCACGCAGCCTTGACCAGGGGTTGTGGGGCAACGCTCTGCGCTATTCCCCTATGTTGCACTCAAGATTTTACTTATCTTCCTATACTAGTTAATTATATTCGCGTAAATGGATGTCTTATATTATATTTATTTATGGAGTTCGCACAACAAATAAACAGTACACTTGTAATTTATACCCAATCATACATTAAAACAAGAAAAGATACACAGAAATATGGTAAACTTCTCTTTATTAATTCTTCCAACGATTATAGACTCGACCTGCCCTACGCACTCAGCTGCAGGGGTCCGCGCACTCAGCTGCGGACTACTAGGCCTCTGCGCACTCAGCTACAGAGCCTTCTCCTACTCTACGACCCAAAGACACACTTTACACTTTGACTCAATCTCTTAGACTCATCATGCTTCTTCTTGCTACGCTTTTTTCTACACTTAGAGCCTCACTCTATTTATACAATCCCATGGTCCGTAGACCATGGGTAGGTCTATCAAGCCGACATTACATTACAAAAACAAGGGCAGACAACCCTATGACTCTATTATAACTTCGCGCTCTGTGCCCTCAATTCGTGGGGCTTTTACAAAGGACTTGGTCAAAACATGGGCTTTAAGCCCCAAGACATGCCTTGGGGGGATTTCATGCCCAACAGGCCCCCAACATAAACATCATGACTCGCCCTCAACTCACTCTGTCGGTGCAGAGATCTTCGCGTGGAGTCCCTCCAATTATGTCCGAACTGCTGCAAGGTCGGCAACGCACTAAGCGACTACCTGTTGTCTCCTGTAAGCGTTTTTCTGAGACCGTGGTTCAGAACTACTTCCTTGCATCTGTGCAAGCTTGTGTTCAATTTCTACTATGATGGTGAAGGCCTTGTCGATCCAAGGCTGAACGTGTGCCTTCAAGACTGCTTCTATGTGCCGTTCCACATCCACCTGTTCTTTCAGTGCTTTGGATGTTGGGGTCCTCCTACAGGTTCATGAGGACCTCAAATGACTCCTCCAACATTTTAGTGCAGTCTCTCATTGCACTATCGATCTTGTCCAATCCCATTGTAATAGTGTTGGCGCACTGCTCTCTTACTTCTGGAGGGGTGGATAGCTGCTCCTTCAATTGCAGCGCTGTGATTTGAAGGTTCAGCTCCAGTTGAACCTTTGTCATTCCTCTGCTGGTGTGTCTGCTGGGATGGCCAGGTCAGGGATGCTTTGACAAGCTTCATCCAATACTTGTACCAGCTACTGATTCTGTGACACCACTTCATTGTGCTGCAAGCTCAACTGTTCCATGTTGATTTTTTGCTCGCTTAATACTTGTAGCGCGCAAGTCTCCTTAGCCCGCAGTTCTGCAGTAATCCCATCCTGCAGAATGTATAATGTCTCCTACAGGAGTGCAACCATGTTGATTCTGATCCCCTTTAGTGCACTAATCGTAGGCTTGTTGGCCTCATTTGTTGTCATTAGTGCCCCTTTCAGCAGCATTATGGTATTTGTCACATGAGTGCGCAGCATCTGCTCTGCTTCCGTTGTCCCTACTACGAGGCTGGTTGAAAGGGTACCAGCCTGAGGAGTACGCATTCACAATTCCTGCAGCTGCACTCTGAGGGCCTCCAACACATCTTGTTTCTCCTGCATAAAATTATGGAGGGCCTCGGAGGTGACAACATGCACTATCTTGCCAATGTCATGTAGATCACCCTCGGTAAGGGTGGTCGGGTCAATAGACAACTTCGATGCCTTGACCTTCTTGCACAGTCTTGTCTGCTCGGTTGGGTGTTGGCGGGCCCCGCTCCTCTTCCTCTACTTCCTACCCATGTGAAGGAAACCTTTGGCCCTCATGCACCTTCACAGCTGCCTCCTGTAGCAGCCTTTTTATGTTCAGTTGTTGTTTGTGCAGCGTCCCGCGCATCCTACACTTCTCTTCTTCATTTGTGCCGCAAACTTCTCCATTGTCGTGATGTCTGGAGTGTTCCACTCCGGCACCCATGTCTCTAGTACATTAAATATTACATCGTCCGTGGCCACAAAGGATAGCTCTGTCCATTTCTTGGTCGGGTCCTTGCGCGCTCTGATGTATATGCTGTGGAGTTCTGCTTTAAATTTTGCAAAATTTTGCATGCTATTGTAGACAGTGGGTGATAACCACGGCTTGCGGTTGATCCCCATTTTGAGGTTCATCTCCATGAACACCCAAAATATCTTACTGCCACGTATCCGGTTTGCATCCTTTGTGGGCTAGAGTGAAGCGTACTTCGTGGCCCCCGAGAGATCCCTGTCAATTGTGGGGAACTAACTGTCCTCCGGCGATTCCCCTGCCACGAGCACTATGGACAGCAGAAGCCATGCATAGTGGAACATTTTTCCTTCTTCCTAGGCCTCGCGGAAATTCTCCAAGAATTCCTTGTAGAGGAACACAGACCAGTTAAATTGGACCCCCTCCACGCACTCCTCAGCAGGTGCTATCACCGGCGCGGATACCTCGACCGTGTAGTACTTACGCATAACCTTACCTCCCAGTATTTGGGTCGCCACTCTTACTTCTTTGCCATTAATGCTAGATATGGCGTAGCCCCTCTTCCTCTTTTCCACTTTATATTTCTTCTTCATGGCCTCCGCAATGGCCAAGTCACTGCTTTTCCCCTTTGAGATATCTGCGGGGTGCTCTCCTTTGCATGGAAGTCGGGTGATGCGGTGAATCAAGCGTTTCGTGATGGGGATGCACTCCTCCAGCCATAAACACCCACCATGCACCAGGCAGAGCAGCTGCCTGATGATGAAAATTGTTATTGGGGCGCGGTGGAAATGTGGCACCCAAAGCAGGTTTAGTAGCCCTGCCTTTTCGACTCCGTGCAACCACTTTCACGGCTCTATTGCAGTAACCCTCGCTATGGTGTTCTTCTTAGGCTTCATGAGCTGTGTAGTCTCTAGGTGAGGGAACTTCTCGTGGTCAGTGAGTTTCCAATCTTCAAATTTTAAGCTAGGCACCCATCCTAGGTACGTGCCCTAAAAAATGATGTTGTCTAGGTGGAGCAGGGTCTAGAGAGAGCTCTTGTTCTCGTCAAGATCCTTCGGCACTTTAGCCTTCCCCTTCTATTGGGGGATATAGGTGGGTAGCTTTGTTGGAGGGTACGCAAGCTCTGTTTCTTCCTCCATTCCTTCATCCTCATCTTCTTCGACGATAAGGTCCTCCAGGTCTTCCTCCTCTTCATCGGTTTCTATGTTAACTGCTTTCCCCTTCTCCTCCATCGTTAGCCTAGTGCGTAGCGTGTTTCGTGGGGACACGTGTATGAGAACCATCACCTATTTGTCTTTCTTTGGTCTTGGCGTGTGATGATCCCCCAAATTGGGTAACCTATTGGGCTCATTTTGCCTAATTGTCCTTGTTCAATCCTCCATTTTTCATAGATTATGCATTTTTTTCTAGTATGTTTATGTTATTTGAACGAATAAGGGTGGTCACTCTACCTAGGAGGCTAATACGTGGTTATTTCATGATTTTTGGACAAATTTTGGAGCAAAACCAAGCAATCATGGGTCAGCTGACAGCCAAGCTTGAGGTGAGGATTCGTAGGGAGGTTGTCTCTTGCATTAAATGGCCTTCCTCAAAATCTCCACCCTCAACACCGAGCTCCACAGGCCACCAAAACGAGTTTTAAAGGCAGCCAAGCAGTTTTTGGAGGAGTGACTATTCACTAGCAGTTGGGACAGCCGAGTCCCTTGAATCTAGGAGGGCTACTAGCCCCCTCGTATTGTACAAATAGGAAGGCCTCAACCTTCGTAGTTTACTTTTGGAACTATTTTTATTTTTGCACTATAGTGCTGTCATTTTTCTTAGCCTGTTTTATTGTAGCTATTGCTATACAACTTTCTTATGATGGTTATTTTTGAATAATGATAAGCAGCCTTACTTGGTATTAGATTTGAGTTCTTTATAGGAGCCTACAGCTCTTGGGGTTGGGCCCAACCCAAGTGCTAAGGCCTCCTCTATGTATTGTTATTCGTTCTTTATGCATTTGCAAAAACATTTTTGTTAAGTAGGTTAAAGGTTGTTGATTAACTAGGTCACTGTTAATGGTTAGATAGACTTTTGAATGCTCAGATTTTGTTGATAGGTTGTTAACACAAAAAAGATTCAAGAAAGGGGCCATCAAACATCTCTGGTTTCACCTCTCCTTCAGTAGGATCTGGAGCTGGGATCATGATAACTTTGCTACCGACAAAAACACTGATTTTGCTTTGCCATGCAATCGCTAGTGTTTGATTTTCATGTGTAGAAGTTGGTTACAAGTTCAGACTTTCGTTTGCTTAGTTGCATGAGTTAAAATACACGGTTTCATTACAGGTCACACTTCTTTTCATTCTCTTTGCTGGCAGCTAGTAGATTAGGTCATCGTAATTAGGTTTTGAATTTACAAGTCTTCATTGGAGCAATTGGAAAAACGCCTTGCAGAGAACCTATACCACTCCTTCATATGTTTATTCTCCATCAACACCATCCACTTAGCCCTCTGCTTAGAATCCTTGCCTCCTGTTCGCCGTTTGCTCCCATAACCCTAGTTTTGTGTGTAACATTGCTTTAGTCTTCTTTGAACCAAATCCAGCCATCTACACCTATCCACAACTCCATCCGCCAATTCCTAGACTGTCTCCAGCCTTCACCCTACCTCCACACTCACTCCTTCACCTTTCCCTCTCCATTCATCCTCCAAAATCCCATTTCTGAACATCTTGTAGAAAATTACAGACATCCTGTAGAAATTCCAGAACATCCTGTAGAACCCCTGCAGACTTCCTGTAGAAGCTCACGAAAGTGGTTTCTTGATCGCCAAACTCTATGAAACTCTCTGGAAGGGTGCTAGGGACCCCTTAGGCCCTCTTTGAACCTTCCCAACCTCCTGTAAGCATTCCCTTTTGCCAATCCACCTCTGTACAGTAAAAAACAGTTAAGGCACATGCATGATAATTCTAACAACTTATTCAAAAACACAAGAAGATGTTTTCTTCAGATAGTGATAACTTAGACACATGAATTTTACCTTCCTAGAAGTCAATGGCATCTCTTTCAGTAGATTGCATCCTCTTTTTCACATCAGTAGGGCTAGCTGGTAAAATTAGGGTTTGCTAGGGTTTGCGTTTCCTTTTAGCTTTTCAATGTCTTTCTGCAAGTAGATCAGCCTTCTTTAAATTAGCTTTCATCCATCGGTTAAAAATATTCTTCTCAGAGCCCATAGAAGTTGGCTTGAGCCCCTAGCAGACTTGTGCCAGCTGACCAAGTGACAGCTGTGGCAAGAGCTAGTACTTGTGCATACAGCACCGTCGCTTCCAAGTTTGTTACGAACTACCAGGTTGATAAAAGTAAAGAAGGGAGTCCTAGGAGTTGTAGCATTATTGCTGCAATACTGGAGCTCACCACCTCTTTTTGGCGTTGTTTCCGGGGAAGCGTCAGAGTATTTGTGATTGCTGATTTTCTTCTATTTTCCTACTCTCGCCTTCTGCTCAGTAGTTTATTTCATTTCCATTCTGCAATTTCATTTCTGCAAAAGTAAACTAGAACATTTCCTACTTTCATAGATTAACCTTTCAATTCTGCAAGCGTAAAATAGAATTTAAATTTCGCAAGCGTAGTCTAGTATTTCCTTCTCGCAATTTGATTTCAGCAACATAGATTAGTCTTTTCCTGTTTTCATTTCAATTCCGCATTTTCATTTCTACAAGATAGATTTTAGTTAGTTGCAATTCGATCTGTTTCAGTTTTGTAGGTAGAAGCAGAAAAAAAAAAAAAACAAAACATCCAAAAGTCCTTTCATGCCTCGTAGGAACAGAGATAATACCGGAAAATTCCTACCCAACACCCCCACCACTTCACTGATTCACCCTTCTCTCTTCTTTGGTGGCAGTGATCCAGAAGAACCTATAGGTGAACCTCCTGAGATATACGAAGATCCTATAATAGAAGAAGAGCAAGAAAACATTCCTTTCGAGACTATGGCTGACAACAGAAATGGTAGAGACGATGATGAGAGAATAGAAGGTACCTTCCCCATCCGAGAGACTAACGGGGACATGAAAATGAAGAACATAAGTCCCTCAGCCTTACCTCATTTCCATGGATTGACCACTGAAGACCCTAATACCTTCCTGTTTGATTTTTTTGTCCTTTGTCGAACTTATGACTATTCAGAAGACGAGCAAAAGTTGAAACTCTTTCCCTCTACCCTCAAGGATGCAGCATTACGCTGGTTCATGGGGTTACCTAGAAACAATATCACTACTTGGGCTCAGATGCAGCAAGCCTTTAACAACAAATACCGTGATTACTGTAGGTAAAAGGAAACCAAGGGGGGAAATCTTTCGGATGACCATGGGAAATGATGAGTCTCTAGAGGACTATGAGGAAAGGTTCCAACTTAGCTATTAAATGGGCCAGGTGCACACTTGACCCTGAATCTCTAAAGCTGGTTTTGCTCCGAGGAGTCCCTGAAGACCTTATAGATACCCTTCACATGCTAGCTGGAGGAGATATTTACCAACTACCTTATGAGGACATAAAGACTGTGTTTAGAAACCACTCTAGGGCAGCTCGGAAAAGAGGTAGGGGGAATCCACTTTCAGCTAGTACTACCTTCTCCAAGCATGAGTTTGCTAATCAGATGGAAGACCTCAAAAGTGAGATGAGACAGACCATTGCCATGCAACTTGATACTTTCTGAATCCAACAAAAGAAAGAGGAAGCTGAGAGGGCTTTGGCCATTTTCTGTCCCAGATGTACGAGGAAGCACCCTAAGAACGAGTGTCCATTGCACTCAGTGGAGGTATGTTTCGTTTGTGAGGAGAACCACCCTACAAACCAATGCCCAACCTTGCCCGGATTCAAAGCCATGTACCAAGGGACTGAGGCACCCACTGAACCTCTCTACTTCCTCAACCAAAGGAGACCGCATGGACCCAGACCTTACCAGCAGGGGATGCAAGGGACATCCCAAGCTTATTATAGCCCCAACCAATCTGCTCACATGCCTTCTTGGGGTCCCCCTGCTCATCCTTCCTGATCTGCACTTCCTTCGTGGTCTTATCCACCTCAATACCATACTCAACCCACTCCTCATTCGTTTCACTCACATGTCCAGCCACAGCCTCAGTGGAATGCACCTCAACCAGGGTGGAGGCCCCAATACAACTCTCCTCCCACCATTCTGCCTCCACCACCGGCTCAACCACAACCATTACCTCCTGCTCCTCCAAGACAACCCCAAATGCGTGCTCAACCAAACCCAAACCCCAACAACCGACAGGCCCAGCTGGTATACACTAGGGAGACAACATGTCCTACCTATGCTGTGGAGATCCAGGAGATCAACCTGCGATCCGGAAAGACCCTTCTAGATCGCCAACCTCCTCCCTCAGAGGACGAGGAAGAAAAATAGGAAAGTGAACCCAAATCCATTCCACCCTTTCCTGAGTGACTAACAGTAACCACACAACCAAACCCAGAGGAGACTGAACTTCTGGGGGAACTAAAACAGTTGTATGTGAAAATAACCCTTCTCCAGGCCATCAAAGATGTACCGATATACAACAAATTGATTAAGGAGAAGTGTTTCAGGCACCCAGGTAGGAGAAAGAGAGATGCCTCGACTATCAATGTCATAGGACAACTGTCTGATCTAATGTTGGGGCAAGTAATCTTTCCAAAGTATTTGGACCCTGGGAGTCCTGTAGTTGATGTCCACATCAATGGCACCATTATCCCCCATACCTTGATTGATCTAGGGGCTGCCATTAATGTGATGACCAGGGACACGATGCTTAAACTCAACCTTCAAAGTTCCTTAAGGAAGACCTCGACAGTCCTGCAGTTGGCAGACTGCTCCACCGTGACTCCTGAAGGGATTGTAGAGGATGTCTTGGTCTCTGTTGACTCTTGGGAGTATCCTGCTGACTTCTTGGTCCTTCAACCAAAGGAAAAGCTTACTGGATACCCCCTCATTTTGGGAAGGGCTTGGTTAGCCACTGCGGATGCTTACATCAGTTGCTGAGCTGGAAACATGACCATCAAAAATGGTCCTATGTCCAAGCAGCTAGTCCTATACCCTCCTGCCCAGCCTCTGCTAGAACATGGCTTACCGCTCTGGCTGGAAGAAGGAGATGAGGATGAGGTCTACTCTGCACCCTTGTGCACAATAGAAACCACTAGGGGAGGTCCTCAAACTAAGGATGATCTGATTGAGACTTTGATTCAAAGTCCTCCTCCCAGTGCATTGTCCTTAGAGGAATTGGTGGAGGATACCCAAGCCAGCACCTTAGTGGACCTTTGTGTGACTGATCCAACCTCTCCCAGAGTTAAGAATGTGGAGTTTGGTCCCGAGAGAGCTTTGAAGATCAGCTCCTCCCTATCTCCTTCCTAGGAGAAGGAGCTGTGCAGCTTACTGAACAATCATTTAGATGCTTTTGCTTGGAACTACAAGGAGATGAAAGGAGTCCATCCTTTGGTCTATACCCATCACATCTACATTAAAGAAGATTGTAAACTAGTCATGCATCCTTAAAGGAGAATGAATCCAGCCCTTAAGGACATTGTCAAAGAAGAATTGCAAAAATTGTTGGATGCAGGATTCATCTATCCTATCTCCGATAGTGAGTGGGTTTCGCCTCTAGTGCTTGTGCCCAAGAAAAACGCGAAGTGGAGAATCTGTGTAGATTACCGAGAACTTAACAAAGCCACTAAGAAAGACCATTTCCCTTTGCCTTTCATAGATCAGGTGTTGGATGGACTAGCAGGGAAGAAGTTCTTCTCTTTCCTAGATGGGTTCAGCGGGTATAACCAGATCCAAATCAGCCAGGAAGACCAAGATAAAACCACCTTCACTTGTCCTTGGGGTACCTTTGCCTATCGATTCCTTCCCTTTGGGCTATGCAACGCTCCTGCCACTTTCCAGAGAGCAGTATTGAGCATCTTTTCTGAGTTGGTCCATGATTCGGTAGAAATCTATATGGATGACTTCACTCCTTATGGGTCCATCTTCCAAGAAGCATTGACCAATCTGGGAAAAGTTCTAACCAAGTGCATTGAGATGAACCTATCCCTCGGTCCTGAAACATGTGAATTCCTGATGACTGAAGGGACCATGCTAGGACATGCCATTTCTCGCCAAGGATTACAGATGGACCCTAATAAAATTGCTGTCATCCAAAAGGTCCCACCTCCTCAAAAGGTAAGAGATGTTCGGAGTTTCCTAGGCTTAGCAAGATATTATCAAAGATTCATTAAAGACTTCAGCAAGCTAGCCTCACCTTTGTTTGGACTCTTAGGGAAAGATGTTGAGTTTAAATGGACTGACAAATGTAAAGGGGCACTAGACGAGTTGAAAGAAAAGCTGGTGTCTGCCCCGATCTTGAGAGGTCCAAACTGGGCCCTACCTTTCCACATCCACACTGATGCCTTGAACAAAGCCATAGGGGCAGCCTTAGGACAAATTGAGGAGAAACTCCCATATGC
Organism: Pinus tabuliformis; assembly: GCA_031772625.1. Classification (NCBI taxonomy): domain Eukaryota; kingdom Viridiplantae; phylum Streptophyta; class Pinopsida; order Pinales; family Pinaceae; genus Pinus; species Pinus tabuliformis. The sequence goes on from CM062807.1 coordinate 671,964,461, forward strand.
CATATACTTCGTTAGAAAAAACCTGTCCAAGGCAGAAATGAACTATACTGTAACCGAGAAAGAGTTCCTGGCCGTAGTCCATTCCCTAAACAAGTTCAGACACTACATCACCAGTTATCAAACAATTGTACACACTGATCATGCTGTGATTAAATACTTAATGAATAATCTTGATGTCAATGCTCGTATTATTAGATGGTTACTTTTGTTACAACAATTTGTTTTGACGATTGTTGACAAGTCGGGTAAGGAAAACGTTGCTGCTAACTTCTTGTCTAGATTGGACTTGCCTACAAGTGAAGAAGGAACAGTGGATGACCAGATGCCAGATGAACATCTATTTGCTATCTCAGTACTCTCTCCATGGTTTGCTGATATAGCAAATTACTTGGTCTCAGCACAGTTCCCTCCGCATCTGTCCTCCAAATAAAAGAGCAGAATCGTAAGGAAGAGCGCCCTGTTCACGTGGATTGGGGGCAACTTGTTTAAGCTTGGCCCAGATCAGATCTTGAGACGTTGTGTTAGGGAGGAGGAAGTCTTTGACATCCTCCTAACCTGTCATGATGGACCTTGTGGAGGCCACTTTGTAGCAAAAAGGACTGCCTTCAAAATTCTACAGGCAGGCTACTATTGGCCTACTCTTCATCAAGATGTCAGAAGATACATCAACTAGTGTGACCGATGTCAGAGGATGGGGAAACTGACTCCAAGAGATGAAATGCCTCTCCAACCTCAAGTGACCTTTGAGCCATTTGAGAAGTGGGGCATGGATTTTGTGGGTCTTATCAACCCTCCTTCAAAGCAACGGTCTTACATCATTGTGTGCACCGACTATCTGACCAAGTGGGCAGAAACGAAGGCAATCAAAGCAGCAACAGAAGAAAAGGTGGCTGAGTTTCTGATGGAAAATATCTTCTACAAGTTTGCTTACCCAAGAGAGTTAGTCACAGATCAAGGAAGCCAGTTCACCTCCAACCTGATTGAAGATTTGCTCACTCATCACAAGATCAAGCACAAGACTTCCACCCCCTATCATCCTCAAGCAAATGGGTAGGTGGAAGTCACTAATCGAGCATTGGAAGGGATTTTGACCAAGGTTGTGAGCAGAAGCAGAAAGGATTGGGAAGATCGCCTAGTTGAGGCCACCTGGGCCTACAACACCACTTGGAAGACCACAACCGGTTTCACACCTTATGAGCTGGTCTACAGGAAGAAAGCTTTGTTGTCCATAGAGTTCGAGTACAATACATTGAGGGTGGCAGCTTAGCTAGACCTAGATCTCAGCCATGCTCAACGTGAGAGATTATTGCAGCTGAATGGATTAGATGAACAAAGAATGTAGGCCCTCCTCCACTCAGAAGTAGTTCAACTCCAGAGGAAGATATGGCATGACCGACACCTTAATGAAAAGAAATTCCAGTCAGGAGATTGGGCGCTGCTGTATGACATGAGATACAAGGATTTCAAAGGGAAGCTGAGGACAAGATGGTTAGGACCATATACAGTGGAGAAATGTAACGATAATGGTTCAATCCTTATCAGGACCATTGATGAAGAGGCCATCCCCATGCTTGTCAATGGACATCGACTGAAAATCTACAAGAAACCCCTCTCGAGGCAGGAATTCATTGAAACTGTGGAAAAATCAGTGCTGGTAATAGAGCAGGGTTCTGCCTCTGTTCTGGCCACACCTTGATCATAAAAAAAAAGAGGAATAAAAAGATCCCTGGATGAAAACCTCTCTGAGGCGGCCAGGGCAGGCAGTGAGGGTGAAAACCTCATGGAGGCGCCCCCGCTGTCTCTCAGAAAATAAAGAAATGGAAAAAAAAAAAGGATCCTTGGGTGAAAACCTCTTTGAGGCGCCCAAGGCAGATAGTGGGGGTGAAAACCTCATAGAGGCACCCCTGCTATCTCTCAAAAAGAGAAAAAAAAAGAGAAAAAGAAGAAAAAACAGGGCTGATCTTTGAAATTATTGCAGGTTGCAGGGATATAATGCAGATAAACAGGGTCGTGCAAATCAAGGACAGGGGTCCATCCCAAGCTACCAGGCATCTTCACCGACACTCCCTCCATGGCCACACACTTTTTCCAGGATTTGGACACATTTAGGCCAAGATTCAACCTCCTACAGGAAGTTTCAGGGCTTTCTACAGGAAGTTTTGCATTTCTACAGGAAACATCCTGTAGAACCTTTGGACAAGCCAAAATCGATTCTGGAGGAGGATTTAAGACTTGAAGTTTGTTGGTGAGGCCTGCAGCCACCCCTTTGTCCCATCCATCACCTGTTTCCTCTCTTTCCACTGCCATTACCACAATTTGGTCCTGTACTCCTGCACAGTCATGCAAAAAAGTCCTGTTTTCCTCAGATCACCATTTTTTTCCAAGGGACAAATCAAATACATGAAGGCCCACACACTATACCTGTCAAAAGCTCCAATAGGACCCTTCATCCGTGACTATAGCCATGCCCGTTTCAGCATGCAGCCCAGGAGGAGAAGCAACTATAGGATGTCCTACAGGAATCCTGTAGCAGCTGATCCGCCTGGAATACACACTATGGAGTCAGGAGCAGTTGAAATCAACACAGGAGGCATGCAACCAGCTCCGCGTAAATATGAACACCTCCTCAATAGCTGAGAACAGACGGGGCCGTGCATGCAACGTTCACCACCAGAGGACCAGGTCCTGAAAGCCTTGCATCCAGCATCAGCAAATGAACGAGGGAATTCACACGCCGTGCACGAAGCAGCAGTGAGCAAAGCCATTTCTTCACGTCCAAAAACCTGCGAAACACGTCCGCGGTCACCCCAGGTAAGTGCCTAACCTTATTTCGTCAAATTACATAAGCTATACTATGAACACTGCATATCTGTGAATGGGCGGATTGAACGAATGCAATGGCCAGTCAACTAGCCACCCACAGCCAGTGGAATTGCCTCGTGGGATCCGAACGAGCATGGTTACGCTCGATTCCACCAGAAGGATGTGGAGCCGACACGTGGGAAGTGTCTAGTTGGGAAATCAGCAGATTTTTAGTGAAATCGGCGGACTGACAGGGATGACGGCGGGCAATGGCGGAGATAGATATTGGCAGTCAGAGACACACCGAGGAATGATGGCCGTGACGTTGTCTAACGGCTCGGCCTGGACACCTCACCCCCGCGCCATGAATTACGCCGTATTTCAAAATCATTCGGCCAGAGCACGCACATCAACCACTGTCATTTACGCCTACAACCGGTTTTTCAGCAACGTGAGCATCCTCCTCCTCTGCAGTTCGTTAGCCCGAGTTTCTCAGCCCAGTTCAAACTCTTCCCACGTCCCAGACTTGCTCCGCAGTGCCGTGACGTCCTCCAGAAGCAGCAAAAGCTCTCTACAGGAAGGAGCTCTACAGGAAGTAGAGCGAAAGCTCCCGGAGCAGAGAAACCCATGTCTGTGCGTCAGAATTGGAAATCTCGAAGAGAGGTAGGCTCGAACATGCCATCCCCATGCTTAATTTTCGAAAGGTGGTGAACTAGCTTGTTTGAAGTGGGAAAATTGAAACCAGTCTGCCTGTGGGTCAAGAGTGGTGGTTTGCTTATATAATACACAGAATTTCTTTCAAATGGTGCTGCGTCATATTCACCTCCATGGTTCCTGTTAACAAACTCTCCCCATTATAACGATAAACCGCTGTAAGGCTCACCTGTGCACATATAAAATTTGTTGTGACTGTTACATGGTTGGTGTGGAAATTGGCTCTGCACTCTGTCTGTGAGAGCTTAATTCCTTTTGACAAATCGAGTTTTGGGCGGCAGCAGTATTTTAACCAGAGAATTGGTGAAAGGGGAGACACAAACAACAGAGAAACCCTGTCCTGAGAACCAAGGAGGAAAAACATATCCAAATTTCCATTCTAACCAGAGCTCAAGCCGAAAACAGGGTATTTTCACCATGCCAGGAGGGTTTATCAGAAAGGAACCCTCGGATTCCAAGAAGTTGAGAGAAACTCCTGAGGTGGTAGACCTGTTTACCTGTGCAAAGTGGATGACCTTCTGTGATAAAATTCAAGGTCATGATGATGAAATAACAGAGGAGTTCCTAAGGTCCCTGCAGCCCAAATCAAAAACATTGGCAACTGTAAATTTCAGAGGATTGACCTTAAAATTCACCCCACAACTCATTAGACGAGTCACTGATTTGCCATTGGGGATGCCCTGGGACAAAGAGGAAAGGAAATTGGGCCAAAAAGCCAAAAAGGAATTCTTCCTACCAGAAGAACAGTTTTCAGAGGATAAAAATGGGGTCCAGAGAGCTAGCCTACAGCCATTTTGGAGTGAGGTCAGCCTTCAGATTATGAAATATATTACCTGTGAGGGGCGATTTAGTATTGTGTATGGTTATCACTTCCACTTGTTAATTGAGCTCAGGCATAAGATGGATTTGCCCTCAGAACAAAAAATGAGCATCCCATACTTCCTCCTACAGTCATTGATTGAGTGTGGCACAAAACTGAAGGAGGGGAAACCAGACCAGCTAGCTCATGATGGACTTATCAATCTCCTCATAGAAGATGCCCTCCATACTTATACTGTCCCTATCTCCTGGGAGATTTTCCGCAATATGACCAAGGATGATGATATCCGGACTCTGACAGAAGAACTCACTTCATCCAGCAGTGAGGAGAAGGAGCATATTGAGGCAGAGAAGAAAACTAAGGGTAAGGAAGCTAAGGGTAAGAAAACCTAGGATAGACCATCACAGGAAAAGCCACAAGAAAAGCAAAAGGAAAAGCAAGAAAAAGGACAAGCTGCTGAGGCCAAAGCTGGGAGTAAAGTAAAAACACCAACGCCAAGGGAGAAGTGGTTGCAAACTCAGGCAGAGAAGACTGAAAAGGTACAAACAAGTAAAGGCACACCCAAGGAAACCACAGCACAAGTCAAAGAGAAGGCACCCCCAGCCAAGCAAGCCAAATCAGGGAAAACTGGTTCTACAAGAAGCCAGCAGACTATTTCTACAGGAAGCCAGAAAACTGCTTCTACAGGAAGCTAGAAAATGGCTACTACAGGACTTTCTACAGGAAGACTAGGGAAAGGGTAGCAGAAGGAGAAATCGACCGATATTTTAGCTAGGGAGGTAGCAGCTGTGCTGGCCACCCTAAGCACATCCCCCAAGTAGAAGGGAAAGCGAAAGAGGGAGCCTCCCCTGTACTTTAAGGTAAGAATAAGTGTAAGGATTAAAACCGGCAGACCCCAACCTCCATCCAAATAACCAATCACCATTGTAGAAACCCCTACCACACCAAAGGAGAGGTCCCCCTCCAAGGCAGCCATCACTTCTAAGCGGGGAAGCCCGAAGACATCCACCTGGAGGGAGAGGATGAAAATGCTGGACACAAAAACCTCTCTACATGATGCTGAAACCATTCTACAGGAAACATTGGCTAGACTAAAGGAGATCGAAGAAATGGAAGGTGAGGCAGCCAAATGACCACAGAAGGAAGAATAGGTAGGGCACATTATGGAACCTAGCCCCCAGCCTAGCTTGGGCTCCTATTATAACTTCTTGGGGGCCGGAAAGATCATTCCTCAAAAATTCACAGTGCCACTTTTCCTTGCACTAGAGGAAGAGAGGGTGAGGACCCAGACTTGGATGAGAATCGCTAACTCCAAGGGAGTAGCAAATATAGGTCCTCTGTAGAAGCAGCTCAAAGAGGCCAGCAGAGAATTGGCTATGGTACGACTTTTGGAGAGCAGCCAGCGGGTCAGGCTACAAGAAGAAAATGAGCAGCTCAAACAACAACTACAGTCACAGGGACAGAGGAAGGAAAACATGCCTCACATCTTGGGGGAACAGGAGCAACAGGAGAGGCCCACAACAGCCACAGATACCCCTTATGAACAACAAAGAAAGGAAGGGACACAGACTGAAATTGAGGCATTGAACCAGCAGCTACAGGAACAAGAATTACAGATACATTCTCTAAAATAGCAACTGCAAGAAAAGAAGGCCCAACTGGCCTTCATGGCCAGCTAGGCAATGGAAGCTCTGCAGTGCAGGCAACCTGCCAAATCCTATGCCCTTTACCTCAAGGACCAATGATTACAGTTTCAAATCAATACCTTGGCTCAAAGGGGCATCACCCATTTCCAAAATTATCATTAGTTTGTAGCTTTATGTGGCAGTAGTTCATCTGAGGATAGGGCCAAATTGGCAGAGTTCTACTTGCACAACTTCTCCCTTCCGGACATGAACACATGGGATCCCAACACAGTGATAGGAGATGTCCAGCTTATGGCCATGGACTCTTGGATGAGCCATGAGGAGAAGAGAGCAGTAGAGGTTCGCAGTATCATAGGCAGAGAGCTCAGTGAGCCTCTCATGATCAGAGCAGAGCCAGATGACCCATCCGCAGTGATAAGTGCCCACCAACACTTGGCCAACAGTCCTCAAGATCTACTGGAATACATTGAGCAACAGGCTCAAGCCATTGCCCATTTTGAGGACATGGAGAGACTGTTGGGAGAAAATTGTATGCATGCCTGCACAAGGCGGTGGAACACACTGCCTCACAGCCTGAAGATAAGGGAATACCACTCTCCCACTAGGATGAGGGAGGCCTTGGCAAGGGTACCTCTCTACAAATAGTTGATCCAGAACTTGCAGGCCAATTGGATTGGCTTGAAATTCAGTCCTCCTTTACTTCTGGGATTGCTAGAAGGAGTGAAGGAAGAGGAGGAAGGTAGACAATGGGAGGAAGTGGAGAGGAAGGCAGGATTCCACGACCGGGAAGAGGATATCACAGCAGAGGCTTGGGACGTGAGGGAGGCGATCAAAGCCATAAAGGATGATGAGCTAGACTAGTTGCTCAGAGGATGAGCAACCGATTCAGCAGGGGGGTGATGATGAGCCCCCAAATTGGGTAACCTATTGGGCTCATTTTGCCTAATTGTCCTTGTTCAATCCTCCATTTTTCATAGATTATGCATGTTTTTCTAGTATGTTTATGTTATTTGAACGAATAAGGGTGGTCACTCTACCTAGGAGGCTAATACGTGGTTATTTCAGGATTTTTGGACAAATTTTGGAGCAAAACCAAGTAATCATGGGTCAGCTGACAGCCAAGCTTGAGGTGAGGATTCGTAGGGAGGTTGTCTCTTGCATTAAATGGCCTTCCTCGAAATCTCCACCCTCAACACCAAGCTCCACAGGCCACCAAAACGAGTTTTAAAGGCAGCCAAGCAGTTTTTGGAGGAGTGACTATTCACTAGCAGTTGGGACAGCCGAGTCCCTTGAATCTAGGAGGGCTGCTAGCCCCCTCGTATTGTACAAATAGGAAGGCCTCAGCCTTCATAGTTTACTTTTGGAACTATTGTTATTTTTGCACTATAGTGTTGTCATTTTGCTCAGCCTATTTTATTGTAGCTACTGCTGTACAACTTTCTTATGATGGTTATTTTTGAATAATGATAAGTAGCTTTACTTGGTATCAGATCTGAGTTCTTTATAGGAGCCTACAGCTCTTGGGGTTGGGCCCAACTCGAGTGCTAAGGCCTCCTCTATGCATTGTTATTTGTTCTTTATGCATTTGCAAAAACATTTCTGTTAAGTAGGTTAAAGGTTGCTGATTAACTAGGTCACTGTTAATGGTTAGATAGACTTTTGAATGCTCAGATTTTGTTGATAGGTTGTTAACAGGAAAAAGCTTCAAGAAAAGGGCCATCAAACATCTCTGGTTTCACCTCTCCTTCAGTAGGATCTGGAGCTAGGATCATGATAACTTTGCTTCCCACAAAAACACTGATTTTGCTTTGCCATGCAATCGCTAGTGTTTGATTTTCATGTGTAGAAGTTGGTTACAAGTTTAGAATTTCATTTGCTTAGTTGCATGAGTTAAAATACATGGTTTCATTGCAGGTCACACTTTTGTTCATTCTCTTTGCTGGCAGCTAGCAGATTAGGTCATCGTAGTTAGGTTTTAGAAATTTACAAGTCTTCATTGGAGCAGTTGGAAAAACGCCTTGCAAAGCACCTGTACCACTCCTTCATTTGTTTATTCTCCATCAACACCATCCACTCAGCCCTCTGCTTAGAATCCTTGCCTCCTGTTCGCCATTTGCTCCCATAACCCTAGTTTTGTGTGTAACATTGCTTTAGTCTTCCTTGAACCAAATCCAGCCATCTACACCTGTCCACAACTCCATCCGCCGAGTCCTAGACCGTCTCTAGCCTTCACCTTTCCCTCTCCATTCATCCTCCAAAATCCCATTTCTGAACATCCTGTAGAAAATTACAGACATCCTGTAGAAATTCCAGAACATCCTGTAGAACCTCTGCAGACTTCCTGTAGAAGCTCATGAAAGTGGTTTCTTGATTGCCAAACTCTGTGAAACTATCTGGAAGGGTGCTAGGGACCCCTTAGGCCCTCTCTGAACCTTCCCAACCTCCTGCAAGCATTCCCTTTCGCCAATCCACCTCTGCACAGTAAAAAACAGTTAAAGCACATGCATGATAATTCTAACAACTTATTCAAAAATACAAAAAGATGTTTTCTTCAGATAGTTATAACTTAGACACATGCATTTTACCTTCCTAGAAGTCATTGGCATCTCTTTCAGTAGCTTGCATCCTCTTTTTCGCATCAGTAGGGCTAGCTGGTAAAATTAGGGTTTTCTAGGGTTTGCGTTTCCTTTTAGCTTTTCAATGTCTTTCTGCAAGTAGATCACCCTTCTTTAAATTTGCTTTCATCCATCGGTTAAAAAGCTTCTTCTCAGAGCCCACAGAAGTTGGCTTGAGCCCCTAGCGGACTTGTGCCAGCTGACCAAGTGACAGCTGCGGCAAGAGCTAGTACTTGTGCATACAGCACCGTCGCTTCCAAGTTTGTTACGAACTACCGGGTTGATAAAAGTAAAGAAGGGAGTCCCAGGAGTTGTAGCATTATTTTTGCAATACTGGAGCTCACCAGCGTGCACAGTGATTTAGGGATTTTTTCCAATCCCCACACCTTTAGGGGCAAATCCCACAGTCAAGGCCAGCGCGGCCTCTTCGACAGTCATCTCTGTGATTTCCATAACTTCCTCAGATGCTTCCATCGTGTCTGACTAGAAATCTATTGCTTGTGTACTCAGGGGCTCAATCAATGCTCTACACATGTCAAATGGTGCTCTGCCTAGGCTATGCGGGGTATACAACTGCTCAATTCACAAATGACCAAGTATTTTTTCCTGGGCAACCCTTTGTAATTTATAGCTCCTTTTGAATTTTAATTTGACTGTTCCCCCCAAATCTTGTTCATTAATGCCCCCTTGGCGGTAGATTTTCCCAAATCTTGCCGATAAATCGCGTCTTAAATGCCTACCACCCACTCCATTTGGTCCCAAGTCGAGCATCACATCGTGAATAGTGACTCCAACGGTCACCTTCTAGCCAACCCGTGTGGCAACACATCCCCCCTTGCACTGTTGCAGAACTTATGATTATTTGCTTCTACGCGTAGCTCCAACATCGCACAGCTCCTGTGCAGAATAGTTATAGTCCCGCGACTCCTTTCACCTGCCAAGAGCACTAAGAATGTACTTCCCTCGGCTAGTTAGGTGGCCGCGCCACTTGCATAGGGTTTCATCTGGCCATCCATCACTTTTCCTGGAAAATACTCACTTTTTATTATTACTGGGGGCATCGCGCACTTTATCATCTGTAGCACGCCACCCTGGTTAATTCGCTTAGTAATGTGCGGTCTAAGCCAAGGCATTAGATAGATCAATTCATGGAAATAGTCCTCAAACTTGTCAGTGTGATTGTGCGCACCCTGTTTTATCACCCTGGTCTTCTTATCGAGAAAATCTTCCTTTATCTTTTCCTCCAGCTTCTTGACTTTTGCTTCTGCCAGAGCACTTTCCTTCCTTAAGCACAGCCTTTCTTTCTCAAGTTCTTGGAGCCTAAAATTGCCTTGTTGGATTTCTTCTTTCAAGGTTCCGCAAACCATCGTGTCTATTGGTGTTGTCATGCACGGACTAGGAATTGCATGCTCTATGGGGCTTATAGCGTTTGCTTCATACTCCAGCCTTAGAGGTGTCTACACTGTTAGGTTCTTGCACACGGTCCTATAAGCCCATAGAACTGATGGTACGCACAGGTCCCAGTCAGTCTGCTTCGCATGGTGGACCTTGTTCAGTGCTTCACATAATTTGTTAAAGGCTTCTTTGTGGAATACCTTTTGCACACTTGGTCTTTCCATACTCCATGGTTCCAACCAAAGGGGTCATTTGTGCCATTGCCTTGCCCACACCTGCTTACTATCCATGTCTCCTAACGTGAAGACTGTGTACATCCGCGCAGGTTTCACACCATTTGCCTACATCCATTTGGATAGGTGGGCACGCGGACCGTTTCGTTTGAAAATCTTGTCTATTAATCGCATCTAAGGCTTCTCAAACCACATGCGCATCATCCTTCTACATTCGCGCCAGTCCTCAAAACTTCTTTGGTGTGTACCCCACCAGCTCGCAGGCGTAGCACACAATACCCATTTCAAAGCTTCAAAACGTTGTTGTTTTGGCACTTCTCTTTCAAATCTTCTTAGGAAGTCATCCACCTCACTTCACCCATCATACATAGGCAACTCCCTTACCTTCGTTGATACGCAACGCAGCGATCTCGTCATCATGTTACAGTATAGTGTGGTTACCTCGTGTAACTGGTTTTGCCATCGTTCTATTTCCTTGTTCGAATCCGATGTGCAGGAGCTTTCGCGCTCCCATGAGATTCGTCCATCTGCGGTCAGATTCACCTAGTCTTGCTCTCTCACAGTTATCTTGTAGATGTAGTCCAAGTCATCATCACTGTTGTAGTCGCACACCAGCTCCGTGTAGCACGATCCTTTTGCAGGGTCCAAAGGTACAACTACGTGCAGATACATTTTCTCAAAAATCATCTTGCGCTTCTTCAGATTTATCACCCCATTCATGTTAGTGGCCCAATCTATTCCTAATAGCATGGGGTAGGGATTGTTGTCATCAGCAATCTCTATCACTTCAAAATCTACTAGCACGCATGCTCCTTCGATATCTACTGTGATTCCATGCAATATCCCCATAGGTAGGATCTTTTGTTGGTTCACCATTCGCAGCTGGATAGGAGACCATTGCAGTGTAGGCCTCCCCATGTGCTCCCATGTCTGCTTCGGTAGGACGTTCGTGTCCGATCCTAAATCCAAAATCACCTTGTCCATCTCATATTCCCCAATCCGCGTGGTCAATCTCATCTCCCTTCCCATTCGTGTCGTGTGCTTTCCGAGTTTCCAGACTATGCGTAGTTCTCCTAGCATGGTCCCAACGCATCTATTTATGAGTTCTTACAACCCCTTTATAGCCTTGCTGTTGCGCAATAGCTTTATGCATGTTTCTAGGAACATTGTAAGCATTGATGGGTCCATTTCCGGCTCTGGTTTGTCTTTACTTCCTGAAGTGGAGGCATTCATGAAGCTCTTCTTGGATTCCATGAAGGTTTCTTTAGCGTGCTCCAAATCAAACTTTGGTTCCTTCGTTGGAGCCTTGCAAACTCAAATACTTTCTTCAAGCTGCTTGCTTTTGTCATCTCCTATCATAATTCCACTTTGGAGCACGATATTTATGTTAGGTTCTTCCTCGCGTGCCTCAGACCTCATCATTTGCAGGTTCTAAGTCGAGGGAGGTTGGAGTGCTCCTTTATCGTGCAACCGTGCTATCAACGTGGGACAATCCTCTGTCTCGTGATCAAACAATGTACAATACAAACATGATGGTGGCGTTGGATTTGTACAATTGCGGGCATAATGTCCTGGCTGTTGGGTTGTGTTATATTATTTCCACAACTAACCCACATAGTTAACCGAGGGGTTAGAGGGGGGGCAAAGCCCCCCCTTTGTTGTGTCGGTTGCATAGTGGGGGGGTCACAAGGGGTTTTGTGCATGATTTTCGCACATGTTTTTGGACGCAATGATTTTCGGTTCATGGTATTAGACGCGATGGTTTTCGGTCCATGGTATTGGATGCTTCGGCATGTATAAATATGTATTGTAACATTAAAAGGAACATAATGAAAAATCAAGCTGGTAGTCCCGGTTTTGGGATCCAAGGAAAAATCTCTATATATATGTGTTTTATGTGTTATGCTCTCGCATTGTTTATTTTATGCGTTTTAGAAATTGTACGCAGATAATTTATGTACGGGGTTAAAACCTACATTTGGTATCAGAGCTATTTTGGCTTCAAGGGGATGCCTTTGTTGTTGAGGGGTTTCACTTGGGCCTGTGGTAGACCTTGTTTAGTGGGAGATCTACGAGATCGATTTTGGTGGTGAAAGAAGATGGTAAGCAGTGGAAAGATAGAGATTGAGAAATTTAATGGTCAGAGTTTTGAGTTGTGGAAACTCAAGATGGAGGATCTGTTGGTGGATAAAGATCAGTGGATCACGGTATATCTGGGTACTAAACCAACGGGAGTGTTCGATCAAGAATGGAAGAAGTTGGATCGGAAGGCAAAGAGCACAATACGATTGTGTGTCTTAGATTCAATATTGCTGAATATATCAGGGGAAGCTATGACGAAGGCTTTGTGGGACATGTTAGGGACTTTGTACCAATCTAAGTCTCTGGTGAATAAACTGTTCCTGCAGAAAAGGCTGTATAACCTAAGGATGAAAGATGGAGAATCGGTGACAGAGCATCTAAACGCATTTAATACTGTGGTAAGTTAGTTAGCATATGTTGATATTAAAATTTCAGATGAAGATAAGTGCATCAATTTGTTGTGTTCTCTACTAGATTCGTGGGATAGATGGTTATTACATTAGGTAGCAATGCAAGTGCCTTGTATTTTTGATGCATTAGTCTCATCCTTGCTGACAGAGGAGATGAGATGAAAAAATATGGAGAGCCATAATGGTGATGCCTTGTCTGTACGAGGATGGTCCTAGAATAGAAACAAAAATAAGTCATTGAGTGGGAGAACTAAATATAGAGGGAGATCTAAATCTCTAGGAAAACCTGTAAAGGTGGTGTGTTGGAAATGCGGAAAGGAAGGACACTACAAAAGGGACTGTAAATCTATCCTAATAAAGGAAAGGGATTTGATGATGCTTCTTTTGCAGAGGCAAAAACCACCTCATATGAAGGTGGGGATGTGTACTTGGCTTCTTCAAGTACACATGTAGATCATGAGGCATGGTTGATTGACTGAGGTGCATCCTTTCACTTCACTCCCCATAGAGAGTGGTTCTCCGAGTATGAGAAATATGATGGTGGTGATGTCTTCTTAGGGGATGATAGGAAGGCTAGAATCATTGGTCGCGGAAAAGTAAATATGAAGCTACAAGGTGGAAGGGTTAGAACACTTCCAGGTGTTCTGCATATTCCTACATTGGCCAGAAATCTAATTTCTGTAAGAAAGATGGATGATGCAGGTGTAAAAACAGTGTTCGAGAAGGATACCTGCAAGATGGTTTAGGGAGCACTGGTATTGATGCGGGGAGTTTGGATTGGAACTCTGTACAAGCTGCAAGGTAGCACGGTTGTTGATGGGTGCAACAGTTCTGTGGTTCCTAAAAGTGGAGCAGAAAATCTAGTGGTCTCTGGAGAGAAGACCATGTTGTGGCATCAAAGGCTTGGAAATATTGGAGAGAAGGGCCTTCGAATACTTCATGGTAAAGGTATGGTAGAAGGTATGAGTAATAGCTCTTTGGATTTTGATTTCTGTGAAAATTGTGTATATGGGAAGCAGAATCAGGTGAGTTTCCTCTTTTTTGGTAAGAGGGCGAAACATATATTAGAGCTTCTTCATAGTGATGTGTTTGAACCTATGAAGGTTCCATCATTGGGTAAGTTTGTGTATTATGTATCATTTATATATGACTTCTCAAGGAATACATGGATATATTTCCTTAAGAAGAAATCTAAAGTCTTTGACAGGTTTAAAGAATTCAAGGCTCTGGTGGAAAACCAGATAGAGAAGAAGATAAAGGTGTTGATGACAGATAATAGTGGAGAGTTTTGTAGTAAGGAATTTGAAGAATTCTATAAGAAGTGTGGTATAGCACGGCAGAAGACTACTCCATATACACCTCAACAAAATGGAGTTGCAGAAAGAATGAACAAGACGTTGATGAAAAGGGCAAGAAGCATGCTCAGTGGTGCCGGGTTAGGATAGGAATTCTGGGTAGAGGCGCTGGAGACGACATGTTACCTGGTCGACAGATCACCTTCATTAGTGTTGGAGGATAAAAATCCACAAGAGGTATGGACCGGTAAGAAACTCTCTCTTTCACATCTGAGGGTATTTGGATGTGATGCATATGTACATGTTCCAATGGAGAAATGAACCAAGTTGGATAGTAAATCTGAAAAGTGCATCTTTATTGGGTATAAGGATAGTTTAAAGGGTTATAAGCTTTGGAACCCAGTAACAAGGAAGGTTGTGTACAACTGAGATGTGGTGTTCAGAGATGTGAAAGATGTTATTAAACATGAAGTCCAACCAAAGGAACCTGAGAAGATAGAGTTTGAGCTAAAGGAGGAAGAATCAGACTCTACAACAGAGGATGAATTAGAATATGAAGAGCCACAAAACCTGGGTGTGAGAAGATGAGTTCGAGAAAGAAGGCAGCCATAAAGGTGTAGTCCATCTACTTTCTATTCAAATTTTGCTTTATCTATTATTGATGATGATCCTAGAACTGTGAAGGATGTAGTAGATTCAGAGGATGGAAAACTCTGGAAAGAGACCATGGTTGATGAAATGACATCTTTGCACAAAAATGAGGCTTGGGATCTAGTGGAGTTGCCGGCTGGAAGGAAACCCATTGGTAGCAAATGGGTGTTCAAGAAGAAGACAAATGCAGAAGGAAAGTTGGAGAAATGCATAGCTTGGTTGGTAACAAAAGGTTATTCCTAGGTTCCAGGAATTGATTTTGGTGATATTTTTTCTCCTGTTGCCAAGGTAACTTCTATTAGATTACTTTTATCTATTGCTTCTGCTTTTTATTTTGAGGTAGAATAAATGGATGTGAAGACAACATTTCTTCACAGGGATCTGGAAGAGGAAATCTACATGAAGCAACCTGAAAGCTTTGCGGTGAAGGGTAAGAAAGAATTGGTATGCAAGTTAAAGAAGTCTCTGTATAGGTTAAAACAATCACCAAGGATGTGGTATCAGAAACTTGATACATTTATACGGGGACTTGGTTTCACTAGAAGCAAAGAAGATCACTGTGTGTATTTTAAATTAATTGGTGACTGTGTTATTTATTTGGTCTTGTATGTGGATGATATGTTGCTGCTTGGAAATGACAAAGAAATTATCCAGGATTTGAAGACCCAATTGTCCTCCAAATTCAACATGAAAGATCTTGGTGCTGAAAACTATATTTTGGGCATGGAAATTAAAAGAGATCGAGCAAAGAGGAAGCTCTGGTTAAACTAGAGGAAGTATGTCGAGGCAATATTGTAGATATTTAATATGCAGGATAGTAAACCGGTAAAGGTTCCTATTCCTGTAGGTGTAAAGTTATCTGCTGAACAGTGTCCGAAGACACAAGAATAGGAAGAGGACATGTCCCGTGTTCCATATGCAAGTGCAATAGGTAGCCTGATGTATGCAATGGTCTGCACTAGACCAGACATTGCATATGTAGTGGGAGTATTCAGCATGTTTATGTCAAAACCAAGAAAGGAGCATTGGACAGTGGTGAAGTGGGTTTTCAGGTATGTGCGTGGCACTAGTGATTATGGTTTGTGCTACCAAGGAAGACCAGGATTGGACAGAGTGTTGGATATTCGTGGCTTTGTTGAATTGGTCTAGAGATCTGGATCAAAGAAAATCTACAAGTGGGTATGTTTTTAACCTATTTGAAGGTGCAGTCAGTTGGATGAGTAAGAAACAATCTCTAGTGGCACTATCAACTATAGAGGCAAAATACATGGCAACCACTCATGCAAGCAAGGAAGCTGTTTGGTTGCAGAGGTTGTGTTCAAGTATGGGGTTAGTACATGGAGCTATAAGGATATACTGTGATAGCCAAAGTAAAATTTTCTTGGCAAAGAACCCTGCATATTATTCAAAGACAAAGCACATCGATGTTCAGTATCACTTTGTGAGGGATATGATAGAAGACAAAAAGATGTTGCTGGTAAAGGCGGACACTTTGAAGAATACTGCAGATGCATTGACAAAATCTTCAAGCTCTGAGAAGCTCTCTTGGTGTAGAGAAACAATGGTGTTGCAAGGCTGGATAAATGACTAAGATCTCTTGTGGCCCCCTATGAAAAGAAAACAACAAGTGGGAGAATGTTGGGTTGTGTTATATTGTTTCCATGACTAGCCCATGTAGTTAACCGGGGGATTAGAGGGGGGGCAGAGCCCCCCTTTCGTTGCGCCGATTGCGTAGCGGGGGGTTCATAGGGGGTTTGAGGTGTGCAGGTAACCCCACTGTATGGGGTCCGGGGTAGCGCCCCGAAAAATTTTGGTTTTGGAACCTATGTTAGGTTGGGCGGACCCACCTATGGTTTTGTGCATGATTTTCCCACATGTTTCTGGACACGATGGTTTTTGGTCCATGGTATTGGATGCTTCGGCATGTATAAATATGTATTGTAACATTGAAAGGAACATAATGAAAAATCAAGTTGGTAGTCCTAGTTTTTGGATCCAGGGGAAATTCTCTGTGTATATGTGTTTTATGTGTTATGCTCTCGCATTGTTTATTTTATGTGTTTTAGAATTTGTATGCAGATAATTTTTGTACTGGTTTAAAACCTACATTGGTACTCCACAATTGTAACATATCAGCTGTCCGTGAACCCTTCCTAGTCCTTCTCCACCTCGGCCTTGTCCGCGCCCCTAAGATCTGGTTCGCTCCATCCCTACGTTCTGGTCAAGGGGCCACGTTTCGGCTTGTACTCTGTAGGTAGGAGTCTGGTCCATCATCAACTCATAACTTCTACAAGTGCGCTCATCATGTCCCATTTATCTACAGAAATTACTGAACAACTGCTGTGAATTCTACGTGTACTTCTACAATAAATGGCAGTTATCTGTAGCATGCTTTCCTCCTATCAAATAAATCATGCACCATAGTGCAGGCACCATGCTCGGTCCTGCTTGTGCCTCTGGTCTCAATGGAATTGGCCCTCCTCCCCTGAGGTAATTCGCGAACACCGGGTAGTGGTCCTTGTAATGTCCCTAGCCCTTGCACTTTACGCTACCATACCTCATCACGCACTTCTAGGCAAGCTGTCTTGTCTTGTTTCAAACTCTGCATCTCAAGGCACAATTCTTTCAACTGCGCACGAATCTGATGAACTCCTTGGTTGGGATCTTGTATCGGGGCCTCATGCAATCTCAGCGCAACCTCCAAGGCCTCGGCCTGAGTTTTTAGCCTCTGTTGTGACAATGCATTCCTTAGATGCGGAGTTAACAATGCTACAAACCATTCATGGCGTTTTCCATCCGTTAACGTCATGTTAGCTTCACGAATTGTGCACTTCAGTCTCTGATCCAGCTCCCAAGGGGTCTCACCTGGTAGCATTGTGATTTCCTTACACCCAATGATCGACTGCGCCTTTGACTTTGGCCCGCTAAATTCTTTGTTTAGCACAGCTTGGAGATCTGCGATCCCTACATTTGTATTGTCATTGGAATTCTTAATGTACCAGGTCAGCACGTGATCCTGTAGAGCGCTGACCAACATTGTCTTCTTTATATTATCATCTGTGACTCCCTGCACTTCCCATACAGCTTTTACCACGAACCAAAACTGGTCTGGATCCTCATTCCCTACTCCTTTGAACATTGGAAACTTTATCGCGCTCGCTATATTGCTTCGAGGTGGTGGCAGAGGTGGTATAGGCGAAGATGGCCATGAAGATGGTGAAACTGGCGGTGGTGTGGATGGGGGTGGTATGTGTGGAATTGTCTGCCTTATCAAATTGATCGCACTTGTTGGTGAGACCTTCATGAGCTCTTCTTCGCCCCCTCGTGGAGGTGAAATAAAGGGGCTAGTTTCTAGTTCTGTACTACCTTTGTTTCTGTAGATTTTCCCACTTTGCATAGCCCTAAACATCAATTTATTTGCATAACCTGTTTTTCACACAATAGAATTTTAATCCAAGTGTTCAAATATTTAACGTACTTACCTTGCGGCCCTTCAAGGAAGCGGTGTTCTACCTCTCTATAGCTGATTGAAGTATCTATCACAAACTCGGTGATGAATCCTCCTATAATTCAATCGAGCTAGTGGTCAACAGCACGCGTAATCTTATCCTCCAATGCTTCCAATTTGTGCACCAATTTTGGAGTCCACACAATAGTTCTGTCGAGCTTACACCTTCCTTGGCTATATGCTAGCTTCGCGATCCACTCGTATAGCTCAGTAGGGAAAGATGTGAAGAAAATTTAGTGGATCTTTGTGTATAAGTAGTAGTCCAACCACTCTTATTTTGATAGTCATGAATTCTTGCTTTCCTGCACCATGAACTCGTGAATCTTTCTGTCCAGCCAATCTTCAATTCCTTTCTTTATCGGATTCCAGTGATATGAAATCATACATCTCTATGTAGATCCCGGTCCCGAAAACAGAACCATTTGTTGGCTTGATGGGGCCTGACCCAGGTTTGAAGTTAATTAGCCAAATAAATCCATGTACCACTGGCCCTTTTGGTAACAGTCCACAGAGTGCAGAGTGAGGTCTCACTTGAAGTAGTATGGATGGGTGTTGGAACTAGGTTTCCGCACCCTTGAGATGTCTGAGGGGTTGATCTGGTCCAACTGTTAGTCCCTTCACATAGGCTGCTTCACGCACTTTCCTGGCCTTCACTCCTTGATATACTTGCCTTCGCGTAGCCCTAACCAGGGGCTGTGGGGTTTCCGCGTTGCTGGGGCAGTGCTCTGTGCTATTCCCCTAAGTCACACCGGAGATTTTACTTATCTTCCTATACCAGTTAATTATCTTCACGTAAACAGATGTCTTACATTATATTTATTTATACAACACATTCATATGAGTTCACACAGCAAATAAACAGTACAATTGCAATTTATACCCAATCATACATTAAAACAGGAAAAGATACATAGAAATATGGTAAAATTCTCTTTATTAATTCTTCCAATGGTTACAGATTCAACTTGCCCTGTGCACTTAGCTGTAGGGGTTCGTGCATTGAGCTGCGGACTACTAGGCCTTTGTGCACTCAACTACAGAGCCTTCTCCTACTCTACGACCCAAAGACACACTTTACACTTCGACTCAATCTCTTATACTTATCATGCTTCTTCTTGCTACCCTTTTTTCTACACTTAGAGCCTCGCTCTATTTATACAATCCCATGGTCCATGGACCATGGTAGGTCTATCAAGCCGACATTACATTTTAAAAACAAGGGCAGACAACCCTGTGACTCTATTATAACTTTGTGCTCCACGCCCTCAATTCGTGGGGCTTTTATAAAGGACTTGGTCAAAACTTGGGCTTTAAGCCCCAAAACATGCCTTGGGGGGACTCCATGCCCAACATCTTTACACTTATAGGAATAAGAACCTTCACCATTTTACTATCCTCCATATTAAACTTCTGCAATATTGTCTCCACATACTTCCTCTGGTTTAACTAGAGCTTCCTGTTCTTCTAACCTCATTTAATTTCCATGCCCAAAATATAGTTTGCAGCACCAAGATCCTTCATATCAAATTTGAGGAGAATTGGGTCTTAAAATCCAATATAATTTCTTTTTTATTTCCAATCAACAACATATCATCCACATACAAGACCAAATAAATAACACGGTCACTTATTAATTTAAAATACACACAATGATCCAGTTTGCTTCTTGTGAAGCCAAGTCCCCATATATGTGTATCAAATTTATGATACCACATCCTTGGTGACTATTTTAACTCATACAAATACTTTTTAATCTGCATACCAGTTCTTTCTTACCCATCACAGCATCCCAGTTCTTTCTTACCCATCACTGCAAAGCCTTCTGGTTTCTTCATGTATATATTTTCTTCCAGATCCCCATGAAGAAACATTGTCTTCACATCCATCTATTCTACCTCAAAATAAAAAGAAACAACAGTAGATAAAAGTAATCTAATAGAATCTAACTTGGAAAAAGGAGAAAAAATATCACCGATATCAATTCCCGACACCTAGTAATAACCTTTTTCTAGCAATCAAGCTTTGTGTTTCTCCACCTTTCCTTTTGCATTCTTCTTCTTCTTAAACACCCATTTGCTGCCATTAGGTTTCCTTCTAGTCGAAAACTCCAGTAGATCCCAAGCCTCATTTTTCCCAAAGATGCCATTTCATCAACCACAGCCGCTTTCTAGAGTTTTCCATCCTGTGAATCCACTACCTCCCTAATAGTTATAGGATAATCAATAGTAATAGATAAAGAAAAATTTGAATAGAAAGTAGATGGACTATAACTTTCAAGTTTCCTTCTCTCTCGAACCAATCTTCTCAAAACTGGATTCAATGTCTCTTCCTCTTCTGATCTTTTTCTACTGTAGAGTAAGATTCTTCATCCTTTAGTTCAAAATCCGTCTTCTCAGGTTCCTTTAGTATGAGTTCATATTTAATAACATCTTTCACGTCTCTAAACACCAAATCTCAACTATAAATAACCACCCTTGTTTTTGGGTTCCAAAGCTTATAACCTTTTAAACCATCCTTATACCCAATAAAGATGTGCCTTTCATATTTACTATCCAACTTGGTTATTTTCTCCTTTGGAAAATGTACATATGCATCACAACCAAATATCCTTAGAATCTAAAGAGATGGTTTCTTACCAGTCCATACCTCATGTGGAGTCTTATCCTCCAACACTGATGAAGGCGAACTGTTAAACATGTAACATGAAATATCCACTACCTATGTCTAGAATTCCTTCCTTAATTGAGCATCACTAAGCATGCTTCTTGCCTTTTCCATCAATGTCTTATTCATTCTTCTTTCAACACCATTTTGCTGAGGTGTGTATGGCATAGTATTCTGTTGTGATATACCACACTTCTTATAGAACAATTCAAATTTCTTCTTGCGAAACCCTTCACCATTATCTGTCCTCAACACCTTAATATTCTTCTCTATCTAATTTTCTATGAGAGCCTTAAATTATTTAAACCTGTCAAAGACTTTAGACTTCTTCTTGAGGAAATTTATCTATGTATTCGTCAAGGATTCATCTATAAATGAGACATAGTACATATACTTACCCAGTGATGGACCCAACACAGGTCCTTACATATCACTAAGTACAAGTTCTAATATCCTTTTCGTCCTCTTAGCACCCAAGGAAAAACTCACCCGATTTTTCTTCCCATACACACAAAGTTCATAGAAATCAAAATCTAGAGAGAAATTAGACATACCTTCTATCACACCATTACCATGCAATATTTGAAGGCCCTTCTCTCCAATATTTCCAAGCCTTTGATGCCATAGCATGGTATTTTCTCTAGAGACCACTATATTTTCTGGTCCACTTTTAGGAACCACAGAATTGTTGCACCAATCAATAAGAGTGCTACCCAAAAGAATGTACAGAGTTCTAATCTGAACTCCCTGTGTCAATACCAGTTCTCCCCAAACCATATTACAATTATCTTTATTGCACACTATTTTTACACCTGCATCATCCATCTTGCTTACATAAATCTGATTTCTGGCCAATGCAAGAATATGTAGAGCACCAAGAATTGTTCTAATCCTTCCAGCTTAACTTTTCAAAGTCCGATGACTCTAGCCTTCCTATCATCCCCTAAGAAGACATCACCTCCATCATATTTCCCATACTCGCAGAACCACTCCCTATGGGGAGAGAAATGAAAGGATGCACTTGAGTCAATCAACCATGCCTTATGATCTACATGTTTACTTGAAGAAGAAACCAAGTACATATCCCCACCTTCATCTGAGGTGGTTTTTTCCTCCGCAGAAGGAACATCATCAGATCCTTTCCTTTCTTATGATTTCTATATTTAAAATCCTTTTTGTAGTTCCATTCTTTTCCACATTTCCATCATACCTTTGTAGGTTTTCCTAGATATTTATGTCTCCCTCTAGATTTAGATCTCCCATTTGAGGAATTATTTTTGTTTCTATTCTGAGACTGTCCTCTTACAAACAAGGGATCTCCATTCTAGCTTGCCATATTTTTCCGTCTCATCTCCTACGACAACAAGGATGTGACTATAGCAACAACTAGACTATCCCGTGAATCTGGTAGAGAACACAGCAAACAAATACACTTATCTTCATTTGAAATTTGTATATCAACAGATAACAACTGGCTTACCACATTATTAAAGGCATTCAGATGCTCTATTATAGAGTCCCCATTCGTCATCCTCAGGTTATACAACTTTTTCCATAGGAATAGTTTGTTCATTAGAGGCTTAAATTGGTACAAAGTCCCTAACTTGTCCCACAAAGCCTTTGTCGTAGCATCCCTAAGAGTAGTGGTGGACTGAGTTTTAGGCCTATTCAATTGACTTTCAACCTTTGCATAGATTGTTTATTTATAGGTGTCCTGTTGAGTGCCCCTCTCAACCTTTGAGGGGAGTGATATTGTCTTATCTTCAAGCTACTTGGCAGTGTGTTCCATCTCCTTAGGCAAGCATGTATACTATCATCTCCTAGCAGCATAAACATGTCCTCAAAGTGTGAAATTTCTTTCTCTTGGGCAGCAAGATATCTAGGTGCCAGCTGAGGATCATTTGTAATCAAATTATGGGTACTGATGAGGGCCATGGATTTGATTGTTCAGTGCCAATCAAAAGATGTCTAGTCTTCTCTCTGGCCAATATTTTTTTCATCTCTTCAACTCTTGACTCCTCATGGTTCATCCATGAAGGCAAAGCCATTAATTGTAGAACTCCTAGCTTGGCATTAGGGTCCCAAACATTCATGTCTATGAGGGCCATGTTGTGCAAATAAAAATCAGCCATTTTGGCCCTATCCTCTAATGTACTTTGATCACAAAGATCAATAAACTGCCTGTAGTCCTGAAATGGCATGGTTCCCTTCTGTGCTAGTGTCTTAATCTGAAACTGCAATGATTGTTCTTTGAGGTAAAGAGCATAGGATTTAGCTGATATCCTACACTGGATTTCCTCCAAGGAGAGGCTGGCCATACATGCTAGTTGGTTCTCTCTTTCCTGCAACTGTCCCCTCAGCCATGCATTTTCTCTCTCAAGTTGACTTCTCATTATAGCTTCTCTATCCCTTAAGCCACTTAGCTATTTGCCCATTTCTTTGAGTTTCCCTTCCATGTGCCCAATGTTTTCTAACCTCTTTGATTTGGTGATCTACATCCATCAGTGGGTTCTAGTCCTCTCCTTCTCAAGCTCAAAGAACAATGGGATGGAAAATTTTTGAGGTATTACCCTACCTCCTTCAATAAACCGGTAATAGGAGTCTAGGTTAGGTTGGGGGCTGGGTTCCTTTGTCTCTAGGTCTTCCTATTTAGCTTCTTGCTACTCCCCTACCTTGCTTTCCAATTTTTGTGCCTCTTGTAGTTTCAGCAGAGTATCCTGTAGGACTGTTTTTGCTTCCTGTAGGTTTTGTTGTGGATCCTGTAGGATTTCCTTACCCTTTGAGGAAGTTGATCTAGTGGTAGACCTCCTTACATAGGTGATAGGTGACTTAGGGAAAGGAATTTTGTCTTTCCGTGTAGGGGAATCTTCAACCTCAATAGGAATTTTTGTTGATGTTTGTGGCTTCCCCTGTTTTATTCTTGTGCTCTTTCTTGTTTTGAAATATAGTGGGGTTTTCCTCCTCCTTTTCACTTTTCTCTTGACTGGGGTGCTGAGAGAAATGAGGGCAGCTACTGCCTCTCTCTCAATGGCCTTTGGAGACACCCTAGGTGACTCCTCCTTGTGTTCTTTCCCCTCTGTTTTATTTTTTTCTTCTTCTCTGTTTTTCCTGTCTTCTTCCTCTTGTGAATCTTCATCATCTCTATCAGTTTCCCCCTTGATTTCCTCCTCTATTTCATCATCATCCTCCTCTTCTCCCTCTTATTCTTTAGTTTCATCATGTTCCTCTGTGTCAAATTCTTCTTCATCCATCTCATCCTTATCTTGCTCTGTATCTTCCTCTTCCTATTTTGCCTCCTCTTCACTGATAGTAGGACTAACATCATAAGTTATGGCTTTAATGTCATCATTTTTTGGCAAGCCTCTGAAGACTGACCATGTTATAGGGATTCTGAGGTTTTGGAGGGCATCTTCAATGAGGATCCTAATCAACCCATGGTGAGCCAATTGTTGGGAATTCCTTTCCTTCACTTTGTTGCTAGAGTCTATGAGTGATTGAAGCAAGAAATAGGGTATGCTGAGTCTTTGGTGAGGTGGTGTTTCTATCCCAAGTCTGAATTCCTCAAATATCCTGAAATGATAGCCATAAACAACACTAGGAAATCTTATTTACCTATCCTGTAGACTGTCTCTGTGTATCCTATATTTGAGATGTATTTGATGAGTTGGTAGCCTACCTCACTCTGTGGGTATGGCAGACTATCCCTCCTTACTCCATTTTTGTCCTCAATGGGTTCTTCACCTTCAAAAAAGAATTTCCTTTTTGCCACCTGGCTATCTCCTTTGTCTTCTTTTCTCCATGGAATTCCTAGGGGGAGTGTGGTGACCCTGTTGATGAGCTCTGGGGTGAGATCTATAGTGAGGCCCCTTACTACAACAGTGGCATGGATTATTTTGTGTGGATTGAGGGAGTGAGCAAATTCTTGAGCCACCTCATCATCATACCCTGTGAATTTTTCAAAAAAACCCATCCAGTTGTGCCTTGTAAATATTTCAAGAACCTTGGGGTGTTGTTGGATTCTCACAGTGTTTATGGGCTTTCTCCTATTAAACCATCCTGTCATCTTGCTAGTGAAGCTTGAGGAGAAAATGAGAGATTTGACACAATTTTTCAAATACAGGAGCAAAATAGAGTTGACTATGTATGTAATTTACTTCTCATAGTTGCTAAATTCACTCAATTTTAGAGTATCTCTAGTGTATTTTCTTGAAAAGGGGGATGAAATTTTAGATCCTACCTCTTTAGAATGGTTGTAGTGACCAGTTCCTATGATATTCCCTCTTGAACTCTTCTTTGCCTATCTTGTAGATTGTCTCTGTGTATCTTGTAGACAGTCTCTGTGTATCCTGTAGACTGTACCCTGTAGGAATTCCTATGCATGCTCCTGTAGGAATTCTTGTGCAAAACAATGGATCTTTGCTTCTAGTGGGTGGCCTGGGTTATGAGAGAAACTTGAGTGAGGGAGTTTCGAGGAGGTGAAATGCATGAATGCATGGGAAGGATGTTTTATTTCCCTTTATGGTGATTCGGGGTAAGGTGGTGTGCTAGCGTTGTGAGAGGACACACAGTTCTTCATGTGCTGACTAAACAAAGGTGGCTAGGTTAATTGGCCATCTTTTCACTTATAAACCAACTATCTCGTAACCCTTACAACCTTTGACTACATTATTTATATGAGTGAGCAAGCGTGATACTTACATGTGGTTTCGATGCTATGCTGCAGTTGTGGAAGACCAGAGGTGTTGCTTTGTATATTTGTTGCATGCCATTCTTCTTCCTCCTCTTGTTGTTTGCTAATGGTTTCTTTTCTTTTTCAGGTATCTGTGGCTGAAGATATGATGCTGCTATTGCTGTGGAGCTCCTGGATCATCCTAGTGAAGACTTGTTGCTGGTGTGATTGGCATTCTATGGGATAGGCTGCTACAGGATTTCCTACAAGATGTCCTGTAGCTACTTCTCCCTCAGAATTATTTAATCATGTTATTGGCTAGGGCTGTGAGGATGGTGTAATGAATGGAAAGAAGGAGTAGAAGTGTGTAGAGAAAAGGATACTCAGGTAATGCTCTTACTCCTCTCTATTTTCCTTTTCTTTTTTTTAGGACTAGCAGAAACTATTGAAACTGTTTTTTTTTTGAATGGTAAGTGAAGGGATGAAGATGGTGGACAAGGTGAGGTCCTAGATCATACATAGGATGAATTTTAGGGACCTAAAAAACCTATCATGTGCCTTCAGATTGCTTCCTGTAGGTTTTCCGAGTCACTGTAATTCCTACAGGATCATCCTATAGGTTTTCAGGGGATCCTGTAGAAAACATAGTCTTTGCATAAATCAAAGCAATGGAGTGGAAAAATGATAGAAATGATGGAGGGATGCATGGTAAGGAGTGGAGGAGATGAATATGTGAGAGGCAGGGTTCCCTTTGGATCCTCTTTTGCTCCTTGACTGTCTTTCTCGCCCACCTGCAAATGACAATTATATATTTTTCTCTCTTTTTTTGTATTTTTTTTTTTTTTTTTTGTTTTTTTTGAAAAACAACTATATCTCCTCAAAGAGGTTTTCACACTAGCTATTTGACCGGGGTGCCTCAAGGAAGGCTTTCACCCAAGGATCTTCTTATTCTTTTTTCTTGTATTTTTCTCTTTTTTTTCTTTTTTTCTTCATCATTGGGTCGCCTCACGAGGTTTTCAATGCAAAGATGGGACTCAGGCGCCTCATGGAGGTTTTCACCAGAGTCCTTATTCTCTTTTTTTCTTTCTTAGTGACTTAATGAGGGAGGAGTTGGAACTTGCTCCACCATCATCACTGTTTTATTGATATTATCAATGAACTCTTGTTTTGATAAAGGTCTCTTGTACATTTTCAATCGGTGCCCATTAACAAGCAAAGGAATGGATTCTTCATCTATAGTTATGATTTGCACTGAACCATTATCATGGCATATTTCCACAACATAAGGTCTGAGCCATGTTGTCCTTAACTTTCCCTTGAAGTCTTTATACCTAGAATCATATAACAATGCCCAATCGCGCTCCTAAAATTGCTTCTCCTTAATATATTTATCATGCCAGATCTTCCTCTCAAGTTCAACTATCTCTATATATAAGAGGGCCTGCATTCTGAATTCATCCAAGCCATTCAACTGGAACAATCTCTATTTTTGTGCATTGCTGAGATCCAAATCTAGTTGGGTTGCCATTCTTAATGTGTTATATTCAAACTCAATGGATAGCAAGGCCTTTTTTCCATAGACCAGCTCATAGGGTGTGAATCTAATGGTGGTATTCCATGTGGTATTATAGGCCCAAGTGGCCTCAACTAGTCTTTCTTCCCAATCCTTCCTGTTGTTGCTCACTACCTTGGTTAAGATGCCCTTCAGTGCTCTACTGGTCACCTCCACTTTCCCATTAGCTTGTGGATGATAGGGAGTGGAGGTTCTATGCTTGATCTTGTGATGGCTGAGTAGGTCTTCAATCATGTTGGAGGTAAAATGAATGCCTTGGTCTATGACTAGCTCTCTAGGGTACCCAAATTTGTAGAATACATTCTCCCTTAGGAACTCAACCACCTTTTCTTCTGTTGCTACCTTAATTGTCTTGGTTTCAACCCACTTAGTCAAATTAGCAGTGCAGACAATAATGTACTATTTGTGCTTTGAAGTAGGGTTGATAGGCCCAATGAAGTCCATGCCCCACTTGTCAAATGGCTCGAAAGTCACTTAAGACTACAGAGGAATTTCATCTCTTGGTGTAGGCCTTCCCATACTCTGGCACTTATCACACTAACTAGTGTACTTTTTCACATCCTGATGAAGAGTGGGCCAATAATAGCCTACTTGTAACACTTTGAATTTTGTCCTCCTTGCTGCAAAGTGACCTCCACAAGGCCCATCATGATAGTTTAGAAGGATGTCAAAGACTTGGATGTCAAAGACTTCGTCTTCCTTGGCACACCTTCTCAAGATTTGATCTGGGCCAAGTTTGAAAAGATTGCCCCCAATCCAAGTGAAGGGGGCACTTTTCCTGACTATCTTGCTCTTTTCTTTGGAGGGCAAGTTTGGTGGGAACTATGCTGATACCAAATAGTTTTCTATATCAGCAAACCATGGAGAGAGAATTGAAATAGCAAACAAATGCTCGTCTGGTAATTGGTCATCCACCATTCCTTCTTCACCTACAAGCACATTTACCCTACGTAAAAATTATGCAACAAGATTTTCCTTACCAAGATTATCAACAATGGTTAGATCAAATTGCTGTAATAAAAGCAACCATCTTATAATTCGAGCATTCACATTTTGTTTGTTCATTAGATATTTGATTGCAGCATGGTCAGCATGCACAAATGTTTGATAGCCTGTAATGTAATGCCTGAATTTGTTTGATGAATGCACAACAACTAGGAGTTCCTTTTTGGTCACTGTATAATTTAGCTTAGCCTTTGACAAGTTTTTACTGATAAAATAGGTGGCGTAAGGCAGTTTTTCCTCTACCTAACCTAGGGCTTCTCCTATGGCTTTGTGTGAGGTGTCAACATGAATATGAAAGGGAAGGGACCAATTTGGGCCTTGGAGAATTGGTGCAGTGGTTAACGTACCCTTTAGAATGTCTAAAGCCTCTTGACAGAATTTTTACCATATAAACTTAGAATCTTTGCCAAAAACCAAAATAAAGGAGAGGCTAATTTGCTAAAGTCCTTTATGAACCTTTGGTAGTATCTATCTATCCCTGAGAAAATTCTAACCTCTCTGCTTTTGAGGAGGTGGGACCCTTTGGATGATGGCTATTTTGTTCAGCTCCACCTGTAGTCCGTGCTAAGATATTGAATGACCTAGCACAGTCCCTCCAGTCATTAAGAATTCACATTTTTAAAGATTGAGAGACAGGTTCATTTCAATGCATTTGTGCAATACTTTGCCTAGTTTAGTCAGGGCTTCTTGAAAATCACAACCATAGGGTGTAAAATCATCCATATAAATTTGCACCGCATCATGGACTAATTCGGCGAAAATACTCAAGACTGCTCTCTGGAAAGTGGAAGGAGCATTGAATAGGACAAAAGGAATGACCGTATAGGAAAAATTACCCCAAGGATAGGTGAATGTGGTCTTATCCTGGTCTTCTGGGTAGATTTGGATTTGGTTGTACCCACTGAATCCATCTAGGAAAGAAAAAAACTTTTTCCCTGCCAGGCTGTCTAGCACTTGGTCAATGAAGGGTAGAGGAAAATGATCCTTCTTTGTGGCTTTGTTCAACTCCCTGTAATCGACACAAATCCTCCACTTACCATTTTTCTTGGGAACTAACACTAAAGGGGAGACCCACTCACTATCAGAGATAGGGTAAATGAATCCTGCATCTAGCAGTTTTTGCAGTTCTTCTTTGACTATATCTTTAAGAGCTGGATTCATCCTCCTTTGCGGTTTCTAGACCAACTTGCAACCTTATTTGATGTATATGTACTCAGTACACACTGAGGGTGTTATAGACATTTTTGTGCCTTACAGCATGAAGCATGAAATGTCCATAATCTAAGGGATCCAAAGTCCCTAAACATGTTGTTCCTACCCCTAGAGGAACAAGGTCAGCAAACCACAACACTAAATATCAGTTCTCCACCTGAAAACACTCAAAAACAAGCAAATTCTGGGTCATGTCAACTGCTCCACTGAGCATCTGCGCTGAATGTCAAGTGCTCCACTCTGTACCTGCGCTGAATGTCAACTGCAAAGAAGGCCACCTGCGCTGAGTGGAACTAGTCTTGTTGTGGCCTCTTAGATCTAGACCTGTGATAAGTGTCGTATTGATCTTAAGAGTTAGTTTGTTTGCTGTTCATAGCTGATTGAGCTTTTGCTTTCGTCATATGGTTTGAATTTATGTATTTCTAGTGTTGAAACAAGTAAATCTTAAGGTGTCTTTTGATTTTGGACAAAGCTTGTTTGCTTTCACTTGAAATTGAATTCAAAATTATACAACAGCTTTCTTTTTGTAATACATCAACATTAAGAAAGAGAAAAGAAATACCTGCATTGTGCAATTTGCATTTTTGATTAGTTTGCATGTTGGATTTAGGAAGAGTGCATTAGAGTGTGCTGATTGCTCTTTGAGAAAAGATAGTCGCTCTCTTTTCCCTTAGTAGCTAGGATTTTCAAAGTTGAAAGATTATAAAGCTTGCTTATCATCTTAGACTGCATTTAGGAATTTGTACCAATACATCCCGTGGTGATCCTGAAAGACAAACTTTAAACAAGATCAACTTAAAAAGAATTGAATTTACATAACAACGCTTTGAAACATAATGCACAACATAGAGGTCTAGGCTAGAGACGTGTTCCGGCGTCGTTAAGCCTAGTGACTGTCGATCTCGTGGAAGGTGGGTGATTCCTCCTGAGGGACGATAGCACTAGTACGGATTTGTGCTCCCACGTACCGTCGCGTATATATTGGGAGACCCCTATAGGCATATATCCTTTATCCTTAGAAAGCCGTGTCGGCCGCCCTACTGATTGCAATGCAGTGAACATAGCATTCACGAAGATCGACCACCCGTACCGTAAAAAGTATTCTGTGGTTTTGCGAAAAGTTTGGCACACCCTCTGCCTAGATCTCCAGAGCAGTTTCTTTTGGCCTTTTTCAGACTCTATAACAGAAAAAGTCCAACCGAGCATTTGTCACTTCGGGCTCGTTAAAACATCGAAGGAGACTAGAGTCATCTTTTGCTTTTTCTCGACTCTTTAAAATTGAAAAAGCAGGTTGTGTCAAAGCGTCGTTAACAATTTATTTTAAACGGAACAATCACCCTTTATTCCTGCGTTGATCTTCGAAGTTAGTCTACCTTCATCACAAAGTTCTTGTAGAATCGCTAGGAAATCTTTTGGATAGACTAAATATGTCTGAACAACCGTCGACATCCAGGACTGTGTCATCTGACACAGCAGCGGCAGAGCCTCCTGCTGCTACTCCAACGATGTTCGCTGGTATACCATCTGTCCCGGCAAATTGTCAACAACAAGTTGGAGTCCAATCAGAGACTGTTTCGACGACATGGTTAGTTCCTATTTCTTCATTCGGATTATCATCTGGTATTTCTTATGTTGAAACTCAACAACTTGATCCAATGGGTCTTCAAAGGCCAATCTACCCTTTAAGCACTGGATTGCCACCATATGGAGGGAAGTATGCCTTTTCATTGTTCCCCCCACGGAGAACAACCATATGGGAGTTTACAACAAAGTTCAGGTCAAACTGGAATTGCATCCAGCGGATGGGTACCAATACTGCCTCAGCAACCAAGGGTTGCATATTCAATGCAACCAGTCCACCCTGTGTCGAATGTTGCCACTATACCTGGTATGTTGATTGCGTCGCAAGTACAAGCGCTACCTGTTGTATGTCAACCCCAAGTTTCTCAGGTTGCCATACAACAGCCTCTTGTCTCAACAACTCAATGACAACCTCTGGTTAGTGCCTCCTTATCTGGAGCGACTCAGGCTCAAACAAGTACCATGACTCCTCATCTTGGTCAATCATCCAGTATTGGACGACAGCAAATGGTCCAACAACCGGAGCTGGTTCAAACTCAACAACCGCAATTCCAGCAATCATATCAAGGACCCGAGCAACAAGTCTTTGTAAGTAATAGGAAATCGTATAATAACAGTTATGCCCATCAAACTTGTCAAAGTTTCCAGCATCAAATACATTATGCTGGCATGCAAAGACCCACTGCTCAGGCGATTCCATCTTATCCTGGGTATGCTCCGCCTAACCTAAATCAACAGTTGCCCTTTGTAGAAACTCTAGAATTACCAGATCTAAACCGGCTGACGAATGATCCAATTGCTTATGCACCTTGGTGGCCAGCGATTCCGCATAAACTTCCATCGGACATTCCTAAATTCAATGGAAATCCAGGTGAAGACCCATCGAATCACGTCATGACTTTTCATCTGTGGTGTTCGTCGAACACCCTAAGCAATGATTCGATAAGGCTTTGCCTTTTTCAGAGGACATTGACAGGTCCAACGGCTAAATGGTATATTGAATTACCTAGAGCCTCTTTCGACAATTTCAGTTCCCTAGCCACGACTTTCTTAACCCATTTTCAATTACCGATAAGGTATGAAACTGGAACGGAAATCTTAACCAACTTCAAGCAGACGACGGCCACACATATATCCGATCATATACATGAGTGGCGTCGTCGTCGCAGGATGGTAAAGACTTACGTCCCAGATCAGCTGTTAGCTGAATGGTTTATAAAGTCGTTACTTCCTGCCATAACGGAAGATGTGGCCAAGGGGGGAGTCGTAACGGAGGAGCAAGTTATTGCTCGTGCACAATATCTAGACTTAGTATATACTCAGTCCGGCACGCTCTATGATAAAATACCTGACGCCCTTAGACCGGAATTTTCAATTCCTCCTCCTCCTAAATCAAATAGTGACTCTCATGCCGGCGATGGCGTGATTGGCGCAACAGACATGAAATCGACAAAGGCTATATCTAAAAAGGCCCGTATGATTTCCGGTCAAAGTGCAAATGAGGAACTTCTTGCCTCGGAAGTAAGTGCCGTGTCGGACGACAAAGGCAAACGACTGAAGCAACCAGGGGGCAAGAAGAAAAAGAAAGGGAGAAAAAGGAAACCCCCTACGGGGTGTCATATATGCGATGAGGATCATTGGACAGCAGATTGTCCATACAAAGTTGAGCTTAAAAGATTCTTTAAGAGTTCGAAAACCTCAGCTGTGTTGACTGATCCGTTTCCAAGCCCGAGAACCGAACTGGTTGCTAATCAAAATGCTTCCCGATCCCAAGTGCTTATGTTGTCTGTATCAAAGCAGCAAAATGATGCTTTGACGAGGAATAAAGATTACAGGAATCCAAAGCTGTTGAACAACAAGGCTAATGAACAACCTAGTAGTTCGACAACAACTTTGACCGAAGTTGTGCCACCCATCGTCCCTGAGCCAATGATAAAGTCGCAAAAGGGAGCAGTACACAAATCGACATTTAATCCTTGTGCGAAAATAGCACAGATAGAGGACCTGACCCAATCACCGTCCGTTATGTCGACACTTGAGGTACCGCAAAATTGCTTCTCCCAAGAGCAAGCTTTATTATCAGCAATAGGTGGAATTGACCCAATGGATTCCAATCTTGTGGCCTTTGATCATAAAGGATATGACCCTCTGTTACCAGCTCAACTAGCTTTCCTTATTCAAGTGAAAGGCCTCAACAAAACTGTTCATCGAACAATTATTGATGAGGGGGCATCTACATGCATTATGTCGATGAGTTGCTGGAAAACTTTAGGATCTCCAACCTTGTCGAGGTCTGCGACGACGTTAAAAGCATTCGACGGAAGGACATATACCCCATATGGTATACTAAATAACTTGAAAGTTGAACTAGAGGGAAAAACGGTAGAAATAGATGTTGAAGTCATCGATGGGAATCTTGATTACAACATCCTACTAGGAAGACCATGGATATATGCCATGGCAGCTGTTGTGTCGACCTATTTTAGGAAGATTTCATTTCCCTTCCAAGGAGGAATTACAATCGTTGACCAACAAACTTTTCTCCCCAACAGTTCGCAAGTTACGGGAAGCATTCCAATGATCCATGGAAGGAATCATTCGCTCCAAAATATCGGAGTAGGTCTCGTAAAAGACCCTGCCTTAATGGGTACTTTTGCCCTACCGCCTCCGAGTAATCTGGCGGAAGTGGCCACAGTGGAATATGAAACCTTCTACATCTAATGGATTTGGACGTCGAGGATAGTTCCTATCTCATGTCAACCTCGTTAAAAAAATGAAATAAAGAATCAAGAGGATAGTTCTTTACTGTGTCAACCTCATTAAAAAATGAAAAGACCCCCTGGAGGCTAGGGGGCATGTGCCTCATTTGCATTATTATGCTGGGGGCATGCATAAGATCCGAGCAGTTTTAGCACATAGTTCATGCTCGTTAAAAAATAAACATAAGATTGAGCAGTGTTTTGGCGCTTTCAAGCTCGTTAAAAAATGAACCCATACCGGTAAATAACCTCTGTGATCGTAAATTTATCAGCCATAAAAATCCTTGGTCGTGTTTGCACCTGCCACCTCCACCGTCATTTGGCTGATCGTTCACCTCCATATGATTGTTTACCCCTTTTGAGGAACAGCTGCGAAGAGTGATTTCACTTAGCCATCCTTGTGACACTGCCGTGATTGGAAAATTCCAACCTGTACCTGGAATCTGCTACTATCCCTGTTTATCACTCGTTCCTCAAAAGACAAGTCTTCTTTGAGCTCTTTTCATCTGACTCGTAAAATATGAAAAGTTTGCCGAGTTTTGGCCTTCCAGCTCGTTAAGGTGACCGGAAGAGCTATCCCTCCTCTAGATTTTAATCTTTTTGGACCTGAGGGATTATTGCACAAAAAGGTCGAGCGCTTGTTTATTCGGCTCGTTAAAGTTATCGAAAACTCATCCCTTCTGTATTGTTTTACACTTTTTCAGACTTAAGGGATTAGATGACGAAAAAGGAATTTTGGAGTTAACTTTCTGTACCTTTTCAGACTCTCTAAAAATGAAAAGGACCGAGTTTTCCTTGTCGTTAGACTCGTTAAAATGATTAAATAGCGACAAACTTGTCTTTAGACGAGAACGAGTTTCCCTATCGCTAGGCTCGTTAAAACATAGCGATGGGCTTGCCCGAAGGGCAGGTTATAGAACAAGCATATGTTATCCTCGTCAAGCTTGACAAAAATAAAGAGGTACTGGTCAGAAATGACTGGGGAAAAATTGGGAGAACCTCAGAACTTTAATGGTAGCAAGTCGCTCTTGAACATGACACTTTTCCTCCGTACCACATCGGGTTGGGTTGTTTCATTCACCGGTCTCATCACCATGGTCTCGCCAAACCATCCACAGTTGGGGTAATGCTATCGATCCATCGCATCAGTGTCGTTATATGTTCAAGAGATGTCGTTCAGAAAGAGTCAACCGTGTCCCATCCACTGCCATACATTATCCTTCATCCATTCATGACCGCCACCCTGAATCATATGTCACAGATTGTTTTCACCTCCACTAAAATGATTAGCTCCGTTCCGTGTCACTGATGTGGGATTCATTAAGGCCCTCCTTTGACGGATCGCTTCTTCTCGACTTCAGCTCATTCTCCAAGAAGTTGATCTAGGAACAACCCCCTCAGTACTTTGAAGCTTGCATGCCTTAATGGCAAGTTTCTCACTTCCGGCGACAGGTATACATCAATGACCTTCGACCGAAAGATTTTACGTGGTGTTCGACGCCAAGTCCTTTATTCACACCACGTGAATTGTACTGCAGTACCTTGAGGGTCATTATCATTATCGGTGATTCCTCTCGCGCTTGTTAACGGTTTACATCATTGACAGGTAATCAAGCGATGTCTTTCCATGTTCGACTTCAGCGCAATTCTCACATGGATCAACTTGTACTTAGAGTGAAGATCGAACGAGTTTGAAGACCCCAGATCTAGTTTCATCCATCCGGGCTGTGATATATATTCAGGAAATATAAAGACATTTGACATGTACATCATTGCAGCAGATGATCATCCTACTAAAAGGATGATAATTTCAGCAGAGAATTATCAGTCTACCTTCAGACGATCGTCTGTTCTATGTACCAAAATGAATTTATAAAGCTGAGCATGGGAATGCCCGCCTCAGCTAGATCATGAAAGCAGAATGAAAGATAATGTATTGTATTGTATTTTATTACAGATCACCTCTCAGCGATTGAATGAACTTCGGATCCTCCGGATAAAGCATTTCACCCGATAAACGACCTCATACTTTAGGGGGCAACTGTTATAGACATTTTTGTGCCTTACAGCATGAAGCATGAAATGTCCATAATCTAAGGGATCCAAAGTCCCTAAACATGTTGTTCCTACCCCTAGAGGAACAAGGTCAGCAAACCACAACACTAAATATCAGTTCTCCACCTGAAAACACTCAAAAACAAGCAAATTCTGGGTCATGTCAACTGCTCCACTGAGCATCTGTGCTGAATGTCAAGTGCTCCACTCTGTACCTGCGCTGAATGTCAACTGCAAAGAAGGCCACCTGCACTGAGCATACTTGGACAAGTGGCACAGTCATTCCTCAAGGTGTCAGCGCCCAGGAAGCTTCCAAAATGACACTTGGATCAAGGAATTCGCCTGGTGATGAGTAAGAGGGTCTAGATCTCCAAGTGGAAGCAAGAACCTCCAAGTGGACTCAAGAACTGAAGAATAACTGAAGTGAGAGAGGACACTAGTTAGCTCTCAAGCTGACTCATCCTTTCTCCAAAACTCCTATATATAGAGCTCTCTCATGAGGTCTAGGGAGGTTGGAATTTTGTGAATGTAAGGAAGTGCTGTTGGTTTGAGTTTAGAGCTATTGGGTGATTTTCTTTGAAGGAGGTGAAGAGGAGATTTCTTTCTGCTGGGAAGGTGATGCTGGATTGGGCCTCTTATGGTTGTATCACTTCTTGAACTTTACTTCTTCCATTAATAAAGCATTTGAGGTTCTTCTATATGCATGTGTCTCAATGATGTATTGTCATACTTGTGTATTTGATTTATTCTAATCCTTGAATCAATTATGAATGTATGCTTCTTGTAGTTTCCCTCTCTTGCCATTTTGTAGGATCTTGGTGTAGCTGGGCCAGTGAAAGAGCAAGGAGCTGGGAGCAAGCAGCAAGGAGAGAAGATTGGATCAACCATTAGCGAGAGACATCGGTTAGTGGATCTCTTTCTCCCCTATTTTACTTTCATAAAGAAGAAATCTTAGATAGCTTTGCTTCGATTGTTGCTAAGGTACTATCACCCTTAGAGTGGGATAGGGTCATTCCGTATTGGATACTTTTCCCTACAACAGAGGGGTGTACTCCCTTCATTTCCTTATAACTCCAAGCAAAGGCTTCTAAGTTTTCCTTTAACATGTTGCATAGCTTCTCCTCTTTGAGAGCAGAAAGAGATGGATTAATTTTCAAGGTTTTCTCTAGGCTGAATTCTATGGTTTTGACACGAAGTGGGTTGGAATCGGCCAAGCATAAGTCAATTGGATGATTGTTCTAGGTTTCCCTTACTTCTTCTTCTAATGGTAATGAAACAGGAGTTGGACTTTGGAGTAGGTGTTCAATCAAGTGATCCTCATCTTTCTGTCCTCCTCCCATGGTTGCTTCCAAAACATAAAGTTGGGTGAAATAAACCTCATCTTCTTCCTCCTCCTCCAACCATAAAGGTAAATCATGCTCTAGAGACGGTTGAGCAGGAGGGTATAGGACTAACTCCTTGGACATATACCCATTCTTGATGGTCATATTCCCAGCTCTGCAACTTGTGTAAGCATCGGTTGTGGCCAACCATGGCCTCCCAAGGATGAGAGGACCAGTAAGCTTGGCCTTAGGCTTGAGGACTAGAAAATCTGTAGGGTACTCCCAGGAGTCAATGGAGACCATCACATCCTCCACAATTCCCTGAAGGGTTACTATGGAATGATCTGCAAGTTGCAGAACTATTGTGGTCTTCCTCAATGACCCTTGGAGGTTGAGATTGAGCATGATGTCCTTGGTCATCACATTAATCACAGCCCTAATATCGATCAAAGTGTGTGGGATAATGGTTCCATTGATGTGCACACCTACTACAGGGCTTCCAGGGTCGAAATATTTTTGACATATTACCTGCCCCAGCATTAAGTCGGACAACTGCCCAATGACATTAATGGTAGGAGCATCCATTTTTTGCCTCCCTAGATACTTGAAGCATTTCTCCTTAATCAACTTATTGTAAATGGGAACATATTTAATTGCCTGGAGAAGGGGGATCTTTACAAATAGATTTTTCAATTCTCTCAGAAGTTCAGTCTCTTCTAGGGTAGGCTGGAGTGGTTGGGATAATCTCTTAGGAAAGGGTCGATTTAATTTAAGGTTTCTTTCCTCTCTTTCTTCCTCAACCTCCCTAGGTAGAGGGGGAGGTTGGTTATCCAGGAGAACTCTCCCAGATCTAAGGTTAATCTCCTCGATTTCCATAGCATAAGCTGGGTATGATGTCTCTCCAATGTATACTTGTTGAGCTTGCCTATTGTTCAGGTTCAGATTTGGTTGGGCAGGCATCTGGGGTTGCTTGGGTGGAGCAGAGTGCAGGAGTTGTGGTTGGGCAGGTGGTGGAGGCAATAGAGCTGGGGCATTGTTTTATTAGGGCCTCCACCCCTGGAGTGGTGTATTCTACTGAGGTTATGGTAGAGCGTAAGGTTGAAATGATTGGCTGGCTGGCTGGGAATGATATTGATATGCATAGAACCGAGGAGGGGGTGTAGACAGGGAAGGATTAGTAGGGGGTCCCCAAGAAGGTAGAGCTGTGGTTTGGTTGGGGTTGTAATATGCATGGGATGACCCTTGCATGCCTTGCTAGTATGGTCTAGGCCTAGGAGGTCTCCTTTGGTTAATGTGATCCCTTCAGCTCCTTGCTATACAACTTTGAGTTCAGGTAAAGAAGGGCACTTATCTGTGGATTGGTTTTCTTCACATACTGAGCAATATTCAATATAGTTCAATGGACATTCGTTCCTAGGATGCCTCCTGGTGCATTTAGGACAAAAGATGGCCAAGGCTCTCTCTGCTTCCTCTTGCTTCCTTTTAATGTTCATGGTGTCCATTTGCAAGGCAAGGGTTTGCAACATCTCACTTTTGAAATCTTCCAACATATTTCCAATTTCACCCTTGATGGATGAGTTGGAAGATGATGTACTAGCCATAGGTTGACTACCCCTACCTTTTTTCCGGGTCGCCCTAGAATGGTTTCTAAAGGAAGTCTTGATATCCTCATAGGGTAATTGGTAGATATCTCCTCCTACTAAAAAATGTAAGGTATCCAGAAGATCTTCTCTTACTCGCCTGAGCAGGACCAATTTTAGAGACTCAGGGTCAAGTGTGCACCTGGCCCTTTTGTAAGTGAGCTGAAATATTTCTTCGTAGTCTTCTAAGGATTCATCCTGGCCTATGGTAATCCTCAAAATTTATTCTTTAGTATCCTTTGACCTACAGTAGTCCTGATATTTGTTGTTAAAGTTCTGCAGCATCTAAGCCCAAGTTGTGATGTTATCTCCAGGGAAGCCCATGAACCAATGCAATGCTACATCCTTGAGGGTAGATGGAAATAGTTTTAACCTTTTCTCAGCATCTGTATAGTCATAGGTTCAACATATAACAACGAACTCAAATAGGAAAGTGTCAGGGTCCTTTGTGTTCAGGCCGTGGAAATGAGGTAAAGCAGAGGGGCTTATATTTTTATCTTAGTGTCCCCGTTGGTTTCCTTGATGGGGAAGGCACCCTCAACTCTCTCTCTATTCTCTCTGTCATTTCGGTTTTCAGCCATTGGTTCAGTAGGAATGTGTTCCTCTTCTTCTTCTTCCCCTGTAGGTTCTTCAACTATGTCAGGTTTCTCACCTAAAGGTTCCTCCAGTTCATAACCACCAAAGAAGAGAGAAGGTTGGCTGTTGGATGCAGTGGGGGTATTTGGCAAAAAAATCCCTAGGTTGTCCCTATTCCTACAAGGCATGAAAGGAAATGTTTTTGGGTTGGTTTTGTATCTTTTTTTCAACTGGAAAGTACTTGTAGAAATGAAATTTTTGATTGAATGAAAATCACTTACAGAATGAAAAAGCTACTTGCTAAATTGAAATCCTACTTGCAAAATAGAAAGGAAAGTAGATAATGGACAATGAAAGAAAGGAAGCAACTAGATTACTTTTGCAGAAATAAACTAACGACAGAATATTGAAGACAAGAAATAGAAGAAAAGAAAGCAGTAATCACATTCTACTCAGACACCTCCCCGGAAATGGTGCCAAAAAGTGATGAGCGTCAGTATTGCAGCAAGGATGCTGCAACTCCTGGGCTACCAGCTTTACTTATCAACTCGGGGTTCATACAAACTTGGAGGTGACAATGTTGTATGCACAAGTAAAAGTGAAGGTCCTTCTTGTTGTCACTGTTTGTCTGGCGAGAGACCCCAAGGGTTCCAAGCCAGACTTCTGTAGAGTCAAAAGAATCTTGATTCTTTGATGGAAGAAGAGAAAATATACTCTAAGAGAGCTATTCTACTGTAGTAATGAAGAAAACAACATGTAATGCTAAACCAAACCATATCTTAATTAACCCTTTAAACAAATATGCTAAGAAAAATTGCTAAATCAACACTAAACAAATGCTACTATCTAAGTTGTAGAAGTAAAGAGCATCAAACCATACTAGTGTGTAAGCAAAAAAACTAAACTAAATCTATTTTCACTTTTTTTGTTTTTTTGGCAAAATCAAGTATGCAAATTAATTGTTCTTGTGGATGTGACAGGTGAATGAAAGGTGATGGAGGATGGTTAGAATATTTATGGAGTGGTTGGATGGTGTGGAATTGTCCTAGGAGGTTTTGTGTGACTTCCTAGAGGTTTCCCATCAATTCAGCCTCAAAACAGGCCATTTCAGAGAAACCTACAGGATGTACTAGAAACCTATAGGATGATCCTGTAGGAATTACAGGAAACCTATAGGATATAGCCGAGAGCTAATTGTGAGGTGTTGGAGGTGTTGGGAAGCTTGGGAAAGGTGTATGATGAGTGGAATGGGGTGTTAGAAAGTCTAGGAGCACTCAGGAGTCAATATCCAAGATAAGAGATGGCTAGATTCGCTCAATGTAACTAGGGGAATTTCAATGAAAAATGATAAAAAAAACTAGTGAGGGTGATGGTGGAACAAGAGATGGCTAAGGTGGATGAAGTGGAAGGTGGATGCTGGTGATGAAGTCTGGGTCTCCTCCTGAAGTACCTGCTTTTCTTAAAACATGTGTGTCTTCCAAGAACTATGCAACAAGATACATTTTCATAAACTAGAAAAGCATGAATCAATTGCCTATATTATGCATGAAGAAAGTTGCTAAAGGGAATGAAAGCATGAGTGAGATCTTATTGTAGAAATGGAGATGGAAAAATATGACAATGAAATCTACCTTGCAACATGAACCAAATACTGAATCAAAGACAACAAACTCCAAAGCTCATGCAAGAACTAGAAATTTGTGTTTTTGGGGCTATTGAAGGGTCCCTTCCTCAAGTCATGGTCCCATAGGGAGGAAGTGAGGTCAAGACACCTGCTGACAACATTATGGTGATCATTTTTCTCCTTGCTAACCTGCTACTTGAAAGAAGGCACAAATGGAAGCAAACTATCACACAACCAATCTAATCTACACTGTTGTAATGGAAATGCATCTACTAAGCAAATGAACAATTAAACTATGAATCTATACTAGCATACATGTACAATAAAGAGGATCCTTGGCTACTAGGGTTGGGACCTAACCCAAGATCTTCATCCCTCTGAGTTAACTCAATGTTGTTCTAAAGAAAAACTCATTCTTATTACCAAAGAATGGATTACATCGAAAATTGTCAAGAGTCTTGCAGCTCGAAAATAGAGTAGAGTTTTACAATCAAAAATCTGAATCCTACTGAGGTCCTAGGCCTCTATACTTATACATTTGAAGTCTCCAATGACTTCCTTAAAATTAGGGAGGCTCAGCTCCCAAACTCGAGATAAACTGGTGCTTTGTCTTTCACTTTCTTGGTTGCCTTCTAGTCCTCATGATTTGGTTGTTTGCACTCCAAGCTAATGGAGGAATATTCGAATGGAGGGGTAGTAAATGAGGAGGATTTACCTCCTATAATCCCTCTCCCTTGTCCCATTCGAGTTTTGACCATGGTCTTTGCCAAAATTCCTTGCTTTTATCCTTTAATCCTGCATCAAATGCACATTAGGCCACAAAGAAAAATATCCAACTCTAACTCATCCCATAAACAAAATATAATCAAAAGTATGCAATAAGTTATGCAAATAGTTGGTTTGACTCAGCTAGGAGGTGAATTAAGGCCTATATAATTACCCAATTATGAGGCTCATCAGGAGTCTAACTACCCACTGAAAAAGGGAAAATTATCCTTAATGAAAAAAGTATGATGCCTACTCTAGGAAATGAAAGTGTTGAATTGGAAGGTGTTATAAAGTGACATGAAATCAGTTAGCTAACATCTACATATTTTTCTTGCAAAACAAACCTAACTTAACCTTGTTTATAAAATTTAGTGACCTGGACTATTTGAGCATGGAATTTGATCTAAGAACTATTATGACTTCTGCATGCATGTGCTAACTTAGAAATTTTAGAAAAAGCCGTTTGATGTTTAGTTTTATGAGTGAAAATGCTAATTTCCAACTTGTTCTTTGACACGGGAGGCAGGTATGGAGGAAAATGTCTAGACTAGTTTCAAGGGTATGGAAGCTAAGTGGAGGCCTAACCTAAGCTCAATTGACCATTTCTGCTCAATTTGGGCTTAAAAAAAGCTACTACATGGTTTCTTGTAGTACTACAGGATGTCCTAGTTCTACTATAGGATGCCCTGTTTTACTATAGGAAACAGGCCAAAAGCTTATAAGGAAGTTAGAAAGGTGGAATGAAGTGCGGGAAAGGTGTTTGATGGCGAAATATGGCATAGAGGAGGTGCACACTTCCTAAGGCTCGTTCAAATGCTTCAAGATGGTTGGATTTTCTCAATGAAAGTGACCATTTTGCTTACAAAACAAGAATTCAGATTAGGGTTTGGTGGAACTTGAAGATTAGGTAGATAATATTTGGATGGGGTGAATGAGAATAGGTCTCCCTGTAGATTAGAAGCTCCTGCAACAACATACACTCTTTTCTTCATTTATGCACAAATTCATTTACACATGGAAAAGATGAGTTGAATGGAGGAAAATAGAGTTATTAATAGCTAATGGATAAGTTTATGAATGGAAGTGCTTCTAAACAATAGAAAACTAAAGAGATCAAAATGAAAATTGTGGATATTTCCAAGAAATTCAGAGGTAATGATCGATTCAACAAGAAACCCTAGGTTGTGCAGTAATCAAACAAGAAATATGTATTTTTGTGTTGTCCGAATGGAACCCTCAAATAATGATCCATAAGGGAGATGAGGTGAGAGCCACTATCACAAGCTTTTCTGAAGTGTGTACTATCACTATGATACCACTGATCTATCTATCCACAAATGGAAGCAAACTAATTAATCATCCAAATACTTGGAGATTAACACAACTAAAATCACTTTAGCAGTTAACTATGAATGTAATCTAAGCATACATGTACAAAAAGAGGAACCTATGCTGCTAAGGTTGGGCCCTAACCCAAAATATTCAGCCCTCTAAGTCAACTCAGTGGTGGATCAAGGGAATTATTCTCATTTTCATTAAAATATAAAAAATACATAAGAGTTATCAGTCACAATGTCTTAGCTTGAAAATGCCTCTTGGCTACAACAAAAAAATTTGAATCCCAATGAGGCTATAGGCCTTCATATTTATAAAACTAAAGCTACCAACAACTTCTTTAAATTTAGGGAGGCTTAGA
The DNA here is from genome assembly GCA_031772625.1 of Pinus tabuliformis. Classification (NCBI taxonomy): domain Eukaryota; kingdom Viridiplantae; phylum Streptophyta; class Pinopsida; order Pinales; family Pinaceae; genus Pinus; species Pinus tabuliformis. Next base: position 672,007,776 of record CM062807.1, read on the forward strand.
TCCCAACTCGAGATGAACTTGTCTTCAACTATCATTGGCTTGGTTGCCAATGACCTCAGTGGACTGGCTGCTTGTAACTCCAAGCTTATGAGATCTAGTGGAGGAATATTCAAGTGAGTGAGGAGTTAAGGAGGGAGATCCAATCTCCTAAAATCCCTCTTGCTTGTATACTTCGAGTTCATGCACTTTAATTATCTAAAATTGCTCCAAATCCTGCAATTAATGCACATTAGGCCACAAGACATAACATCTCATCTTTACCCTTCTCACTAAGAAAATAGTAAAAAAACATGTAAAGAAATTTGAGAAACATTGATTTTAATAAGTTGGAAAGTGGCATAGTGTTCTGTTACCATGTCAATGTTGGAAGTCCTCTAGACATGGCAATCCTAACAGAAATATTGATGAGCCCTGGTATTGCAACAAGAATGTTGCAACTCCCAGGGCTACCGAATTTTAATTATCAACCCGAGGTTCATACAATCTTAAGAGGTATTGGCACTATATGTGTATCATGCAATGTGTCCTTCCTTTGCTATCATGATGTAATGGAGTGCATGTGCTGAAATCAAATCCTAAACCAATTGTAGAAAATGAAATGCTCGAAATGGAAACCTTCACCTATTGCAAGAAATAAAGTACAAGGAAAGAAACCTATTCTAATTGCATAAATATTTTGAACTAAATGTAAAAGAAACCTAACTTAACCCTATTTATCGCTTGTGATGATTTAAACTAACAGAGCATGGAATCAGATCTAGAGAGTGCTAACTGTTGTATGCATGAATAAATATAAAATAAATTTTTCCTTTTATCTTTTTTCTTGAAAAAAGTAAATGTTAATCTTGCTTGGTTCTTTGGTGGGGGAGACAGGTGTGGAGGAAAATGAGAATAATGGTTCAGATGGCTTGGAGGGAAAGTGGGGCCTAATCCTGGCTTCTAGTGATGATTTTTCTCAATTTGGGCTCAAAACAAGTCACTACAGGTTTTCCTATAGGATGTCTACAGGATCCCCCATTTTATTACAAAAAGCAAGTTGAAATCTTAGGAAGTGGTCTAGAAGGTGGAATGGAGCTTCAAAAAGGTGGATAATGGAATAATAAGGCATGGAGGTAGTGGAAACTACCCATAACTAAGGTAAGGGCTTCAATATGGGTAGATTTTCTCAATGGAAATGGCAATTTGTTTCTTATAAAACAAGAATTCAGATTGATATTTTAGTGGACTTTGGCGACATGGGTGGATGAGGCGAGATGAGGCCTCCCTACAATGTTGAAGCTCCTACAAAAACACACATTATTGTCTACATATATCTACCAATTCATCTATACATGGGAAAGATTTATTAAATAACGAAAAATTACGTACTGTCTAAAAATCAGAAATTCGAGAACTAGTGAGCTAGTAAGTCTATCAAATGCCTAACCTAATCAAGTGAAAATGCAATGGGGTAATTTTTTTTATTAACTAGAATGGTTTTTTGATCTAATTCAAGTGGAACAAACTCAATTGAAGCTTGTTAGCATGCTCTAAAAAATAGCATAAATTTACTGTTCTTTGCTAAAAAGGAGTTCCAGAAATCTAGATTTGGGAATAGGAAGACTAATCCAAGTAGCTCAATGATTGCAATGACCTTCCAAAGATTTTTCAAGGATGAAATGATGCTTGCGATCTTGGAAAAGAACTTACACCAACCATTTAACCCAATCACACAACAAGAAATCATTAATACTAAATGCAAAAATAGAAAGAAACAAAAAGAAGAGATGCATTTGAATAAGAAGTGAGAAGAAGGAAAGAAAATGGTGTAAAAGGGATCTGAGGCTCATGGGATGGACAAGACCAATGAATCTCAGATAACTATGGAGGAGAACAAGATTTAGAAGCTGAACATAACTCCAATCTTCATTATTTTCATCAATATAGTTACATCCTTGCAAGAAAATACAATGGAGCTGCAAAAATACGAGTCCTCTCCACAAGAAGACTAATAAAAATCTATCCCTAGAGGAAAGTTAGATTTAGTACTTATATAAAATGATTAAGAATCATTCCCCATGAAAGGAAGAAGCTTTCCCCACCAAAATCCCTTGATTAGTGAATCTGGTTCCCAACACTAGGAATCTGCATTAAATGGCAGGGAACACATTCCTAGATTTTCTCAATCATTGGAGTTTCACAATTTGTTCCAATATTCATAATATGTTGTTGATTTATTATTTAATATTGATCCTCCTGTAGTAGGGATCAAGTCCCTAAGTTATCTCCTCCTCCAAATCTTCATAGTCTTCTCAATATTGTCATAATATTCCACAAAAATAAATAATATTAGGCACAAATATGCAGTTATTCATAAACCTTCCTAATGAATATATTAAAGTTAAAAATACATTATCTAGTGCAAAAAGATAGATTTAATGTGCTGAAGGATGGTTACAAGCCTTAATTTATGTTTAATTTAGAGGCATGGGCCTTAATTTATGTCTAATTTAGAGGCCCATCAAATATTTAATGTCTGCTATGGGAATTGTGGATCATATTGATGATCATTTGATCATCTTTGATGTTAATAAGGTGAAACACCCACCCATTCCTTCTTCCATTTCTTTTCATATACCTATATAAATTAAAACGCCACTATCAAACAATGTATAATTGACGAAGGCGCCTCCACTTATGTTCTGGCTACTAGTGTCTAGAAGTGACTTGGTTCCCCTAACCTATCACCATCCACCATCACCCTTCGTGCATGGGATGGTCACCCCTCACAGCCTCATGGTATCTATCATAATTTCACTATCACTATTGGCAGCAAGACGGTCCTGATCGGTATCGAATTCATCGATGCCCCTTTATATTATAACCTCTTGTTGGGTCGTAGTTACACCTATGCCATGTCAGTTGTCACATCTTCTGTCTTCCACAAGATGTTCTTTCCCCATAATGGAAAGATCATTACTATCAATTAACTTACTTACTATGACCCTTAGTCATAGACATCTCCTCATAATACCATCTCATCGATGGTAGGAAACAATACTACCATTCCTATTACCATTATCTCCCCTAGAGCCTATAAATATTCCACACTTCTTGGAGCTTATTATGCCCCCCGTGTACCTGTTCTAAGCCTAGATCTTTGAGTATTTACATAATTTAAGAATCACAGGCTGTAGGCAAGGATTTTGGTACGTCTTCTTAGTAGCCTTCTTCTCTGCAACCCTTTTCTCCAGACTCAACTCATCCTTCAGGTACAATTCCTCAAGGTTAGTTCCATTATGCTAGTATCTCCCTTGGTCCTTTCCAACTAAGAACCATTCCTCTAGGTATCACCCACCCAGGAGCAGTTCCCCTATGTCGCTACGCCTCTAGTTAGATACCTTTCTTATTCTCTCCACTAGGAATATTTTCCACCAATTTCATGGCTACGTTGAGTCTACCTAACATCACTTTGGGGATCCTATTATGGTACATTGATCCTCCCAAAAACACTCCCACCCAACCAACTCAAACCTTAGAAAATTTTGACTCTGATTCAACCGTTGTTCTCTCCCCTTCCTTCGCTTCAGTTCCACAATAACGTCAACAAGAAGCCACTCCTATTGTGAAAGCATCTAGTAAGGAGGTGAAAGCCCAGAAAAAGGGAAACAAAGAAAAGGCACCCCAAGCAACTCCCACTCCCCCTAAACCATTAAAACCTTCTCCCCCATGTTATTTTTGTGATCTTATGGGGCATGCCACCAATAATTTTCCTGACCTCTCTCATATTAAGAATGTGGTCTCTGATACTTTTCTTGACCCTAACATTCCTGACGTCCATGTTACCTTACCTGAGTCACCCAAGAAGAACAACACCTTACGCAAAATTCATGCTTGTGCTTTGTGTGATAAGTATGGACATTATTCCTATCATTTTCCCCATATTGAAGAATTTCTTGATACACTTCAATTATTTTTCAAGTTAGACACTGCTCGTAGTGACTCTACTTCCCCTCTAGCTGCAATTTCTAGCTCCAATGATTAACCAGGACAGGAGGTTTCTCAACCCACCATCATGATTCTACCTCCTGATGTCGATATGACAGATAGTTCAACCCCTATTCTATACCTATTTTCATCCATGGGATCGATATATTCAAACTCTTTAGGAGTTTCTAACTGTGTTGCTTTAGAATGATCCTGGTGGGCTCCAATATTGTAGCAATAATGCTACAACTCCTGGAGCTTCCTATCTCTAATTTTATCAACCCAGTAGTTCGTACAAACTTGGAAGCGACGGTGCTGTATGCACAAGTACTAGCTCTTGTCGCAGCTATCACTTGGTCAGCTGGCACAAGTTCGTTAGGGCTCAAGCCAACTTCTATATGCTCTCAGAAGAAGCTTTATGAGTGATGGACGAAAGCTGTCTTGAAGGAAGCTATCCTACTTTGCAAAAAGGAAATTGAAAGCCAACAAAGCATGGAAACCCTAATAAACCCTAATTTGACTAGCTAGGCCCTTACAATGCAAAACTGTGAATGAAACTTCTACCAATGATGCCATTACTTGCAGTGAGCTGAAATACATGCATCTAAGCTACTTGCATATGAAAAGACATGTTTTTGTATTTTTTTCATTAAGTGGTTGGATTTATTGTGATGATGCTTTTGATTAGGGTTTGACTGTGCAGGAGCGGTGCGAATGGAAGGAAAGCATGGGCAAGGTCAGGGGGGCTAGGAGAGGCCCTAGAGGATCTCTAGCATCAGTCCACAGAAGTCTACCACGTTCGGATGCTCAGCAACCGAGTTTGCAGGCTTCTACAGGAAGTCTGCAGGGGATCCTACAGGAAACTCAGGGGTTCTATAGGAAGTCTGTGAAATTCTACAGGATGTTCGACCGTGGGAGTTTTGGGAGATGGTGAAGTGATGGAGTGGTATGGGAGGATAGGTGAGATGGAGATGGAACTGGTGATGGCTCAGGAGCAGAGAAGTCAGATGGAGAAAGAGTGCATGCAGTGGGTCGATGGCTGGGAGGATGGGATCAACGAAAGGTTAAGTAAATGGAGCTACGTGAGTAATGGAAGAGCTGGAAGGTAAACGAGCTGAACATAGGTCGGTTGAGTGGCTTCAGGTGTGGTTGGCAAGAAGAGGAAGGTAATGGAATGGTGTGGAGTAGTGTAGATGAAACAAATTGTCTCTGAATGTCACCAAAAACGAGAACTCTTTAACCTACGTTAACTATGCTATTTTGAACCAATGAACAGCAGTGCAATTTGTGAAAGAAACTCGTGCATGGAAGTGGAATGAAGAAGTAATGATCAAGACCAAAGTGCATGGATGGATCTATGACTAAAGTAACTGTTGCAGCTTGCATGGACGTGAAAAGAACTGCGTTTGATTTTGGTGGTTGGTTCAGACTACACCCCAATCCCTAACAGAGATGGCAGTGAGGTCCTTTCAACCTTTTTCTGGAGCTCCAATGAATTATAACTATCCTCTTCTAACCTAAGCAACTGGAAGCAAATTCACCATAAACAAATCCTATTCAATCTCATAAAAACTAAATCAGCAGACTGTAAATTCGAATTGCATGTCAAAGTAAAGAAACGAAGTGCTGGAACGAAAGGCAAATAACATTACAACACAGAGGAGGTCTATTGCTCTCAGGTTGGGCCCTAACCTGAGAGCTATAGCTCCCTTAGAAACTCAGAATGAGATCAAAATCTCCCTGCCTTTATTCATAACCAAAAATCTGATGTCATGCCAAAACTGGCTTACAACAAGAACCAACACCGAGTTGTAGCTCGTACTTCAAAATTACAATGGTAATGCAAAAGTTCCAAAAAGCCCCTCTCAAAGGCTATGGCCTCAGTATTTATGCAAAATGATAATCCAACAGGTTTCCTTGATTTATGGAGCTCGGCTGTCCAACTGAAGGTTAAACTGTTGATCCTGTAGAACAGTTGTAACTGCTGTTCCTGTAGAACGGTTGGCTGCCTCTAAGCTCGGTGGGGAGATTGGTTGGAGCTCGGAGCTATGGTGGGAATCATGAGGAAGGTCCCCAAGACTGTGGACATCCTCTCCTAAAAACCAGCAGTGCCACCTTACTGTCTCCTTGTCTCCTTTTTCGTGGTCTTTCCTCCCTTTTAATGCCAAAAACCTGAAATCATCATGTATTAGTCACGTAGATAGAATGCCTACCCTTCTTCCTACAAACAACACGAATAAACCAAGAAATGAATGCATAAGAAATAAAAGATGAATGGTTTGAGCAAAGCAAGTAGGCCAAATGAGCCCAAATTGTACCAAAAATTGGGGCTCATCATCACCCCCCAGCTAAACTATTTGCTCATCCTTGAGCAACTTTGCTCTAGCTCCTCGTCTTTGGCCGAGAACTAGAGCCCGGAGCATGCTCTTCCTTTCCTGTTCTTGGTGGCCCTGCCTTTTCTGCCCCTGGTGGTGACGAGGGTGGCGCTTCTTCCCCCTTTTCCATTTCCTTGAGCCGGGCTTCGGAAGGCGATTGGCCTATTTTTTGTGTCCAGGAAGTTATTTTTGGGCTTCCCCTCTCGGGGGTGGCTGATGTTTTAGAGGGGGTTCTTGCACTGGGTGAAGTAGGGACATCCCCTAAAATGGTTTGGATGCTGGGTGGCGGCTGCGGCTTGCCCATGTTTATCCTCTTACTTCTCCTGGCTTCAGATGGTAGAGGGGTCTCCCTCTCTCTCTTCTCCTTCCGCTTTGGAGGTGTACTGAGGGCAGCCAGCGCAGCTGCTGCCTCCTTTTCGAGAATACCAGCCTTCTCTTTCTTGCGTTTTGCTTTCTCAGAGCTCCTTGTAGAGGGCCCCTTCTTTTCAGATTTCAGGCTTCCTGTAGAAGACCCTGCTTTGCCCACTTCCGGGCCTTCTGTAGAAGATCCTTTCTTTACCAATTTTGGGCTTCCTGTAGAAGACCCTTTCTCTGTCTTCAGGCTTCCTGTAGAAGCCTGTTTCTCAATGATTTTTGGGCTTCCTGTAGAAGCCCCTTTTTCCAATTTCGGGCTTCCTGTAGAAGCCTGCTTCTGCTTTCCTGTAGACACAGGTGTCTCCACCTTTGCTTGCTTAGCTGCCTGAGTTTTGCTTTTTGCTTTGGTTGCAGGTGCTGATGAGGTACTTGGGCTGACGTGGACCACCTCAGCTTTGTCCATTCTGCTCTTCAGCCTCTTTTCTCTTGCTGACAAGATAGGTGTGCCACCTTTTTCTTTGTCATCCTTTTCCTCATGCTTCTTCTTTTGTTCTTTCTTCTGCACTGTGGTCGGGGTCTTCTGGCCTTTTTCTCTCTTTTCCTCGGCCACTGCTTCTTGTTCCTCACTGCTGGAGGACCCCGTTTCTTCGATCAACATTTTAATGTCTCCATCTCTTGTCAAATTCCGGAAGGATTCCCATGAGAGGGGAACCTTATATGAATGCAGCGCATCCTCCACAAGAAGCTTGATCAACCCATGGTGGGCTATCTGATCTGGTATGCCCTCTTTTAGCTTGGTAGCACACTCCATTAGAGACTGCAATAGGAAATAAGGGATGCTCAGTTTTTGTTCTACAGGAAGATCAATCTGGTGCCTTAATTCAGTGAGCAACCGAAAGTGATATGCATACACGATGCTAAAACGACCTTCACAAGTTATATATTTCATGATTTGCAAACTAACTTCATTCCATGGTGGCAACAGACTTGTTCTTCGCACCCCATTTTTGTCCTCCGAGAATTCCTCCTCAGGTGGAAAGAATTCTTTCTTTGCCTGCTGGCTCAACTTCCGTTCTTCCTTATCCCACGGCAGACCCATAGGAAGTTCTGTAATCCGACTGATATACTGCGGGGTGAGCCTGAGGCTTAGGCCCCTGAAGGTTACTGTAGCCAGTGTTTTGGATTTCGGTCTTAGAGCTTGCAGAAATTCTTCGGCCACTTCATCATCGTAACCCTGCAATTTATCACAAAAAGATATCCATTGAACCCGTGTGAAGAGTTCTACCACCTCCTGGTTTTCCCTTAACTTGGTTGAATCGGTGGGTTCCCGTCTAATAAACCCACCCGGCATGATGAACACGGTTGTTTTAACTAAAGGTGGCAAATGCGAAAGAGATTTGGTCTATTGAGACAGAGCATGCACATAATCCACAAAATTCAACACAGTCTAATTACACTGACATCCTGTAGAACGACAGTATAGGCACAGCAAACAACAATTTCACCGATATCTTTATGACCAGACTGTGGACGATGATCCTGCCACCTTTGAAAACCAATTGCATGAAGAGTTTCAGGGTTACCTTTTTCTGCCACCTTTTTTTACGTGGGGAACCCGCCTTCCTGTAGAACTGCGTCCCTGTAGAGACTGCGTTCCTGTAGAAACTGTGTTCCTGTAGGAGCAGTGCGCAGATTTCGGGGAGGACTGTAGTTGGCCTGCGCTCGAGGTGTGCTTCACCGGCGTTCTGGTAGCCAAAAGCTCGGCGTATCAAAGTGCAGAAGAGATCAGAATAGCCACTCGAGTTTGAAGTGGTGGTTGATAAATGCATGTGCACAATCTAGCCGATTAGATTTTGAATTGGCGCAATCCGTGGCGCGGGGGGTGAGCTGTCCCCGCCGGACCGTTGGGCGACGTCATCCATCATTCGCCTGCGTATTCACTTGCTGCCGCATCCATTCCCATAGATCTGCCGCCGCCTCTTTCTGTTAAACTCATTGCTTCCGACGGGAGTGTTCTCACGTGCGTGCTGCTCATTCTCTTTGTCGTGTCCGCCACCCAAACATCCAACTATACCATAACTAGCCGACGTGGCCAGTCGACTGGCCATACGGCCGCTCAACCATTCACTTTTACGCTGTGCAGACAATTCAAAGTAAAATTCATGCGATTTGATGGAAGGAAGGGTCAAGACACTTACCTGTGTGGCTGCACAAGATTTTTCCAGTTTTTGGACGATGGTGAGTGGATCTACCTGCTACATGCGAACTTACACAGACCCGGAGGCTCATGGTTACAGGCTGCCGATGATGGAGTGGATGCTTTGGTTGCATGCGCCCGCATTTCATTGCAGATGGCGGTGCTGTGAATGGTATCCACTCTAGCAGGTTTAACTGTTACAGGATTCCCGCGGGGTGTCTCGTAACAGTCTTCCTCCTTGGGTGCATGCTGCACGACGGAGGATCTGGCCTTTCGATCACGCTCCCGGAGCTTCTGATGCCTGTGGTATGAGATCTCAGCACTTGTTTATGTTTGAAAATGGCTTTTTCCCGCGAGAACTCATCGATCTGCTTTGCTAGTGCAGGGAACTTGGTTGCATGTCGACAAGGATGGTGGAGCAAGGTGACAGCAATGTGCAAGGGTGCCAACAGAGGCTTCCATGCGTCCAAACCGATCCTTAGTCGCTATATCTCCTTTTAAAATGAATTCTGGGCCGTCCCAAACTTCTACAGGAAGTTTCCTGTAGAACACAGAGCTTCCTGTAGAAAGTTCGGGCTTCCTGTAGAAAGTCTGCACTTTCCTATAGAAGATTCAAACCATGATAAAATTGCACATACCTTGAAAAAACATGGGTATCCTTGGAGGAGGTGCTGGTGAGGTCCCTTGACAGCATGATAAGGACCCTTGGCTTTGAGTTGAGAGGCTTCCTCTCCTCCATATAACATCTGCAACCTGCATGCAATTTTACCATATTTTGCTTATTGTTTTTTTCTTTTTTCCTTTTTTTTGAAAGATAACAGCGGCGCGTCAAAGAGGTTTTCACCCGTGCCATCTGCCCTAAGCGCCTCAGAGAGGTTTTCACTCAAGGATCTTTTTCAAACCTTTTCCTTTTTTTTTTTGAAAGACAATAGGGGCGCCTCAATGAGGTTTTCACCCCTACCACCTGCCTTGGGCGCCTCAGAGAGGTTTTCACCCAAGGATCTTTATTATTATTATTATTATTATTATTTTTTTTTTTTAAATCCTTCAGGGTATGCCCAAAGCAGAGGCAGAACCCTTCTCTATGACCAATACAAATTTCTCCATAGTTTTGATGAACTCTTGTCTTGAGAGAGGTCTCCTGTAGATCTTCAATCGATGCCCATTGACAAGCATGGGAATGGCTTCCTCATCAATGGTTCGAATAAGGACAGATCCATTGTCATGGCATTTTTCCACTGCATATGGTCCTAGCCATCTGGTCCTCAGCTTCCCCTTGAAATCTTTGTATCTGGAGTCATACAACAAAGCCCAATCTCTCGGCTGAAATTGCTTGTCATGGAGATGTTGGTCATGCCACACCTTTCTCTGAAGTTGAACCACTTCTGAGTGAAGGAGGGCCTGCATTCGGTGCTCATCCAATCCATTCAGCTGCAATAACCTTTCTTGCTGTGCATGGCTGAGATCTAGGTCCAGCTGAGCTGCCATCCTCAAAGTGTTGTATTCAAACTCAATGGACATCAAAGCTTTCTTCCCATAGACCAGCTCATAAGGTGTGAAGCCGGTGGTGGTCTTCCAAGTGGTGTTGTAAGCCCATGTGGCTTCAACCAGGCGATCTGCCCAGTCTTTTCTGCTGCTGCTCACCACCTTTGTCAAGATCCCTTCTAATGCTCTATTGGTGACTTCCACCTGCCCATTTGCTTGAGGGTGATAGGGGGTGGAAGTACTATGCTTGATCTTGTGATGAGCTAGTAGATCTTCAACCAGGTTGGATGTGAACTGGCTCCCTTGATCGGTGACCAGCTCTCTTGGATAGCCAAACTTATAGAAGATGTTTTCCCTTAGGAACTCGGCCACCTTTTCTTCTGTTGCTGCTTTGATTGCTTCAGTCTCTGCCCACTTTGTCAAGTAGTCAGTACACACAATGATGTAAGACCTTTGCCTCGAAGGAGGGTTGATTGGGCCCATAAAGTCCATGCCCCACTTCTCAAATGGCTCAAGAGTCACTTGAGGTTGGAGAGGCATCTCATCCCTTTGGGTCGGTTTCCCCATTCTTTGGCATTGGTCACACTGACTGACGTATCTTCTGACATCTTGATGAAGTGTGGGCCAATAGTAGCCTGCCTGCAGGATTTTGAAGGCAGTTCTCTTTGTTGCAAAATGTCCTCCACAAGGCCCATCATGACAAGTGAGGAGGATGTCAAAGACTTCCTCCTCCCTTACACAACGCCTTAAGATCTGATCGGGGCCAAGCTTGAACAAATTGCCCCCGATCCAAGTAAATGAGGCACTTTTTCTGATGATTCTGCTCTTCTCTCTTGAAGATAGGTGTGGAGGGAACTGTGCTGAAACAAGGTAGTTTGCTATATCAGCAAACCATGGAGAGAGTACTGAAATAGCAAACAGATGTTCATCGAGCATCTGATCATCCACTGTTCCATCCTCATCTGCAGAAAAATCCAATCTAGATAAAAAGTCAGCAACAACATTTTCTCTACCTGGTTTGTCAACAATGGTCAAATCAAACTGCTGCAATAAAAGTAACCATCTAATAATACGAGCATTCACATCTGGTTTATTCATTAAATATCTAATTGCAGCATGGTCTGTATGTACAAAGGTCTGGTAACCAGTAATATAATGTTGGAACTTGTTCAGTGCATGGACCACAGCCAAGAATTCTTTCTCGGTTACAGTGTAATTCAGCTCGGCTTTGGACAAGTTTTTGCTAACAAAGTAAATGGCATATGGAAGTTTTTGCTCAACTTGTCCTAAAGCTGCACCTATGGCTTTGTTCGAGGCATCAGTGTGGATGTGGAAAGGTAGGGCCCAGTTTGGACCTCTCAGGATTGGAGCTGACACCAACTTGTCCTTCAATTCATTTAAAGCCCTCTGACAATCGTCAGTCCATCTAAACTCCACATCTTTTGCCAACAGGCCAAACAATGGCGAGGCTAGCTTGCTGAAATCTTTAATGAATCTCCGGTAATATCCTGCTAATCCCAAGAAACTCCGGACATCCCTTACCTTTTGGGGAGGTGGAACCTTCTTGATGAGAGCAATTTTGTTAGGATCCACCTGTAACCCTTGGCAAGAAATGGTATGGCCTAGCACGGTCCCTTCAGTCATTAAGAATTCACATTTTTCAGGACTAAGGGACAAGTTCATCTCAATGCATTTGGTTAGGACTTTTCCCAGATTGGACAATGCTTCCTGGAAGCTGGCCCCATAAGGAGTAAAGTCATCCATATAGATTTCCACTGCATCATGGACCAGCTCCGAGAAGATGCTCAAGACAGCTCTCTGGAAGGTAGCAGGAGCATTGCATAGCCCAAAGGGTAGAACTCGGTAGGCAAAGGTACCCCAAGGACAAGTGAAGGTGGTCTTATCTTGGTCTTCCGGGCTGATTTGGATTTGGTAGTACCCGCTAAACCCATCCAGGAAAGAGAAGAACTTCTTTCCTGCCAGTCCATCCAACACTTGATCTATGAAAGGTAGAGGGAAATGGTCTTTCTTGGTAGCTTTGTTCAGTTCTCGGTAGTCCACACAGATTCTCCATTTCCCATTTTTCTTGGGAACCAACACCAGAGGGGACACCCATTCACTATCTGAGATGGGATAGATGAATCTTGCATCCAACAATTTTTGCAATTCTTCCTTGACAATGTCCTTAAGAGCTGGATTCATTCTCCTCTGGGGTTGCCTAACCGGTTTACAATCCTCTTTGATGTATATATGATGTGTACAGACCGAAGGATGGACTCCTTTCATTTCCTTATAGCTCCAAGCAAAAGCATCTAGGTGGTTGGCCAACAGACTACACAGCTCCTTTTCCTGGGAAGGAGATAGGGAGGAGTTGATCTTCAATGCTCTCTCAGGGCCGAACTCCACATTCTTGACTCTGGGAGTAACAGGGTTGGTTGTACAAAGATCCACTACGGTGCTAGCTTGGGCATCCTCCACCAATTTCTCTAAGGGTAGTGCACTGGAAGGTGGATTCTGGATCAGGGTCTTGATCAAGTCATCCTCGGTTGGGGGGTCTCTTCTAGTGGTATCTAAGGTGCACAGAGGTGCTGAGTACACCTCATCTTCCTCTCCTTCTTCCAACCAGAGTGGTAAGTCATGCTCTAAGGAGGGTTGGGCAGGAGGGTATAGGACTAGCTGCTTGGACATGGGACCATTTTTGATGGTCATGTTTCCTGCACGACAACTAATGTAAGCATCTGCAGTAGCTAACCAAGGCCTTCCCAAAATGAGAGGATATCCAGTAAGCTTTTCCTTTGGTTGCAGAACCAGGAAGTCTGCAGGGTATTCCCAAGAGTCAATAGAGACCAAGACATCCTCCACAATCCCTTCAGGAGTCACAGTGGAGCGATCTGCTAGTTGCAGTACTGTCGAGGTCTTCCTCAAGGAACCCTGAAGATTGAGTTTGAGCATGGTATCCCTGGTCATCACATTAATGGCAGCCCCCAGATCAATCATGGTGTGAGGTATGATGGTGCCATTGATGTGTACATCTACTACAGGACTTCCAGGATCTAGGTACTTTGGACAGATGACTTGTCCTAACATAAGGTCAGACAGCTGTCCTATGACATTGATAGTTGAAGCATCTTTCTTCCGTCTGCTTGGGTGTTTGAAACACTTCTTCTTAACCAGTTTGTTGTATATTGGCACATCCTTGATGGCTTGGAGAAGGGGTATTTTCACACACAACTGCTTGAGCTCTCCCAGAAGCTCATCCTCCTCTGGGTTGGGTTGTGTGGTGGCAGTTAGTCTCTCAAGAAAGGGTGGAATAGCCTTTGGTTCACTTTCATGTTTATCTTCCTCATCCTCTGGGGGAGGAAGTTGGCGATCTGGTAGAGTCTTTCCAGATCGAAGATTGATCTCCTAGATCTCCACAGCATAGGTAGGGCATGAGGTTTCCCCAGTGTATACCTGCTGGGCCTGTCTATTGTTGGGGTTCGGGTTCGGTTGAGCAGGCATTTGAGGTTGCCTTGGAGGAGCAGGAGGTAATGGCTGAGGTTGAACTGGTGGTGGAGGCAAGATGGCGGGAGGAGTGTTGTATTGGGGCCTCCACCCCGATTGAGGTGCATTCCATTGAGGCTGTGGCTGGGCATGTGAATGATATGAATGAGAAGTAGGTTGAGTAGGGTACTGAGGTGGATAAGACCATGGAGGAGGCATGGACCAGGAAGGATGAGTAGGGGGACCCCAGGAAGGCATAGGAATTGATTGGTTGGGGCTGTAATAAGCTTGAGGTGCCCCTTGCATCCCCTGCTGATAAGGTCTAGATCCTTGTGGCCTCCTTTGGTTGAGGTAATAGAGAGGTTCAGTGGGAGCTTCTGTCCCTTGGTACATGGATTTAAACCCAGGTAAGGTTGGACACTGATTTGTGGGGTGGTCCTCCTCACAAACGAAACACACTTCAACCGAATGCAATGGACATTTGTTCTTAGGGTGTCTCCTTGTGCACCTAGGGCAGAAGACAGCCAAGGCTCTCTCAGCTTCTTCTTTCTTTTGCTGAATTCTGAATGTGTCTAGCTGCATGGCAATGGTCTGTCTCACCTCGCTCTTGAGATCTTCTAATTGATTTGCAAGCTCATGTTTGGAGAAAGGGACATTAGTTGAGAGGAGGTTTCCTCTACCTCGTTTCCGAGCTGCCCTGGAGTGGTTTCTAAACACATTTTTGATGTCCTCATAAGGCAGTTGGTAAATTTCCCCCCCAGCTAACATGTGAAGGTTATCTAAGAGGTCTTCAGGGACTCCTCGGAGCAGGACCAACTTGAGGGATTTAGGGTCAAGTGTGCACCTGGCCCGCTTATAGCTAAGTTGGAACCTCTCCTCATAATCCTCTAGGGACTCATCATTTCCCATGGTCATCCGAAAGATTTCCCCCTTGGTTTCCTTGGACCTACAATAATCCCTGTACTTGGTATTGAAAGCTTGCTGCATCTGAGCCCAAGTGGTGATACTATTCCCAGGTAATCCCATGAACTAGCGCAATGCTGCATCCTTAAGAGTTGAAGGGAAGAGTTTCAGCTTTTGCTCATCTTCAGTATAGTCATAGGTTCTACAAAGGATAGCAAACTCAAACAGGAAGGTATCAGGATCTTCAGTAGGCAGTCCATGGAAGTGAGGTAAGGTGGAGGGGCTAATGTTCTTCATTTTCATCTCTCCATTGGTCTCTCGGATGGGGAAGGCACCTTCTATTCTCTCATATTCTCTTCTATTGTCAACCATAGCTTCAGATGGAGTGGTCTCTAACTCTTCTTCTACTATAGGATCTTTGTATATCTCGGGATGTTCACCTATAGGTTATTCTGGGTCACTGTCACCAAAGAAGAGAGAAGGGTGACTCAGTGATGTGGTGGGGGTGTTTGGTAGGAATTTGCTTGATTTATCTTGGTTCCTACGAGGCATGAAAGGGAAAAGGCTTTCTTTTTCTTTTGATTTCTTTTGTTTTTTTTTCTCTTTGGTACCTGCAAAACTGAAACAGATTGATCTACAACTAACTATAAAAGATGCAGAATGAAACTGAAAGCAGGAAAGAACTAATCTACTTTGCTCAAATGGAATTGCAAGGATGGAAATGCTAGTCTACGCTTGCAGAAAGGAAATGCTTAATCTATGAAAGCAGGAAATGCTAATCTATGAAAGCAGGAAATGTCTATGCTACTCTTGCAGAATGAAAATGAAGTAAACTACTGAGCAGAAGGTAAGAGTAAGAAAATAGAAGAAAAGCAACAATTACTAATACTCTGACGCTTCCCTGGCAACGGCGCCAAAAAGATGGTGGGCTCCAGTATTGTAGCAATAATGCTACAACTCCTGGAGCTTCCTATCTCTAATTTTATCAACCCGGTAGTTCGTACAAACTTGGAAGCGACGGTGCTGTATGCACAAGTACTAGCTCTTGTCATAGCTGTCACTTGGTCAGCTGGCACAAGTCCGCTAGGACTCAAGCCAACTTCTATATGCTCTCAGAAGAAGCTTTATGAGTGATGGACGAAATCTATCTTGAAGGAAGCTATCCTACTTTGCAAAAAGGAAATTGAAAGCCAACAAAGCATGGAAACCCTAATAAACCCTAATTTGACTAGCTAGGCCCTTACAATGCAAAACTGTGAATGAAACTTCTACCAATGATGCCATTACTTGCAGTGAGCTGAAATACATGCATCTAAGCTACTTGCATATGAAAAGTCATGTTTTTGTATTTTTTTCATTAAGTGGTTGGATTTATTGTGATGATGCTTTTGATTAGGGTTTGACTGTGCAGGAGCGGTGCGAATGGAAGGAAAGCATGGGCAAGGTTAAGGGGGCTAGGAGAGGCCCTAAAGGATCTCTAGCATCAGTCCACAGAAGTCTACCACGTTCGGATGCTCAGCAACCGAGTTTGCAGGCTTCTACAGGAAGTCTGCAGGGGATCCTACAGGAAACTCAGGGGTTCTACAGGAAGTCTGTGAAATTCTACAGGATGTTCGACCGTGGGAGTTTTGGGAGATGGTGAAGTGATGGAGTGGTATGGGAGGATAGGTGAGATGGAGATGGAACTGGTGATGGCTCAGGAGCAGAGAAGTCAGATGGAGAAAGAGTGCATGCAGTGGGTCGATGGCTGGGAGGATGGGATCAACGAAAGGTTAAGTAAATGGAGCTACGTGAGTAATGGAAGAGCTGGAAGGTAAACGAGCTGAACATAGGTCGGTTGAGTGGCTTCAGGTGTGGTTGGAAAGAAGAGGAAGGTAATGGAATGGTGTGGAGCAGTGTAGATGAAACAAATTGTCTCTGAATGTCACCAAAAACGAGAACTCTTTAACCTACGTTAACTATGCTATTTTGAACCAATGAACATCAGTGCAATTTGTGAAAGAAACTCGTGCATGGAAGTGGAATGAAGAAGTAATGATCAAGACCAAAGTGCATGGATGGATCTACGACTAAAGTAACTGTTGCGGCTTGCATGGACGTGAAAAGAACTGCGTTTGATTTTGGTGGTTGGTTCAGACTACACCCCAATCCCTAACAGAGATGGCAGTGAGGTCCTTTCAACCTTTTTCTGGAGCTCCAATGAATTATAACTATCCTCTTCTAACCTAAGCAACTGGAAGCAAATTCACCATAAACGAATCCTATTCAATCTCATAAAAACTAAATCAGCAGACTGTAAATTCGAATTGCATGTCAAAGTAAAGAAACGAAGTGCTGGAACGAAAGGCAAATAACATTACAACACAGAGGAGGTGTATTGCTCTCAGGTTGGGCCCTAACCTGAGAGCTATAGCTCCCTTAGAAACTCAGAATGAGATCAAAATCTGCCTGCCTTTATTCATAACCAAAAATCTGATGTCATGCCAAAACTGGCTTACAACAAGAACCAACACCGAGCTGTAGCTCGTACTTCAAAATTACAATGGTAATGCAAAAGTTCCAAAAAGCCCCTCTCAAAGGCTACGGCCTCAGTATTTATGCAAAATGATAATCCAACAGGTTTCCTTGATTTGTGGAGCTCGGCTGTCCAACTGAAGGTTAAACTGCTGATCCTGTAGAACAGTTGTAACTACTGTTCCTGTAGAACGGTTGGCTGCCTCTAAGCTCGGTGGGGAGATTGGTTGGAGCTCGGAGCTATGGTGGGAATCACGAGGAAGGTCCCCAAGACTGTGGACATCCTCTCCTAAAAACCAGCAGTGCCACCTTACTGTCTCCTTGTCTCCTTTTTCGTGGTCTTTCCTCCCTTTTAATGCCAAAAACCTGAAATCATCATGTATTAGTCACGTAGATAGAATGCCTACCCTTCTTCCTACAAACAACACAAATAAACCAAGAAATGAATGCATAAGCAATAAAAGATGAATGGTTTGAGCAAAGAAAGTAGGCCAAATGAGCCCAAATTGTACCAAAAATTGGGGCTCATCAGATCCTTTGAAGACACTTCAGTCTCAACATCGGTGGAAATTGTATCTAGTGTTCAACAGTCTACTACATTAGATGTTGTACATGTGAACCATCTCTCCCATGATGATGATTGGTTCAACCACCCCTTACTTCGAACCCATGAATTCGAAGCACTTCCATCTTGTGGCCATTACATTGCCACTCAATCTTTCGATAAGGGGGCATCCATTTTTTATATTCTAGGAGAAGAAATTCTCCCCAACCCTTTTATCATATTTGGTTGTGTTGATTCTAGTCTCATCATTATTTCCCATGTTGAAGAACCTATAAAATATCATATCAATCTAGATCACCCTAGGGATGATACACTTACTCATCCATCCATTTTACATCAACAACCCAGCGCCTTAGACAATGCTGTTGTTCAACCACACTGTTGTCAGGGTGAGTGTCAATTCATTATATCTAAAGCCACTCTTTGGTACACTGACACCACATATGAGAACCCAGAAATTCAGTCCATTTGACTCATATATGTGGTACCAAAAAATATTGGTAATCCACCATTTCCTTTATCTAATTGTATCCATCCATTCTTTCCATAAGAATACAACCATAACAACAAATAGTGACACCACAATAACATGCATAACCATATTATATACCATATCCATATAAGTGTTTAGAGTCCACCATTCTAAATACATCCCGAATGTCCATAACATTCTATCACCATACATACAACAATAGGGGACACCTATGCACCTACATCTACTCATCATCCTCTAAAGGCTATTGTGTGAGTAGGACTAGATGCTCAAATCCCTTATTTGAGCACTTAGAACATAATGGTGCTCCACAAACTCATTCAGCTAGGGGCATCATTCACACCATTGCATACCTAATAATTCCCCCCCATCATCATATGCTAGGGAGTAGTATCCCATGCTGAGGGGCATGATCGATACCTTGGCCACCTTCTCTCTTAATTAACATAAGTCTCGGCGTAGACCCCAATGATGTAGGTATGGTTGATTATCAATTCATTCCTTGGATAGTTTTTCCTACTGGCCTCTCCAACGAGCCATATACACATCACATATCATAGATGTTTGATACCATATCTTCAAATATTATACTCTATGTGATACCACACTTATCTCCTAGTCTCCATGTTTGACTTGGTGGGTAGGGATGATCCTAGACCTTATCTAGTAGTTCATTCCTCTATTCCTTTCTTTCCTTAATTCTTCACTAGGAACCATCATTCTAAGAAGCATTAAGGCCATTCTTAGATAAGTAATGTCACCTACCTGAAAGTCACAGATCCAAATTCTGAGAGTTGATTTTTCCACTACAAGATCACTTAGATTTAATACCTCCTCCTCCTCTCAAAATTCTCCAACAACACAATGTGAAAATGAATTGGATTTGTAGGCAAGAATCCCTTTTATACGAAAAACCATAGCTTTTCCATTGACCATTACGAGCACATTTTAGCTCAGTTTGATGAACCGTCAACACCATTGGAAATCTCTCATCGGTCTCTATAATGGGTCACTCTTTGTTTTTGGTAATTTGAAAATTTTCTCGGAAGCCATTTTTTCCATAAGGTCTCACTTTGCCACTGATTCAAATTGAACCTCTTCAAATGAGTCAATTTTACTTTGGAAAAACGTTTCCACTAATCTTTTTGACTTAGGTATCAAGTTTCATTGTGATTAACCATTATTTACTCATGTTTTTTTGGTCCCCTTTGGGCCTCCCCCATGTGGAAGCATCATCAAGTCACCCCTATCTAGAGCATTAGAGATGAGTCACCCTTACATCCATGGAGTCTATTCAAAGTCTCATCGTGTCCTCTTATAGTCCATCATCTATTGTTGTGTTACATTCATTCCATTCATAGTTGGCTTCCAGCTATACTAGCCTATCTTGGAAAAGCCTCTGTCTGAGTAATTGACCATCCCCACTGGATTCAAGTGAGTAACTGCCCTGTCAACCATGCATATTATGCTATGGCAAGGAAATTCATCAGTCCACCACTCATCTTATTCATCCCTCATCATCTCTGGTGTTATTCTATTAGTCACATTACTATGATCCCCGTGCCTTTGTTGAGGAACCCTCATTGCCACAACTCTAGTAGGCCCTATACTGTCGACTTCAAAAAAAATATTCTAGGAGAGTGGTTTAGAGGGCGGTGTACCTTGGTTCCAACCTTCATTATTGTTTGGTTCCTTAGATCAAGTATAGGGAATCAATATTTCCCTTTGACTTTGTTTTTTTGCGCGTGCTCGACTTCATCTCATTATCGTAGGATCAAGAATCGTACACTTCATGGTCCAATGATCCAGTAGATTGTACCAACATTTATCAAGTGTGTGTGAGGTGTTCCAAAACTCATGAGGGGTGACCCTTCAGGTAGCCTCCCACATACTCATATGATAAAAGATTATGATCCAACCTTAGATGAAGTTCCGTGGATTTGATTGGTTCAATTTTCACCGCTTGCAGCACCCACAACATGCATGTTTCCTTTAGACAGTCCATTCATATCTTCAGAGCCCTTTCCTATTTGGTAGGGCTTATTTGGTTGCATTCTACCCTCACCATGTTAGCTTGGGGGGACACTATGTCTCATGTACTTAGATTAGTAGATGTTATTGTATCTAGTCCTGACCTATGTTTTCTAGGAACATTATGTATATGGGACTCATTGTATCATTGTATCACTTTCTAGCCCATTGATGCCAACATATCATGTATCATATACTTTGTTTCTCATACCCACATTGTTGGGCACATCATTATTATTTGTACTTAGTTATCTCAACATGTATGGGTATGCCTCCCCCGCCTCATTTGAGATTATGCACTTACCAATAAAAGGAGACTTCTATCAGAGAAGTAGGTCTTTCCCCCTCCATTCTTAGTCCTTCATGGGCTTGATTCAACACACTTGCTCTCTCTATGACTACCCTTCAGTGTCTCGTGAAAGTGTAATCTACAATGTATTTCGGTCATCCAATTTTCTCGTGTCACTCTTACATTGGGGGGGAATGCGTTATCACCCAAAAAATGTTCACCTAGTCATTTCTCACTATGTGGATCAAAGTACACCGTGTAGGATTAATTTTACCATGGTAAAATCACTTTCACCATAGGAAATAATTTAGTAAACTATTTTTCTTAAATATTTTTTCATTAAAATTCAAAACCCCTATGAGAATAATTAAATAAATCATTATTTATTTAATATTCTCTAGAAATAATTATTTTATAATTATTTCTTATCACTTTTGACTTAATCACCTTGGAATAATTAAATAAATCATTATTTATTTATTATTCCTTATTTATTCCACATTTTCATTTTGAGATAATTGTTAAATCATTATTTAATAATTATTTCAAATTCATATTTTCCTTAATTCTCACAAAGTGATTAATAAATCATTTTTATTTGTTAATTACTTCAATCACTTTCTAAATAAATATATTTGACCATTTTGAATATCTTTTCCCTCTCAAAAAATATAATAAAATATCCACAATGGTTAGATTTTGATTTAGTCAATAATATTTTATTATTTTCTAATTCTCAATCTATTCCAATATTTTGTTATAAATAGAAAATTTTCTCTCCATTTTTCAACATAACCATTTTCATCTTCAACATTATCATCTCATAGCATTTTAGCTCCCACTTGAGTTCAACCACCTTTCGTTTTTATGTCCATTGCAAACTGAGAGAGCGAAGCACGTTATTGAAGCAAAAGGACAAGAAAGGACCCATCCCACGGAGGTGGAACTACAGACCCATTCTGTAATTTCTCCTCACCAGGTGTATTCATTAATAAAATTACCATTTATTCAAGTTCTTCATTAGGTTATTACACTTTGATTTTCTACTCTTATATGTTTCTATTTGCATGATCTATTTTGTTGCAAGGTTTTTCTCATGTTTTATTGCAGATTTGAACCATAGAAGCAACCATATTTTGTTGTTAGGTTTATAAGTCACCTATAACTTAAGTAAGGGAATTTTTCTCACTTATTGTAAAAAATTGTTATAACCCTATTTGCCACTCCATTATAATAAGAGAGACCCAAGTTCAACCTACCTCAATTGCTGGATAGAATGCATACCCTTTAACCTTTTATTTTACCTATGTGATATTTATTCCATGATAAAGTGTCGAATTACATGATTGAGTTATTTCTCATAATTAATTTGCCGAAATATTATAATTATGAGATAATAATTATTTCATAATTGATATAATTGAGAAAAAACTCATAATTATGAAAAGGTTTCTAGATTTTCAATTCCCAAGAAGATAAACTTGACCCACTTGTGTGTGAGTTGGCTAGGGGTCCATTATTGTAGAGTTTTCCTAATTTTTCAAGCCCCTAGGTGTCTAGATACATTCTCCCAAAGGATAGAATGAGCCTATATAATCTCACCAAGAGGAAAGGGGGTTACATCTAGTATCCAAACTATAGCGTGAGAGCTCTACTGTATTAGGAGAGGAGACCATGCTACAAGCCTTAGAAGAGGATTTCCTTCGTTGAAAGGTATGTATTTGTTGTACTTTCATTTTGGATTAATAGATACATGTTCCTTTTCTATATCCATGTTTTGAATATGTTTTATGCTTTCATATGTTGGTTTTAAGCTAACAGGCCCTCTACGGAAAGGCCATTGTTTTCTTGTTTGGTGGTGTTGTGTGTAGGGTCTTATTTTATTGTAGGTGGAACAAGATATTCAAGTGTAAGCATGATTCCTCTGCATCAAACTCAAGAGACTTCACCGATATGCAAGGATACTAGGTTTCAACTTCTGATCTCCATCTTATCATGTGCAAGTGTTGAATGTATTTGTTTGTATAGCAAAGGATTGGGGTTTGAATCTTTGATATTTTTCATGATCACACACAAATCTAGGTAGATCATTCTTGATCTACTGGGTTAAAATTAATTAGGTTGCTCTGGCAAAATTTTCCCATAACACAAATTGTGCTTTCAATGAGAGTTTTCCCTATTTGTCTTTAGATCTCTTATCTTTTGCTTTTGATATGGTTTTTTTTGTCTCCCATTGAGTTCTCTATGGTTTTTTGGATTCATTTTGATCTCCATTGGTTTTACTTGCTTCAGATCCGAGTTGATCTTAGATCTTGAAATTTTGTTTATGTTTTTTTTTAGAGAATAACATGCCATAGTTGTTTTATCAATTTTTGTATAGAATTTGATAAAACTAAACACATATCCGGTTTCCTCTCAAAATTATAATCCAAAACAAAAAACAAAATCACTGAAAACAAACTCCATATGAGGAAGTTATGGCCAATAGAAGACCACCTAGTTTATTTCCCCCATCCTTGCGTGCAACAATTTTTTCTATTCTTTTCTGTACAAAATTTAGTAAAACTAACCACAGATATGTAATCCTTGTGAAATTTTACCTCAAAACAAGAAAAACCCACCTAAAACAGAGTCAGTATGAGGGAGATATGGCTGATTGAAAAATTGACCTATTTTTTGTCGTTTTTTCCCAATTCTGGAGTTTTTCTTTTAGTTTTTTTGCTTGATTTTTCAAGTGTTTTTCTTCAGAACTTGTTGTTATTTTTTGGATCTATTTTTTATTGTTGCTTTCAACTATGAAACATGCCAGATCTTAGCATACTCTTTTTAATTTATGTTGGATCCTTCCTTTGGTGCTACTATAGGGCTTTCCTTAGAGGTTTGATCTGATATGGTTGGGGCAATTTTCCTCATCTTTGGATCCAATTTTTCAGATATGTTAAGTTGATGAAGTAACAACTAAGATTTGTTTTTAATTTGAATTTTTCCTTTGTTTGACTTTTGTCACTTTTACTTGAGTGATTTTTCTTTTGTTTTCTTACTTGTTTGTGAGTGGTGGTGTTTTCTCTTTGGTTATGTAGTTGTCATCTAAAAAGGTCTATTTGGGAGTGTCTTGATTATCTATTATCACTCCCACCTAATATTGTTTAGGCCTTCCTACCTCTAGGGTCTAGTTTTGACCTTTGTAGAACATTGGATTTTGTTGAGTCATTGTGCTACAACCCTAGCTTGTTGACATTGCCTTCCTTTCTCACTTTTAGCTTTCTCTTTGATTGCTTGAGTGTATTTGTTTCTTTGGATTTGTTTTCCTAGCTTTGATGCTTTTGAAGTGCTTTTCGTTCTAGCTTGGGGACTTTTCTTTGGCCTCTTTTTAGTTTCTTTTCCTTTTTGGTTTGTTTTTGGGTTAATTTTTTTTATAAATTTGGGGATTTTCATTTAATAATTTAGTGAGAGGTGCATTATAATAGGAATTGGTGTGTTGTGGAAAACTCTTACCCTCCTGTAGTTAGAATTCATCAAAGTGAAAAGAAGAATTTGCATATAGCTGCATCAGGGTTACTAACAAGATTCATTCACACCATCTATGTTTGATGCCACATCCCAACCGTGTAAACAATAACCACTTAAAATCAATGCAATAATAAAATAAAATAGACTCATGTTTTATTTTAACTGGTATTACACCAAAATTAGCTTAGGTTAGGGTCTTGGAGATAGGTGTGTGAGTCAACTGCTCCAAGGCTACAAAACAAACTTAACAACTTGTGATAGGGAGACAAATCCACTTGTATTAGTACACTCTGGGAAGCCCTTCTAACATGAGGGTCAATCACGAGGTCACACTTGGGTTGGTGAGGTGAAATTCCCCATTTCGCTTAGTTTTGGGTGTGCGAATTGCAGAATTTGCACAATTAGAAATGATGTTATTAGCATTTTACTATAGCACTTGGGGGCCACTTGGGAGGAAACTCTCAAGGGGGTTTCAAACTTAGCTATCCTTCCCTTGCGTGTGAATTTGGCTAATGACTATCCCCCCAAGAAGTTTTATTGTTGGCGGTAACCTTAGTGGCTCATATTTTTAGGGCCCATACATAGTTGCAAGGTTAGGTTCTTCTTCTCTATACCTGGGACATATATTAGTCATACTGTCTTATTTCTCTTGGGGGGTGCCTCATGGCTAATAATGTCACCTGGACTGAGTTCACAGCTAAAAGGGCTAAGAAGCAACTCGTTGGTATAACTAACCCATAGCTAGCTTCTTTGTATTTGGCTTATGTGTGACTACATCCTAGGACTTTTCTAGTGTGCATTGTTTGGTTCGTGTTAGTAGTCTTGGCCTTAGGGTGTTTACTCTAACATAATTATGTTAATATATAAATTTTCACCTTGGCTGAATATAATCACTGTTAGTCACATCATATTCATGATTTTCCTACTGAATGAGGTGGCCTTTGTACTCCTGCACGAAGAGTTCGTGTCAGGGCTCAAGACCCTCACCAACTAATAGTCGTGGATTCTATACCCGCTCCTTCTAGTAGAAATCTGATTTCTATTGAAAGAGTGGCAGATGACTCAAATTCTCCTACTAATCCACCTATAACAAATCCTTTAGGACCTGAGTTATTGCAGTTGAACCTTGATGGTTCCACGCCTACTTATAATTACATTCCCTTGTAATTATTTTATCCTGTGGAAAAATTTGAGTCATCTTTACCTTCTGCATCGACAATTTCAGTTTCCATGTCATCATTGCCACCAGTTAGTATGGTTGCAACTACTCGTCTATCTATGCCTCTCACATCTTCTTGGGCATTTTGTTTGGTCTATTTTTATCATGCTAAAAAACCAGTTGAATCACAAACATTAATTGTCAACAAAGGTAGGTCTTTTTAATTCAAAGGATTCATCACTATCTATGTCGATACATGTTCAACCAGGTAGCAGAAAGATGTCGTTGAACACATATGTAGAATTCTAAAAACACTCTTGCAAAAATGAAATTCACACTTAGAGAAATCGAAAAACACACTGCGTAATTGAGACTCATTCATCCAGGAAGAAATTAGAACTTCATGAGTTCCAGAAAATAAATAGGCATGCCATATATTTATTGATTGACTCACAACAATAATATAAACAACATACCATAAATCCAAACACAGAAATGCATCTATTCCACAATATATGCAACGACAATATAAAATTCACATACACATCTAAGAAATTATATACACTACTAATACTGCGATCCTTGCTAAAGAGGAGGGCCCTTCCTCCCTAGCAGGGTGTAGGAATGGAATGAAGCTACTTAAGAATTCAACACAATAATAGTAAAATCATCACCATGCTGTATTAAAATGGCTTAAAGTTACAAGATCAAAATATCGGTGTTGTTTCAAAAAATTTCGTCCCCTTCTCAGAGGGCTAGGTCTCCTTATAAAGTCTTATAGAGCCCTGAAATCAGGGAATGAATCAGTCATGAGAATCTCACGATTCTCATGCTGATTGTTTTAACAGAAACAAAATAAAATAGAAATTGTTACAACCAGTTTCCAATTAAGGATCCATTATAGTTACACCACTTTTCATAGCTATAACTGCTCATATATTTTCAACGTTGTGTATAAAGTTACAGCTCACAGTCTTAAAAAATATCTTTAGAATAATTGCCCCAGTCTTTAGCAGTTTGCAACAACATCATGGTGTAGTAGCAATCCTTGAGGTGTAACAACATGTAATAGCATGTAACAACATCAGTTGTCTGAACAAAATCCTTGATAATTACAACATCACCTGAAAGAAAAACATCCAAAAGACATCTTCTACAATTTCCCTGGTTTGTCATTTCAAAAAGACATTGTTTCATTCGACAAGGGAGAGTTTCATTATATCAAGGGATTGATGGATTCAGTGGAGAGAAATAGCCAAAAGTAGGTACAAGGTGCCTAAAATACCCATAGATACTGCACCCAATGCATTCCACTAGTCTCATGTATGGCTCCAATAAATTTTACTTACATCTCCATGCCTACTCCATCATCTTTGTCAACCATGGTTATTAATCCTAATTATCTAGTGGGGTTAGGAGTCTTTTCTCCTAGATTTTCTCAACCTATGATTCTTGTCCCTCAGTTAGGCTTGGGAACATTTAGAAATGTGTGGGGAGGGGTATCATACATTGCTCCTAGCGAGCCTAGGGATAATGTTGCTTCAAACATGTCACAAGCTTAGTAGAATTTGTTGTTTTGAGGGACTCCAACTTCCAATACTTTTCTTGGAGTGGCTAGTTTAGATGGGGGAATCCTTGCTACTAGGACCATCACTTCTATGAGTTACCTTGCTTATGTTGGTGCTATCTCTAAATATGGTACATTTGTCCTTGTCTGGTACCACCCCCCTAGTAGTCATGCTCTTGGGGGTCCTATGCTCTCTATGGTCATTTAACCTTGGGGGAAAACTCCTCTCACCAGTCATGCTGGACCACATGCTTCATATGATAGGATGAATCCTTACCAGATTCAACAACATTTGCATCAGAATCCTTCTATGTGGGGACCTCAAGGTTGGTCAGGTAATTCTCCTACCTATGACCCATTTAGTCAACCTCATAATCCATTTTTATCTTCTCTTAATTTATCAAATTTGGCTAAGTTGACCAACAACCCCATTTGAAATGACCCCTGGTGGCCACCTATGCCCACAAAATTTCCCTATGATATTCCCAAATTTTAGGGAAAAACTGGAGAGAATTCATCCACTCACATTACCACATATCACTTGTGGTGTTCATCGAACTCTTTAGTGGATGATTCAATTAAGTTACACTTTTTGCAACGAACTTTAACTAGGGATGTGACTAAATGGTATATTGAATTGGAAACAACATCCTACAATGACTTTTTATCCTTAGTTGCCTACAAGGTTTGATATCGATTCTGATCTCCTGTCCAACTTTAAACAAGATGATGCCATGTTGATTTCTAATCATATTAACGAGTTGTGTCACCAAAAGAGGTTGGTTAGAACCAAGCTTCATTAAGAGATACTGCGCAAATGGATCATTTGATCTTTAAGACATCAAATCTCCAAAGATGTGGCTATGTTTAGAGCATTCACTGAGAAGAAAGCTACTTAGCTGCCTAAAAACTAGATTTGATTTATTCACATTAGGTACACTTTATTAAGTAATTACCAATGCTTCTAGGCCTTCCATTGATTCACCTGAACCTGCTCTAGGCCCACATGCTGATGGTGTGATTGTGTCAGTTTCTGAATATGTGAGCCAAATTTCTACCCATCTTGGGAATTTGATCGTTACATAGCAAGCCCTATAAAGTGTGTCTAGATCTATAAAAGTACTTTCTTCTTAGTAGTCCAATGATGCTCTTACGGTGAAGTCCATAGAACCTAAGAACAACCAGCAAACTGGTGGTAAAAGGAATACGAAACATAAACAAAAAAACCAACCTGCTGAGGAATCTCAACCAAACCCACAAAATGAGAGAGGGGGCATGACTAAACGTCATTGAAAGATTAAGTTCCCTTGTAAAATTTTTTCAAGTTGAATATCTAACTCATGAGTGCCCTCGAAGGCATCAAGTTAATAGGTTTCTTGCACCACCACCATCTACTCAACAACCTGTTGTTTTAACTCATCCATTTCCTGCACAACCTCAACAACAAATGGTTGCACAACCTCCTCCACCTCCACAAGGGGGAAATGAGGGGCAATTTTTCAATCCTACAAATAATTCATCCATCTTTATGTGTAAAGGACCACATGAGCTAAATTGTATGATGTGCCCGAGTCAAGTTCTTTTCCTAAGGACTCACCCATTGTACCTCCTTCCACTAGACCTCTCATGTTAGATAAGCCTTTGGAACCCATTTATCGCCACGCCAAGGGTGTCATTCATAAGAAAACACACAACCCTCTACCCATGCCACTCAACACTATAGTATTATTTAAGATCTTTCCCAGGCTACATGTGCCATGTCTTCCCTAGAGTTTTTACAAAACTGTCCTTAGCAATGCAAGGTTTGGTTGTCTGTGATCGATGGACTAGACCCCTCAGACTCGAACCTCATTACGTTTAATGTTGGAAAGGATACCATTTGACTTAACCACCATATCACCTTTCATATTAGCGTGCGTGTCTTTCAAATAATATTCATTGCACTTTGGTGGATGAAGACTCTTCCACTTATGTCATGTCATCATCTTGTTGGAAAGCTCTCAGATCTCCAATGCTTGCTAAGTCTAATACCATTCTACAGTGATTTGATGGACATAATTTTGTTCTTAAGCGGGTTCTTCCCAAGTTTTCCATTGAGCTAGGAGGTAAAACTATTTATTTCAATGTTGAAGTCATTGACACCACTTTGGATTATAACCTTATCCTCGTCATATTTGGTTCTATGCCATGACCACATTTGTCTCATCTGTATTCTAGGTCCTTTATTTTCCTCATGATGGAAAGATCATTACCATTTACCAAATTTATTATTATGTGTCACTGGCCCATAATTACAAAATGGGGAACTCAGTCCGGCTTATGAGAGATAACCCTAGTCATTATCAGAGTGTTGGCACTAGCTTGTTTAAAAGCTCATCTCTTATTGGGGTATTTCCTCAATTACCAACACTCGACATTTCTTTCTCCTCTTCTAAATCTCATATGCATATGATCTCTACTGACACTTACGAACCCCATAGACCTCCAAATACTTGGGTGGTGTTGCTTAATATTATGGAAACTGATCAAGATAGTGAGCATCCTCCGCCACCTATTGTGGAAGATATTGCCTCTATGGCAGTCTCGTTAGTACCTCCTGACGCTAGTCACAAACTCCATCAAAATATGGAATTTGACAAGGTTCCTTTACCCACATGATCTATTACTGTGCATGCTCCCCCTGATTCCCTTGATGACGAACCTCCTCAACTCATCAACTTGGAGGTCATGGATCTACCCCTTGATAATCCTAGGGATATTGTGCTTCTTTCTTCCTCTAGTCTCCCCAATTCAGAGCAAGTAGAGCTTGGAAAAAGAAATCTTTAATTAACCCAGGGGGAATCTCCTTGGCCCTCCTTGGATGTGCCACCCTTGGACCAAGGCAAGTATTCGGCTTCTACTACTGAACTTGCCAATGAATTGTCCAACTCCTATTGAAGACCATCCTATACCTCATTTATGTCTTGATCCTCCCTTATGCACTCAAGTTAATTTTGAGAATGCGACCATGTTAGACTGTCTCTAGCATGTTAAATATTTAGGGATTGGGAAATTTTACCTCCTTTTGCATGGCTCCACGCTGGTGAGCTATATGGTCCCTTTACCCTCCATGAGTTCACGTATAGAAATGCTTGGCACATGCTTGGATATGGGCACACTTTAGCATGACCTATTAGATTGTGTTGTGCTTGTACATATTGTACATATATGTGTGATGATTTTCTCCCTTTTTTGGTTTGGTGTGCGATGCAAGTATTTTTCATGCCTTATTTATGCCAAAAAATAAAAAAATAAAAAACGCATAGTCCTGTTTTTACCTCATCCATGTTTATTTCTTTCATTATGTGATTTAACCATGGGTCTAGTATTTCTATATGGTTTTCATAAGATAGCGTGGTATTTTTATTATGACATCCACTAGACCTTAGGCGTGTTTCTCTTAACTTGACATATAGGGGTAGGTCATATATCACCATCATCATTTCATTATTTACTGTCACTGCCAATTTATGTCTTAGGTTTGATCCCGTCAAGTTGAAACTTCAGCCACTTTCCTTTATGCATGTGATCGCCTGGTGATAGAACTTACATGATCATGGATGACCTAGTTTAACACATCTTTTGTGTCTTGATATCCATGCAATCATTTGTATTTCTCTTTAGAAATCTCTAGTTTAGACCCACCATGACCTAAAATTTGAGCCTCATGTCCTCTTCTTCATATTTTTTCTAGCTACACCTCAAGAGCATTCAACTATATTTATCTTTTGTGATTTCCATTTTTCTAAACCTATTTTTGTAGATTGACCCTTGTTTTCTCTCTTCCATCATTATCATTTGCTTGGCCTATCATCTCCTTTCACTTGGTGTCCTACCATTTCTTGGAGAAACAACTACGATGAGTGGTCCTATTAGCCAACCTCTTATCCTCTTTTTGTCATGAGTAGTTCCACCATAACTGGAACCAGTTGTTATCCCTTATACCACTTGTTCCTCCAAGAGGAGTTTCCTTTAAGCTCTTTTTAGACTCCTAAATTTATAAAATATTGTTGAGTGAACTTGTTTCCTTCACGCTCATTAAAGTACTTAAAGGGTTGTCTATTTAGTGGAAGTTTAACCCTTTTCCAAATTGAGTATGCTAGTTATGAAAAAGGAATACTATAGTCTACTATGGTTAGAATGTTCTCCCTTGTATACTTATATCTATTTTTCAGGCCCGAGGGACTAAACTTATGAAAAAGGAACCGTAAAAGGAGAAAGGGAAGGGAAAATTCATCTCCATTAGTCATCAAAATGGTAGCATCAGTCGCATCACCCTTGAGCAAGACATCTATCTACTTCATTATCTCAAAGATGGGTTTTAGCTTGCTTAGGAGTCATACCATCCATATGAGTGTATCTACTTCTCTGGCTGGTTACTCTTCCAGTCATATGGTGTGTGCTTTAATGCCTCCTAGTTTTTTACACGATATCACATGGTGCTCATTAGTCATGATTCTGAGTCACTCTTGTACCGTGTTGCTATGTGTTCAAGGGAAGTCTCAGCCTGTGTCAGCCATCTGCAGTAATTTTTTGACATTTTGAGTTGGCCATCCCTATGTTAGTTGCACTTCATCATATCATGACTTCATCCTTACATCACATCATCCTTGTATGTTCCATGTCAATTGATGGGGGATACATCAAGGCCCTCCTTCGATGGATCTTCTCCTGTCAACTTTAACTCATTATCTGGGAGCTTGGTCTAGCAACCAATAGTACCTTGGAGCTTGCAGACCTCAGTGGAAGGATTACTTGAGATAAAAAATGGGCTTATATCATTGACTCCTGATTGGTTGAGTTCACTAGTGTTCAAAGTCAGCTCATATATTCACACTCAGTGGACTGTACTAGGTACCTTTGGGTCCATTTTTCTCATTGGTGCATTCCCTCACATTTGTTACTAATTTTCCTCATTGGCTGGTAATCAAGTGGCTTATACCATGCTCAACATGAAGTCATCTATTCAAATGATGTATATTCGTATCATCAGGGTTATGTCAAAGAGCCTAGGTTAGGGACATCTCACTCTTATATGGCACCCTTCCCAAGCTGCATTGGAGTTATGTATCTTTCATGTACTTTGAGGACTATTCTAGGGCACATGTTGTCTGTTATATGTCCATATTCCTATTGATGTATACTATGACATAAATCCACATTGTATTTTCTAGTGGAAATGACCTATTTGAGGAGTCACATGGATCTACTCTATATTCTTCATGGCTATGTTTTAGAATTTCATAGCTTGGATCCGCAGTTTATGTTTTGGAGGCCATGTTCAGTATTTCTTTATTACCAAGCATGGGTATGCCCACCTCAGGGATGTTATCAACAAAGTTGAGGCTTCAACACTTGAGTTCGTCCAATATAACTTTGTAGTCTTGGCTCCTTCCTCAACTTTCTTTGGTAAAAAATTTCCCGTAACCAATTGTTAATTAAATTGAAAGTTGATGAGAAATATATTTTCCATTCTTAAATCTTATTAAAATGTGAGAAGAGTATGAGTGTACTTTTATCTATTTTTTGGCCTCATTAAAATTTAGGAAAAAGGAACTTATTGAGCATACTTGTCTTCTCTTTCGTGCTCATTATACCATGAAGGAGGCTAAAAAAAGAAAATGGGAAGGTAACATTTATTTTGTTAGTCATCAAAATGGAAATGTTAGTCACATCACCCTTGAACATGGCACCTATCGACATCATTCTCATATAGTCAAGTTATAGCTTACCTAGGAGTCGCACCATACATATGAGTCTATCTACTCCTCTGGCTAGTTACTCTTCCAACCACTATGGAGTGTGCTTCAATGCCTCTTATGTTATTGCATGATATCATGTGGTGCTCATTAGTCATGTTACCAAGTCAATTTTGTGTCATTCTGTTATGTGTTCAAGGGAAGTTTCAGCCTCTATCAGCCATTCGTAGTTTCTTGTTGACCGTTTTGAGTTGTCCATCCTTGTGTTGTTAGCAAATTATATATTACAGAGCAATGGAACACATAAATATATTGCAGAAATATAAACACATAAAACAAGAGAGACACATATATACGTGGTTCACCCAATTTGGGCTACATCCATGGAGAAATAGCCAGTCCTTCCTTTTATATTATCTAGAAAAGTGAAGAGATACAACCTACAACAGATCTATTGTAATTCCCTCTTCACTCTCACACAATCTGCTCTCTCTTTCTCACTTAGAATACAGATCTACATAGATGTAATGCAATTCCCTCATATATAGCGAGGGGTTTCCTTCTAGGGAAAAAAACCCTAAATGAAACATAACTTCTACCATCAGATCTTTGCCTAATGAACGACCCAAATTGACTGCAAAATTACAACATTTTACAAGGCAATTTTACATCTATTTTTAGCTTTGGGGGCACTGTCCCCAATCCCCCACCAGGGGGGGCTCCCAAAGATTGCAGTCGCACCCCCTGGACCCCCCCCGCAGTGTACATTTTACAAGCAGCGTTTCCGCCACATTATGAACTAGGGTCCAATGAGGCAATACCTCTAAATAAAGAATATAATAAGGCTCCACACCCAACATGTGTTAGTTGTACTTCATTGCTTCATGACTTCATCCATTCATTACATCATCTCTTGATATGTTTTTTGTTAGTTAACGGGGGATACATCAAGGCCCTCCTTCAATATATCTTCTCCTATCAACTTCATCCCATTATCCAAAATCTTGATCTAGGAACTATTACTACCTTGGAGCTTGCAGACCTCAGTGGCAAGCTTCCTCGTGATTGACAGTGGGTTTACATCATTGAATCCTGATCAATTGAGTCAACCAATGTTCGATGTTAGCTCATCTATTCACACCTAGTGGACTGTATTAGGGAACTTGGGGTCCGTTTTCATCATTAGTGGGTCCCCTCATGTTTGTTAATGATACACCTCATTGACTGGTAATCAGGTAGTTTCTATGATGTCCAACATCATTTCATTTATTTGTATGTTGTAGATTCATACCATTGGGGTTATGTCGAATACCCTAGGTTAGGGACATCTCATTCTTCTATGGAACCCTTCCCAGGCTGCTTTGGAGTTATGTATCATTTATGTAATTTTAGGACTACACTTGGACACCTCTTGTATTTCATGTGTCCATACTCCTACTGATGTATACTATGGCATAGATCCATATTGTATTTATTGGTGGCTATGATATATTTGATGAGTCACATGGATCCACTGTATATTGTTTATGGCCATGTCCTAGCATTTCATGTCATGGATCCGTAGTGTATGTTTGGATGCCATTGTCATTATCTCTTTATGACTGAGGATAGGTATACGCACCATGGGGATGTTATTAACACAAATGAGACTTCAGCACTTGGATTTTTCTAATCTCATTTCTTGGCTTTGTCTCCTTCCTCCCATTTTGACCTTATAATTTTATTGTAATGCATTTCGACCATTAATTACTCTTATGACCTCGTGGATTAGGGGGAACCTGTTATCAACCTATTTTTCTCCCTAGAGTTAGTACTCATAAGTTCTTTTACTGATTAACCTTTTTTTGAGATTTGAATTTTCTTTTGACCTAATTTTGTCCACAACCATTGGGACCTAGTGTTTGACAAAGTGGTTCTAGCCATTCAGCCACATGGAGTAGCTTATCTTCATAGCGGATGAAGTTGAACTTTCCTCGTTGAGTCCCTACGACCTTGGCTTATGTTCTAGAGACTTACCTTCCCTAGGAGATCAATTTTAAGCCACATATTTTCTTATCCCTTCAAGTTGACTTGCGCACATTATTAGAGAAGTGCCCTAACTTCTCTTCACCCTAAGCATCTCCATTCATCCTCCTTGGAATCCATTTGAGTCTTTATATACTGCTCCATCCTTGAGTGTCAATCTAGAGAGCTTTAGAGAATTATAGAGACATGTTAATATTTTGATTATGTGAGAGATTGTGAGCCATTTTGTTTTCAAGGTTATATTGCTTGGAGTTGGGGAGACTCTACCAAAATATGGAAGAGAAGCTCCATATTATGGTATAATACATTTTGTACTCATTTCATTTCATTATTAATAGAGGTGAAGGTTCCTTTCCATCAGGTTTGTGTTTATGACCAATTATTCATGTTCATGTTTATTTGTTTGAGCTGATGGTCCTCTGCAGAAGGCCATTTGTGTGCATTGTTTGGTGGTGCTTGTGTGCAATATTCAAATCTATTGTAGAGGATAGGATCTCTTGGATGGAGCAGGGATTATTTGCATTAGATCCAATACTCTCCATCAACCTATGTGTATCTTCAGTACCAAAATCAAACCCTAGATAGGGAATTTTATGCATGGATGATTGATTTGATTGTATGGTTTGGGGATCTGTATTTTTGTTCAATTCTTGCCATATACTCCTTGATCTAGTAGTTGTTTTAGGGCCAAGACTACGAAGAAATAACACCTAGTGGTTCTGTGTAAATTTCCATAACACTTCTAATGATGATGATCTAATTTTCACCTTAGTATCATACAAAAAATAAAATTTGATAATGTGGCATCTTACACTTTGAATGGTTGCACATGTGATTATAGAATACTTTGTGATATGGTATATTATATTATTATCATCATGATTGGACATTGTACGTTTTTTATGGGGAAAAGTATATTATTATGAAATTTTCTCATTGATGTTTGAAAAGGAATAAATTAAGAAAGCCAACTGATAGAAAGAGGGGTCCCACCTACTAGCGTCAAACATAAGGTTTCATAAATTAATTTATTTTAATATACCTTCATAACATCCCTTCCTCCCACAATCAAATTTAGATTAGAAAATGAAGCATAATGTAATATTTTAAAGAATAAAACTTCCAAAACTATTTTCAAGTCATTTAAATGGAGATTGGATCTATGAAGGAAGAGGAGAGCGAATTGTGAAGAGATTTGTCATAAAATTTCTAAGTTGTCATTTTGTCTTCTGATTTTATTTTCTTCAAAAGTTGGAAGCTATCTTGATGGTGACAACAATATCATTTCACAAAGGGGAGACAAATTAGGGTGACTTGTTGAAAAATGTAACGAGTGCCCGTCATCATAATGTAGTAAATTTTTATCATTGGCATATTTGTTATTATTATTTTACTTTTATTCAAAGCATGTTCTCCATTATTATAGGGTCAATTGAGTCAAAAATCATATTACGAGTCAAAATAAATGTATTTCAGTCAAGTCCCATTTGGAATTTTTGTAAAGAAAATAAAATAAATTTTTTTATTGAGTCAAATATCACCAAAAGTTTTCAAGTCTACCCTCCTTGGGAACAAGTCAGCCTGGGCCTCCAAGAGCCCCCTATTTGACCCTCCTAGACAACTATATATAAGAGGCAGTTCGACTCATTTGAATAACTCATTCATTCATAGAAGAAGCACATATGAAGCATGCAAAGAAGGCCAAAAAGAAAAAGTTAAAAGAGAGAGAATTAAATTCAAAGAAGAGATAATTTTGCTTGACTGAATTTCACACTTGAAGGATGAAATTTTTGTGTTACCATAGGCCCAAAATTTCAAGAGTTTATTATATTTGGGATAGTTTGACCATGTTTGACTTTGGTATTGGAGGTGATTTGGAGGAGGGTTTGAATTGACATTTTGGTGGTAGTTTTGGTCTTGATATTGGTCTTGGATATCTTATTTTGTTATAATTCTATAATAGAAGGATTTATGGGTTTTCCCCATGTGGGGTTTTGCCCTAGCTTGGAGCTTAATTTCTAGTGTCTCTTGTCCTTTGTGTACTATGATCTCTATTTTTCTAGTTTTGAATGGTAATTAGTTAATGAATAAGAAAGAAAAAATGAAAGAAGATACTAAATAAATTCACTAGTAATTATAATGACAGAGAAATAAATCATTATCTACTAGTAATTGGTCTCTCAACATGGTATCAAAGCTAAGGTCTAGAAGCAACCTTGAAGAAGTTTATGAGAGATTGAAGGCTATAAGAAGATAAAAAGGTATTGTATCACATTAACTATGCAATAAGGTACAAACCTATGAATAAATGTAATAACGGTTTGAATTATCCCTTAGGAAACAAGAGAGAGCTCACATACCATTCCAAAAGAAGATTAACTAATATCCATGATATAATTCGTATAGCATTTTATATAATCGGACAATATTGAAAAGGAAGTTTGGAATCCTCTTCATAATTTCAAATCATCTCTAAGGAGCCTTCATGAAAACATGACAAGATCATAATTGATGGATCCAAGCTTCTTGACAGTGGCATGACATACCTATGAGTTACCTGTAGAATCTATCTTCTATAAAACTTTGTGGACCTATGACATAAACCATTTTATGTATGGAACCTTAGAAATTCTATGTAATCTAATGATTGGATACCGAGATAATAAATGTAATTAGATAAACGAACAATCCTATTTACTATTGAAAATAAGGACTGAACTAATTCAAGCAACTAGTATCATAATTTTTTGAAGCATCTAATTTTGCGAGAAGAGATTTATATACAAGTCTACATCAAAATTATAAAGTGTTTATAATGAAAAAATACAAGAAGTATACATGACATAAATGAACCTATGACAAATACAAATTTTCTGTAGTAAAATACAAACCTTCTATGGCACTATGGTATATGAAATCACCAATGGCACTGTGACATAATAGTTAAGGCTTATGAATTTTCTCCGTGGCATACATTTTTTTCTCTATGGCATCCTGAATGAATGAATATGCAATTTTTTTTTGCATACATACTTATGTTTCCATGAAAAATATGATTTATATTGTTTTGAGGACATTACTCTGTAACAAAACCTATCTCTAAGGGTCCAAAGTTCACTCCTTATCTAAGTCTTATAACTTTGTGAAAATATCTTTGCATTATGAAATTAATATTTAGGCTGAGGCCTAGAGGGAAAATTATAATTCATCACTTGTGATCCTAAATACATTTATGAATGTGAAGTCCTGAGGTTTCATCCGATTTCAATGACGTAAATCCAAGATTTGTGGGTTTGATCCAAGGTAGTGGTTTAAGATTAGACATTCAACTACATTTGATATCTAGCAGTTGTAGTATCTTTCTGTGGATTAAAGAGATTTTTCTTGAGAGAACCTGAAGGATTATCTTGCTAGATCATAAATTAAATGATATATAGTGGAAGGGACCAAGACTATATAAAACATCTTTGTAGAAACTGTAACCTTGTGAACTCCGTGAAGAATAAATATATTTGCGACACAAAGTCTTACCTCCTTTACATAGAAGAAGGACTAATAAAATCATCAAAGCTGAACTATTTGATATAATAAACTATGATAAAGGAATAAAGTTTGGTGGAGAGACTATAGCCTCTCTATAGTCAGAGAACATTGAAAACAGTTCAAGGAAGGAAGTCTTTATAGTCAAAATTCTAGTTCAAAGATTGAAGGTGTAAGGTATCTATGTTGAAAGGAATATTATACATGAAGGACTAGAAATATATGATAAATATACTGACAAGTAAGATTAGGAAAAGTACGAATGAATTTTGTTCACTTGCATCAAAATACCTATTTCAAGTGTATTGTTAGAAACTAGGAAAATACTAACAAAGGGGGTGAATCAGTATTTTAGGAATTTTATACTTTCTTTCACTTGTAAAAATATGTTAGGACACCATGAAATATTTCGAAAATTAATTCATATGAGCATGAAAAGGAGAAACATAAACAACACAAGTAGTACAAATAGATTCTTCAAAAAAATTCTGCAATTTATTCACACGACAAGCTACAACTTGTTGTTAAAAATATTATCTAGCTAAAACCAGCAGGAAGAAACTACTCCTTGATTTATCAATTATAATTGAAAGGAGCTAAAACCCCTCATTATTTACCAACACCTACTGGAAGGATCTACAACCCATGGTATGCAAGCTGCAACTTGCTTGGCCTCAATGATTCATTTTTCATCCATTTACAAACTAGAACCATAAATGCCAATTTTTTACATAAACAATTAAATACCTTTCACCAAAACACCTTCAATAATCTCTTAATACTGAATACACTGGTATCATCACCAACCCAACTCACACACCACCACCATTTACACTAACAAAAACTCAATTCATTCTTTTCCAAACAACAACCTTCCTCAATTGATTCTTCTCATTCATAAAAAATTGATTCCAAAAATTAGCTTATTTTTACCTTCAGATATTCCTTCATGCACAAATATCTTGTTAACTAGTCTTCTCAATGTGGTTGAACTATTTTTAGTCACTAATCTGACGTTCTGATAAAAATATCTAAGTTAAACTTCCTAATTTTCCTTTTAAAAATTTAGCTTAATTCACCTCTTATCATGATTTATTTAAGTGTTCTCTAGTTTTTTTGATGTTCATCATGTTTGAACATGAGTTTTGCATGTGTGAAAATCAAATTCCATCTTTGCATGAGGTTTTTGAACTCAATCTCTGAGTTTTATTGTCAAGTTTATCTAATTTGGCACATTATAGGTTTTAGCTAGACTTTTAACTATAGTTCTATCTTTTACTGACTGCTATTATTTGGAAAAGCTACCAAATAAGCTGCTTAAACTTTCCATGCCACCATATTTGCACTTTAAGCTCCTGTGCACTTTGTATAGTGGCCCCTTTGCTGATAAGACCATGTGTTGTGACCATGACCTTAAAACCTTGATCGCTTAATCACCAAAACTTTACATTTTAAGCCTCGAGGGATTATCTTCCTCCATGTCCTCAGTCCCTTTGATTCATAGAAACTTGAACTGGTACTTCAACCTAGACACCTTTACCCCAATTCTTTTATTTTTCACCTTTTATTTCCTTCCAGGGTCATGTCACAGGGATGGGCTGTTAATGGAGACACCTTTCCACCTTTCATTGGTTTCCATTGCTATTGTGTATTGCTAACGTGTCCTGAAGCCTGCCATCCCACCATTTCCTTTGTGCTACCATAATTTACCTCTGGGCTTTAGAGATCAGGATGACCTATCCCTGTTAGGATGACTTTTCTCTGACAACAGCCACATTTCCCTCTGCCTAGTCATCCTGTAACTCCTCACATACACTTCTCAATGCCTTCCAAGATCAAGCCTATGGGATGACATCATGCTTACATCATCTCTGCCATATGGTGCCATCTAAGTGGTGGTATGTGTCACTCAGATTTGGCTCACTATTGTACCAAAAACACTTAATCTACATGCCACATGTCCATCGTACCGGATTTCCATGTCACTAGTGTTGACGTCATCAATGATGAATAAGATGTTGGCATGTGTCCTGTTTAAGAGGAGAGATAAAGGGTCCAAGAGCCTTGGTCTTGCATCATTTTCCTCTGTTCATTTTCTTTAGGTGTCGACCATTTCTTTGCATTACGCTTGAATTCCACATTTTCCTAGTTGTAATTCCATTGGCTCCTACTTCACTACATTGTCCCAGATCTGACTCATCCATAGCCTTCAAACTTTTATGCATACATTTCGACTTCCTAACTACTCACATGAGGTCGATTTATCAAGTGGTATCTGCCATGTGCCAATAAGAAATGGTTATCATTTGCTGTAGCAAAAACCACTTGTGGTTTGCGCACTCCCCTAAGTTATTTATAGTTTTGAGGGGGGGAACCTCTTTTGTTGATCCAACAATTGATTGTATGGGAAAACTACCCATTGTGCCACCCCCGCTACACGTTATCTGTTGAGCTATGGACCCCCGTGAAATTTATCCGATGCACCATTGTGGACGTGTGGCACCTGATCCACCACTGAAGTTTCCCAAACTTTAAACTATCACCTCCACCAGTCTTCCACCAATTGAGATTCTAGTTTTGGCACTATTGCAAAGTAGACTTGCTCCAAACTCCTCCACCAGATTTGGCTTTGCAAATTTTAACTTTTGGGATTCACCTTTGACTGCCCATATCTTTTGATCCAGGAGGCCATTTCTAAACTTTTGCATACCACTGGAAAGATCTTTTAGGGATATTTCCATCTAATTGGTTTACATATACTCTTGAGGTGATATTCTACATTAGAAATTCCTTCAAATTCTCTACACCTGCTCCCTTCATGTTGATCTTCATTCTTCTTGTTGTGCCATCCTTTGCCCTCTTTTTCCATCATTAACCATGAATGACAACACAATTCTAACATTATCCCCCTTTGGTATTGATGGAAACTCGTTGATCAAACAAAAAAGCATCATGAAGACATAAAACATCATCATGAAGACAAATAGGGATTCATATACAATGCGTTTTGGCTCTTATCGATTTCTTCTCCTTTCGATGTTAATCCCCTTGTTATAGGCTATTTTGTAACATCCGATCAATATGCCTCCTAATGGGGTCAATCAACATCCTATTCCCCCTTTTCATCACCTTGCACAAAACCCTAATCATGCCTCTTTCATTCCCTAGAGTTTCTTCCTGAAACTAGATCATCTAAGCTAGTTTTAGGACCAACGCTCCCTGGCCTCTTGTTGGACAGTGTTCACCTACAAGTTGCTCCACTCCTTTATATATTTAAAGCCTTCCATATGCAAGAGGTTGGATTTTGAGGAGTGATTCTACCCTTATGTTGTTGTTGTGAGAGGTTTCATTTCATGCATTTAATACGATTGGAGGTGCACATTGTGACAAGGAAAGAACGAGTCAGCCTCGAGGAGTTCTTCTACAAGAACAACATCTATTTATGGTTGCAATCTCCTTCCATTTATATTAACACAAATAATTCTCTATTTTCCTATCTGTGATGTTGTTATTTCATATATTTCAATACCATGTTGATATATTGAATAGAGTATTTATATGATATTGCATAGATCTTGTAGTTTCTTGGCTTGTGTTATTTTACCGTGCAGGTTCTAATGCTGGCAATCAGAGCTCGAATTGGAGCATTCAAGCTAAAGGAGTGAATCCCGTGAGAAATTCCAGGTAGGTTTCATTCCATCATGTTTTTACTTTAAGGACAGGATTGGGTTCCTTGTCTCTTTGTTGTTCTAGGTTAACCACCAAACCTAGGGAAGATACTTTTGTTTGCAATCATAAATCTCGTATAACAAATTAGCAACCATACTTGGGATTGGTGTATTACCTTGGTCTTTCCTTTATCCATTGTGTTTGATTACCTCTTTGATATACCTTTACTACTTTACCTTGCCAAGAACAGACCGATGAAGTGATTTCATTGAGTCCATTATGCAATTTTTGTGTTAGAATCCTCTATCCCTAGACCAACGCTCCATCGTTGCCTATGACAGATAATTTCACCTCACTTGGGCCCACTTTGTACCAACATTGCAAATCACTAGCGCCTCTTTTGCACCAGCGTTTGCCCCTATTTTGCACAAAACTTGCCCTTTTTTTTAGTTTCTCTTTGATGAGCTGTTATGAAACCATCTCAAGAAAAGATAGAAAAGAAAGATCAACGCCTTAGAATTCAGCCTCTTCGAGGGGGCAACCTCCTTTACATTACATAAATGAACAATTCTTGGATGATACAAATGAAAATAACTCCTTTCTATATATAGGAGTCTAAGGGGTTATAACATAATCAGAGCCGACATAACAATAATAATGTAAGGGCACAATAATAACAATAGTGGGCTTCTATGGGGCACAAGAGTAATAATATGGGCACTACATGGGTACATCAATATAATAAGTGGGTTGTACTAATAACAATAAGGGGTTACACTAGTAGTATAGGGGCCTAACATGCCCCTCTCCTTCAAAAAGTGTTGTCCTCAACACTTGAGTAGTTATTGATGCTTCTGTATAAAATTCTTGTCCTCCCATGTGGAATATTCAGTGGGTAAGTTCTTCCACTTTATGAGATACTCTGAAATTGATCGATTTTGTAGCTGTCGGGTTCTTGTTTCTGTGACTGCTCCAGGTTCCAATATGATTTTTCCTTCCTCTTCAATTTCTGGCAATATTGTTTGAATTGGGATCTTTTGCAACTTTTGAATAAGTGGCCATACTTCTTCGTCCTGCTTCCATTCATCCCTTGCTTCGTTTATCCAATCTGGTTGGATAATATAAATAGCACAAAACAATGCTTCCACATCCTCATCCTTGAAGAGTCTTCCCTTTCGGTAAGGTTGCCATTTTTTAAGTGCATGTAGTATTGCCAACATTTCCTTCTCATAAATAGCTTGCTTGAGATGTAGTGGTAAAAATAACCAATCACCTACATCAAAACATTTTTCACTACAATGTTTATCTACCTGTTGTTTCGTTTGATTTTGCACCGAAGTGGCGTTATCCTTTAAAAGTTGGAGAACTTGTTGTTGATGCTCGATGTCATTTTTCACGGCTTGAACCTTTTTCTTCTTGATATGTCCTTCTATCTCTAGAGGTTGAGGAGTGGTAATTTCTTCCAATCCTTTACAAGATATGGTCGGATTCATTTCTTGATGCTCGATGTGATCTTTCACTTCTTGAACATTTTTCTTCTTGATATGTCCTTCTATCTTGATAGTTTGAGGAGTGGTAATTTCGAACAATGAATTACAAGATATGGTTGGATTCATTTCTTCTTTATCGATGTGATCTTTCACTTCTTGCACCTTTTTCTTCTTGATATGTCCTTCTATCTTGAGAGTTTGAGGAGTGGTAATTCTTGCCAATGCTTTACAAGATATGGACTGATTTGTTTCTTCTTTCTCTGGGGTGGGGTCCTGGCGTATATCTTCTTCTTTTGATGTTTCTTGATCCTTTTCTTCCTCCTCTTCATATTCTGTGTAAAATAATTTCTTCTCAGCACACTTATGACCTTTAGTGCATTTGCTATCACAATTGTAACAAAGCCCTTTTTCTCTTTTTTCTTCCAATTGTTGTGGTGTAACCCTTGTAGGTTGTGGAAGGCTAGGAGAAACAACACTTCCATCTTTATAGTTGTGAGGGGTATGCTTCCTGGTTTCCATAATTTTGCTTTCCACTATGTCACAAAACCCTTTTACTCTTTCCAATTGTTGTGGTGTTGCTCTAAAGAATGTGTTGCTCTTTGTATCCTCATAATGTGCTATCATTTCCTCCGTGAAAATTGACCACGTAACAAGTTGTTTACGAGAACAAAGCCCTTTGTACCATAAAAATTGATCTGGTTCTAAATATGAAGATGCAATACATACCTTTTGTAATAGTTGTACACCATGTAGATCAAAATATTGCTCCATCTGAAGTATTCAATTTACCGGATCCTTGCCATCAAATTTCCTCATCTTGCTTTTTCTTGATTTT
The DNA here is from genome assembly GCA_031772625.1 of Pinus tabuliformis. Lineage (NCBI taxonomy): Eukaryota > Viridiplantae > Streptophyta > Pinopsida > Pinales > Pinaceae > Pinus > Pinus tabuliformis. The sequence goes on from CM062807.1 coordinate 672,051,964, forward strand.
AGGAGCTCAATCTTGAAACGACTTTAACTCTGTACTTTTGGATCTTTAAGTTCTAAAATTTCAGCCTGTAGTAGCCTTATATGTCCTCTTTCCAATGCCACTAGTCTGATCCAAATTGGATTCTCCAAGAAAGAGTTATGCACAATCTCCCGTAGTGACCTGGTTGTAGACTATTTCAGTAGAGCGAACTTGTATGAAGTTCCACGTGTCACTATTTCAATATTTGACTCTGAAAAATATATAAAAGAAAACTATAGTCCGTCCTCTTTCTTTACCTTCTTGCGAAATTTCAATCCGATGCTCAGAAAGAAAGTTATGACGATTTTCCCTAGGTCACCTGTTTTGAATGTAATTCAGGATTCTGTAAAAAGACCAACTTCCTCAGAGCATATCTCCGCAAATATCGCGCGAAAAAATCTGACATTCGGACCCAAGGTTCAGCGCGATTTCTTCTCAAATGGGTTTTCTTTGCGACTTCTGAAACATCACAGAAAAAAAGTTATAGCGAAAATTCCACGATGACCTGTTTGGAGCAGCGAAACCCTAGAATCCAAAGCTTTGATACCAAATGTTATGAAACCAGCTCAAGAAAAGATAGAAAAGAAAGATCAACGCCTTAGAATTCAGCCTCTTCGAGGGGGCAACCTCCTTTACATTACATAAATGAACAATTCTTGGATGATACAAATGAAAATAACTCCTTTCTATATATAGGAGTCTAACGGGTTATAACATAATCAGAGCCGACATAACAATAATAATGTAAGGGCACAATAAAAACAATAGTGGGCTTCTATGGGGCACAAGAGTAATAATATGGGCACTACATGGGTACATCAATATAATAAGTGGGTTGTACTAATAACAATAAGGGGTTACACTAGTAGTATAGGGGCCTAACATGAGCCTACTTCTAGCTGACCTTCCTTGAGTCTTAAGTGTCTTGTGGTTTCTCTAAAGCCCCCATTTGGATTTCATTTATGTTTTATTTCCTTTGGTAAGAATTGGTTTTGATTTTTCTCTGTTCTTATTATTTAGTCGCTTACAAGTGGATTATTTTTGGTCATTGACCACTTAGATGAATTGTTGTTTTAGTCCTCATTCTGGAAAGTGCATTTAAATCAGTGATTAAACATTTGCATATTAGTTTTCTTCATTTGAAAATTAAGTCTGTTGAAAAGAAAAAACTTTGCATTTGCATCTAGGGTTTTGTGTGTGAAATTGGAATTCCCTAGTGTGAAATTGCATGTTTTTTCTTTCATTTTTGCAAAAAAAATTCCCCCTCAATCGCGGGAGGGGGGGGGGGAGTTGAATTGTATATCAATGTTAATCACCTTTGAGTGTCATTTTTATTTTATTTTTGAAAATTTCATCCAATTTTAGTTTGAGTCCTCTATTCAAGAAATCTCATATTACATTTGATTTCATTGGAATCCTATTGTGTTTGGTTTGAAGAGTTCTCTTGCATAGATCGCATTTGCATAGTTAGATTTCTCATTTTCACAACAAGAAAGGAAATTGTGTATAGATTACATTTTCATAGTTTTCAAGGGAATCATGCATAGATTACATTGCATGGTTCGGCATCTTTTAATGCTTTGAATTGAATTGGAATAGTGAAATTGAAAGATCTAGTTAGGAAGCTCTTGTTGGCTGCATATTTGATTGTTGCGTCATTATTTGCACCAGTTCCCTACACTAGATAGCTTTCATCGAAATTGAATAGAGTTATTTTTCTTATATTAGTTGCATCATAGGTGTGTTCAGGTGACATCAAATTTTGAGCCTTGAAATCGAAATCTAATTCAAGATAAACTCTAAAATTCACCTTAATTAACCTGAGGAGAATTTGTAACATTAACACAAAAATTTAGAGGTCTAGGCTAGAGATGTGTTCCAGTGTCGTTAAACATAGGAGTTGTCATTTTTTGTCAACGTTGTATCCCGGGGCTGATATCCCATTCCACGTACATAACTGTATAGGATCGTTCTCCATGTACCTTTAGGTATATTGGACGACACTCCATGCATGAAAAGTATATGGGAACACTCTCATCGAACGATTACACATTAGAAAACACTACTACGGACTGCAATCCCACATAATGTCAAGTGAATTTTGGGAATCCCCTATAGGTTGTTATCCATCCATAGGTAATCGAGTCAACCACTTTGTATACTGTGATACACCGAACACATCATTCAGGAAGATTTCCTACACATACATTAAGTCCTTGGCTCGCGAAGGTGCATATTACAGTTCACAATTGCTTGGTAAACCTTTATGCCTAGTTACTTCTTTGTTTTGTTTGTGGCTTGAATTTCTAAAATCAATTAATTGGCTGCAAAATATCATCCTCCCCGTGGAACAACTCCTTTGTGGATCTTAGGTTGAGACTAATGACAACAATTCCAAAGTATACCAATCAAGGGAACCCTTCTGACGAGAATCCTGGTCCTTTTCCTTCTTTTGGAAATATTGGTGCAAATTATATGGAAATGTTGTCCCTTCCCAAATTTACCATTGGTTTTCCAGTTTGGTTATTTTTTATCCTGATGGTTTTGAATATCAAAACTGCTTTGCAATCGAGTTCTCCTCCACTTGAACAACATTTATCTCATGTTGATCCTAAATTTAACCCTTTTCCTTCTTCACCTATTATTTCTTCATCCCTTTCTTCCTCTTCACCTAGTGAAATTCTTGATTCTAGTAACCAATAAGCTAAGAAAAAGAACAAAATGATGATGAAGAAGAAGAAAAATAAGCAGAGGGAAACGAAGAAACCATTGCTATGGACGCAACTATTATGGACAAATCTTCTAGTCAACCCTACAAAGTTAAATTCTCTTGCATGTTATGTAAGAGTGACCACCTTCTTAGAGATTGTCCTAGTATTCCCAAGGTATTAGAAGTGTGGTCCACAAGCTCACATTGACCTTTGTTGTTAGCTTCTAGAGATAATGTGGTGACAAACCCTCAACTAGAGATAGTAAGGTCCAAGGGAAAAAGGGTAAAGTCAAATTTACCTATACATTATGTGAAGGGAATGATCCTATTCGCCTTTGTCCTTATAAGGATGAAGCCTCAAAAGTGTTGGAAAATCTTACAACTTCTCAGCCACGACTTCTAGTTAGTTACCCAAAGATTTATCCCAATCCTCCACTAGTTGATGAAGTGATTGATAAAAATCTGAATCCAATCAATCCCACTCTCTCTGAACGTGAATCCCATGAGTCTGCTCCTGGACAACCATTGGTTGAGAAAATGGTTGACTTGATTCCACCTTCAGTTGATCATACCTTTATCGTAGAGAGTGAACTTCATACCACTTAGGTTCTTCTCCTTTCTTAAGTTTCCAATGAATTGGGGGATTTTTCTCCCATTCCAAAAACAATGGAGATCAGTTCTCCTATTCCCATAACACAAGGGGGAATTTCTCCTATTCCCACGACACCCCCTCCAAGTAGTCTGGTCACTTCCATTGATTGGAGTCAACTGGCAAGATATCATTTTCCAGCTTATGTGCCCTTCCATATCATAGTACAGGCTTATAATGTGGTTGTACCTAGCACAATCATAGATGAAGGTGCATCTCTTAGTATTTTGTCCTCAACAACTTAGAAAGATTTAGGTTCTCTGCAGCTTGTGCCCATTACCCAAAATCTATTGGCTTTTAATAGAGGAACCAACTAACTTTTAGGGATCCTTCCTAAGTTGCCTATTACTTTGGGAGTAAAAATTGTCTATATCGATGTGATGGTATTCCAAAGCCCTTTGATTTTAATTTACTCCTGGGGAGTGAAAATGTTTATGTCATGGGATCTCTTGTCTCTTCACTCTTTCATTTCATGTGTTTCTCGTATGAAGGAAGAATAGTGACTATTGACGAACTTTCATTCATTGGTCCTAATTTGAATCCCAATCAATAAACTTCCCTAAATGGTCCTTATATGCAAGTGGGATCTTTCTCACCACAAGTTAATTATGTGGCAACATATCCCATTCATGTACCTACTGCCGAAGATGAGCCTTTCATTTTTTTCTCTTCTTTTGACCTAGATGTAGTAGGTGGTATGGTAAATCATTTACTAGGTACACTAGAGCCTGATATTTCCATTGGATCCTTTGATATGTATGACTTCCATAGTGTTGTTCTCCCATATAATGAGAACCTCTTGGAAGCTATGATCAGATTTCAGAGCAGATCTCCTTTTCTTGTGTTAAGCTTGTTAAAAAATGAAACAAGATTCCTCGAAGTAGAGTTCCTTTTCTTGTGTCAAGCTTGTTAAAAAATGAAACAAGGTCCTCAGAGAAGAGTTATTTTTCTTATGTCAAGCGCATTAAAAAATGAAACAATATCTTAAGAGGATAGTTATTTTAATATGTCAACCTCATTAAAAAAATGAAATAGGTTCTGGAGCAAAGTTCCTTTTCTTGTGTCAAGCTCCATAAAAAATGAAACAAGGTCTCGGAGTAGAGTTAATTTTCTTGCGTCAAGCTCCTTAAAAAATTAAACAAGGTCTTAGAGAAGAGTTCTTCTTGTGTAAAGCTACTTAAAAAATTAAACAAGGTTCCCTATGCAGAGTTCGTTGTCTTGTGTCAAGCTCATTAAAAAATGAAACTATGTGTCATGAGCATAGTTCTTTTCATATGTCAATCTCGTTAAAAAATGAAACATATCCCCCTTTCAATTAGAGTCTTTTATTAGATCTCGTAAATTCCCAGTCGAGTCTTTCACTTGATCTCGTAAAGTAACCATCACTCCATCCACCTATTAGTACCTAGTAGTCTAATTAGGTGCATGAGATGAAGCTTGGGGGTCATGTAACTCAGATTGAGTCATTATGATAGGAGCATGCAAAATTATTCCAAGCATAGTTTTTCTCTATTTCAAGCTTGTGTAAAAATGAAACCAATTTCAAGCATAGTTTCCCATGTTTCAAGCTTGCGTAAAAATGAAACCAATTTGAAGCATAGTTTCCCAAGTTTAAAGTTTCTATAAAAATGAAACCATTCCCATTTTATCCCTTTTGATTGCCATTTTCATCAGCCTATTTTTTCCATATGAGCCTTAGTTTCTTCATTCCATTGTCACCATTTTCTTGGTCGATCATATGCTTTTTTTTTTTTTTTTTTTTTTTTTTTTTTTTTTTTTTTTTTTTTTCTGAGGAACCACTGGGATGAGTGGGATTATTAGCCACCCTCTTGACCTTTTCATGTTTTGAGAAGTTCCATCATGACTAGAACCAGTTTCTACCCTTTATAACACTCATTCCTCCAAGTGGAGTCCCTTTTCAACTCTTTTTAGACTCCCAAAATATGAAAATATCATCGAGCACTTGTCTTTTCAAACTCGTAAAAGTAAATGAAAAGATGTCTACTCAGTATAAGTTTAACCCTTTTCTAGATTGAGATAGAACATCTATGAAAAAGTAATACCTTAGTCGAACATGGTTAAGAGGTTCTCTTGAGAATTTTTTTCCACCTTTTTAGACTTAAGAGACTATCTATGAAAAGGGACAATTGGAGTTTTCTTTTTGCCTCTTTTCAAACTCTCTAAACATTAAAAATATGTCAAGTTTTACCTTCATTATACTTGTTAAAAAAACCAACAGTGATGGTCTTTTCAAACATGGCAAGACCGAACCACTCCTTCTCAAGGTTTGTTAAATATACTCAGAGGGATTCATCTGAAGGGTGAACTTACAGATAAAACATATGTTATCCTCCTCAAGCTTGTTAAAGAATAAAGAGGTACTAACTAGTATGGTTGCGGAAATTGGGAAAACAGGTTATTCCATTTGCTAATGGTAGTGAGTCACTCTTAAAAATGACACTCTTCCACTTCATATTCGTGGTTGTTGGGTCAGGTAATTTTCTTGTATTTTGGTTATCATACCATTTTCAGAGCCTCCATTTCAGTTTTGGGTCAATGCTACCAACTTCGTTCAATGTCGTCGGTGTGCTAAACAGAATTCATTCAGTTAATATTTGTTACAATAATCTTAAGCCTTCATTCCATGTTTTTATTTATTGATCTAGTTCCTTATCAGCATCATTCTATCTCAATCATGATACCCATTTTGTGTCATTGATGGGGGATGCATCATGGGTTGCTTACTGTCGACATCAACACATTATCTAGGAAGTTGACTTAGAAACATTCCTTGGAACCTTGGTGCTTGCATACATCAATGGAAAGTTTCCTCTCTCTCGGCGACATTTTTACATAAATGGCCTTCGACCGAAAGACTCTATGTAGTGTTCGACATCAACTCATTTATTTACACCATATAGATTATACTATATTACGTTCAGATCCATTAACATGATCAGTGGTTTCTCTCACATATTTTAATGGCTCACATCATCGACTGGTAATCAGATAGCATCTACCATGTTCGACCTCTGCTCATTGATTCACATGGTTAGACTCGTAGTTTGGTTGGTCGTGTGAAAGAGATAGAAGGCCTTACATCTAGTTTCATCCATTGGGGCTGCGATTTTAGGAGTTATACAAAGATCACAAAGTATGATGGCCATGATCATACATACAGTCATCTAGTCATTGGTCCACCAGCAATCATCTGTGGATGTGTCTTTTGATCATTGTACATGTTATGTTATCTTATGTGCTGAGTATGGGTATGCCTCCATTAGTAGCAAAGATGTCATGATGGAATTGTATTGTAACAGATGAAGCTCACCAGTTGTTCTTGATCCCGACTTGTCACAAGGTAAATAACTTAAGTCATCAGTGATCATCTTTGACTTTGCACATTAGGGTCCATGCTTTTATAGGATATTTTTTCACATCCAATTAATAGGCCTCCTAATGGGATCAATCAACATCCTATTCCCTGTTGTCAGCATCTTGACCAAAGCCCTAAGCATGCCTCTTTCATTCTCCAAAGTTTCTGCCTGAAACTGCATCATCTAAGCCAATTTTAGGACCAATACTCCCTAGCCTCTTGTTGGGCAGTGTTCACCTACAGGTTGCTCCACTGTGGGATGTGTTGATCACCTACAGGTTGCTCCCCTTTCCACCTACCTTTGTTCTAGAAATTTGGGAAAAAGAGATAAATTTCAGAAGCTTCCTCTTCCAGAAGCTTCCAAAATTTATTATGATGATTTATCTTAGATAAAACATTCGTATCCTATCATACCATACTTTAGAGTTTCCATCCCTTATCCTTTGACCCCATCCTCCCATCAAAGATGGATCTAAAACCTTAGATTGGTAATTGGATCAGAACTCCCAATTTAACCCACTCCTCTATATATTTACAACCTTCCATATGCAAGAGGTTGGATTTTGAAGAGTGATTCTACCCTTATGTTGTTGTTGTGAGAGGTTTCATTTCATGCATTTAATATGATTGGAGGTGCACATCGTGACAAGGAAAGGACGAGTCAGCCTGGAGGAGTTCTTCTACAAGAACAACATCTATTTATGGTTGTAATCTCCTTCCATTTATATTAACACAAATAATTCTATATTTTCCTATCTGTGATGTTGTTATTTCATATATTTCAATACCATGTTGATATATTGAATAGATTATTTATATGATACTACATAGATCTTGTAGTTTCTTGGCTTCTATTATTTGACTGTGCAAGTTCTAATTTTGGCAATCAGAGCTCAAATTGGAGCATTCAAGCTAAAGAAGGAGGGAAGCCTGCGACGAATTCCAAATAGGTTTCATTTCATCATCTATTTACTTTAAGGAAAGCATTTGGTTCCTTGTCTCTTTGTTATTTTCAGTTAGCCACCAAACACAAGGGAGATACTTTTGTACGCAATCGTAAATCTCATATAACACCGCCCGTGATGTACTTCTCTTTTGTTGTACTACTTCTTCTTTTATTTTATCACCAAAAATTCTCCAAGACTTCTACCCCTTTTGATCTTTGTTGTTGGCGACACTTCTTTCTTTTGTTTGATCACCAATACTTCTCCCCCTTTGACATCAATGGAAAAGACACCAAGGAATTCCCCTTGCAACCTTACTCCACTTGTCAACAATTTGTCCCTATCTTGTGGATCTTGTCGACCTAGAAACTTCATCTTGATATGGTGAATGTATACTAGCTGTTTTTTTGCCTCTGAAAGGATTATCTAGTGGAGAGAGGCAAGAGAAACTACTCCTAGTATCTGCCTTAAATACTCAACCTTATCTCGTGGGAGTGGTTTAGTGAAAATATTTGCAACATTTTCTTTTGTAGGAACATATTCTAGCTTTACAATCTGATTGGAAACTTCCTCTCTCAAGAAATGATAGTTGATTTGAATACGCTTTTTCTTTGAGTGAAAAACAAGATTATTTGGCATGTTGATGGCACTTATAATTTCACAAATAACGGGAATAAGTTATTCATAAAACACGTGTACATCTTGAAAATGTTTCTTCATCCAAAATAGTTTAGTGCAACAAGAAGTTATTGCAATATATTATACTTTAGTTGTAGAGAAAGAGATGGAAGGTTTCTTCTTAATCAACCGTGAAAGTAGACATTATCTAAGAAAGAATGCACCACCACTAGTGCTCTTCCGTTCATATACTTTCCAATCAACATCAGTATAAACAATTAGTGAAAAATATTTACCTCTTGAGTACTAAGGTCCATAATCCATTGTGGCTATGGGATATCTGATAATCCCCTTGGCTACTAGAATAATGTTTGGTATTGAAGTTATCGAATTAATAGGCTTCCAATAATAGATCTGTATAAAGTATAGTCCACTTCTCATGAATCATTAGTCTTACTAAGTTTGCAACTCGTAACAATTGGTGTGCTCACCAAAGAGTGATCCTCCATGCCAAACATCTTCAATACTTCCTTGAGATACTTGCTTTGTTAAATGAAGATCCATTTTGGCATCTATGCAATCTGCAAACCAAGGGAATAAGAAATATATCCAAGCATAGACATTTCAAACTCGATCTCATATCAGCTGGAAATTGACATGTTAATGAATCTAAATCACTAGCAAAAATAATGACATTAACATAAAAGACCACCACTATGAGATTTACATCACTATACATATAAATTACTATCAGTTGTGCCTCTCTTGAATCCACACTTGAGAAGGTAGCTTTCCAACTTGGAATACCAAGCCCGATGAGATTGCTTGAGACCATACAAGGCCTTCTTGAGCTGGAAAACATAATGAAGCCTATCTTTCAAGTGAAAACCATCTAGATGTTCTATATAAAATTCTTCCTGCAACTCCACTTAGAAAGGCATATTTGACAGCCATATGATATATTTTAAATTTCTTAAAATAGGAAAATTCCAGAAACATTATTATTGCCTCTATTTAAGTTAGAGGAGCAAAGGTTTAATCAAAATCCAGATTTTCAACTTGAGCATAAGCTTTGCATGCCAATATTTCCTTATTTTCGATCACCTCACCATTGTCATTCAAATTATTCCTAAAGGCCCACTTAGTCCCATTAACATTCTTGTTTACTGGTCTAGGAACAAGTTGCCATGCATTATTTTCTCAATTTTATCCAATTCTTCATGCATATCCTTTAACTAGTTTACATCTTGACTAGTTTCTGTGACATCCTTTGGTTCCTCCATGGAAAAAAGGGCAACATGTCCTTACAGAAGGGGATTGAGAAACTTCCTTTCTTGTTTGGACACTTGTTTTTAAATCACCAACAATCTGATAAGTTGGGTGATATTTTTGCACATACCTTGAAGGATATTTGGCTTGAGGATTGGAGGGATCTTCATTGTCTTCTTCTAAAAGTGGCTCATGGTCCTCCTCATCATTGTTGACTAGTTCATTAGAGCTAGTATTTATTGGTTGTTTGACTTTAGGTTCAACATATTCATCCACTTTGACATCAATACAATCAACAATCCTCTTGGTATTCTTATTATAACATCTATAACCTTTGTTTCTTTGAGAATATCTAAGAAAAATACCTTCATCAACCCTTACATCGAACTTATCAAGTTTTTCATGATTCCTCTTGATGTAACACTTACTACCAAAAACTCAGAATTGCTTGACTATTGCAGGTTTTCCATACCAAAGATCATAGGGAACTTTGTCACAGTATGGTCTGAGATGAGCTTTGTTGAGTATCACCACTGCTATGTGTATGGCTTCAGCCCAAAATGATGGCTCTATCTAGTTGTTGTAAGAAATTGTTTTCTCTCTCTACTACACCATTATGTTGTGGAGTCTCAACTATAGTGAAATACATATTGATGCCATGCTTTTTGAAAAATTCATCAAACTCTTTTGAAATAAAATCACCTCCATTATAATATCTTATGCTCTTGATTTTACAATCAGTTTCATTTTCAACCATAGCTTTGAAATCTTTGAACTTCTCAAAGGATTTAGATTTTTCTCTGAGAAAAGAAACCCACACCATCCTACTAAAATCATCAGGTATAAGCATGAAATACAATTTACGTGTTGGTGATTAGGTTATTGATGGTCCACACAAGTCCATGTGTACTAGCTGAAGTGACTTTGATGATGAGATCTCCTTAGAATTGAATGGTACTCAAGTTTTCTTACCCAATTGGAAAGATTTGAAAATCATATTCTCTGGTTTTGATAGCCTTGGTAGATCCTTGACAACATTATTCTTGATCAATTTGGCTGTCTGGTCAAAATGCAGATGTCAAGTCTCCTATGCCATAACTAATTCTCATCAATATTTGATAGGAACCACCTCTCTGTTTTCTCTTTCAAGACATAGACATTACTTTCTCTTGTCACATATTCAACCATTATTTCACTTGTGCCTACAGACTTGATTTGACAATTTTTAGCCTTAAAATCACATCATAGCCTTGATCAGGGATCTAAGATGCAATAAGAAGATTGTGCTTCAGCCCATCAACATACAATATATTCTTGGATTTTCCTCTGCCATTTGAAAATCTGACAACTCCTTTACCAACAATCTTATCAGGTGCATTCTTACCAAAGGTTACATTACCCTTTTCAACTGGTTTCTATGTAAAGGACTTGCTTATGTCTCTTGACATGTGACTAGAACAACCACTATCCACATGCTAGTGATTTCATTCGTTCTGAGCATACAAAAAAATATCACATTGCTTTGTATTCTTCTTTTCTCTCTAGACCTTGGGCTCTTGACTAATTCACTCAATGATTAGTTCAAGCATCTTATTCTTAAGTATACAATTATATATTCTATGCCCAAAATTTTGAAATTTAAAACATTGAATTAGATTGTTTAAAGGAGCAAAGGAATTGTTATACTTGAGTCTACTATTCCTCTGTCTAATCTGCTAATTTCTTCTTCTTGCTCTGAGATTCCTGTAGGATAAATTCACTCTGTCAATTATTTCTTTATGGCCATAATTGGTGTAGGAAAAACAATAATCTAGAAAAATATCAGCATACCTAGAAAATTGTCTTCTATCACTTTGTTGGATTGATCTTTGTGAATTTCGATTTGCTTGTCTAACAGTGTTTGTGTTTTGCTGAGGGAATTTTCTCTTCTTAGATACTTGCTGCAGATAATTTTTGGATTGGTTATTGGGTCGTGTGTTTTCTTTTTACTATTGTGCAATCCCTTCTTTTGTTGGAAGTACAAAAGTGATTGACTATTTACCCTTTGATTATGCAATTGTACTTGATTCAACCTCAAATCCAAGACCAATTCAATATTTGGAGTATATTTTTGTGTCCAAAAGATCATTTGAATTATTAGTTCCTTTTCAAAAATTCTGATTAAATCTCAGTTGGGTTTTTTCCTTTTCTAGTTCTTTTCCTTGCAAAATAAATTCACTCCTGTCCTTTCACAAGCTTGATTTTTCTCACTTAGTTGCTAATTTAAATATTCTTAAATATTCTTACCTTCTTCAATTTTTAGGAGTAATGGTTCAACAAATTCAGCCTTTTCTTTAATCAATGATTCCTTCTAGGCTTTATTTTTCTTTCTCGGCATTTCAATCTCTTCAAATTCACTTACCACTTCTCCTTATAGATCCACTTCAACATCTTCTTCATAAAAATAATAGCTTTGACTTAGAGATTTTCTATAGCCATAAGCATGAATTCCTTTGGAATTTCATCTTTGTCCTCATCTAAGGATTGATTGACTTAATTTTAAGAGGAAATGACTTCTTAGATGTAGAAACTCCTCTTCTTAGCCATGTTCTTATCCTTTTGTACTTTCCTAAATTTTTCTATGGGATCATAGTCATTCTTTGTTGGCATTATGATGCATGTGTTGTCCTTGATGTGTTAAGGGAAATGTTCCCCTAGGGCTTTTGGGTTGAAACCCTAGCAGACTGAAAGTTGTCTATACAGAGAAACACACATTCACACAGCCATTAAGCTATTATAAGCAAATTCTATGATAAGGGGGGCGTACCTTAGGTCCTATGTTTGAGAAGGTCCTTTAGGGTCCAAACCCTTCTTCAAGTTCCTCTTGCTCACTTTGTCCTGCAAAACAACCAATTCCGGAGAGCACAGCAGTATATGGACAAAACCTTATAAAGAAACCATCTTCATGTTATAAAGAAAGGTAGTTAGTTATGAAATATAAACAACCATTCACATATGAATTCCAACATGAATATCATAAACATAAAGAAGATTTATATCAGGAACCAAGACATGTGTTTCTTTTATTATAGACAAATAAAGTATAGAAAAGGAATAATTTCACCTGAGTCACCTTTCGCAGGCTCCAAGAAAATCTTCCTTCCGAATTCGTCCAGCCTCAAGCCTTTAACAAACTCCTTCCATGACTTACTCCATGATGTCACAAGTAGTGGATGAACATCAACACGCAAGGAAACAAGGGTTTCCTGTACAAATGGGGGAAGTGCAGAAGGCACAAGGGTCTTCGAACCTGGTCAGGGAAAAAATCTTAGCATAATAACCTTTCTCTATCCTCTCTCTTCCTTAGGCCTTCCCATTGAGGTCTTTTTATACCTCTCCCAAAGTAGTTTTTTAGTTGGGAGTTGGTTGGGAACAGTTGGGCCACAGACACTAACAGGTGATCAGCAGGTAAAACCTGCGATCTTCGCCCGAAATTAAGGAGTTTTATATTTTTTTAAGTGTTTTAATACATATACACAGGTTGGGTATATGCCTACCCGCATATACACGCGTTTAACTCAGGGAAATGTCGCGTATAAGGGATAAAACACTGTTTTTTAAATTTTGGACCAGGTCTGGAAGGAGGGGTTGCCCTAGGCCATGAGTGCAGCATCACAAACCATGAGAGTGAGATTTGGAGCTATAACATGATGGCAACTCACTTTTAACAAAACAAGTATATGGTAACTAGATGAATCCACAGGTCAATTCAAAGGTGACAGATTGATTGAACAGAATAACAGAATGATGGGACAAAGGTTTACAGATCAGAATCAGAAGTTTGATAAAGGTAAATTATATTTGAAGATCTATACGTGGGTTCGTCGAGGCCAAGTTGCGTATACATGCAGGTACAAAGAAGCAAATTTCCATACATGTTGGCACACTAATTTAAGAATACCAAGGGTCCCTTCCATGGTATCAACCCACAATATTGAGCACAGTAGCGGTTACTTGATCTCGTCCAAGATTACCACCAACACTAGTGTAGTTTTGACTCATGGTATTGACTAAGGCTCTAACTATATAAGGAGGTGAATATCAAAGTGTTAAGTGTGCATGTGAAAGGGTTTTTATTAATACTTCAATCTGAAGTATATTTTCATTGCAAGGGCCATAGTTGACACGTAGATCTGAAATAATTATGCACCGATGAATACAATGATGGATCAGGATCATGATACCTGAAATGAATTTCCATTGTATGATATTCTCATGGATTGACTAGATCTAAGTATTGACGCATGTTTTTATCTTTGAATATTATGATCTGGGTCATCCTGGATTTCTAAAGAGTTGTGCAATTTTAGGTCAAAATTTGCAGACTTGTATGCAGGTTGGTCTCAATTAAGTTTCATATACACACAGATTCATTTATTCAAAGTTGCATACATAAAGGAACAATTTATGTTCATAAATGATTGATCAACCTTATCAGTGTTGTTTTATCTCTATTGTCTGTCAAGGATGTCCTCATGTTGATCTAGGTTGAGTGAGAATGTATGAAGTAGAACTGATTGAATGATGAAGTTGAATTTCGTTACATGCTGATTGGTTTAAAAGATTATTGATGTTTCTAACTATATGAGGGTTCTGTAAGCTAAAAAAATATGTCAGAATAACTCTAGTCAACTATGTATCTAATTCATAATTACAAGTTTTTAGTATATTGAGATCTGTACGCATGTTGCTCTACAGAAAAGCATGTATACATGCAGGTTACCTTAAGTGAAATAGGGTATACATGTTAGCATATGAATGATCAGGTTTGCAGTTGATTTTGTGTGTTGATGCAATATTTTGAGTTCAGTTGTGTTCTGGTTACATTGATATCACCATTTTTTTTTAATTAAGTTGGTGTTTGCTTCAGTTGATCTACAAGTTTTGATGTATTAAAGCAAGTGGACCCAATGTGAAAATTTATGAAATGTGGTCCACAGATGTTGCTAAGGCTTGGAGCCTTCAGTGAGGAAGTCGAAGCTTCCTTCCAGTAGTAGCTGGTAATCAGATCAGGGGGTTGAATCTCCCTTCCAATAGGAGCTGGAGAACGAGTGAAGGTTGTAGCCTTCAGCAAGTGGGTGCCTATGTACTATTATGAGCCTACACTAATACAAGAATGAAAGAAGTTTTTTATATTAATAAGTTTGAATACTGAGATGACAACAACGGTGGTTTTCTCCCACATTGGGTTTCCACCTTAAATCTTGGTGTTCATGTGTGTTGCTTATGTGTGATACTTTATTCTGTTCTTACTACACTTGCTTACTACTTATCAAATGCCTAATAAATCTCTTACATTTTGGTTTAAGTTTAACAGATAAAGAATTAGTTGTTTTACAAGTTTACTAAGCATACACTATTTTATTTTACAACAGTCGCGTACATACGCAAGTTTGGTTCAGTAATGTCGCGTACATATTTTAGAAAATAAAATTATTATTGTGAGTTTTTAAAATACTAATTCATCCCCCCTCTTAGTATTTTTCCCAACATTCTTATTCTTTTTAGAACACTTTGAAGCATAGTGGCCAACTTTTCCACAATTAAAGGGTAACTTACCTTTATAATTGTCTCAACCTCTCTTGAGCTTCCTCTTAAACTTGGATTCTTCTTCATCTAATTCACAACATGAATCATCATGCTCTTCCTTGGGCTTCTTATATGCTTTAAAGGCTGACTCTTTTGTTGTGGGCTTTCCATTTGAAATTCTCATTTCATAGGAAGAAGAATGCCAAGTAACTGATCTAGAGTGAGAGTGTTTAGATTCATCATCTCTTCAACAGCTAAAACCATGGGATTAAATCTCTTAGGAAGAGATATCAACACCTTTTGAAATACTGCAAATTCTTCTAATTTATCATCAAGGCCTCTTATGGTGTTCATAACCTCATCAACTCTTAAGAAGTACTTTGCAATCTCTTCATCATCATGCATCTTCAAATACCCAAATTGTATCCTAAATCCTTGATGTTTAGCTTATTTTACTTTAGTATCACCTTCATAGAAGCTACTCGTTTTGTCCCAGATATATTTGGCAAATGTACAGTCCATTACTTTGACAAGTTATGTTTTAGGAAGGAAAGAAAGCAAGGCATTCATGGATTTAACATTGCAAGTAAATTCCATCTTCTAATCTTTAGTACTCACTGCTGGAGGCTTTTGATATTATTATTCTACTACATCCCATACATCAGCTCCAAGTGATTGAATATAGGTTTTCATCCTTACTTTCCAAAATACATAGTTTGTTCCATTGAACATAGGTTCCCTATTAGTAAATCCTCCTTCCTAGTTTGCCATGATCCTTAATATTTCTTTGAGTTGTTAAACTATTATGAGGTAACCTTTCTTTGATACCAATATTTAGAAACTATGACAATACTAGGGGGTGGGCGGTGGGGAGTGAATCTGTATTATAGGATTTTTATACCTTTTTCACTTATGAAAAGATGTTAGGTCACCATGAAATACTTCAACAATTAATTCATATGAGAATGACAAGAAGAGACATAAACAACACAAATAGTACACATATATTTTTGAAAACTTTTCAGTAATTCCTTCTCAAGGAAAGCTATAACTTCTTGTTACAAAAATTCTCTGTCTACAACTAGTAGGAAGCAACTACTCCCTGATTTATTAGCTACAACTGAAAGGAGATACAACCCCTAACTTTTTACAAACACCCAATTTGAGGAGCTACAACCCCTGATCTACAAGATGCAACTTTATTTGCCTCAATGATTCATTTTTCATCCTTTTTAAAACTACAACCATGAATTCCAAATTTTTACATAAAAAATTAATTTTTTCTCTTCAATTCCTCGCCAAAACACCTTCAACAATCTCTGATTATTGAATACACCAACAACATCACCAACCCAACTCACACACACCAAAATTTACACCAGTAAAAACTCAATTCATTCTCCCCAAAAAAACAAACTTCCTTAATCAATTCTTCTCATTCAATTAAAAAAACTAGAAAAATTAGCTTCTTTTTACCTTCAAATATTCATTCATGCATAAATATTTTGTTGACTAGATTTTTGAATGTGCTCAAACTCTTTTTAGTCACTGATTTGATGTTATGATAAAAATATTTGAGTTAAAATTCTTAATTTTCATTTTAAAACTTTAGCTCAACTCACTGCTTATCATGATTTCTTCAAGTGTTCT
Source organism: Pinus tabuliformis (assembly GCA_031772625.1). Classification (NCBI taxonomy): domain Eukaryota; kingdom Viridiplantae; phylum Streptophyta; class Pinopsida; order Pinales; family Pinaceae; genus Pinus; species Pinus tabuliformis. Next base: position 672,068,766 of record CM062807.1, read on the forward strand.
CCAGTTGTTTTTATGTTCATCATGTTTGAACATGAGTTCTACATGTGTGAAAAATCAAATTTCATCTCTGCATGAGGTTTTTTAACTCAATCTATGAGTTTTACTTTCAAATTTAACTAATCTGGCACATTACTAAGTTTAGCTAGACTTTTAGCTATAGTTCTATCTTTGGCTAACTGCTATTGTTTGGAGACACTGCCAAATAAGCCACTTAGATTGTCCATGCCACCGTATTTTCACTTTAAGCTCCTATGCACTTTGTATATTTTCCCATTTGTCCATAAGACCATGCGCTATGACCATGACCTTAAGACCTTGAGCACTTAACCATGGTCCCTTTTCATTTTAAGCCTCGAGGGCTTAACTTTCTGCATGCCCTCAGTATCTTTGTTGTATATGACCTCAAACTAATGCTTTAAACCGAACACCTTTATCTTGATGCTTCTCTTTTGCACCTTTGATTTCATTCAGGGGTCATGCCGCAGGGATGAGATGTCAGTAGGGCCACTTTTCCACCTTTCAGTGGTTTCCACTATCATTGTGTATTCTTAAAGTGTCTCGGTGCCTATTAACCTATTGGTTCCTCTATGTGACCATAATATACCTTTGTGGTCTGGAGATCGATATGATCTATCCCGATGGGTCCACTTGCTGCACTGTGAGCCAATAAATTGTCATATGAGCTGAGTTGTATCTGACAACTGTCACGTTGCCCGCTACCTAATCATCATGTAACTCCCCACATGAACTGCTTAATCCCTTTTGGGATCAAGACTACGAGATGACATTATGCTTACATCATCTCTTCCACGTGGTGTCATCTAAGTGGTGACATGTGTCACTCATATTTAGCCCACTAGGGTACCTAAAAACACTGAATCTGCATCCCATGTGTCTACCATACCAGACTACCACATCACCAATGCTGACATCATCAGTGATGAATAAAATGTTTCCATGTTTCTTGTTAGAGAGGAGAGAGAAAGGATCCCATATCCTTAGTTTTGTGACATTTTCCTTTGTTAATTTTATATGGGTCCTGACCATTTCTTTACACTGCACTTGCATTTCACATTTTCTTGATTGTAATTCCATTGTCCCTTTCTTCACTACATTGTCTTATATATGATTCATCCCTGACCTTCAAACATTTATGCACACCTTTGCACTTCTAGGCTACTCCTACCAGGCTTAGCTGTCAAGTGGGCTCTGCCATGGGCCAATAAGAAATGATTATCACTTGGTCTCACGTAAACCACTTGTGGTTTGCACTGCCCCCAAGTTTTTTGTTGTTTTGAGAAGAGGGGTAGCGAAGTCAACCTCCATCATTGATCTAATGATAAGTGGTATGGAAAAACTACCCATTGTCCCACTCCCTTTTGTGTTATCTGTTGAGTTATGAACCAGTTCTTAATTTCTCTTATGCACCAGTGGGGACGCATGGTGCCCAATATGCCATTGAACATGCCTGGAATTTAAACTGTAACCTCCTCCAGTCTTTTGCTAGCTTCTCACTAGTTTTGGCATTGTGCTAGAATAAACTTGATCCATAGGTCCTCCACCAAACTTGTCTTTGTAAATTTTGACTTTTGGGCTTCATCTTTGACTAGCCACATGCTTTGATCTGGGAGGCAATTTCTAAACTTCCCCATACCACCAGAAAGATATTTTAGAGCTATTTCCATATAAGTGGTTTCCATTTTCTCTTGAGGTGATCTTCTATGTTGTAAATTCCTTCAAACTCATTGTTCCTTCGTCGTTCAAGCTGATATTCATTCTTCTTCTTGTGTCTAAATCTTGATCAATTATGCCATCCTTTACCATCAATGACAACACAATTCTAACATATATTTCACATGATAGCAGCTATAAAGATCATGATGAAGTCACTTATAGAAATAAAAATATAGAGTAAGTTAATGATATTTTTAAAGATGGTGATGTAGTGAAGGGTTTGCATATATACATTAGAAATCATGACTTAACTATGGTAGCATTCAAATTATTTTCTTGCATATGATGACTAGGTTTTTGTGATCAATAAATGAAATTATCTCCATCTCATAAAAGGCTTGAATATAGTATCTCTATGGTTTTTCACTAAACTCTCTAGTATGTTTGTAGAATTTGAAATATTTGAATAGCACGTCTTGAAGAATTTGGTGTCTAAGGTTTGTAAACCCTAGAAAAGTTTAGACTAAGAAGTACCATATGAATAAAACCCTATCTAATCATTTCTGTTGTAAGAAGTAGATCTAACCCTTGATGATAATGACATCATACTAATGTGAGAACAAGGTTGGTGAATAGGTCTAAGATTAAGAGGGAACTAACCTTCCTCAAAAGATTAGTACTCTACATATCCTTGATTAGTATTAATACCAATGTTATTTTCTTTGTACTTTTCCTCTTGTTCTTTCATATTCTTCTAATGCAACTTGTAGTTCAAGAAAAAAATATCTAATCTTGATTAACAGATGGAAGAATTGGAAGAATTCATCAAAGAATGAAGACATATAAGACATAATTGAAGAAGGAGAAAGTGGTTTAAAGTATGCATCAAATAATTTGATTAGATGGTAGCATGAAAGTAAGAATTTCACCTATCCTAGCTAGAAAGAGGGAGCTTTGATTGGTTCAGGAACACATTGATCGGGTTGATAGTATTGATGTTGATACTACTAATGATTGGAATCTGGTATGATTTCTTGGAAAAACATGAATTTGAACTCTTTCGCAATGCGAAGGAACAAGATGTGAAGGCTTATGAAGAAGTTTGGATCTATAAGGCATTTGATGAACTATTGATCACATGTTGGTTTTGATATGAAGATTGTCAGAAAACTTGGAAGATCAAAGTTCTTTATAATTAGAGAGTATGATAGGAGCCAAGAAGCTACATCCATGGCAGAACAAATGCATTGATGAGTATTTTTAAGACAAGCTTAGGCTTGTGGTTATTTCTCCCTGTTTGAGAGGGAGTGAGGATCTCCTCCCTGGTTGAGAGGGAGTGAGGGTGGACACCGTATTCTCCATGTGTCATGTAATATGGCTAGGAATAATAGTCGTAAGCCTAGTAAAGGCACTAGTAGGGAGAATGGAAGATTGGATAAGCATATAATATCGATATTATTTGAGGATTTGTGATTTGACTAGGACTAACCGTCATAAGTCAAGTACGTTAATCCAATATAAGAACAAATCTTGAAGATTGATATTTCTTGGTGACATGTATTATGACAGTGGAATAAAATATGGTCCTATGAGGACATACCTAGTGAACATCCGGGTGGGGTATGTGACTAGAGAGGCGGTGGTGTGAAAATTTATGCCTCCCAGTATTGTGATCTATTCTAACAAGGAGATAGAGCTTGAAAGTAAAGGGTTTTCTATTTTTATAATGTTGGTATGATGATGAAAATTCACCATTGATGCTTATCAATATGGATCCTTTCTTATCTGAATATTTCAACTTGTGATTGTCCTGTTGAGTCATTATGAATACATCCCTAGTTAAGAGGGGATGTTGAAAAATGTAACTAGTGTTAGTCTTCATAATGGAATGTTTTTTTTATCATTGACATATTTTTATTATTATTATTTTATTTTTAGTCAAAGCGTGTTCTTCATGATTATAGGGTCAACTGAGTGAAAAAGAATTTATTGAGTCAAAAGAAATGTATTTGAGTCAAGCGCATTTGGACTTTCTATAAGGAAAAGGAAAATATTTTTTTTATTGAGTAAAAAACCACCAAAATAGTCAACCCTCCTTGGGAACAACTCATATTGGGCCTCCAAGAGCCACCTATTCGATCCTCCTAGACAACTATATATAAGAGGTAGTTTAACTTATTTGAAGAACCCATTCATTCACACAAGAAGTACATCTAAAGAATGCGAAGAAGGACAAAACACAAAAGTCAAAGGAGATAGAATTGAATCCAAAGAAGATATAATTTTGCTTGACCGAATTTCATAATTGAAGAATAAAATTTTGTATGATACCATAAGCCCTAAATTTTATGAGTTGATCATATTTGGGATAGTTTGAGCATTGTTTTACTTTTAGATTGGAGGTGACTTGGAGGAGGGTTGGAATTGACATTTTGGAGGTAGTTTTCATCATGGTCTTGGTCTTGGATATCTCATTTTGATCTAATTCTACAAGAGAAGGATTTCTGGGGTTCTTCCCTAGCTTAGAACCTAATTTCTGGTGTCTCTTGTCGTTTGTGCACTATGATCTCTATTTTTATTGTTTTGCATGGTAATTTCTTGATGAATAAGAAAGGAAAAATGGAGGAACACTAAATAATTTCATAAGTAATTATCATGATAGAATAATCAATCATAATCTAAAATATTGGAAAAAGGAAAACAAATTGGTACAATGGCTAGTTTGGCCATGGAAGTGATGCAATGTACACACCCATCAAAAAAATACTCTTTGTTCCTCAAAGACTAGTGGTGATAATTTTAGATTAAAATATGGGCCCAACAAAGCTCCCTTCTTTTCTAAAACATTAGGAAATTCATTGATTTTTTCCTTAGGTGTGGCATTAAGGATATGGATAAGATGGCATAATTTTATATGCACAATTTAATATTACTTGATATCAATGTGTAGGACCCCAATTATCAACCAGGTGATGTGAAATTAATGGATTTAGCCTTATGATTGGCCCATGAAGATACCAGGGAAGAAGAAATCAAAAGAACCATTTACAAATACATAGAAGAGCCTTTGCGGATCAAGGAAAAAATAAAATCCCATCCTCTCATCACCGGTAAGCATAAACTCATAACAAAGGATCCAAAGACAAAAATTGTCTATATAGAAAAACAAGAGTAGGGAATCCTTATTTTTGAAGATACCTTCATATTGTTGGGAGATGAGAGGCTGCAAGCATGCCAAAGAAGGTTGCATACCTTTCGACACAGTTTGATAATAAAGAAATATCATTCACTAGAGAGGTTGAGGAATTCATTGGCTAGAACACCTTTATATAAAATAATAGTCAAAAGATTGGGAGTCCACTAGATTAGACTCAAGTTCAGTCCCCCTTTATAATTGGGCCTATAGAAGAACAAGGATCATACAAATGAAAGAAGGGAATGGGCTCATATTAAAGATAATGTAGGATTTCATTGAAAAGATTCCACCCTTTCTAAGACAACTTAGGATGTTAGGGAATCCACTAGGGCAATGAATGAGGTGAAACTAGATGACCAGGTTGCTTAAAGGACAATATTTTTTTTTTTATAGTAAGGATGTATGATGGGCCTCCTAAATAGGTATAATTTAAGGCCCATCTGAACATCCTTTAATATGTTTAAACCTTTCCTTCTACATTTGATAATGTATTTTTCAAGCTATAATGTGTTCTTAGGAAGGTTGGGATATATATACTATATCTTATGGCATAATGCATTAAATGTGCACAATATTGAGGATTTATTATGCATATCACATAGGAGACCAATAGTAGAGGACCATGGAGGCTTGTTTCTTGCTAAAAACTAATCACAACTTGGTTGGCTCATGAGTAGTTACTACTTCCCTATGGCTATGAGAACACTAGGGAACTAGATCCACATTTTTAGGATTTTTGGAGGGAAGCATTCCTCCCTTCAAGGAGGCTTCCCCTTAGCCAATTTTTGTATAAGAGAGTCTAACATCTTAGTAGGGATTCAAATTCTAGGATAGATTTAGTGCTTATAATAGAAAGAGACTTTTGTCTATCATTTCAGTTGTTATGTTTTTTGTATGAGCACTTTTGGAGGTTAATGAAAAGAATTTATTTGTTCTCAGTCTGATTTTTCTTCAAGGGAATTAAGTCTCCTTGGGTTAGGGTAGAACCCAAGTGATCAAACCGTGTCCTTTGTACATTTTCTTTGCATTCATATAGTATAGTTGTGATGTTCTACAAGTCTTATTCATGAGAAAAGCATTATCCTTGTATGGTTTATAATGAGATCCTTACTAAACTTTGGTTTTGTACATAGTCATGATGAGCACAAAAATAATTTTCTTTATGCAATAAAAGCCTCCATTATAAATTCAACTCATCCTTTCCAATGTTATTTTATTTTTTTTAATTAGTAGCTTGACAGAATTGTTGCTTAAACAACTTGTTTTTATTAGTTGCACATGTTCTTTGCTTGCATATGGGATATCTTACTTCATAGATTGAATTAGAATAATTTTCATGCATTGGAATTATTCATTTGATCACCTTTTCTTCTACCACTCTTCATCTTTGCAAATTGTCCACTTACTAAAAACTGCCTAGCCAAGCTAAATGAAGCTTCTAGTCTTGTTTCTTCCCTACATAAGCTGGATCATTAAGTGTGCCTGAGCTTGGTAAGGTCCCATTCACCCTTCCAAAACCTTTAGTCATTATTATCACCCTTAAAACCACTACTAGGCTTCATAAAATTGCTCTCGGATGTTTCAAGTAGCAAAACAGGACATCGTGTAACAATACTACATATTACTTCATATCACCTCTAGAATTGCACTAGAAGTTTTCTCTTAATTCATAATCACACAAAAACATCATTTAAACCTTGAATATGGAGCTTATAATATCATAGGTTCCTTATGTACTTTTCTTTCACAATTGTAGTTTCTTTCCTATAATTAGGTTATGTTGCTTCTTCTATTTGTTAAATAAAATATGATTGATTTACCTTGATCATTATTGTTCTCATTGTAGTTTTGCAATTGATATCAACAAAGTCACAGTGCTACTTGGCATATGCTTATATCAATTCGATGATGATGATGTATGATTAGTGTTTGGTTGTTGCAGTGTTTGGCTTGATGGTCTTGTTGGTTGGCATTGACGTTAACATACTTATGACATGACTAGTGGAGGAGATTTCGAGGCTGAGTAGAGATGGATTCAGGACATGTTGTTTTGCTTGAAGATGTTGTTGCTGCAGGTGGCTATATTGATGCTACAGGTGTTACATATTCTTCTACATTTTATGGAAGCATTAGATATGTTGCTACATGTGTTAAGATGTGGTTGCATTTGTTGGAGGTGCTTCTACTAGTGTTGGAGGTAGTTGGATGACATGATGTATTGTTACATGAGTTAGATATGTTGCTACAGGAGTTAGAGATGTTGCTATAGGTGTTGGAGGTGTTTAGACAGGTTGTCATTGCTACTTGAGGAGTTGGAGGTGTTGGTCTTGGTGATGAGGTTGGAAGACTAGGGACTTCTTGTCACTGACTTGTTGCAGGATTCCTTGGCCTATGTCATTAGTTGTAGACTTGTCACAGAGGCTTGGAGGTGTGTTTTGGAGCTAATGAAGGTGTTCCTAAAGTTTGGCAGAGCTTTGAGTTGACTTGGTTGTGTTTTTCCTTCATCCTTTGCCCAGTCGCATGGATGGTGAGTCATGGGAGTGACTGAAACTTTATAGTCGCTGGAATGAAGGCCTATTGGAGCGACTGAGGAGTACCAATCGAGTTTTTTCAATGTTGTGTGTGCGAATGAGCCTTTTCACATAACTCAACTAATTTTGGTATTATAGCGACATTCTTGATCATAACTTTTCGACATATGGTCGGAAAAGTTAATGGGGCCTCTAGAAGCTAATAAAAGTTGAAAATATCAAAAGGAAAGTGGGGTTAGTGGCTTTATCAAGTCAATGAGATAAATCCAATCATATCAAGCATATCAATAGAGATTATGGAGCTCAACAGTTATTGATAATTATTGAGTTAATCACCTCAGTTCATCTATACATGGGAGGAAGCTTAATGATTGTATGGTTTCTAAGAATTTTTTTCGGTAATAATCACATCAAGATACATTTTTCGATGCATTTCAAACCAACCAATGTGGTTCATCGTCAGGACAAGATGAAAATGATTGTATGGTTGATTCTCTTGATGTGTTGAGTGAGTGTGAGAGTGGAGAAGAGTGTGCAACCTGTGTGAGTTGTATTTCATAATTTCTAACATAGTTTGCATTTGTTGTTGCAGATAGAAGAATATGTTTCAACTATCACCTTTGTGTAGTGACTGAGAAGGTGAAGTGTGGATTGGTAGAAGTGTGTGGAGAAATTGTGTTGCATTTTATGGTGTATCTAGAAATTGGACATTTTTTATTTCATAGTGTGCTTTGATGATATGTTGTTGCAATGCTCAAGTTGAGTAGTTCTCAGTTCCAATCTGAAATATTTTGAAACAAGAACCACATAGAGGAGTGGGGTTGGAGGACTTCGGTGAAATCAATATAAGTGAGAAGTTTTCGCAATCCAGTAGTGGTTGTATAGTTTGGAAAAAATTGGTCGAGGCTCATTAGTCATGGTGGCTTCTAGCAGATCAGAGTTTGTAGAGTCGATTGATAGTTCAGGAGTAACTGGGTGAGGATCGTTGATCGTGGTGGCCTTCAGTGGATGGTAGTCCATAAATCCACATGAGAAAGTATCTCCATTTGAAAGTAGCCATTCAAATCTCTATGTAAAGAATTGTTTGACATAATATAATATTTGAGCAGCATAACAACAACCGATGGTATTTTTCCATGGAGATGGTTTTACACCTAAAATATTTATGTCTATTGTGACAATTACTTTCATGGTTTCATGTCTATATTTGATGTTCTGATCTATGGTTTTGTTTTCTAGTTTATGCATATTTAAAGGAATAATATTTTGGTGAAAAAGTTATAAGTTCTCTCACTACTGATTCACCCCCTCCCAAACCCCCCCGCCCAGTAGTGATCTAGTTTCCAACAAATGGTATTAGAGCAGGGCTCTCGGGTGCAACTTGATCGCTAGAGAATGGATCTTGTAGTTTTTGGCAGATTTTGCAATTTTTTTGAAATGGATCAAAATGGAATTCCAATGCTTCATGTATGTAAATTTGCAACTTGGAAGGTGAAATTGGAGTCATATTTTCTATCTCTTGATGAAAATATTTTGTTGTTAGTAGAATATGGAGATAGAGATCAATTTAATGATAAAGCTAAAAATATTATCATGCATGGAATTTCAAGATCTAATAAACTGTATGTGAACCATTGTGAGATTGCAAAAGAAATGTTGGACAGGTTGCCAAATTTGTATCTTGGAGGAAAATTGTAGATTTCAAAAATGGAGAAAAATGCAAAGGATTCAACACATATTGCAGTGATAAATAAATCCATCTCACAAGGTGAAGATGAAATTCCTAGTGATAGAAATGATGATTCAAGTGATGATCTAGAGGGTTAACAAGAAGAAATCAATAGCAAAGATGAAGAGAAATCAGAGATAATGGCATTAGAGGAAGAAATTACAAGGCTCACAACTGAAAATAAAGATCAATGAATGTTGTTGCAAATGTTTGATGAAAAAGAGTGTGCTTACAAAGAAGAAATTTCAGACTTGAAAATTTTGTCAGAAGAGGGAAGAAAAAATGAAATTGGAATGTGCAAGTAGTATAAGGAGATGGAAGATGAGTTCTAGAAATTGACGGCTGAAGTAGTTTCTACAAGGCAAGAATTAGATAGGTTTAGATCTGGCGTGTAAGTATCAACAATAAAATATGAAAATGTTGGAGCAACTAGTGGTAGCAAGAAAATGAAGAATCATTAGAAAAATCACTAGTCATGCAAGAAGCAAAAGAATAAATGAAGGAGGCCAAAGAAGAAGAATAGAATTGGAAAATATTACAACTATGGAGTACGTGGACACATAGCAGCAATTTGTAGTAATGGATAGATCAAACCCTCTCATCAGAATGAGAAGCCAAAGGAGATGCAATCACAAGCATGCATGCAAAGAAGATCTCCATCTGTCAGGTATAATAATACTTTTTATGGTTATTGTTTCTCATGCAATTATTTTGGGCATAGGGATATTGATTCTAGGGAATGTGCAAGGAGTAGAAATCATATAAATAGAGGATATTAGGTTATTCCTTAGTTCCTTCATCACATTAGATGTTTTGTGTGTGACAATATTGGCCATAGGATTGCAAGCCTCCCATTTGTTATATGAGATCCAATCAGAAAGAGGAGAATATGGAAGGACAACCAGATAAGAAGAAGAAGGATCAATAAATGAAAGTATGGAGGAGAAAAGAGCAACAAGGAACTCCTAGCAAAAACTTAGGTTTGCATGGTCTTAGCAGGAGCATATGGTTGCAGCATGAGTTTCATGTAGATTTTTGGAAATGCAACCATGTCTTGAAGAGTGAATGAAGACAAATCTGCAGTTATAGATATGCATCTGCTCAGGGGGAGTTCACAAGGTTTGCATTACATTTTCATTTCTGATCTATTTCTATTCCATTTTGATTTTAGTTGGATCAGCCAGGTACATCTGTTACTAATGGTTTTTGGAGCAACTACATGTTGAGATGTGATGAGGGGATAATACATTTAGGGGGAGCATTGGTGCCTCCAAATCTACCTGCACATTGTTGCCATCATGCTTTCTACTAAGGTGCTCGTTATGCATATATTTGGCATTGATTTGATGAAGAATAAATTTTATTGTTGTTGCCATTTTTTTCTAGTTCGGTGAGATAGTAAAGTTGCATGGAAAAATTGGCATGCTACTGGTGTTCTCATTCTTAGACCATAGTTATAAAATTCTTTATTATATTTGTTACTGCTATGGAGATCAAATGATGTGTTAGAGTTGGATCATCTAGAGTATGCACCTTGTTTCTTATATTTCCTTTCTAGATGTATCATGTTGTTGTTGATATATATTTGGATGGATAAATCATATGTTGTTGTTGCATGGAAAGAGCATGGTGCTGCTTAGGTGTTTTGATATCATGTATGTTGTTGATGAGATATTGTATCATGTGGATGAGTCATGAGGATTTATATTGTTGCTCATTAATGGATAATATATGTTGTTTATGGAGAGGTTTTGTTGCTCATTGAATTGTTGCTTATGCCTCATTGATGATATGTTTTTCACCTATGATAAGGAGATGATGAGTTTAGTGTTGCGTGCTATAATGCTAGATCTAATGTTATTGTTGTTGTTGCTACCTGTTGATGTGATTATAATGACTTGAGTTGATGATATATTATGTTGATGGTTAATGAACCTCATTTGGGTGAGGATATGTATTTTTTTCTGTCCTATGACATATTTCCATGTTGTTTATATTAGATGATTTTGTTGTTGTACCTATGTGGAGCATGGTGGTTTCTAGTGGTAATCATGATTTTGTTGCAGGATCTTCATTGTTGGGATGGTGATGGCCAAGATGTTGAGTGGCCATGCACTAACATATGATGTTTCTAGTTCTTCTATTGTTGTTGCTACACATCGAGAGATTATATCATTACTCATGGAGAACTTGTATTTGTTGCACATGAATTATGTTGCATTTTTATTGGTGTTTTTGTATGGAGCATACATCTTCTCATGGAGGTCATGTACTTCATGTCATATTATTGTATTGGGCATGCTTAGATGAGAGCACACTTATGTGCATATGTAAAATCCATGTACCTCTATTGTTCTATCTAGTTGGCATATTGATTATGGAGAGACCCGTGGTGTCTAGTATGTCTTTTGATTAGCTATGTATGGGTCAATGGAAGTCCAAGTTGTGTATTATTTTGTATATCTTTGATGTCTCCCACTAAATTGGGTGCATGATGTAAACTTGGGTCCATAGAAGTCTTGGTTGGTGATAGGTGTGCTTATAGTGGATTCATATGTTAGTTCTATATACTTGTCACAACCATGTATTTTCTCCATGAAGCATTGTATGTATTGTATTAATTGGATATCAGTTAGAGTCATGGTTTATGAGGAATAGTCTCCTTCACTTCGCAAGGAGGATTTTTGTAGTAGGTAGATGTGTTTCTTCAGTAGTAAAGGATTTGTGTTTACAACTTCATTACATGCTTCGGGGGAGCATGTTCAGTTTTTCAGAGATTACATGGAAATGACTAGAGATATGTTTGGAAGATGAGATCATTGCTTCACATTCTTATCTTGTAGGAGAGACATATTTCAATTGCATTTGTATGGTTTTGAGTATGATAGAGGGAGAACTTCTCTCATATAACACATTATTCAAATCGCATTGTCTTCAGTTTCATTATGGCCCATTTCCATTGATGTCAAAGGGGGAGATAATTTAGATGGATAGAGATCGGCTTCAGAGTTGAAAATTTTGTTTTGGAGTGTATGGAGATCAACCACATATGTTGGATTGAGATTGACATCAGTGCCAAATGGGGAGCTTGTTGGAATTAGAGTGTTGGAATTGATGTTAACAATGTCACAGTGTTGCTTTCCATATGCTTATGTCAATATGATGATGATGATGTGTGATGAGTGTTTGGTTGTTTAAGCGTTTGGCTTGATGGTCTTGTTGGTTGGCATTGATGTCAATATACTTATGACATGAATGGTGGAGGAGATTTGAAGGCTGAGTAGAGATGGATTCAGGACATGTTGTTTTGGTTGAATATGCTAATGTTGTAGGTGGTTGGATTGCTACTACAGGTGATACATATGCTTCTACATGTGATGGAAGCATTGGAGTTGTTGCTACATGTGTTGAGATGGTGTTGCATGTGTTGAAAGTGCATCTACCAGTGTTGGAGGAAGTTGGATGACATCATGTTGGTGCTACAAGAGTTGGATATGCTACCATGGTAGTTAGGGATGTTGCTACAGGTGTTGGTGGTGTTTATATAGGTTTTCATTACTACTTGAGGAGATTGAGGTGTTGGTATTGGTGATGAGGTTGGAAATCTAGGGATTGTTTGTATCTGACTTGTTGAAGGAGTCCTTGGCCTATGTTATTAGTTGCAAACTTGTCACAAAGGCTTGTAGGTGTGTTTTGGAGTTGATGAAGGTGTTGTTGAAGTTTGGCAGAGCTTTGAGAAAGCTTGGTTGTGTTTTCGCTTCATCCTCTACCTAGTCCCATGGTTGGTGAGTCGTGGGAGTGACTGGAACTTTATAGTCGTTGTCAAGAAGGCTTGTGGGAGAAACTAAGGAGCTTTAGTTGATTTTGTGTAGTGTTGTGTGTGTGACCAAGCCTTTTCATGAGTTTTTCTTCATATTCCTCATGCAACTCAACTAATTTTGGTATTATAATGACATTCTTGATCGTAACATTTCAACATATGGCCAGAAAAGTTAACTGGACCTTTAGAAGACAATCAAAGTTGAAAATATCAAAAGAAAAGTGGAGTTAGTGGATTGATCAAATCAATGAGCTGAATCCAGATCATATCAAGCATATGAATAGAGATTGTGGAGCTCAGTAGTTGTTGATAATTATTGAGTTTAGCACCTCAGTTCATCTATATATTGGAGGAATCTCAATGATAGTATGGGACACAATTTGTAGATGTTGTTGCAGATAGAAGAATTTGTTTCAAGAATCATCTTTTTGTAGTGAATGAGAAGGTGAACCGTGGATTGGTAGAAGTGTGTGGAGAGATTTTCTTGCAGGTTGTGGTGTATTTGGATATTGGAGATTTGGTTTTTCATTAGGTGCTTTGATGATATGTTTCTGCAGTTCTTATGTTGAGCATTTCTCAATTCCACTTTGAAATATTTTGAAATGAGAAGAACATAGAGGAGTGGAGTTGGAGGACTCTGACGAAATAAATATAAGTGATAAGTTTTATCAATCCAATGGTGGTTGGATAATTTGGAAGAAGATGGTCAAGGCTCGTTGGTTGTGGTGGCTTCCAGCAGATCAAAGTCTATAGATTCAATTAATAGTTTAGGACTAATCAAGCAAGGATTGTTGATCATGATAGCATTCAACGGATGGTAGTCCATAGATACGCATGAGAGTGAATCCCCATTTGAAAGTAGCCATTTGAATCTCTATGTAAAGAATTTTTTGGTATAATAGAATATTTGAGAAGCACAACAATAAAGAGTGGTTTTTTTTATTCCTTGGAGAGGGTTTTCCACTAGAAATATATGTGTTTATTGTGTTGATTTATTTCATGGTTTCATGTCTATATCTGATGCTCTGATCTATGGTTTTGTGTTTTAGTTTATGCATGTTTAAAGGAATAATATTTTGGTGAAAATTTTATAAATTCTCTAACTACTGATTCACCCCCCCCACCCCCTCGGAAAGTAGTGATTTAGTTTCCAACAATTCTTGAGCATTTCCTTTGACTTCTTGCAAGTAGAATAGTGTTTACTTCAGTAATTTCCTTTCCTACAATACCATAGAATTACATTCTACAAATTAGATTAGGGTTTCATTCTGTCATTTTCTTTCCTACAATAAGATTATTGTTTCCTTTCTATCATTTATTTTTCTACAATATAATAAGTTCTATTTCAGCTCTATGCATCTTAACTTCTCTCCACTGCATCAAATCCACCTAAGCAGAATATTACATGTTGTACATATAGTATTGATACCTCTTAAGTTTTTATGAACCCCATGTTGATAATTAAAGTTATCACCTTAAGAGTTTCAACATCCTTGTTGTGATATTGAGGCCCATCAGAAACCATTTTTGGATAAAATCCCATTTGGAAGGAGAGGCCACTTTTCTCTCTTTCTTTGAATAGAAAATGTTCACAAGTACAAAGAACTGTGGCATGTGGCCTACTATACTCCACAAATCCTCTTTGTGTGCCCTATCTCATATCCCTCTTGAATATTTTTTTGCTTAGTTATGGAAGAGAATTCACTCAAAAGAATGGAACCCTTTTCCCTCCTAGTGGCCTAGCGATAACACAACCCAATAGCCTACTAGTGGTTAGGTTTTAAGACCTAAACTATTATATATAATTATAATATAGACTATTATAGAGTATTCTACATCATAATCATGTGTATAGCCCCTTTTTCATGAATAATGGGGGTTGATGTGGCATCCTCTCAAATTATAGTGGCGAAAAGAAAAAGGTCAACTTCTAAGTGGAATAAGTTTCGTCCGTAGACTCTGTTTGATGTGATCCTTACACCATTGGAAAGGTCTCTGTGTGTAGAATAGTAAGAAAAATTGCTACCATATAGAGGAAAATATTCCTCCCCCAAAAAGGTCATTTTATGCCTCAAAACACTCCTGAAAGGTTTCAGACCCCAATTTGGCAAACTAAGTCTCATCAGTAAAAGGGGCCCCATGAGCTGATTCCTCCGTATTTTCCATTCTAGAAGCATTGATATGGATGGACAAAAATATAATGATTCAATATGGGTCATATCCTCTTCCACCATTGGCTCCAATATATAATGTTTTCCCTCATTAAATTCGTCTATATTTTGCATACCATAACTGAAAATATTACTATCATATAGCCATAGTCTTCTAAGAAACACATGACATGCATCCATATCAATCACACAATATAATACTTGGCAATTGAGGTTGTATATATAAAAAAATTAGTATGCATTTCTCCACCTTAGAGAATTGGTGACCATTTTATAGCCACGAGACACAATATGGATTGGGATGAGAATGCAATTCAATTTAATATTTCAATCACCTCCACAGGTACTATATTTTGTATACTTTACTAATCTATGATAAAAATGTGACATTTAAAATAAACTTTGCAATTACTTTAGAAAGCCCCTCTTCCTCTATTTAGGTTTCTTCATAGTCTTATTTTAGTACCAAGAAACAACCTTATGAACATAAGGTTATGAAATTGTTCACACTAAAGTATACAATATTGTCTCCCATAATTGATTTCTCATCTCCCTACATGACATGAGCCCTTGCATCATTCTTTCTTCCTATATTATGTTTCTCTAGAAATTCATAGGGATTTCATCCTTTTATTCTACATCTATTGCAAGTAATGTCATACTCACCTTGTCATATTCAAAAAACCCTGCCTATGTCAACATGGTTGTCCCATTTGGAATTTGAATATTGGAATTCATCTTCCCTCTATTCACAAGATAGTCCGCTTGACCCTTTCCCTTCCTCAACCTCTATGACTTTTTTAGGGTCCTACCCCGATCCCCTTACCAAGCATATTTTATTAATATATGAGTCCACCTTCCTTGAATAACACCCATTAAATAGTTAGTTAACAGTCATTCTTTATAAAATGAGTTCCTTTCATTAATAAGGCCCAAATTAGTTGGTCATCACTCATTATAAGGGGTCCATAGGTAGATAAGATTTTCTATGGATTCCAATAATTATAAACACATTTGGATCATTGTTGTTGGAGGTTTCCCCCATGATGAGGATATTGTATGTAACTCTTATTTTTTAATTATCAAAGAGATAATTCCTGAGATTTATATTTCCTTTTCACCTTTTTTCGTAGATTTTGCACTACGTTTTATGTGAATTATGTCATAATTGGTAGCATATTTGGATTCACACTTATACTATGGGGGGTTTGATGTGAACTAATATAATACAACTCATTTCTTATTTAAACATTGATGAATCATAACCTGTTAATAAAAATATTTATAGGCAACCAACCCATTGTTACAAAAAATTTAGGAATCAACTTATTATTACAAACTTTGTAGGAACCAACCTACAGGGAAAACCAATCCCATTGGATACAATATTTGTAGGCACCAACTTACATGAGACACTAATCCCCTATATTTCAAGATTTGTAGGAAGCAACCTACTAGAGACACCAATCCCATTCTCTAGAAAATCTGTAGGCACCAACCTATAGGAGACAATAATCTCCTATATTGCAAGATTTGTAGGAGCCAACCTGTATGAGAAATGAATCCTCTTTGCTAAAATCTTTGTAGGAAACAACCTACAGGAGAAACCAATGCCCTCATCTACAAAATATTTGTAGGCACCAACCTACGTCACTGAATATTCTTACTACTTTTTTCTTCACCATGTATGCTAGTTGCTTCTACCTTCACTAGTTCTACTTGTTTATTCTACCTTCACCATGTCTTCTTACTACTTCTACCTTCATTGGGTATATTTATCCCAAATATTGTTGTTTATGGCCTCTTACAAAGAACTTTTACAACATTCCATGTAACAAAACATAGAGATATGATTTTTAAATTTATAATTGACACACTTTTATCGGTAGCCTCATATCTCTGAAATTTTCATAGCCTAAAAATCCCTGAAAATAAGTTATAGAAAAAAATCCAAACTAACTTGTCTGAAGTTGATTTTAGGATTTTTTTAGTAACCCTAACTTCCAAAAGTAATATCTCTAAAATTAAAGTGGATAAAAGTCTAATGTTTCTACCATAGGTACTTGGATATCACTCCTATATCTCATCTGTATTTCACAATTTAGAACATCTCAGGAAAAAGTTATAATGAAATTTCCAAGATGACCTATTTAAGGTTTATTTCATGACTATTTATTAACCCTAACTTCCATAGGGAATATCTCCTCCATATTTAATATTCTTGAAAATATTAGAAAAAAATGATAATGAAAATTCCATGCTAGCCCATATGAAACATATTTCAGGATGATTCAAGGATTGTAACTTCATTATAGCATATCGAAGAAATTATAGTGAAACAAGTTATAAATTTCTACCACAGTTACTTAGGTATCTATACTATATGTCTTATGCTAAAGGGAGAAGTTTTAACTCTTCACCTCTAACATTTTTTAATCCCATAGGGCTAAGTGAGATAATGAAAACTGAGTTCAATTGCTTATAGCCTTGTCTACTTTCATAAGTAAATATTACACAAGTTCTAGTATATACATCAATAAAGAAAATATTTAAAACAAATTCTATACAAAAATATCACTTTTCAAGCTAAAAAATAAAAAAGACTTATCATATAAACAATGAAATTAATAAAAATTATAGCAATATTGGAAAGTATACACCTTTCGCAAGACATGTATTAGAAACGATGACACATAAAACCAAAAACGAAGGAAGTAAGTGTTGAAAATATACTTGGTATTTTACGAAATTATAAATAAAAGATAAAGATAAATATGTTGAATCATAAAGTGGAAAAGAATATTGTTTTTTATTAAAACTAGGATTGCACATTCAACTATTTCTTCAAATTTCTTAAAAAAAAAAAAAAAATTGACCAAAAATAACTTTATAAGCCAAATATGTTATATATCAATAAAAAGAAAATTGAGTTCCATGAAGAAAGAAAAGAAATAATAAGAATGTAGGACTTGGACTCCTCTGATAAGGTTGGTTCAACGAATACTCTACAAATATGCATTAATTAGCACTGGAAAATTAATCAGAACTTCTAACACTACAACAAGATGTAGAAAGAGTAAAAAAACCTTATAAAACCAAAGATTTGATAATGAGATCACTCCTTCCTTGTCACTCAAGAGATTTTTGTTAGGAGTGAAATAATTAAGCTCTTTAACTCAAAAATGATTATGTAAAATTAGAAAAAATGATAACTTAGAAGTGTAGCATATCTCTCATCACTCTTTTGGATCACTTTCATTCAAAGGGATTTTGCTCGTTTTATAATCTCTAGTAAGTAGTTACAAGGTAACTACCTCTTTTATGTTATTTAATCAATTTTTTTTAATTGGAGGAGGATTAATTAAAGTAAATGATACGTTTTTAAATTATTTATGGGTAGGTGGGTCCAATAGGCCTATATCCACCATATATCATTAAAACTAGCCTTGTGACCCCCTTAATAAAAAGATATAAATGCTACCATAGTACCATACCAATGTCATGAAGCATCATGAAAATGTCTCATCCATCATTAATCCTTTTGATCAGTTTTCATGTTATATATGTGTGTGTCAAACCAAAGTTCTAATCAAGATAGCTCTATATCCATGTGAAAACCCATGACATGTTTCTTCTTAGAACTCATATTTTCTTCCTGTATGTTAGAAGACAAATCTAGGAATGGGATTTCTCTTATTTCTCCATTATAATATGGGTAAATGAATTCAAAAAAACCCCATTGTTAAATCCAATGTATCACAAATTTGCAACATTCACTCAAATGCACTTGTTAATGTGTGTTTAAAAAAAAAAAAAATCCATCATTTAAATTTTCCATATTTACCTAGCTCGCATTATTGATGTGTGATCTTGTTCATTCCCTATAGGTTGCTATTTATATCTATTAATCACTCAAATGGACTTGGAGATGTCACATTCCTATTTCAAAAAATATTGTAAAAGTTATGTGGACTATATTTAGTTTATTTTACTCAGTTGTATTTTTTTTCCCTACAAAATGATTATTGCACATCACACTCCATCTCCTTCCATCCTACAACATTGTTTTTATATGTTCATTTTAAAATAATTAAAATAATTCATCTTAAAGTTAGTACATTATTAAATTTTACGCTTTTTTTACTTATAATAATAATTGAATAACCCACATATTTATGCAACCTGCAACCTACTTGTAGCCCTCACTTAGTTTAGTATTCATATGTAAGCTATAACAATAACTTCAAGTTATATATTTCAATTGTTCATGTATTATCATATTCATTAATATTCCTTCTATAAATACTCCTCTTATAGTTCTATCCTTCACTTGCATACATACAATAGTACATAATCCAATCCACTTGGATACATATGGATGGATAAGACACGTCTCTCCTACTTTACCTCTCCATTAATCATGTGTTGTTTCAAGCACCCAAATTGTTATGTTAGATAAGAGTTATGTTTGTGACTATTTAATTTGTTTAGTTATGTGAATAGGATATATGTTTTGATGACTAAATTTGTTATTTATTGATAAATGAGTTTCTTCCATAGAGGTTCATAAGGAAATAGAAGGGGATAGGGAAGAATATCTAATGCGACTTGGTGTGAAAATAGAAATAAAGGGATCAAATTATTTATTCACTTTGATGTAGATTCAGATGAGTTTTCTTAGTTGACCTAGATTAGTCACTTATATCTTTGAGGACCTGTTATAGACATATTTGGGCACTGCAACCCTAATCACATATGTCCATAAACCAAGGGCTTCTAAGTCCCTAAAAGTGTTGTTTCATACCCTAAAGGAGCAATGTCAGCTGATTACATCATCTCCTAGAAGTTCTCCATGAAAAACCACTCAGAACTGGTCAAAAAAGGACCATACAGACTGCCCAGAGAAAAGGGTGCGATGCATCTCACTTGCGACATGCAAAAAGTGCGATGCATACTAGAAAGCCCTTCTGTAGGGTGTGATGAGTGAGAGCAAACAAATGGCACAAGTAGTTTTCTAGATGGAGACCCTAAGAATCTTCTAGAAAATGTTCATTTGACACTTGCCTCCCTGAATTTTCCCAAGGATGAATAAGAGATCATGAAATCTCCAAGTGGAACCAAGAACTATCAGAGAGATGACACTAATCAAAATCTCAGAAGTTGACTCACCCCCTGCAAATATCTATATATGGATCCCTCATCCCAGAGATCTAGAGGTTGGAATTTGGTAATTTGCAAAGAGGTGCTACTGGTTTCTCTTTGAAGACATTGTTGGGTGATCTTGCTTTGTATGAGGTGAAGAGGGCTTTCAAGCTGGGAGGATGGTGCTGGGTCAGACCAAGTGGTTGTAATCCTCTCTTCTACTACTTTTATCAATAAAGCTATTTGAGTTTTCCTCCATATTCTTGTGTATCTCTGAATATTGTGTTGATATATGCATTTGTATGGTCAATATATATCTGATCCTATATTGTTTACAATGATAGATCTCTATGCTTTGATGGTATTATGCTGCTATGACTCTACAGGTGCTCTTTGAAGCGGAACAAGTAAGGAAGCAGTGGCGAGATTCTGTCAAAGGGGAAAGGAAACAAGCAAGGAGCGAAGCGAAAGACTGAGGTTGGTACTCTCTGGTTCTTTCTCATCTCTCTCGCGTAAAGGAAAAACAAGTGACTTTAGTTTGTTTGTTTCTAAGGTAGCTACCTGTCTTAGTGGGACTAGTAGTTCTGAATAGACACTAGATTTCCTAGTAACAAAATGGCGACTCCCCTAGGGACCGATTAGTTTGATTGCTTGTCTCTATTTGTTTGTTTCATAAACCACGGACGGAGCCTAAAGTTAAGCCATCTAGCCTTCGAACTGCGTTTTCTATGCAAGTGCAAAGTAGATCAACACTACTTCAGTCAATCTCCTGGTTTGTTTATGAACTGAATAATTGACTTGAAAACATCCTAAGTGCCCTAGAGGTAGCTCAAGTAACCTCATTAGATCATCCCCTATACTTTGTATTTACTGACTATCATTAGCTCGGCCTAAATCCCTGAACTAAGTTGCAAACTGTGACCAAAAACCAAGTTAAAGTCTCGTCCCTGGACCATCGCACCTTCTCTTCTTGGCAATCTGGATGCATCGCACCTCCCGTGTGCAGTAGGTGAGATGCATCCCTGTTTCCCTGTGTTACAGGTGCGATGATCAGATAAGACTGTTTCTGCCTCCAGATTTTGGTTTTTTCTTCACTGTCTTCAGCTTTATTCAGGAGTTTTACTATCTGTGATCAGTAGACCACTGTTGAAACCCCCTTCCTTTGCATCATCCAGCCTCCATTGTACAAAGATTTGTGAATGTTTTTATGTATTTTTCGCCATTCACAGTTCTCATTTACAAAATAGTAGCTTAATCAAATTGTCGTCTTTTGATTTGAAAGTGTCACAAGTGTCGTTTTTAGTCAAAGGAAAGAATCTTTCTCTTTTTGATAGTCGATTGCACTGTTACTCTTGTATTTGATCTTAATTAATAGTATTTCAAGTGCCGAAAGCAGCTTTCAATTCAAAATCGTAAAGTGTCATCTTGTCTCCTTTTCGTTTTCTGAAAAGAAAATCGTTAGTATTGTCACTTTGAAAGAAGGAATAATTCATATTTGTACTTAGCATTCTTTTTGTCATTCACACATTAAGAAAGCAGAAAACAAATACATGCATGTGCATTTGCATTTAGACTGCTTGTTGATTTTGATTTAGGACAGTGCATCTAGTGTGTGCTCTCTGCTCTATATTGAAAAGATATCGTTTCTCTTTCCTTACTAGCTAGGATTTTCATTGCAAAAGGAAGAATAAACGACTGTTTATCATCTTAGATTGCATATTTAGGAGTTGTATATCTACATCACTCAGTGAACCTTAAAGGAAAATTTCTTAAGAAAGATTAACTATAAAATAAATTCAATGAACATAAAAATGCTTTGGAACCTAACGCGCAGCATCTAGAAGTCTAGGCTAGAGACGTATTCTGGCGTCGTAAAGCCTGGTAATTGTCACTTTCATTGTAGGTTGGGAGATTCCTCCTCTTTGAGATGACAAGTGCCAGTACGGACTTGTGCTCCCACATGCCATCGAGTATATATTGGGAGACCACAATAGCCTATATCCTTTATCCTTAGGAAGCCATGTCTGTCGCCCTATCAATCGCAATGCACTGAACACAGCATTCGGGAAGATTGACTGCCATACCATAAAAAGTATTTTGGAGTTTTGTGATTGGTTTGGTAATCCCTTTGTCTATATTTCCAAAGTAGTCTCTTTCATTCCTTTTCAGACCCCTTAAAGGAAAAGGTCCATCTGAGCACTTTTCACTTCAGGCTCATTAAAAATCGAAGGCAACTAGAGTCATCTTTAGCTTTTTCTCGACTCTTAAAAATTGAAAAAGCAAGTTGTGTCAAAGCATCTAAAATTCATTTAATTCGGAATAACATTTTCCCCTCTTATTTTGAGTTGATAAAATAATCCGCAATCGTGGAAGAAAGTCAATCAAAACCCCATCGTTCGCAGAGACTAACGAGTCAACCATCTTTGACTCTGGAAACGAAACCATTCTGGGCCAAGCGAACTTGTTTAACTGGGTCAAAGTCTCTTGGTTTGTTTGAAACTTGTGTTTCAACATCCTCTAAGACTCCAGTTACTCCAACCATTTCTGGTATCCCTGCCTCTACAGAAGAAGTTCCGCAGTTACAAGAGGACATTGGAACTGATCCTAGTGTAACAGTAAACACTTCGATTCCTGAACCAGCTCCATCTAGAGTTGATTCGGAAGGTGTTACCCCTCCAGCATCTGTTGCTGCAAAATCTATACCTTCTTCGGCACCAGAAATATTTTACGGACCTGACGGTCTGCCTCTTCCACCCAGATTGATTGCTATAGAAGAGATTACGGAGGATCTTCCATCCAGTACTCCATCGCATTTTGGGACTGGGATCCACCTATATCCTTCTACTTTAGAAGTTAATACCCCTTCATCGCAAGTTCCTATAGAATCACTAGGAATTCTTTTGGATAGACTCGATATGTCTAGACAACCGTCGACATCTAGGACTGTGTCATTCAATACAGCGGTAGCAGAACCTCCTGCCACTACTCTGACAATGTTCGCTGGCATATCATCTGTCCCAACCAGCTCTCAACTGCTGGAGGGAGTCCACCCAAGGATTGTTTCGACAGTATGGTCTATTCCCATTTGTTTGTCCGGAATAGTATATGGAATTTCTTATGTTGAATCTCAGCAAGCTGATCCTTCACAACAGTGTCAATTTGGGCAGTCTAGTCTCTAAAGACCAATCATTCCTTTGAGCACTAGATTGTCGCCATATGGGGGGCACTATACCCTTTCATTATTCCCTCCAGGTGAACAGCCATATGAGAATTCACAACCAAATTCAGGTCAAATTGGAATCACATCCAGTGGTTGGGTGCCAATACTGCCTCAACAACCAAGAGTTGTATACTCAATGCAAATGAGTCTACCTATGTCAAATATACCCACCACACCAGCTATTGTGACAGTGTCGCAAGTACAAGAATTTCCTGTTGTATGCCAGCCTCAAGTTTCTTAGGTCGTAATACAACAGCCTCTTGTCTCCACGACGCAATCGCAATCGCCGATTAGTGGCTCCTTAATTGGAGTGACTCAGGCTCAAATGGGTACTATTATCCCTCATCTTGGTCAAACATTCAGTATTGAGCAACAGCAAATGGTTTCACAACCATGGCTGGTGCAACACCAACAACCACAATTCCAGCAAGTGTACCAAGGACCTAAGCAACAAAACATTGCAAGTAATGGGCAGCCGTATATTCAAAATGGTTATCATCAATCATCCTAAATTGGTTATGCCCAGCAACCTTATCAAAGTTATTATCATCAAATGCATTATGCTGGTATGCAAAGACCTACTGCTCAGGCAATCCCATCTTATCCTGGGTATGCTTCGCCGAACCTGAATCAACAGTTGCCCTTTGTGGCGACTTTGGAGTTACCAGATCTAAATCAACTAACGAATGATCCAATTGCTTATGCCCCTTGGTGGCCAGCGATTCCTCATAAACTTTTGTCAGATATTCCTAAATTCAATGGGAATCTGGGTGAAGATCTGTCAAATCATGTGATGACCTTTCATCTGTGGTGTTCCTCCAACACTCTAAATGATGATTCGATTAGGCTTTTCCTTTTCTAGCGAACGTTAATTGGTCCGGCAGCAAAATGGCACATCAAATTGCTTGGAGCTTCATTCGATAACTTCAGCGCCCTTGCCACCACATTTTTAACCCATTTTCAGTTACCCATAAGGTACGAAACAGGAACGGAGCTTCTTACCAATTTCAAGCAGATGAGAGCCACTCACATATCTGATCATATTCATGAGTGGCGACGTCATCTCAGAATGGTAAAAAAATATGTTCCTGATCAGCTGCTAGTTTAATGGTTTATTAAGTCATTGTTACCTTCTATTATAGAAGATGTGGCAAAGGGAGGAGTCGTCACTGAAGAGCAAGTCATTGCTCGTGCGCAATATCTAGACTTGATCTATACTCAGTTTGGAACACTCTATGACAAAATCCCTTATGCTCCTAGACCAGAGTTTTCCATTCCTCCTCCTCCTAAATCAAACAAAGACTCTCATGCCAGTGATGGCGTGATAGGTATGACCAGAACGAAATCCACAAAGGGTACATCTAAGAAAACATGTTTGGTCAATTTAGTGTGATCTAAATTGCTATTTAAAATGTCAATCCGGGGTTCGTAAACTGACGAAGTGAAGTGTACTATATGTACTAGATAACCATTTCCTTAATCTTTTGTCGTTTTGTGAGTTTTTTTAGTTTGTTTTTGGGTTTATCTTTCCCTAATGTGTGATGGCGAAAATGAAAGTGAAGTATGGAGTATGGATGGTGATGGTGGTTTCTACAATGATTTTCTCAAACTTGAAAGTGCTCAAGAAGAAAGCTTTAGAACAACTAAATTGAAATCAATTCTTAAGAGAAAGTAAATGCATCAAATAGTGAACTAATGACAATAGCCCAGTATCCTTGCTGCTGAATGAAAAGAAAGTAAAAACTGAACTTAAAGCAACTCAAACAAAAAACAAAGCAACTAATTCACACTACTTAAACTCTTCAGATCCTTTACCCTTCAGCTCAATCTACCTTGTGGGAAGTAATCATGAATAAGTCAAGCAATATGCTATCTAAATGGCAAGAAATTAAATTGCATAAAATAAACTAGTCACACTACTTTAACTCTTCTGGTCCTTTACCCTTCAGCTCAATCTACCTTGTGGGAAGCAACCATGAATAAGTTTAAGCAATATGATAACTAAATTGAAAGAAATTAAATTGCAGAAAGGAAACTAATCACACTACTTCAACTCTTCTGATCCTTTACCCTTCAACTCAATCTACCTTGTGGGAAGCAATCATGAATAAGTTTAAGCAATATGATAACTAAATCACACTACAGTTAGTAATATTCTGATTTCTTGCTAATAGAGTCACTTCACTATAGAAAGAAAACATAAATTGATGAGCAGTATGATATCTAAATAACAAAGAAAAGAAAAAAAAGAAAATCACAATCTTGAAAAGACAGTACTGAAATTAAACTTCAGAAAATGAAAGTTAGCAGGAAGGACAAGATGATCTCATATGTCAATAGTTATCAAAAAGATGAAAATTTGCCCGGGCTACCTAAGAAAACCTGCAGAAAAGCACTGATCAGTTGACAGTTATAAGAAAACAGAGGTGAAAATATAAACAACATTGAGTTAAGAAACATCAAACAATGTGTTATGTACAAGCTAATGATACAAGAACATAATAAAACCAAATGAAAACTTTACAAGGCTTCAGCGCGCAGGGGCCCTCTGCCACTTCAGCCGGTCAACAAGTAGTCACACGAATAAACTCAGAAAGGTCTTCTCATATATTAAAACAACAACATATATAAACAGTGGGGTGATAACACAACAGTTCATAATTTACATATCCAAAAAAAATCTTCCTTACAGCATTCATCGACGCGTTATTTATAATGAAAAGTGCTGAACTAACTAACTAGATTCTACGCTATTGACTGTGTTGTCAAAGACACGTGGATCCCTTCAGCCGAGATCTAGCGTAACTGTCATCATGTCTATTAAATATCCGAAGTGGTAACTATTGAATTCAAGTTACGGGAATGATCTCCAGGTGTGTCGGTGTCTTCGTGAGCTGAGGACTGTGCCACATAAACGCTCACATGCTCAAAACAGAGACGTGCCACCGCTGAACTCCTTGGTTGGCTTTGCCTTTGACCTTCGTTGACTGTGACCTTCTATGGATGATTTGGCTGATTTGAAGGGACACGTTCCATGTATCCATCACCTGGAGCTTGCCCATGTCGCTCGTTTCTTCATAGGACACCTGTAGCACAGCTTTTAACAAAATAGCTGCGGAATCCTGTGCTGGCTGCGGAAACCTGTGCTGGCTGCGGAAACTGACAAGTTTCCGCAGCTGCATGAACAAAAAACTAAACCAAACAAAAGTCATAAGCATAGTCAGAAAACCATGTAAAAATCTCTTTTTAAACTACAATGCAATGATTTAATAGCTGGGTGGATGAAATAAGTGGAAAAGGAAGGCTGAGAGGGTGTATAGGAAGGTGCATGTTTGAGGCTCAACATACCCCCACTGTGAAGGTGTTGCATGTCTTCATGCAACCAAAATTGAGTTATTTCCCTCTAATCCATATGTTCTGATGCTTCTGCAAGGACATCTAGCCCTCTTTTCTTCTTCCTTGATGCTAACATCATCCTTGGCTTCCTGACTAGGTATTTGAACTTGAGGTTAATCAATGCTCTGCTTAACTTTTTTCACTTCTTCTTCAGTTTTCTGTTTTTCTTTTGCCACAGTCCTAAATGGAGCATAGTATTATCATGGACAATCTTGTCTACTTTACTCTGCTCTTTGAGTGCTTCATTTTCTTGTATGATATGCCTATTTAGGACTTCTAACTCAAATATTTCCTGTTTCAAAGACTGAACTTGTGCATCAGGTGACAGAGAGGTACTTGGTCCTGCAGCTGATTGTTCTAAGGTTTCCAGGTAATTGTATGCCTCTTGCTGATTAGAATCTACCTCAGGTGTCTTTCTCGGCCTAAACTCAAAATCTGGTGGAGGAGGACTGCTCTCTCTTTCCAACCGAAAAGGGCTTTCCTCACGTGGAGGACTTGACTCAATTCTTGGCTGAGTTGGAGATTTCTCAAGTGTCTCTTCATCTAAATCAATAAAGTGAGACTGTTTTTCTTTGGTTTTATTCCCCTTCCCTTTTGGCCTAGTGCTCCATCTTAAGTATGAACTAGTACTCTTCTCTTGTGCACTCTGTTTTCCTTTTTGCTTTTTCTTGGCTATGGCAGCGGCTTGAAGATCTATTAATATTTCTGACAGAGGTTGATAATCCTCTTCTATGGATTGCTCAGGGGATGGATAGACTTCTTGGATGGTTCTTTTTCCTTTTTCCTTCTTCTGTTTCTTACTTCTAGCTCTATCTTCTTTTTCTTTTTGGACTGTTTCTTGAATTTCCATTGTAGGGGAGTCTTGGATTGTAATGTTCTTTTCTTTCCTCCTACTTTTCCTTGGAATCTTTGGTGGACTGCTTCCAGAGGCCTCAGACGGCTCTTGGAAGTAGTTTCTTGTCAAGAATTGCCCCCAAGTATCCTTAGTTTTCTTCAACTGATCCTCAATAAGAATTTTTATGAGCCCATGATGGTAGAGATGAGGTTCAATATTGTCTACATGTTTTTGAACTGTAAAACTCATCTTTTTCAAACTTGATAGCAGAAAATGAGGCAAATTAAGGGTGTGACCGTCTATGAAATTCATCATCTGTCTAACATGATACATATACATAGAGCCAAAATGACCTTCACACGTGATAAATTTCTGGATGACTAACAGTAGACTAGACCATTCCTCTTTTAATGCATGAACAGGGATGCCTCTTGTAAATATGGTTGTATCCATACCTTGGTTTTGTAGCATGGTTCTCCATATTTGATCGTCCACACTTCTATTTTTAAACCACCTTTCACCCTCATGAGGTAGGCCCGTGGCAGCTGCTACTATGGCCTCGGTCACTGTGAATTTCAAGTCTCCAACCTCCACTGTTTTTCCATTAAAGGACCTTGCAAAAGCTTTGGTCACCTCCTTGTTATAGCCTTTAACCTTCTGGATAAATCGTAGCCATCTGACTTTCTTCAGCAATTCCTTAACTTGAGGATAACCCTCCAAGTATTTCGGTCCTTCTGGCTCAGCTCTCAGTAATTTTCCCATCCTCTGTTTTAAATTCCACTGAGAGTTCTTCTGTGTGTGAGGGTTAAGGGAAAAAATAGCTCTGTTACAGGGTTTAGGATAAACTGTAATGA
The DNA here is from genome assembly GCA_031772625.1 of Pinus tabuliformis. NCBI lineage: Eukaryota > Viridiplantae > Streptophyta > Pinopsida > Pinales > Pinaceae > Pinus > Pinus tabuliformis. The sequence continues at coordinate 672,097,334 of CM062807.1, forward strand.
CTGTAGTCAGGGTTTAGGATGACTGTAGTGACTGCAATCGAGGTTTAGAGCAAACTGTAGTGACTGCAGTCGGAAATAGAGAACAGTGAATGGAAATACCCGAATTACGGGAGGAACAGTGGGCGAGCAGTGGTAAACGAGTTCATAAAATGAAATGTGGACGCATACAAGGAGTATGGTATAAGTGGAGTATGAGTGGAGTGATAAGCGAGTGGAGTAACGACAGGATTATTTCGAGTCGGATTACTGTGTATGAGATTTTACACGTCTCAACAGACGGCTGAGGAAATTACAGCTGGGAAGAGCCGTAACACAATAGGTCACGTCTCAAGAGTACGGGTAATAACTAGAAGTGCAGTCATACTTGAGTTCAAACTCGGAGTAATCATGAGACCGTTAGGGAAATGAATGCGAGGTGTGTGGAGTGATATCGCGGAATAAGAGTGATAGTGGGCTAATATATCAAATCATTGCACATAGGAGAACCAGTTATGGTTTAATGACTATACGTAATTATGACTTGAATTGTTATTTGATAAAGATTTTTGATCATACCTTTGGAAACTTTGTCAATTCTTGCTCAAGGCTTCTAACCAGTTGCTCTTCTTTGATATCTTGGAGATACCCCATGTCTTTAGCTCAATTACACCTGCATTTCATGATTATGGCACTAATAGTTGATTGTATTTTTGAAAACAGAGTGATGCTGGCTGCAGAAATCGTTTCTGGCTGCGGAAACTGCTTCTGGCTACGGAAACGGTTCCCAGCTGCAGAAACTGAGATAGCACACCCTTGTCTGCACAAAGATAGTTAGAAAAGAACTAACTGAATGAAAATAGTCCTGAAGGGGACTTTTTATTGATGGAGTGAAATGGAATGAGTGAAATGAAGTGAAAATGAAGTGGAATGAAGTGAAATGGAGATGAAAATGAGATGGAGGTGAAGTGAAATGACAAGTGAGATGAAGTGAAGATGGAAAGAGAAGGAGAGGAGATTTTTTTGGAAAATATAGAGTGTCAGGTGTCCCTGATTTTCACTCTATATTTTCTGCATAAGACCGCCAATCTGGGATTGGTTTTCAGGCTTATACACATTTTTTCTTTTTTTATTTTTCTCTCTCTTTTTTTTTTTTTTTTAACTGAAAGAAACAAAGATTAGGCTGGCGGGAGAGAAGGATTCTTCTCCACCAGCCTTCTTGCAGAATTCTCTTGGAACATTTTGACAAACTCCTCTTTTGAAAGTGGCTTATGATAAATTTTCAATCGGTGGCCATTCACAATAAGAGGAGTCTGAAATTCATCAATGGTCTTGATTCTTACTGCTCCATTGTTAAATACTTTATCAATCTCATATGGCCCAAGGCAATGAGTCTGAAACTTCCCTTTGAAGTCTTTAAACATGGAATCAAACAGTAAATCCCAATCTCCCTCTTGAAACTTTCTCTCTTTAATATATCTGTCATGCCACTTAGCTCTTTGATGTTGAACTATATCAGTACTTAAAATTGCATCTTGTCTGATCTCATCTAGCTCATTCAGCTGCTCCATTCTGTGCTTTTGGGCTTCTGATAGATTCATCCCCAACTGAACTGCCATCTTGAAAGTCTTGACTTGAAACTCAATGGGGAGCAGGACTTCTTTCCCATAAACAAGTTCATAGGGAGAATATCCTGTTGTGTTCCTCCATGTAGTTCTGTAGGCCCATAAGGCTTCAGGAAGCCTTTCTGCCCAATCTCTTCTGTGGAGATGAACAGTTTTGGTGATGATGCTCTCAAGAACTTTGTTTGTAGATTCCACTTGACCATTTGCTTGAGGATGGTAAGGAGTAGATTTTCTGTGCTTGATTTTGTATTCTTCCATCAGCTTCTCCATCAAGTTAGATGTGAATTGACTTCCCTGATTTGTCACAATTTCTCTTGGGACACCAAAACGAGTAAAAATATCCTCAAAAAGAAATTGAACAACTGAATTTTCAGTGGCAGAAGGCAATGCCTTGGCTTCTACCCATTTAGTGACATAATCAGTGCAAACCAATATATATTTCTTTTGTCTAGATGGTGGATTAATGGGTCCAATGAAATCTAAAGCCCATTTTTCAAAGGGTTCAATGAGTACCTGTGGCTGTAATGGCATTTCATTTGAATGAGTCGGTCTCCCAACTCTCTGGCAGCTGTCACACCTTTTGACATATTGTTTTGCATCTTTGAAGAGAGAAGGCCAATAATATCCTAAAGAAAGGATTTTATAGGCCGTCCTCTTGTCAGCAAAGTGTCCACCGCATGGTTCAACATGACATGCCTTGAGGATGTCAGGTATTTCATCTTCCCGAACACATCTTCTGATCACACAATCTAGCCCTGTTTTAAACAATTCATTAGAAATCCATGAATAATTTGAACTCTCCTGAATAATTTCCCTTTTCTCATTAGGAAATAAGTGTGGAGGTAGCTTCCCTGTAACCAAATAGTTAGCAATATCTGCATACCAAGGAGTCTTAGTAGTTACTGCAAACAAATATTCATCTGGAAACTTATCCTCTACAGTAGAATCTTCGTTAGTATTTTGGATTCTAGACAAGAAATCAGCTACTGTATTTTGTTTCCCTGGTCTATCTAACACAGTAATATTGAACTCTTGTAAAAGTAAAAGCCATCTTGTAACTCTGCCATTAGTAACAAGTTTGTTCATGAGATATCTAATTGCATAATGATCAGTATGGACAAAAGTTTCATAGCCTGTTATATAATGTCTAAACTTGTCGATTGCATGAACAACAACTAAGAACTCTTTCTCAGTCACAGTATAATTTAACTCAGTGGGAGTCAAATTTTTACTGGTGTAGTAAATGGCATAAGGAACTAAATCCTTTTGACCCAACACAGCTCCTAGAGCTGTATCTGAAGCATCTGTAGAAATATGGAAAGGAAGTTTCCAATTTGGCCCTCTCAAAATGGGTGCTTCAGATATTCTTGTTTTCAAAGTTTCAAATGCAGATTGACAATCAGGATCCCACTTGAATTCACAGTCTTTTGTAAGTATTTTTAAGAGTGGAGATGCTATTTTGGTGAAGTTTTCAATAAATCTTCTATAATATCTAGTAAATCCAAGAAAACTTCTAACATCTTTTTGACAATTTGGAATAGGAAACTTGGAGATGACTTCAACTTTTGATCTATCAACTTTAATCCCATCCCCTGAAATATGATGTCCTAAAACAATCCCTTCAGTAAACATCATAAAGCATTTCTCATGACTTAATGAAAGGTTTGTTTCTTTACATCTTATAAGGACTTTTTCCAAATTCTCTAATGCCTCTTCAAATGAATTACCATAAACTGTAAAATCATCCATATAAACCTCTACACAATCATGAATTAGATCAGAAAAGATTCCTAGTACTACCCTTTGAAATGTTGTGGGTGCATTACATAATCCAAAAGGAAGTACTCGGTAAGCAAAAGTTCCCCATGGACAAGTAAATGTGGTCTTGTCCTGATCTTCAGGTGCTACCTGAATCTGATTGTAACCACTAAAACCATCCAAAAATGAGAAATGCTTTTTGCCTGCTAAAGTATCTAATACCTGATCAATAAAGGGTAAAGGAAAGTGATCCTTCAAAGTTGCTTTGTTCAATTCTCTGTAATCAATGCAAACCCTCCATTTACCATTCTTTTTAGGTACTATAACCAAAGGAGAAACCCACTGGCTATTTGAAATTGGATAAATGAAGTTTACATTAAGTAACTTTTGAAGCTCTTCTTTCACTATCTCTCTAAGGTTTGGATTCATCCTTCTTTAAGGTTGTCTGATTGGTCTACTGTTTTCCTCAATGTAGATGTGATGAATGCAAGTCTTAGGGTCAATACCTTTCATATCGGTATACTCCCATGCAAATGCAATAGAATGTTTTTGCAAGATTTTGGTTAGCTCTTCCTGTTGTGATTTTTCCAAGTTTTTGTTGATATTCAATGTTTTTCCTAGAAAAATCTCAATGGCGGAACTACCAAACTCTTCCATAGAGAAAAGAGACATTTGTCTAGATGATAGACACTCAATGTCAGAATCCAACTGAAATTGTGTGTGGTCATATTCTGAAGATGTTTCAAAGTTTTCTAATGTGTTCAGAATTTGACTATCTTCACTGGTCTCAGAAATGGTAAAGACAGGTTGTATAGTATCTTCATCATCAACCCACTCATTTTCTCCTATTTCTGTAATTGCTTTTGCTGGAGGATACAGATTGAACTTCTTTGTCGAATTACCATCAGAAATATACATATCCCCAGACCTACAACTGATAAAAGCATCAGCTGTGGCTAGCCAAGGTCTTCCTAAGATGAGAGGATGTCCTCCTAGATTACTCTTGGGAGTTAAAATCATGAAATCCACTGGATATTCCCAAGAGTCTAAGGAGACTGAAATGTCTTCTAATACACCATCTGGTTTAATAATTGATCGATCTGCAAGTTGCAATAAAGTAGGTGTAAAAAGAAGATTAGGAAGTTTTAGCTGTTCCATAGTCTGTCTACTCATGATGTTGATAGCAGCCCCTAAATCAATCAAAGTATTTGGTATTTCTACCCCATTGATATGTGTTTTGACAATTGGACTACCGGGATCTACATACTTCTGCATAGTAATTTTTCCCATCATGATATCTGCAATTTTTCCTACCAAGTGGATTCTTCTTGTATCTCTTGGTTTCCTTCCTGGTCTTTTAATGGCTTGTAACAAGGGAATCTTGATACAGACATTCTTCAATTCATCTAGAAAATCATAGTCAGGCAACAAGATTTGTTTTTCCACCCCTTTTTCAATTTGTAATCTTTCAGGAAAAGGAGGTGTGGATGAAGATGCAGGTTGCTCAACTATAGGAGTTGTGGGGGTTAACTCTTTTTCTTTTTCTTTTTGAGTGCTTGGGTTTTTAAGAGATGCTTCAGAACCCTTATTGGCTTCAAAGAGAATCTTCCTCAGAAATGCTTTGCTTTTGAGCATCTATAGAAGGCTTATCTAGGACTCTACCTGATCTGAGTTGTACATCATTGAGAGGAACAATCATATAGGCAGGAAATTGTTGCCCTTCCATCATGTAAGCATTTTGAGGGTTTTTGTTATTGGGGTTTGGCAATGGCTGAGAAGGAAGTTGATTTGACTTTTGTTGGAATGGAAGCAAGAGTTGAGAATTTGGATTCTGTTGAGAAGGTTGTTGTTGTTGTGGAAATGGCAATGATAGTTATGGGTTTTGATTTGGAAGTTGTGGAGCTTGTTGGTTTTGAAAAGATGGAGGATATTGATAAAATTGAGCAAATCTCCCATAAGGATTTTGCATACCTTGTACCCATGATTGAAAAGGATTTTGAGGTTGGCACCAAGGTTGTTGCCAAGGATTCCAATTTGGTAGGGGTTGAAAATTCATAGAGTTGTTAGACCCTTGATTTTGTTGCCCCTGCCAAGGTCTCCTTGCAACAAAATAGAGAGACTCGATTGTATTTGGATCTTCTTGAAAGACAGCTTTGAGCCCAAGAATTGAAGGACAATCCTTCGTCTCATGATTCTCTGAACAAATTACACATGTTTCTACAACTTTTGCATCCAAGGGACATTCCCTTAGAGCATGTTTCTTTCTACACTTTGGGCAAAAGATGGCCAAAGCCTCAGCTTCTGCTTTCTGCTTATTGTGAATCTTAAGAGTGTCTAGTTGCTCACTAAGACTCCCTAAGATGTTAGTCTTGAATTCATCAAGCATGTTGCCAATCTCAGCCCTACTTACTGATCCAGTTGCAAATTTTTTTGCTCTGATGAGAGAAGGATCTCTAGGCCCTTTTTGAGTTTTAGATTTCCCCCTTGAGAGATGGACACATAGCTCTGCTATATCATGAAGTGGAAGTTGAGATATGTCTCCTTTTCTCATCATGTTCAAAATATCTATCCATTCATCTCTAATGGCTTTTAATAGAAGGGCTTTCAAGGTCTCCTCATCTAAGTTACTCATTTTTGCTCTTTTCAGGTTGTATTGAAATCTTTCAAGTAAATCCTCCAAGTTTTCATCTTCTCTTTGCACCATTTTGAATACCTCATCCTTGTGATTGGTTGGCATACAATAGTCCAAGTACCTATCCAAAAATGTTTGTTTCATATCATTCCAAGTCCTAATGGATTGAGTGAGTAATCCCATGAACCATTTCAAGGCTGCTCCTTTCAATGTTGAAGGAAACAGTTTGAGTTTTTGAGAATCTTCCAGATAATCATAAGTTCGACAGACGACCTCAAACTCAAATAGAAATGTTTCAGGGTCCTCATTTCTTAACCCATGGAAGTTTGGGAGGACAGATGGTGAGATGTTTTTCATTGTGGCTCGGGAGTCCTCATCGACTATAGGAAATCCGAATGAGTTATCTCCATCCCTATTTCCCCCAATGTTACCTCTACCTCCTCCATTATTTCCTCCTCCTCCTCTACCTCTACCAAATCCATTTGCTCCTTCCTCTGTCATGGTAGTTTCCCTGGAGACTTCAGAGTCCTCTGGTTCCTCTACTAAGGGTGAATGATAAGGAATTTCTCCCTCTTCTTCTTCAGATGATTCTACTTCTTCAATTACAATTTGTCTCTCTGTAGAAGGAAGGAAATGATCTCTTTCTAATTCAGATTCGATGGAAGGTGTGGGAGAGTCAACTGCTGCCTCTTGAATTCCAGGAATCCTAGGGCTAGGAGTGTATGTTGGAGATGATGGAGGTGTCTCTTGTCTATTCCTTGAAGTAGATGGAGTTGTAAAAATCGAACTCTTGGCTCTAGCTAAAAACCTTCCCCTAGAATCTCTTGCTCTATGCATGTCATTTTTTTATTTATTTTTCTTCAAGTCGAGCTAATAATTTTCTTTCTGATCTTCCAGGTCACTCTAGGTGCAAGGAGAGAGCATACTCAAGAAACTATTAAACCAATAACTTTCTCTTTTCTAGATACTCCAGATCACACTAAGTGTAAGAGGAGAGCATACTTTGAGAGGTTATCAATTTTCCTTCCTTGAAATTTTCTTGTTTTTTTTTTTTTTTTTAGAAATTGGCTACCTAATTTCACTTCCCCGGCAACGGCGCCAAAATGTTTGGTCAATTTAGTGTGATCTAAAATTCTATTTAAAATGTCAATCCGGGGTTCGTAAATTGACGAAGTGAAGTGTACTATATGTACTAGATAACCATTTCCTTAATCTTTTGTCGTTTTTTGAGTTTTTTTTAGTTTGTTTTTGGATTTATCTTTCCCTAATGTGTGATGGCGAAAATGAAACTGAAGTATGGAGTATGGATGGTGATGGTGGTTTCTACAGTGATTTTCTCAAACTTGAAAGTGCTCAAGAAGAAAGCTTTAGAACAACTAAACTGAAATCAATTCTTAAGAGAAAGTAAATGCATCAAACAGTGAACTAATGACAATGGCCCAGTATCCTTGTTGCTGAATGAAAAGAAAGTAAAAACTGAACTTAAAGCAACTCAAACCAAAAACAAAGCAACTAATTCACATTACTTAAACTCTTCAGATCCTTTACCCTTCAGCTCAATCTACCTTGTGGGAAGTAATCATGAATAAGTCAAGCAATATGTTATCTAAATGGCAAGAAATTAAATTGCATAAAAGAAACTAGTCACACTACTTTAACTCTTCTGGTCCTTTACCCTTCAACTCAATCTACCTTGTGGGAAGCAACCATGAATAATTTTAAGCAATATGATAACTAAATTGCGAGAAATTAAATTGTAGAAAGGAAACTAATCACACTACTTAAACTCTTCTGATCCTTTACCCTTCAGCTCAATCTACCTTGTGGGAAGCAATCATGAATAAGTTTAAGCAATATGATAACTAAATCACACTATAGTTAGTAATATTCTGATTTCTTGCTAATAGAGTCACTTCACTATAGAAAGAAACCATAAATTGATGAGCAGTATGATATCTAAATAACAAAAAAGAAAAAATAAGCAAATCACAATCTTGAAAAGACAGTACTGAAATTAAACTTCAGAAAATGAAAGTTAGCAGGAAGGACAAGATGATCTCATATGTCAATAGTTATCAAAAAGATGAAAATTTGCCCAGGCTGCCTAAGAAAACCTGCAGAAAAGCACTGATCAGTTGACAGTTATAAGAAAACAGAGGTGAAAATATAAACAACAGTGAGTTAAGAAACATCAAACAATGTGTTATGTACAAGCTAATGATACAAGAACATAATAAAACCAAATGAAAAATTTACAAGGCTTCAGCGCGCAGGGGCCCTCTGCCACTTTAGCTGGTCAACAAGTAGTCACACGAATAAACTCAAAAAGGTCTTCTCATATATTAAAACAGCAACATATATAAACAGTGGGGTGATAACACAACAGTTCAGAATTTACATATCCAAAAAAAGCTTCCTTACAGCGTTCATCGACGCGTTATTTATAATGGAAAGTGCTGAACTAACTAACTAGATTCTACGCTATTGACTGTGTTGTCAAAGACACGTAGATCCCTTCAGCCGAGATCTAGTGTAACTGTCATCATGTCTATTAAATCTCCGAAGTGGTAACTGTTGAATTCAAGTTACGGGAATGATCTCCAGGTGTGCCGGTGTCTTCGTGAGCTGAGGACTGTGCCACGTAAACGCTCACATGCTCAAAACAGAGACGTGCCACCGCTGAACTCCTTGGTTGGCTTTGCCTTTGACCTTCGTTGACCGTGACCTTATATGGATGATTTGGATGATTTGAAGGGACACGTTCCATGTATCCGTCACCTGGAGCTTGCCCACGTGGCTCGTTTCTTCATAGGACACATGTAGCACAGCTTTTAACAAAATAGCTGCGGAATCCTGTGCTGGCTGCGGAAACCTGTGCTGGCTGCGGAAACTGACAAGTTTCCGCAGCTGCATGAACAAAAAACTAAACCAAACAACATTCATAAGCATAGTTAGAAAACCATGTAAAAAGCTCTTTTTAAACTACAATGCAATGATTTAACAGCTGGGTGGATGAAATAAGTGGAAAAGGAAGGCTGAGAGGGTGTATAGGAAGGTGCAGGTTTGAGGCTCAACAAAACCCATAAGGTTTCTGGTCAAAATGCAAATGAAGAACTTCTCACCTCGGAGGTTAATTCCATGTTGACCGATAAAGGCAAAGAACCGAAGAAACCAGGGGGCAAGAAGAAAAAGAAAGGGAAAAAGAAGAAGCAAGATGAGTCGTCTCCTGAAAAATCTTCTGCAAACCCTTCTGGGCAAAGGAAACCTCCTTCGAGATGTCAAATATGTGATGAGGATCATTAGATGAAAGACTGTCCACATAAAGCTGAGATTAAGAAATTCTTCAAGAACTCGAACACCTCAGTGGTATTGACTGATCCGTTTCCAAACCCAGGAACCAATCTAGTTGCTAGCGACAATGCTCCCCCATCCCAAGTGCTTATGTTGTCCATTTCAAAATAGCAAAATGATGCTTTGATATCGACAAGGAATAAAGATTACGGGAATGCACAGCTGTCGAACAACAAGGCTACTGATCAACCTAGTAGTTCGACAACAACTTCAATCGAAGTTGTGCCACCCATCATTCCTGAGCTAACGATAAAGCCAACAAAGGGAGTAGTACACAAATCGATGTTTAATCCTCATTCCAGACCAGCACAGAATTATAATATAGTAGAGGACCTAGCCCAATCACCGTCCGCTATGTCGACACTTGAAGTACTGCAAAATCCCCCCCCCAAAAGCAGGCTCTATTATCAACAATATGTGGGATTGACCCAACGGATTCCAATCTCGTGGCCTTTAATCATAAAGGATATGAACCTTAGTTACCAGCTCAACTCGCTTTTCCCATTCCAGTGAAATCCCTCAACAAAACTGTTCATTGAATAATTATTGATGAGGGGGCATCTACATGTATTATGTCAATGAGTTGCTGGAAAACTTTAGGCTCACCACCCTTGTCACGATCGTCAACGATGTTAAAAGCATTCGATGGACAAACATACACTCCATACGGGATTTTGAGTAACTTGCAAGTTGAACTGGGGGCAAAACAATAGAAATTGATGTTGAAGTTATCAATGGAAACCTCAATTATAACATCCTACTAGGAAGGCCTTGGATTTATGCTATGGCTGCTGTTGTGTCAACATACTTCAGAAAGATTGCATTTCCTTTTCAAGGAGGAATTACAATCGTTGACCAGCAAACCTTTCTCCCCAACAGTTCACAAGTTACGGGAAGCATCCCGATGATCCATGGAAGCTCTCATTCGCTTCAAAATATTGGAGTAGGCCTGCTAAAAGACCCTACATTGATGGGTACTTTTGCCCTACCGCCTCAGAGTAATCTGGTGGAAGTGGCCACGGTGGAAACCTGCAATATGATATCTTCTATATCTAAAAGATTCAGAAGATTCCCGAACATTTTGTCAGCATGGATCATCGCCATTTTAGAAATATTGTAGCAATCAATTTTCTTGGCCTAGGGGGCAAACCCAAATCAACGCTCATCGAGTGTTTGGATAGATAGGTCTAAGGAATATGGAACCTCTTCAGATCCTTGGTCACATGTACATTCTATAGACGAAGGAATCATTCAGTCAATAATGATAGGAGAGGCACCATGGGAAGATTACCACCATCATTCCCATCTTCCGGATCACCACGAAGATTATTCTAGCAACCTTAATCATCCTTCAGTTTTTTATTTTCTATCAAATACTGTAAATACGGTGGATTATGAGGATATTTCTTTTACTGTGTCAACCTCATTAAAAATTGAAACAACTCCCTTTCCAAATCGAGTCTTTGATTATGATCTCGTAAAATCCAAGTCGAGTCTTTCAAAGATCTCGAAGGTAAACCTTCATTCCAACCACCTTGTTGAATGCAATGAAGCTTGGGGGGCATGCATCTCGATTTGCGTCACTATGTTGGGGGCATGTGAACTTATAACAAGCATAGTTTCTCATTTCAAGCTTGTGTAAACATGAAACCGAATCTGAGCATATGTTATCGCATGGTTCAAGCTCATTAAAAAATGAATCAGGCCACGAGCAGTGTTACCGAAGGGTTCAAGCTCGTTAAAAAATAAACCCGTCACAAGTAGTTTTACGTGAATTTCAAGCTCATTAAAAAATAAACCTAGCAACGAGCAGTGTTACCGCAGGGTTCAAGCTCGTTAAAAAAAATAAACCCATCACGAGAAGTTTTATGCAAAGTTCAAGCCCATTAAAAATTAAACGTAGCAATGAGCATATGTTCCACCAGAGTTTAAGCTCATTAAAAAATGAACCCACTTCTGGTAAATAACCATTGTGAACGCATTATCATCAGCTTTTGAGCCTTGGTCGTGTTCTTACTATCACCTCCACTCTGTTTTAGCTGATCATTCGCCTCCATTTGATTGTTTACCCATTTTGAGGAATAGCTGTGACGAGTGATTTTGTTAGCAATCTTCTTGACACTGCCATGATTGGAAAGTTCCAACCCTCACTTGGAACCAGCTACTACCCAAAATATCACTCGTTCCTCAAAAACGAGTCTCCTTTAAGCTCTTTTCATCTAACTCGTAAAACATGAAAAGATTGTCAAGCAATTGGCCTCTCCAGCTTGTTAAAGTGATTGGAAGTGCCATCCCTCCTCTAGATTTTAATCTTGTTGGACCTGAGGGATTATTGCACAAAAATATCCAGCATTTGTCTTGTTCGTCTCGTTAAAACTATCGAAAAGTCATCCCTTTCGCATTGTTTTATAGTTTTTCGGACTTAAGGGATTGTACTACGAAAAAGGAATATTGGAGTTTTCCTTTCTATCTCTTTTCAGACTCTCTAAAATTGAAAAGGACTGAGTTATCCTTGTCATTAAACTCGTTAAAACAATAGCGACAAACTTGTCCATTCAAACAAGAGCGAGTTTCACTGTCGCTAAGCTCGTCAAAACATAGCGACGGGTTTGCCCGAAGGGAAAATTATAGAACAAACATATGTTATCCTCCTCAAGCTTGACAAAAATAAAGAGGTACTGGTCAGAAATGACTCGGGAAAATTGGGAAGAAAACTTAAAGAAGCTTTATTGGTAGCAGGTCGCTCTTAAACATGACACTTTCACTCCATCACCATGATTGAGTCGGGTTGGGTTATTCCGTTCACCAGTCATATCACCATTGGTCCACCGTACCATCCACTTTTGGGGTTAACGCTACCAATCCATTTTAGTGTCGCCAATATGTTCAAGAGAAGTCGCTCAGAGAATTCACCTACCCAGCTTGTGTCTCATCCGCTGCAATACCTTTACACTTCATTCTTTCATGACCGCCACCCTGAACCTTGTATCATCAGATCATTTTCACCTCCACAAAATCATTTGCTCCATTTCGTGTCATAGATGTGGGATTCATTAAGGCCCTCCTACGATAGGTCACTTCTTGTCGACATCAGCTCATTATCCAAGAAGTCGACCTAGGAACAACCCTTTCAGTACTTTGAAGCTTGCATGCCTCAATGGCAAGTTTCTCACTTCTGGGGATAGGTCTACATTAATGGCCTTCGACCAAAAGATTTTACGTGGTGTTCGAAATCGACTCATGTATTCACACTACATGAATTGTACTATAGTACCTTGAGGGTCATCATCATCATCAGTGATCCCTCTCGCGCCTATTAACAACTTACATCATTGGCTGGTAATCAGACAATGTCTTTCCATGTTCAACATCAAAACATCTTTTCACATGGACCGACTTGTACTTTCGGGTGAAGATTGAACGAGTTTTGAAGACCCCGGATCTAGTTTCATCCATCCAGGCTGCGATATATTCAGGAAAATAAAGACATCAAATGTACGTCATTGCTGCACAGATAATCATCCAAACTAAGGGATGATGGCTCTACCAGAATCATTAGTCTGCACACAGACGGTTGTTTGCCCTATGTACATGAAAATGAATTTATCAAGCCGAGCATGGGAATGCCCACCTCAACTAGATCATGAAAATATTATGAGGATAATGTATTGTATTGTATCTTATTATAGGTCACCTTCCAGTTTGGAAAACCTCGGATCCTCATTATAAAGCATTTCACCCGACATCAAAAGATTTATGACCTCATGCTTTAGGGGGCAACTGTTATAGACATATTTGGGCACTGCAACCCCAATCACATATGTCCATAAACCAAGGGCTTCTAAGTCCCTAAAAGTGTTGTTTCATACCCTAAAGGAGCAAGGTCAGCTAATTACATCATCTCCCAGAAGTTCTCCATGAAAAACCACTCAGAACTGGTCAAAACAGGACCATACAGACTGCCCAGAGCAAAGGGTGCAATGCATCTCACCTGCCACATGCAAAAAGTGTGATGCATACTAGAAAGCCCTTCTGTAGGGTGTGATGAGTGAGAGAAGACAAATGGCACAAGCAGTTTGCTAGGTGGAGACCCTGAGAATCTTTTAGAAACTGTTCATTTGACACTTTACTCCCTAAATTTGCCCAAGGATGAGTAAGAGATCATGAAATATCCAAGTGGAACCAAGAACCATCAGAGAGATGACACTAATCAAAATCCCAGAAGCTGACTCACCCCCCTGCAAATATCTATATATGGATCCCTCATCCCAGAGATCCAGAGGTTGGAATTTAGTAATTTGCAAAGAGGTGCTGCTGGTTTCTCTTTGAAGACATTGTTGGGTGATCTTTCTTTGTATGAGGTGAAGAGGGCTTTCAAGCTGGGAGGATGGTGCTAGGTTAAACCAAGTGGTTGTAATCCTCTCGTCTACTACTTTTATCGATAAAGCTATTTGAGTATTCCTCCATATTCTTGTGTATCTCTAAATATTGTGTTGATATATGCATTTGTATGGTTAATATATCTCTGATCCTATATTGTTTACAGTGATAGATCTCTATGCTTTGATGGTATTATGCTGCTATGACTGTACAGGTGCTCTTTGAAGCGGAACAAGTAAGGAAGCAGTGGCAAGATTCTGTCAAAAGGGAAAGGAAACAAGCAAGTAGCCAAGCGAAAGACTGAGGTTGGTACTCTCTGCTTCTTTCTTATCTCTCTCTCGTAAAGGAAAAACAATTGACTTTATTTTGTTTGTTTCTAAGATAGCTACCCGTCTTAGTGGGACTAGTAGTTCTGAATAGACACTAGATTTCTCGGTAACAAGACCTCCCCCTACCCCTCATGTATCACATAATTTTCCTTAGCCACATCCCAACATTATGGAGATCCCTGACACTTGTCCACTCCCACATTAGCAACCTCAACATCATGATGGATGGGAGCCTAATCCTATTAGACCAACATATGAGTTTATTAGTTGGCCTTCTATTTCCCATCCCAAAACTCCACTACTTGTTGATATATCTCAAATTCCATCTTCTCTATCACATGTTATGCATCCTCATGCACAATACACATTTACCTCCCCAACCCAGATAGAAAGGGGAAATCTTCATATAAATACCATACCTATGCTCTCTTCCATCAAAACCACATCTAATCATTCTCCCACCAAAGCCACCTCTACCCATTCTCCCAAAAACACCATTTTATGTTAGAAGACAAATCTATGAATGGGATTCCTCTTATTTATCCATTATAAGTTTTAGGAGTGTTTACGGGAGAATGGGTAGAGGTGGCTTTGGTGGGAGAATGGGTAGATGTGGTTTTGATGAAAGAGAGCACAGGTAATGAAGTTATATGAATGTTTCCCCTTTCTATCTAGGTTTGGGAGGTCAATGCCTGTTGTGCATGAGGATGCATAACATGTGATAGAGAAGATGGAATTTGACATATAGCAACAAGCAGTGGAGTTCTGGGATGGGAAATAGAAGGCCAACTAGTAATCTCATATTTTGGTCTAATAGGATTAGGCTCTCATCAATTGTGAAGTTGAGGTTGCTACTGTGGGAGTGGACAAGGGTCAGGGATCTCCATAATGTTGGGATGTGGCTGAGGAAAATTATGTGATACATGAGGGGTAGGGGGAGGTCCTCCAAGATATAAGTGACTAATCTAGGTCAACTAAGAAAAGTCACCTAAATCTACATCAAAATGAATAAAGAATTTGATCCCTTTATTTCTTTTTCCACACCAAGTCACATTACATATTATTCCCTATCCCCTTCTATTTCCTTATGAACCTTTACCAAATAAACTCATTTATCTCGAAATAAAAAATTTAGTCATCACAACATAAATCTTATTCACATGATAACTAAACAAATTAAATGTTCACAAACATAACTCTTATCTAACATAACAATTTGGGTGTTTAAAACAACACATGATAGATGGAGAGGTAAAGAAGGAGATAGGTGTCTTATCCATGCATATGTATCCAAGTGGATTGGATTATGGGCTATTGTATGTATGCAAGTGAAGGATACAACTGTCAGAGAAGGAGTATTTATAGAAGGAATATTAATGAATGTTGTAATACATGAACAACTGAAATATATAACTTGAAGTTATTGTTATAGCTTACATATGAATACTAAACTAAGTGAGGGATACAAGTAGGTTGCAGGTTGCATGAATATGTGGGTTATTCAATTTATTAATAGAAGTACAAAAAACTTCAAATTTAACAATGTACTAACTTTAAGATGAATTCTTTTAATTATTTGAAAATGAGCATATAAAAACAATGTTGTAGGATGGAAGGTGATGGAATGTGATGTGCAATAATCATTTCGAAGGGAAAAAAATAAAACTAAGTAAAATAAACTAAATATAGTCCACATAACCTTTATAATATATTTTGAAATAGGAATGTGACATCTCCAGGCCCATTTGAGTGTTTAATAGATATAAGTAGCAACCTGTAGGGCATGATCAAGATCGCAAAGCAATAATGCGAGCTAGGTAAATATGGAAAATTTGAATGATGGAATTTTTTTTTAAACACGTATTGACAAGTGCATTTGAGTGAATGTTGCAAATTTGTGATACATTGGATTCAACAAGGGGTTTTTGCTAATTCATTTACCCATATTATTTTTTAGCAGTTGATATATTTTGTGCAGGGGGAGCATAGCTAATAAGGCTCAGTGCACATAGCTCATAGGGTAAATTTATTTCTTGAGGAATCTTGTTTTATTTCTGAGAATAATACCCTCATGCGAAAGAGAAATAAATACTTTAATGTATGCAAGGAAAGATGAGGTAGAGAGGGACCATGGAACAGTAAAGGTGAACTACCTGAGCTACTAGGGTTTGAATACATATTTTATAAAATAATATAATGTCCTATAATGATAGAAAAGCACACAAAATAATTAAAAATATTGTATAACTATTGAAATTCAACCCACAAAATAATCTAACCATAATATGTTTGAAATAGCCGGTGCATGATAACCCTCAAGCAATAGAATTTTTTCAGTGGATAAAATGAAGGAGGTGATAAATGTGACAGAGAAAGAGGTCTTCCCAAGGATATATAATTTTTTTTGTAGTAGAATCACAATGAGTAATGGAAAGTACATCTAGTAGAGGTGTTTGGGGATAGGGGACTCAACAAGGCATGACAATGATAAGTACAAAAATTTCCAATCACTTCAAACCAGAATATAAAACAAGCATCAGAAAATTCATGGCCCTGCATGGGGTTGTCCCTTGTAATATTTCGATCAAAGAAAAATAATAACATGATCCCTGTCTCTTAGGTAGTATTATTCATATTTATTTTTTCAAAAAAAAATTTGCATGCAATAAAAATAATTAGTAGAGTGGTCTTCAACCTAGCATAGGGGAGGACATGGAGAAAAATAGAAAAACAAATGATGCAACTAACTTGGCATTGAAACATAGACAAAGAAATATAAAGAAATCATTCAATCAATTGACTATATAATTAAATTATTTACATTATTGAAACAAAATTGGGCATACATGCACCGAGAAGTCTTGTACTATCAACTGAGAAACCCAAATTGTTACCCAAGTGCAACCACTAGCTCCTTCAATGTGTTTCCCTCTAAGGTTATGGTTTGAATCAAGAAAGGCAATATAGGATTTGAGTGTAATTGAAATTTCAAGTGAGAATGAATGTAGAGTAGTTTGGTGCCCTACATTCAAGACTAGCCACCTGTGACATGTCATGTGTGCATCCCAAGACATGCCTTGGAATGTGTCATATTCATCGCCCAATGTTAGATCCCTATAATACTAGTGTAGCTACCATATTGTTATTTTGGTGCCCCATATAAGCCCACTATTATTATTGTTGAGCCCTTACAATATTATTGTTATGTAGGCCCTCATTAAATTTTGACCCTTTGGACTCCTATATATACCAAGGAGGTCTTGTCATTTGAATCATCCAATAATTATTCATTTATGGGATGTAAAGGGAGGTATCCCTCTCAGAGTATCTTATTATCTAGTCATTGATCTATATTTCTTACATATATGCTATTTTGATTTGGAAACATAACATCTGGTTTCAGAGTTCTTGATCCTAGGGTTTTGCTGATTAAAACATGTCATTGTGGAATTTCACTATAATGTATTTTCTTTGAATATTAAAATGTTGAAATTTCCACCACATGGATCTGCGACATTGATGAACATATGGTTACAATATTAGACCTTGGTTCACTATATTTTCAAATATAGACTTCAAAAAAGTTAGGGTTTCTATATGCTCCAAAATTCAATCCCCAGGAATATCGTCATAGGCTTTTCTTCAAGAATCATATATGAATTCTATAAAAAGTGACCGAAAGTGCACAAACTTTAATTGTTCTAGTAGGGTTTTCAAGGTCAAAGATTGAATAAGTGACACGTGGCAACGCATGCAAGTTTTCTCTACTTACTCTAGTCCATAATCAAGTCATCGTGGGAGATTTGGCATAACTTTATCTCGAAGATTCCAATCTAGGTTTGAATTATGGCATTGGAAATAAGGCATGGATGGATACCTTAAGACATTATTTCAAAGCTTTGTAGGTAAAAATATTACAGATCCAATAGCTTCAATTTCAACCAATTCGGCAAACTCAAAATCAAGCTCTTAAAAGGTGTGTATTTTTAAAATTTGCATAACTTTTGTTTGTAAAATCAGTTTGAAGTGATTCAAAGGGCACAGTGAAGCATTTATATTATTAATTGGTTTCCAAATTACTCCCCCAAAAAAAATTCTACACCCATTAAGCCCTTAGAAAGCTCTACTATGATAGATGATGAAGGAGAAGAATTGTAACATGATATATCAAAATTACGAGACCAAGTGCAACAAAGAGCAACTGCAAATGAACTAAAAGAGATGATGAATGGTTTGAAAAAAGACATAAAAGTAGAAATAAAAAGGGACATGGGAGGTTTGAAAGCATACATAAAAGTGGACATAAAATGGGAGATGGAAGGTTTAAAAGAAAACATGGAAGGTTTGGCAAAGTTGCTACTAGAAAGGCTTGCTAGTGGCAACAAGGTATTCGATAAAACTCACAATGATGACAATATGAATGTGAATAATGGTTTTAGAGAATCTAACTGTTATTTGAATACCAAACATATTCCAAAAATAGATATGAGGAAGTTTGATGGAAAGGATCGAGTAACGTGGATACTACAAATGGAGCAGTTCTTTTATCTACACGATCTACAAAAGGTATGCATTTCATATTTATATTTATAACCCAATTAATTTATGTCGTATCGATGGCTTTGTTCTCATAAATCACTTATCACTTGGAAACTTTTTACAGATGAATTGATAACACATTATGAGGATACAAAGAGAAATACTTTCTTTATCCAATTGATAAATCTCAAACAAAAGGGTTCGGCTGGGGAGAACACTGAGGACTTCCAAAGATTTAATATCAAGGTACCTCATATTTCAGAGGAGCATCTGATTGATTTCTTCATAGGAGCCTTAAAGGATAATACCCAACATGAATTTTTCCTTTGGGAACCTAAGTCATTAGATAATTCATTCAGGGTGGCAAAATTTTTTGAAAGAAAAAGTTTGCAAACAAGGAGGTCTACCACTCACAACTATAAATATGGAGTGTTACCACTCCTAACCTCCCTCAACCTACAATGTTGACACTACAAAAAGTTGGAGGAAACAAGAGCAAAAGGGATTTGTTGCAGTTGTGATAGAAAATACACTAAAGGTAATAAGTGTTCTGAGAAGAAATTATTTTACATTGATTGTGAAGAGGAAGAAGAAAAGGAGCAAGAGGCATCAAACAAAGAAGGTATACACTAAGAACCAACCTTAGGGGTTGAAAAATAAAAAATGAATCATACCATACCTTGTGATGCATTAGCGGGAATTGCAACTCCTCAAACTCCCAATATAGAAGGATATATCAAGAAGAAAATGATAATAGCATTCATTGATTCAGGTAGTACCATAATTTTATTATTTGTAAGACAATCAAGGATTTGAATTACTCTCTATATCCAACACCAAAGTTTCAATTAATGGTTTCAAATGAAGGAACTATAAAATTCTGATGAAAGTGCCATAACATCCTTCTAACCATGGGGGAATATGTATTGAATAGTCCAATTGTTTCCATTCCAATGGATGGTGTTGGTGTTGTATTAAGAGTCCAATGGTTGCAATCTTTAGGGATGATAAATTTTAATTTTCAAGAACGTTTCTTGAATTTTTTCTGGGAAGGAAAGGAAACTGAATTAAGGGGTATCACAGGGAAACCTAGGAAGATAATCATCTCTAATGGCATGGAAAATATTTTCAAGAAGGAATAACAAGGGGTAATTGCACAATTATGGTGACTAGATGTTCAAATATCTAATTCATCCATTTCTCCATAATTCGAAAGAGTCCAAGATAATTATTCCAAGGTATTTTAGATTCCCAAAGGTCTCCCACCCATTCTTTATCGTGATCATGCTATTCACTTGATTCTAGGAAATGTTCCTCCAAAAATCAGACCTTACATATATCCCTATGCCCAAAAGAGAGAAATTGAACATATGGTTGCAGAAATTCTAGAGGAAAGTATAATTCAACATAGTCAAAGTTCTTTGTCTTATCCAATAATATTGGTGCACAAGAAGGATGGATCATGGCATACGTGTCCAGATTATAAAGGTCTCAATAAGCTCATTATTAAAGATAAATTTCCTATTCATGTCAATCTTTGATTGTTGGATGAACTACATGGAGCAATTTACTTCACCAAGCTCGACCTTCATTCAATATATCATCAAATTATAATGAAGAAAAAAGAAATTTTGAAAACGACATTTGGAACTCATGAAGGTCATTATGAATTTTAGGTCATGCCTTTTGGCCTCATTAATGCACCTTCCAAATTTCAAGGTTCTATGAATTCCACTTTCAAACCTTAAAAAAAATTAGTATTTTTTGATGATATGCTAGTCTACAACAAGTCTTCAAAAGATCATGTTCAACATGTTCACGGAGTACTCAAATTATTAGAGAATAAATAATTGTATGCAAAACCCTTCGAATATTTCTTTGGGGTATAGGAAGTAGAATATTTGGGTCATACTGAATCTCTTGAGGTTGTTAAGGTAGACCTTAAAACAATTAAAACCATAAAGGAATGGAAAATCCCCACAACCTTAAGGAACCTTCAATGTTTTCTTTGCTTGAAAGGGTATTATTGCAAGTTTGCAAAGAATTTTGGGAAAATAGCAGCACCACTAACAACATTACTGAAGAAAGATGCATATTTTGGGCCCCCGAAGCAACTAAGAATTTGAACATCTTAAAGAGAAAAATATGTTGAGATTCAATCTTCGCTACAACAGACTTCACAAAAACCTTTATTGTGGAATGTGATGCCTCATGAAATGGCATTGGTGTTGTTTCAATGCAAGAAAGATGACCCATTTATTTTGAAAGTCATCCAATCAAGGGAAAGTATTTACACAAAACTATTTATGAGAAGGAAATGTTGGCAATACGACATCCCCTAAAGAAGTGGATCCCCTATCTAATGGGAAGACACTTAAAGGTAGAAAAACATCATGATAGTCTTAAATACTTCTTAGAACAAACATTACCTTCATAAGAGTAGAAAAAATGGGTCATAAATATGTTAGGTTATGACCTTGAAATCATGTAAAAAAAGGGAAGCAAAATGTTGTCGCAGATGCATTCTCAATAAGGGATAAGGATTTGGAAACAATGCTCTATGTCATTTCTATTATATAACCCGATTGGATAAATGAAGCAAGGGATGAATGGAAGAATGATGAAGAGGTGTGGACACTCATTCAAAAGTTTCAAGAATATCCCAGTGCATGTGATATATTTATCTAGGAAAATGATTCATTATGGTACAAATATTCTTAGATCTATGTAAGAACTCCCAACTAAAACAAACAGTTCATTTGGAATCACACACCTCTCCTATAGGAGGGCACTCAAGATTTTTAAAAGTTACCACGAGGTCAAGAAGGAATATTTTTGAGATTTCCTTAAATCTGACATTTAGAAGTTTGTCGTAGAATGTTTGGTTTGCCAACAAAATAAAATTAATATGATTAAGACCCCATGTCTTTTATAAGCATTAGTCATTCCAAGTCAACATTGGGATGAGGTCTCAATGGATTTTATCATATGTTTACACAAGTATAAATGAAAGAGTGTCATCATGCTAGTATTTGATAGACTTACCAAGTATGCACACTTATGTGCACTATCTCATCCTTTCAAAGCTAGTATAGTCACTACTGCATTTGTGGAAACAATTCAAAAGCTACATGAGAACCCAAATAATATTGTAAGTGATAGAGATCCCATTTTCACTAGAAATTTTTGGCCAAATTATTTTCTTCTCTTGGTAATCAATTAGCTCATAGCTCATCTTATCATCCTCAATCTAATCAGAAAAATAACATAGTGAATAAATGTTTGGAAGGATATCTTTGTAGCTTTGTATCTGATAAACAAACACAATGGATCAAGTGGTTACCTCAGGAAAAATGGTCGTATAACACTTCCCTCCATACCACAGCAAAAACGACCCCATTTATGTTGCTTTATGGATATCATCCAACGTCCATCATATCATCTTTAAGACATATTTCTAAGGTTCAAGCACTGGAATACCACATCAAGCATCAATAAAAAGTTCTCCAAATCTTAAAGGATAACTTGACTTTGGTGTAGAATCAAATGAAATAACAAGCATATCAACATTATAGTGAAAGAAGTTTTGATATAGGCGATTGGGTATTTTTATGGCTACAACCATGCAAACAAATGTCCCTCAAGCAATCTAAGAAGGATAATAAATTATCGCCTAAGTAATATGGCCCTTAAATGGTGTTGCAAAAGATTGGTACTATGTCATACTAATTGGATTTTCTTGCATCTTCGCGAGTACATCCAATTTTCCATGTTTCATGTTTAAATAAGGTTATAGGGGACAACCTCCTAGTTCAAACTATCTTCCCAAAACTTGAGGAGGAAGAGAAAATCATATTGGAGCCTGAAGAAATCACTAAAACAAGAATTTGGCAACTATGTAATCAATCAATTTCAAAGTATCTCATTAAGTAGAAGAACTTACCTGCTGAATATTCCACATGGGAGGATGATTATTTCATATAAAAGCATCTAGAACTACTCAAGAATTAAGGGAAAAACTTTTTTGGAGAGGGGTATGTTAGGCCCCTATAATACTAGTGTAGCTGCCATATTGTTATTGTTGTGCCCCATAGAAGCATATTATTGTTTATGTTGAGCCCTTACATTATTATTGTTACATAGGCCCTAATTATATTTTTACCTCTTTAGAATACTATACCAAGGAAGTCTTGTTATTTTAATCTCCAAGAATTGTTCATTTATGTTGGACACCTAAACCGTTAAGGGTTATGGTAAAGAAGTTGAATAGTCAAAGGGAGTCCAAGAAACCTTGGAAGATGAATTCAAGAGTCACTCCAATGTATTATAAATGTATATCATGTGAATAATATATACATCTAATTCTTATCTTTCATATTTTCGTCTCCTCCATGGTTGTTTTTAACATGGTATTTGAGTTGGTAGGGTCATAACCTACTCAATATTGTGTGAGCCACTTGTTTTTGTGGCCTATGTAAACTTGCGCTTCACTGTACCAATGAAGCTTGTTGGTTGTGTCTCTTTGAGCTATCCTAAAGTCTTGGCTATTTCTACTTCTTGCTCTGACATTTCCTCATCTCTATTCTTGCCGTTTCTCTACTGGGCACTGTTTAATACAAAATGTTTGAAGTAGTCTCTATGCACTTTTATGGGTGCGTTGGCTCATACTATAAGCTACATTCTTTGTCCCTTGGGATTCTCGCTGGTTCTTATGCATTGGAATGTATGTAAATGGTTGAATCTGTGCAAGTCATGACTGTGATTTCAATGGTGTATGTGCTCCTGCAAGAGGATATATATCATATATACAATGTGTTGATGAATTTCCTGTAAACTGGTGATGAATCCCTGCGTTCAAGGCTCCTCTTCATGGCATATATATATATATTTGGTGTCAAAGGTCGTGAACTATGGCATATAGTTGGTTGTGTTACTCCTAAACATTGAATTAAAGGCAATATGGTATGATGTATTCTTTTATATAGAGCATATGTTATGTTTTGAAGACCATGGTGCCCTTATCGCCCATCACAATTGACATAAAGTTTGAGAAGGTTTTTAGCTCATTTTGGAGATGAGCAAAATATGAAATATATAACTGTTTGGGACACCTAAGAAGAAACATGAAATATATAACTGTTTGGGACACCTGAGAAGAAACATGATTCAAATGATAGCAATAGAAATAGAAACTGGATTATGAATTGGTTTATTGTATGTAGAATTTCAGCCTGGCATGAATAGCAATCAAAATCCATCAGAACAAAGTTCCCACGCTTGCAAATCTCTAGTGTAGCTTGAACTATGCCTTAAATAGCACTTTTATGAGCTTCCTATGATCTATGTTTCCCAAGGGTACTTGACTATTCCTTCCATAACATCCTTTTTTCACCTAATCCTCGTCAAAGGCCTTTCCATTTAGGTCTAACCATACACCTCACAAATCCGTCTCTCCTGGCTATTCCTAGTCTGGAATCATAAGGCCGAACTATTGGCTTGTCAGAATTCTCCATGGTGAATCTTCCTGTGGTTGCCTTTCCATTATATCTCATTTATCTATTCCTTTCCTTTCAAAAAAATGCCTCTCTATCATTGATGAGTTTTCGTGTTACTCTAACCATGTTTTGTTCTCTGCGTTATGCGAGGAGGCACTATGTTAATGGTTTTGTGCTCTCATTTTGGGAGAATGGTATTGTAGTTTACAAGTAGAGGTAGGAGAACATTCTCAGAGCTTAGTACGTATATGTAGCATGCCAAGAGCTTCTATGACTGATATCCATCCTTCATATTGAGGAACGATTCATTCGGTCTAGCTTGAAGTTCATTCATTGCGTTGAGTGCACACAGTGCAATGAGTTAAATGGTTTTGCACTGGTCGGAAAATTGGTTCACTCTCTCATACGTCGTTTCTACCTCCTATGACATCGAGAAGTCACAATTATACATGACGCTGGGGAGAAATTTTGAGTTGTATGCACTAGTGGGAAATGTAGATCTTCGTTGAACCAAGGTTTGGTTCGACTCCCTTGATTCACAATTTAGTTCTTCTGGTACGTTTAATAATCTCCGGTCCATGCTTTATATATGTGTTGGAACTGCTTGGTTTGTATATAACACTAGTCCATCCTACCAAATTCATATTGATGTGTTGGTACTGTAAGAAGTCAGATAAATAAGTTGAATTGATGTTGCAATGAGTTCGTAGACCTCTATGTGTTGACTTGATGCATTAAACCTTGTTGAGTACCGTGAAGTATATTTTTGTTATCATTTTGTGCGTTATCTTCTCGAAGAACGTGTGGTATGAACATTGGTTTGTTGGATGTTTTTGCATAATAATCCTGGACAACGTTTCATTGGAAATTGCTCATTAATTTTTGTTGACAGATTCAAGGATCTTGGAGAGATATCTTACCATCAAATTGGCACAATATTGTGGCTCTTCAAAGGTATGTTTACAGTGAAATGAATTCAACACTGAACTGTACCTGCAACGTTAGGAGTGAAAGATAGGTCGATGCAAAGACCTTTTAGAGAAGCAAACCAAATCAAGCTCCACGTTAACACGTTAGTAGAGTCGACACTTGTACCACAAATTCGTCTTCAGAACAATTGATTAACCTCGTATATTAATGCGCTCCATGATAGTGATCTCAGACCTTTGGGCCACATATTAAGTTGTTGAAAGCCAAGTTGTTGCACAAGCATAGTGGTTAATGAGCCTTTGCCTATATGAATGCTTGATCCCATGGTAGTAAATATATCCTTCATTTTGATACATGATTTGTTTATATGAGTGTTGGTTTGGTCTACATGTGATGGCACATGTTGTTGACTCCATAGTATTGGAGTATTTGTCGGCTACTACCGAACATATTTATATAACAGAGTTGCCCAAATTTCTCAAAAGTTTACTGCCATAGAAAAGTCGGGAGTCTATCTTTTCCTCATTATTTTACCATTAGTTGAGATTGATTTACTGGAAAATGGCATGAATTAATGAAGTATTAAATTTCTTGAAAACTCTAATACATTCCACTGATCATGATACAGTGAAAGCCAACAAGAACGCTCTTTGTGATATTAAAACCTATCTACAGAATACACAGGAAAAAATATATTTTTTGGAGCTTGAATCTCAGCTTCAACAAACAGAATTACAATAGTGGAATCATCATTCCGAACCTGTTTAACATTGAGATATACTCCCATCAGTAGCAAATCAATAATGTTGATCTCGTACTCAATGAAGGAGAAGATTTACAGAAAGAAGCAAAAATTCAACATACAGTTCCCAAGCCCATCATCAGACCTTGGGAAGAGCTTCTCCACGACAAGAATGGAACTAGTCTTGCATATGACAAGGATGTGTCTTTTCATATTCTAGATTACTCAAAGCCCATCTAGTTGCATAGTGTTGGATTTCTTCACGACAGTTCACCTTCAGTTGTTCCAGATTCTAGTCCTCTTCCACAACAACCACACCAGATTGTTAAATTCCAACATTGTGACCGAGTTGGTCAAATGAAAGATCAATGTTTTGATCTTCGTCCATGTGAGCACTGTCATAAAACCACTCATTCTTCAAACATATGCTTCAGAAACAAGCATCGTGCAAGAACAAAGATTCGTCTTGGATGGATTTCTTCTTAGCAATGGGCTTAAACAACCAAGAAGATATTTTAGTCATATGTCAAAACTTGTTCTAGAGTATTGAAAAGTCTTACAACTGATTTATCTCTATATTTTCACCTTGTATCTAACAGGAGGGAAGTGATGGTCATAAAGAAGCTTCAAAGCCACATCAAGGAGCCTAAGCCACAACCTGAACCTATTTCTTAATTCAGAGTCGTAGCTGGAGACAGAGATGCCCCTGAGCATGCCTTTGGTTGGTGGTCAGCCTTAAACCATATATGTGGGGTTGATACCTCCCTTTTCAGGTTGAGCTTCTCCCTCTTGAAAGAATCGAGGACACTTTTTCTAGTAGGATACTTCAAATTCTTGCCAGTTTTGGAAGATTTCCAAGAATTGCATTAAGCATTCCAGAGTTGGTGTTCATTCTTAAGCCATTGTAGGTTGTAGACCTCCCTTTTCTAGGTTGAAGGTATCCCTTTCCAAAGGATTAAGAACACTTCATCTAGCAGAAGATTTCAATTTCTTACTACATTTGGAAGAGTTTCAAGAACTGCACTAAGCATGCGAGTGTTGGTGGTCATCCTTAGACCATGACCTTATTCCAACATTTCAGAGAGCACATTCAACCTAGTGCTAACATGCATTTTTGCACATTTTGTATTACAAATCTCTTCTTGGACTCATACATACCCCCTCGGATTAAGGTGGGGAATGTTGGACACCTAAAGCGCTAAGGGTTATCTTAATGAAGTTGAACAGTCAAAGGGAGCCCAAGAGACCTTAGAAGATGAATTGAAGAGTCACTCCAATGTATTTTAAATGTATATCATGTGAATAATATATGCATCTAATGCTTATCTTTCATATTTTTGTCTTCACCATGGTTGTGTTTAAAAATTTATGTGAAGTAAAGAGAGTTTGTCCTCTCAAAGTGGCTTATTTTCTAGTCATTGATATATTTTTTCTTATGTTTTTGTGCTATTTTGATCTAGATGCATAACACCCAAACATTTAACCCCCCAAAAAAATTGAGTGTGAAATCAAATCCCAAACTCCTGTGCCATTCTTTCAATAAAACCGTGAAACACTTAACACAACATTTGACATAAGATCTAGTCAAAGTCTTGACAATAACAAACCACATTTGAAGTTTATGCACCAAGGTTGCAATACAAATAAAACCATAGTGGACCTTACACCACACATAATGTATGTTGACCAATTTTCTATTCCATGGTAACATGTTATACTTCAAAACATAAACAATGATACAAAGTTATATTTTAACAAAGTTTATGACCCAAACATTGGTGTAAGCATTATGCCTCCTAAATGTGTATAAGAAACCTCTTTGACAAATATGCCTATTATGAAATTCACAAGAGGTTTTTTTTAACAAATGCATACCATGCTTAAGAATCATTGAATAGATAAATAGATCATGTCATTATATGCATGAGCTACAAAAATATATCATGTGCATGCTCATAACCAAATAGATGGTTGGCATCAATTTTTTCACATGCAAAATTAGAGGCATCTCCCTAGACAAAAATAACCATAGAGTTGATAATGAAATGAATATACCAGAATTGAGGTTTTCCTTTACCATTTTTTGTCATTAACATCATGAAACAAGAACATGCCATCAACTTATAATAGTCATAAAACATAAAACATAAAATAATATCTTAGAGCCAACCATATCCTTATTTCTCTTAGGGACCCCACCTACTAATAAGTTTTCTTCTTCTTCTTCTTTTTCTTTTACATTTTATAGAAGAGAGTTGAGATAGAGTTGAGATGCAATTTTTTGCACATTTTTATATGAGTGAGTCATATATGAGCCAACATATAGAGACTTCAAGGGGTGGGTTGAGTGAAACTGACTAGAATTTAGAAACTTTGGTTGATAATAAGAATGACATGTCACAGTGAAAGAGAGTAAGCTAAGTTGTCATGTTGGGAAACATAAAAAAAAGGAAGAAATAAAATGGGATCAACATTATCTGTAAATCTTCCAAGCAAAAAAAAATAGGGAAATGACTAGCATTAAAGTGATAACATTTCACAAACAAGCAAGAGGTCATCCAATTCTTGCTTCTTAAAATTATTAAATCATAAAACGTTAGTGTAAAATTTGCAAAGACAAAATATCAAGACTATCACATCCATAGTGATACAAAACTCAATGGAAGTAACACTCGTACCTAAATGTGAAATCCAAAAAGAAGGACAAAGATTCAAATAGAAAATGTAGAAATTGAAATAGAAAGACTAATAAAAAGACGAAAACAATATTTACAAGAAAATAAAATTTCGAAATAAGTGAACTTTTATAATCCTCTATGAAAGGCTTGAGATGTAAACCATTAGTGGTATATAAAAATAACCTATCATATTCATCCTTAAACGGTAGGAATTATGTTCGACAGTAGTAGCAGTTACGAAAGGTCCAATCCAAAACTTATGAAATTTAGTGTGCTTTCCCTTATTTGCATGGATAGAGTCCAACAACAAGAATTTTGTCCAACATAAAACTGACATTTTTGGAATTTTTATTAAATTATTTCTTTTTAGTTTATTATAAGTGTTTTAGTTTATTTCAAGAATAATTTATTTGTTCCACTAAGGCTAACAAAGCGTGAATTATCTTTGGAACATCAATAAAATTTAATTCATGTTCCTGTAATGCAAGTTGAAGGGAACTAAGTTCTAACTCTATAGGCATAATGACCTATTTGGTGTAAATCATTTGGAATGGGGAGATTTTCCTATTGGATTTAGTGGTATTTCATTCAACCCATAGAGGAAAGTTCATATGAGTATGCGAGTGTCTAGGCTTATGATTAAGCATATTCTTCAATATTTTCATGAGATTCTTGTTAGTAGATTCAACTTGACCATTATAGTGTGGGTAATAAGTAAAGGAAGTAGAGTGTTTAACCCCATACTTGGTATAAAATTAAGTGAATTTCACAAATATAAATGTATGTTTTGTTACTAGAAACTATTTAGATGGGTAAATCAAAGCTTGAAAATATATTATTTTCAACGAAAGAAATAACCTATTCATCTTTAGCATTCTTGAGAGGAACCACATACGTCCATTTTGTGAATTATTCAGTAGAAATAAGGATGAAAGTGTGTTTAGAACATGAGGGAGATTTTTTATGTCTAATTAAGTATAGATAAAATTTCGAGGAAGGAAAATTTGGTAGGACGGGTTGCAAGGATAAGGCGTGGATAAGGCATCAAACTTATCTCTACCTAAAGACCACTAACATTGTTCACAAGTTTGGGAAAACTTGTAATAGTCCCTAAATATTCAGGGACAATAGTAACTGGCCTTAATATTTTATGAACAATGGACTTGGCGCTGAAATGACCACCAATAGGAATGTCAGAATTAGTGGAACCATGCAATTCTTGCAACATTTTTGTTAGAAGTTATGTCATTGAAACATTGCAAGAGTATTCCATTCAATTATTTGTGAAATAGAAGTGCGTTAAGAAATAAATATTTAGGCTCTTCTAATAACAACCTTCTTCCTTGATATTTTTCTAGATTTTTAGGGAACCTCTCATTCTAGAGGTACAAGATGATATGCTTAAACCATGGATTGCCCGCAAATTCTACTTGATTGTAATTACTAAAAATAAAAGCAGATAAAGTGTTATGATTTTCAGAACCAACACTTGATTTACAACGTTGGGCCAAATGAAAATCAAGATCATGTCCCTTTATGGTTTTTATTGTTACTATCATTAGATCATGCTCTTGGATCTTACCAAGCCAATGAGTTAGTTTCCTGGATGATAAAGTTTGAGATAATATAAATTTCACAACAGGAAAATGGGCCCTTACCTCTATGTGCCTTCTCAGTACATAATGCCAAAATGTTTCAATAACATAAGTCATAAGTATGTTTCTCAATCAAAGAATATTTTAGTTCATCATTAGACAAACCCTGACTCATGACGATTATTGAGTGTTCCTTCTCATGATCATATTTTCAAAGGACGATTACATAAATTCCATGCTCTGTACAATTTATATATATAATGAAGCCTTTGGTGAAGTTTGGATTTTCCAAGACTAGGGCAAAACTTTTTTTAATTCCTACAAAGGCCTTTTGCTATAAAATTCCAATAAAATGCTTGATCTTGGATTAATGTTTTTCATTCTTGCTTCTCTATCTATTTCTGTAATGGGAAATGTAAGCACCTTAGGTTGTCTATCTTCAGCCATAGTATTGGTGGGGTATGAAGGGTTTTCTCCTTTTCCAAACTCCTAAAAAATCCTTGCTTGATCACCAAGAAGGGGCCTCAAATATCTATGTGGATAGGGTAGGAGGATCACATCCAACTAAAAATGGCTAGATCCTACTAGAATTAGGCTTTTTTGGAAGAAATTTTCATTTCCTGTCACTAACTCTTCGAGGGATAAAAAAAAAAAATCTAAAAAATATTCATTTTTTTTTGCTTGCATTTTTTAAAAATATGCTAATGATTTTTTTCCTTTTTGTAGAAGACAAAATGGAATAAAGAGTAAGTCAACTAAATAAAATGTTATTACAAAATTTGACACCTCCCCAGTAATGACACGGGAAAGTGATGGCCCTTAGTATTGCAACAAAAATGTTGAAACTCCCAAGGGTCTAAACATAAGAGGGGTTGATAATGTGTGCTCAATAGGAACTATGTTCTTCTCTTGCTGATAGTTAAGCAGGTGGGAAGTATCGGAATGAATGTTAGATGCACGAAGACTAAGCTATCTAAGCTATGTTATAGGAAAATTACATTTGCAGAAAATGACTTGCAAAAAAGTAAATGGCACACATATATATGCTATTTGAAATGAAATAAATCACACTTGCTAAATGACACACACTTGTATGTTTTTTGCAATAAATGGAAAAGCACACTTGCTAAAGCGAAATACTAAGGATCAAACCCTAATTTGCAGGAAAACAAAATATTCATAAATAATTTGACAAGAGAATATATAAGGTCTCAATACTTCAAACTTTCATTAACAATGTTCCATAGGTGTTGTAATACATCGAAGAGCTCAAACCATGTGTTTATTGCAATGTTGAGTGAGAAAAGAGGGTTGGTTATAGGCTACTATGGGAATCTTTCTTTTACTATAAGAGATAGTCCAATGAGCATCTAAAGTAGACATAATGTAAGTTTGAGATGATGAAACATTGTGGAAATGTTAGGAAATGATAAAAGTCAACTGATAAAATCTCAAGGCAGCTTGGTTCAAGTTTCTCCTAATGAAACTAATCTCTATGTGTTACATGTAGTTGTAAAACCAGTTACACAATAAAACATTGAATAGTAAAATATATAACAATAGGAGAAATAAAATGAAATAAGACTTGAAATTTCATTAATAAGTGGTACAATTGATAAAAACTGCATAAATAACCTATAAGAATTTTTTTTTTTATAAAATATTTTACTTAACCACATACAAGAAACATGAAAAGGAAACTTTTAGAAATGCTATAAAATAAACAAATGCAAAGCATAACACTAATAGAAGTACAGGAGGCATCTGAAGATCTTAGGGTGGACCTTGCTAAAGGATGCTCAAATTCATTAAAGGAGAACCAAGATAAGAACTGGAAAAAAACATTGCTTCCATTAACTTAGAAATTGTCCTAACATTAGAGAACTACAAAACTTGCTTTAGAATACAAAAACAAACAAACATATTTTTTGTTATTATGTTTGCTACCTATCTCCCTACTGGGCTACTCAAGTATCCTTTTATTACATAGAGTGGGGAGAAGTGTGGTGGGCCCATAACCCTACCATATGCAAGTTTTAACCCTGTACAAAAATTACTGGCAATTGAATTTTTAAAACAAAAAATATACAATGGCGAGAACATAAAACAAATATACATAGAGATTTCCCCCTAGATCCCAATAACATGAATAGTAGATTGATTTTTCATTGTTTTCCTTTCAATTTTACAATACATATATATACATGTCGAAGCATTCATAAACCCCAATCCACTAACCCTATATTAGAACATAATCGTAGTTCCCTTGACTGGATCTACAAATACCATGGGAAAAAACCATTGTGCCCAAAAACCATACATGAAAACCATGAGTAGGCCTTCCCACCATATTTGGTTTTCCCTCCCATCCTTGGGTCTATCCAACTATTATTGTGTTTGCTTAAAATAAAATAAAATTTTGGGCCCTGCCCTAGAGCCCATGATCCGTGGTAAGACTATAACACACACCCAACATTCTCCCACTTGTTATCTTTCCACACTGAGGGTCACAAGAGAGATTAGTCATTGGTCCAAGGATAAAATGCCCATTGCTTATCTAAACCAATAAAACTTCTTAGTGTTCACAGACTTTGTCAATGTGTTTGCAACATTCTTTAGAGTGTCGACCTTTACCAACAACACCTTTTTATCTTCAACGATATCCATCACAAAGTGATACTAAACATCAATGTTCTTTGTATTTGAATGATAAGCTAGGTTCTTTGCCAAGAAAATTTCAGATCGACTATCATAATTTATCCTTATAGATCATTGCACCAACTCCATACTTGAACACAATATATGAATCCAAACTACTTCATTTTTTTTTATGAGTGGTTGTTATGTATTCAACCTCTATAGTTGAAAGTGCCACTACATATTGTCTCTTGCTCATCCAAATGCATACCCACTTGTAGATCCTCTCCAATCCAAATCTCAAGCCCATTCTGAATCAAAAAATCCATGTATGTCCAAATCTTTATCCAATCCTGGTCTTCCTTCGAAGCACAGATCATAATCACTAGTGCCATGCAAATACCTAAAAACCTGCTTCACTGTTGTCTAATTCTTCTTCCCTAGTTTTGATTTAAACCTGCTTAATACTCCAATTTCATGTGCAATGTGTGGTCTAGTACAAATTATTGCATACATTAGGCTACCAACCACCTCGCATATGGAACACAAGACATGTCCTCTTCCTCTTCCTCTGTCTTGGGACATTATTCAATGAATAACTTTACACCTACAGGAATAGGAAATTCATCGATTTCCAATATTGCATATTAAACCTCTACAATATTGTCTCAACATACTTCCTTTGGGTTAACCAAATCTTCCTCTTTTCCTGATCTCATTTAATTCCCATGCCCAAAATATAGTTTGCAGCACCAACATCCTTCATGTTGAATTTGGAGGACAAATGGGTTTTCAAATCTTCGATAATTTCTTTGTCATGTCCAATCAAAAACATATCATCCACATACAAGACGAAATAAATAACATGGTCACCAATTAATTTAAAATGCACACAGTGATATGATTTGCTCCTTGTGAAGCCAAGTCCTTATGTATATGTATCAAATTTTTTATACCACATTGTTAGTGACTAATTTAGCCCATTTAAAAACTTTTTTAACTTGCATACCAGTTCTTTCTTACCCTTAACTGCAAATCCTTCTGGTTGCTTCATTTGTATCTATTCTTCCATATCCCCGTGAAGAAATATTGTCTTCACATCCATCTATTCTACCTCAAAATCAAAAGCAACAACAACATATAAAACTAATCTAAAAGAAGCTAACTTGGCAATAGGAGAAAAAATATCACCAAAATCAATTCCTCATACCTAGGAATAACCTTTTGCTACCAATCGAGCTTTGTGTTTCTCCACCTTGCCTTCTAAACTTGCCTTCTTCTTAAACACCCATTTTCTTCCGATGGGTTTCCTTCTAGCTGATAACTCCACTAGATTCGAAGCCTCATTTTTGTCCAAAGATGACCTCCTTCCAAAGTTTTCCATCTTCTAAATCCACTGCCTCCCTTATAGTTTTGGGACCATCATTAGTAATAGATAAAGAAAAATTTGAACTGAAAGTAGATGGAATATATCTATTTGGCTTCCTTCTCTCTCAAACTAATATTCTCAAAACTAGAGTGTGTGGCTCATCCTTTTCTAATTCTTGTTCTGTTGTAAAGTCTAATTCTTCCTCCTTTTGTTCAAACTATATCCTCTTAGGTTCCTTTTGTATGACTCCATGGTTAAAAACATATTTTACCTCTCTAAACACCACATCTTGGTTATACATAACCTTCCTTCTCTTTAGGTTCCAAATATTATAACCTTTTAAACCATCCTTATATGAAATAAATATGCACCTTTCATATTTACTATCCAACTTGGTTCTTTTCTACTTTGGAACATGTACATATGTATCATAGCCAAATACCCTCAGATGTAAAAGAGAGGGTTTCTTACCAGTCCATACCTCATGTGGAGTCTTATCCTCCAAAATTGATGAAGGCGATTTGTTAAACATATAACATGCTGTATCCATTGCCTCTGCCGAGAATTCATACCCTAATCCAATGCCACTGAGAATGATTCTTGCCTTCTACATCAACATCATGTTTATTCTTTATGCAACTCCATTTTCATGAGGTGTGTATGGAGTAGTCTTATTCCATGTTATACCACGCTTCTTACAAAACTCTTCAAATTCCTTCTAGCAGAAGTCTCCACCATTATCTGTTCTCAATACCTTGATCTTCTTCTCTGTTTGATTTTCCAACAAAGCCTTAAATTATTTAAACTTGTCAAAGAGTTTAAAATTTATTCCTGAGGAAATATATTTATGTATTCCTCAAGAAGTCATCTATAAATGAGACATATTACACATACTTATCCAGAGATAGAAATGACACAGGCCCAAAAACATCATTATGAAAAGGCTCTAATATCCCTTTCGCCCTCTCAGGACTAGAGGAGAAGCTCACCCTATTCTGTTTCCCATATAAAAATTTCAAATAAATCAAAATCCATAGAGAAATTAGACAAACCCTTTACCATACCATTACCACGCAGTATTCAAAGACCCTTCTCTCCAATGTGTCCTAGTCTTTGATTCCATAACATATTCTTTTCTCTAGAGACAACTATATTTGCTACTCTACCTTTAGGAAACATAGAATTATTGCACCCATAAATAACAGTGCTACCTAGAAGCTTGTACAAAGTTCCAATCCAAACTCCCCACATCAATACTAGTGCTCCCCGAACCATCTTGCAGGTATCTTTCTTGAACATTATTTTTACACCTGAATCATCCATTGTGCCTATAGAAATCATATTTATGGCCAATGCAGGAATGTGCAAAACACCATGAAGTGTTCCAATCCTTCCGCCCTTCAAATTTAGCTTGACTTTTCTACGTCCTCTAATTCTGGCCTCCTTATCATCCTCTAGGAAGACATCACCACCATCATATTTCTCATACTCATAAAACCACTCCCTATGAGAAGTGAAGTGAAAGAATGCACCTTAGTCAATCAACGATGCCTCATGATCTACGTGTGTACTTGAAGAAGAATCCAAGTACACATCCCCACATTTATCTGAGGTAGTTTTCACCTCTGCAGAAGGAGCATCATCAAATCCCTTTCCTTTCTTAGGAATTTTATATCTACAATCCTTTTTGTAGTGTCCTTCTTTTCTACATTTCCATCATACCTTTACATATTTTCCTAGAGATTTAGATCTCCCACTTGAGGAATTATTTTTGTTTCTGTTCATGGAACATCCTCTCACAGACAAGGCATCTCTATTATGGCTCTCGATATTTTTCTGTCTCATATCTTCCTACGAAAAGGATGAGACTATTTCATTAAACTTCAAGGTATTTGAATTTCTACCTATTGCAACAACTAGGTGATCCCATGAGTCTGATAGAGAACACAACAAAGTGATGCACTTATCTTCATTTGAAATAATATCAATAGATAAAAAAATTATTACTACAGTATTAAAGGCATTCATACGCTCTGTCACGGAGTCTCCATCCTTCATCCTCGGGTTATACAACTTTTTCCGCATGAAAAATTTGTTCACTAGAGACATAGATTGATACAAAGTCCCTAACTTGTCCAACAAATCCTTTGTCATAGCTTCCCATGATACATTCAATAATACTTAATCTGAGAGACACAATTGTATTTTTCTCTTCAGCTTCCAATATAAATTCTCCCATTTCTCTGTCAAAATTCTTATTGGTCCCATACCTATATCTATAACAATTCACTGATCTCTATCCAGTAACAGACCCTCCATCTTGAGATTCCACTGCTGAAAACTCTATCCATTGAATTTCTCAATCTCTATATTTTCACTACTCACCATCTTCTTTCACTGTAAAAATTGATCCCATAGATCTCCTACTATAACATGGTATATCATAGGCCCGATAAAAACCCCTCAGCGGCAAAGGCATCTCCTTAAAGTTGAAACAACTCTAATACCAAATGTCGGTTTTAACCCTATACATAAATTACTTATAAACGAATTCTTAAAATAGAAAAATATAAAATGGCAAGTACATAAAACAAATATACACAGATATTTTCCCTTGGATATCAACACCAGGAATACGGAAATAATTTTTCATTATTTTCCTTTTAATGTTAAAATACATATATATACATGTTGAAGCATTCATAAACCTCGATCCACTAACACTAGATTAAAACAAAATCCTAGTTCCCTTGACTGGATCTAAAAGTACCATGGGTAGGGCCGCCCACCATCTTTGGGTTTTCCCCCGATCCGTAGGTCTGCCCAGCTATTATTGAGTTCACATAAAATAAAATAAAAAATCAGGCCACTACACCGGACCCCAAGACATGTGGAAAGAATATAACACACACCCAACAAGATGCTCAGAGTTGTTAAAGGATAACTAAGCCAAGACCTGGGAAAAAACATTGCTTCCATTAACTTATAAATTTTTCTTACATTAGAGGACTGCAAAAGTTTCTTGAGAATAAAAAAAACAAATCTTGGTTTTTATTATTACATATTCTCTCTATCTCTCCATTGGGCTAATCATGTATCATTTTTATACATAGAGTGAGGTTAAACCTAAAGTGATGTATTTCCCTCCAAAAAATTGCTAGAAAAGGGGATATCTCTCCTAGTTCACTTCGCAACAATAGGAAGAGGCATTAAATTCCCTAATCCAACTGACTTTATCCCATTCTACTACAAGGAACAAGTCCCAAAACTATCTCCAATGTTGGATTTATTGGAGTCTACTCAATATCTCTTTGAAACTTGCACAATAAATATGTAAAGGCGGATAAAATATGAAAACCTCATTAAACTTTTCTAAGAACCCATTAAGTTAGAAATGCGTATAATTATGTGCAAAAGATGGGTTCAAACATAGTTTTATGTGGTTATGAGTGGATTGATGGACCTTTTAATTTACTTATTTTGGAGGCTCATCAATATCTATGATATGTGATTGGTGGAGGAGATATGAAGATATATCCTTCCAAGAAGAAGGCCATCATGAAGTTTCCAATTCCTACTAATATTTTTGAGATTAGGAGTTTTGAATGGGCAGAAAATTACCTAAGAAAATTCATAGCCACATTTTTAGTAGTAGCAGCACTACTCTATACCATATTAATGAGTGGAAAGGGTTTCCAATGAGGAAAGTTCAACATAAGGACTTTTATGTGTTAAAGAGGAAAATTAATAAAGTACCAATTCTTGCATTACCATTCTTGTAGCCAACTTTTGAACTAGAGATGAATGTGAGTGGGTATTCTATGTAGGTTTTCTTGATCCAAGGATAAATCATGTATGTGACAAATATAAAGTATTTAATGGGGTATCACTCAACTACCCTACCTATGATAGGGAGATTTATTCCTTAGTACAAGTTGTCAACAAGTGAAAAGTACATTATTTGTTGGGATAGGAGATAGTAATCCACACAAATCACCAAACACTACAATACCTACAATCCCATTATAATTTACAAGACTAGGAAATACAAGTGGATGACACTTTTACAACAATTTCTCTTAATGATAAGTACAAGAAGAGAACCAAAAAAATGTTGGTTGACATGCTTTCAAGGCCACCCACATCAAATATCACCACTCTGCGAACTCTTATGTGCATGGATCCTTTCACCCATGATACATAAAAGAGGCATATACAGAATGTGAGGGCATTAGGAGGTGTTTTAGCAGTTTCATAGATATACTCATGTGAATGATGGTGATAATGCAATTGATTATCATCTTCATAATTTGTTACTCTAGTGTTTGGAAAAGTTGTGTGTTCCTCAAGATGATCTGCTACATATAAAGAGAGGGGCTCAAATCTCTAAGGTTATCGGGAATTTTGGTGTAGGGAATATAGTGGCCAACTTACTAAGGTATGTGTACTAGCCCAGGATGTAAGAATATGAAGGTAGGTTCATTAGAGGATGTATGATTTTCTATACAAGTGAGCTTAGTAATAGGAAAAAGGGTCTATACCATCCGTTACCTGTACCCACTCATCCCTAGGAAAGCATTTCCATGGTCATTGTGGGAGGCTTACTGATAAATAGCAAGGGATATGAATATCTTTTCATGGTAGTTGACATGTTTAATAAGATGTGCAATATCAGTGGGAGTGAAATAACAAATGCATTCTTTGGATAGGCCTAGGTGAAAAGTTGAGATACCAGCGAGCATTTTTTAGATAGGGGACACAATAGTTTTTAGTGCATTTTCGACTACGTTATCAATGAAGATGGATGTGAAGTTGAATAGGTATATAACGTTCCATTCAAAAAAAGATGGAAAATGGAAATATTTAATAGGACATAGTGAAAATTTTGATGGGTTACAATCAAAATAATTCAATAGTTGTGATGAAAATATGGTATATGTACAAAAATCATATAACAGATCAATGCACACTTCTACTAGTAAGTCCCAATTGAACCTTATTTTGGATACTTTCCACCTTCACCTTTAGATATTGCATATGGGTAGTAAGGTGTAAAGAAGGATCTCACAAGGGATACTTTAGAGAAATTTGGGGAGAAAATATGGAAGACCCATCTACAAGTAAAAGAGACATTATAAAATTCACAATAAAAATAAAAGTACACGGTAGGACATCATAAACAAAAAAAAAAAAATATTCAAGGTGGGAGATAGAGTATGGTTATAGTTAAGAAAGATAGGTTATAGGGGTCCTAGTAAGAAATTCAAGGCTCTATAATATGGTCCATTCAAGATATCAGAAAATCTAGGAGATAATGTCTATAGATGTAAGAAATATGTTGTCACTGATTTCAACAAGATAGTCCCTGATGTCAACAGGGTGTCCATTAAGAAGATGATTGAAAATGGTGTCAGCAGGTGGCACATGTGTCTGAGAAGAATAGGTTTGAACCACAAGAAGAAGGGTCAAGGTGCAAAGAATAGCAGTGAGTTTCAAGCCATTGTTTAGGCAACATATTAGCTCAAAGACTACATTGGACCCACTCAACTAGAAAGTGATCTAAAATATATTTCCAATAGTATATAGAATTTTACAAATGGCTTCCTGGACCAAGAGATAGAGTCAGTCAAATATGGAATCTACATAGTGAAAGATAAGTAGTAGAATCCTGAAACCTTAGAAGTCCAGGAAGCCCTCAAAATGGTGGAAATAGAGTTGTGCATTATAATCCTAAAACCCTGAAACCCCAGAATCCCATAGCCTCATAATAATGTTGCAAAAGAGAAGCAAGAAACATACACAGAAGACATTGAACTTTAGAGCCTCAGAATCCCGTAACTTCTCCGAAATTGAAATTTTGAAAAGCTCCGGGAACCAAGGCATCCAAGCTCCAACTTAGCATAGCAGA
Organism: Pinus tabuliformis; assembly: GCA_031772625.1. Taxonomy (NCBI): domain Eukaryota; kingdom Viridiplantae; phylum Streptophyta; class Pinopsida; order Pinales; family Pinaceae; genus Pinus; species Pinus tabuliformis. The sequence goes on from CM062807.1 coordinate 672,137,278, forward strand.
AGAGAGAGTGGGCCTACTCGGAGGAGGAAAAATTCCAATTAGTGCACAAGAGTAACAATGGACCATACTTCAGATGGTCAGGGGAGTGATGAAACCCTGTAAGAGTTTATAAACTCAAATAGAGCACCAGGGTAATGAGGTGGAAAGTAACAAGAACAGATATGACCCAGAATATTAGAACCATGTAAGGTTTCATTAATTGTAATTTATTTAAGATGTCTGGCACCAGGAGACCTGGGAGAGCATGTGATAAAGGGAACAATGTATTAACGTGGGGCTATACGCCAGAAAACTTGGATCTTGTAACTTTTTCTATATTGGATTTTTGTTAAAGTGTCAGGATAGGGAGCTTCAAGCATTGGTGGCAATGGTGTTGGTGTTTGGTTGTTTCTTGTGTAATATGGAGAACTCAGGGCACCAAGAATTTACACAGGGAAATAGGCCCCTGGTAGGACCTTGAAAGGGCTTAGCACCTAAGTGCTCAACCGCTAGTCACAGGACCTGGTCACATGAGGAAAACCCTCAATACTTAAGGAAATGGGGCTAAGGACTAAAATAGGAGGATTTGGCAGCATTTTGTTTAATAAAATAAAGGAGGCTCGTGGAGTTCTATTTGGTAGTCAATCCAAGTTTGCCAGAAGAATTTTGGTAGTGGCATGTTAAAGTAGTCAACAACCATTTTTAGCACAACCTTCAGGCTTGTGCATGGAACGAGTCAACAAATTTTACAAGTGATAGTTTAATGGCATTGTTTGGCAGTTAAACTAAACAAAACAACAAAACACCAAATTGCATGGATGAGTTGGAAACTATTTTTAGTAGGATAATCCCGATCATAGCATGAATGAGTCAATAACCAGTTTAGTGACAATTTTGGAAAAATTGTCTGTTAAGAGGAAGTTTTGGCAGTTTGGACAAATTTAGAAGGTTGCCAACTTTAGCAAACATCAGCGAATGAAAACCCATAATTGACTAAATTCAATAGAAAAACTCACATAAAAGGTTGGAATAGGAAGAAGACCTCAAGAAAAGATGAACATCGGTCTTAGAGGACTAATTTGAACTAGAAAAAAGTAAAAAATAATGATTCATGCAAAAATTCAAGAAAATAGCAAGAAGCCAGAACTAACGGAAGGAAAACCTTAAAAGCAATGATGAACAAGCAGAATTGAGAGAATTATTTTCAGACAAAACTTTTGGAGAACCGAGGTGTTGGTATGGTGGTGTTTCTATAGGTAATTTTGAGTGATGATTGAAGTAAAATTATTTTTGAAAGCAAAGTAGGCATTCATTGTTGTAGTGTGAAAATGGATGAAAGATGAACTATTGACTATCTAGCAAGTCGTAGCTTTCAGATTAGGGGTTGGTGCTACTTCAAGTGGTTGCTTGTAAATAGACGGGGTTGTAGCTTCATTAAGTTATAGTTGATATATTAGGGATTTGTAGCTTCCTGTTGGTTGTAGCCAAAGAATTGTAATAACAAGTTGTAGATTTCCCTACAAATAAATTGAAGATGTGTTTTAAAAATTTACTTGTACTTTGTGTGTTCCATTGAGACTGTTGATATTGATTCCTGTTATTCTTATTTAAATTAATTATTGAATTATTTAATAGCGTCCCAATATTATTGCACAAAGTAAAAGAAAGTTTTCAATTGTTAAAAAATCCTACAATACTGATTCAACCGCACCCTCAGTATTGTCCTCGTTTCCAACAATTAGTATTAGAGAAAGGTTACTTTAAATCACTTTAACAATTAGAATAAAGATTAGGGACCATGGAAAATCAAGCAGGAGGGCTTACCAATAGGGCATTAATGTTTAATGAACAAACTATGCTTTGGAAAGTGAGGATGAAGACCTATATTCAATCACTTGGATCTGATGTGTGGGATGTTGTGGAAGAAGGATATCAAAATCCCCCAATAGTGGTTACCAAAGATCAAAAGTTTGAATTCACATGCAATGCTAAATTAATAAATGCCCAACTTGCTAACCTACCTAAATCAAAACTTGTCAATATAATGGATTTCACATCTGCCAAAGATATCTACAAAAACATGAGAAACTTCTATGAGGGAGACAATGAGGCAAAGAAAGCTAAACTCCAAGGTTACAAGATGCACTTTGAATCTTTAAGAATGCATGATGATGAAGATATTGCAAATTATTTTTTGAGATTTGATGAAGTTGTGAACACCATAAGAGGGTTTGATAAGTAGCTAGATGAAGTTATGGTAGTTCAAAAAATGCTAAGATATCTTCCTGAGAAGTTTAATCCCAAGGTGTCAGCCATTGAATAAATGACCAATCTAAGCACTCTCACTTTAGATCAACTTCTTGGAATACTCACTACCTATGAGATGAGGATTTCTAAATGAAAATATGTAGCCAAAGAATCAACCCTTAAAGTAGAAAAGAAGTTAAAGTATGAGCATGGTGACTCATGTTGTGAATCAAATGAAGAAGAAGCCAACTTTGTGAGGAAGATCAAGTGAGGATCAAGAAAGTATAAAGGTAAGTTACCATTTAGATGTTTTAATTGTGACAAAGAGGTCATTATGCATCAAAGTGTCCTGAAAAGAAGAAGAAGGAATACAGCCCTAAACAAAAATTCAAGAAAGTTCAAAAGAATAGTAAGAAGACTAAGAAGAGAGGTTTTTATGTTCAAGAAGAGAGCTCCTCATATAGTGAACCTAGCCAATCCTTGGATGAGGACAAAGATTATGAGAGCCTTAAAGAATTTATGCTTATGACCATATAAAATATGCAAGTCAAAGCTATAATTATGATGATGAAGAAATAGAAGAAGACCTTGAAGGAGAACTACTAAGGGATTGTGATGAAATAGAAAGGACGAGGATGAAAAATAAAGTCATGAAAGAGTCATTAACAAAAGAAAAGGTTGAGGTTATGAAACCATTACTCTTGCAAATAGAAGAAGGTAAGAAGATTCAAGAATCCTTGAACCAGCAATTGAATGAAACAGTTCAAGCATGTGAGAAGCTGGAAGGACAAGTTGTGTTGCTGAGGAAAGATTTGGAGAAGGCCAAAAGAAAGCTCATTTTTAATCAGAAATTTTGTAAAGGAACTAAGGATTTAAATGAGATATTGGAGGTTCAATGTGTCTCTAAATATTGTAGTGGTCTTATCTTTGAAGACGAGTCCAACACCACAACAGAGGAAAAAGGAAAGAAGAAAATCAACTTTGTTCCAATAGCTAAATAAGGGCATGCGCAACAACAAAAGGGAGACACGCAACCAAAATATTAGATCCATAAAAATTAGTAGCAACAAAATAAGATCATTAGCTAAGCAATTTGAAGTGCACATAATTTAGTCTAGTGAAAAAGACAATCTTCTAGGTGCAATGATATTTTCCAAGCGTATTGTTTCACATGCACTAACTATGGCCATAGAGAAACAAATTGCAGAGTCAATATATCATACAGGTGACTCAAATCCAAGAGAAGACTTCAACAAAGGAAAAGAAGAACTAGGTACAATAATTTTTTTCTCCGTTGAATTATTAGGTGTAATGTTTTAAATGTCAAAATTTTGGGCATATAGAAATCAATTGCATACTTAAAGAAATAATGACAAAGCGCAAAATTAAGAAAATTGTCTTGAAAATGGTAACAAGAAATGCTAAAAATAGCACTGCTATAAACAGCAGTTTGGGTACCAGTGCTGGATTGGGCAATAGGGAATGAAAAATGGAAGTGCTAAAATAGAATTTCTATTTTTAGTAGTTCAAGATGGATTCCAATTTTAGTTAGTCCCTAGACTAAAATAGGAAGTAAAATTTGAATTTGAACTTAAGAGCTGTTTGAAAATAAATTAATTAAATCACCATGAGTTATTAGTAGTGAAAAATCGAACATGAAGTCTATGTGAGGACATGCAACAGTGTCTCCATTAATTGAGGAATTTATCCATCAGTTAAAGAGATAAGGATGAGTTCTAATTTGAGTTGTAATTAGTTGGCTCAGTTAACTAAGTCAAGTCTAGTTAGATTGATTTAAACAGTTTGTTTAAATTAATGTAAGTTCAGTTAATTAATGCATGCTTGCATATAACTGCTGCACTTCAGATAACTGAATATTCTCTCATGAATAACTCATGCATGTCAGTTCAGACAGAGACCCAGTTGAGATCAGAGGAGGGACAATGTACTATCAGTTGGATGGATTTTTCCTATAAAGGAAACTCATCCATGGAGAAGGATTTATCTCCTTCAGGATTGTGTAGTTAGATCAGAGGTTAGTGAGTGTGTGAAGAGGTCAATTCACACAAGTGACAGCATTGGACCCCAAGGAAAACTGCGCAAAGAAATAGGAGGCTTGGAGGGTAGAGGAGAAGGTTTGAGAGAGGCCTTTGACTGTCTATGAGTAGCAAAGGGATTGCAGAGAGAGTAGGATAGCTTGTGAGTTGATTCTTTTTGTAATCCAGACTATATTTCCACTTGTATGATAATACAGAGTTGGGGTTTTAGGCTGAGGCTTTCCTTGGGTTATTTCTTCTGTGTTATGTGTGATTGATTTCTTCTTATTAGTTATATGTGTTCAATTGATCTTGCTCAATTCAATTAAGCTTCCGCAAAGTGTTGTAGAAGTAGATCTTGTATTGTGTTTTAGTATATTACATAATCTATTGATCTACAATGGGAATTTATACATGGTATCAGAGCAAAGGTGATCAAGGAACAACAATATACAAGAAGGGGGAAGTTTGAAGTTTGTGATTCCTTAATATAGAAATCGAGTTCTTATCACATCTCTATTTCACCTATGGCATTCAATGGTTTAAGACTCGAATATGCCCTTGATGGCAGTTTGAATTATATAGCCTAGAAAGATCACATGGAAGCAGTATCGGAGGATAACAGTCTAAAGGACTTCATTGCTCAAGAAATCCCCAAGCCAACTAATGCTACTGAGTTGGCAGAATGGAGGAAATGTGTGGCTAGAGCAAGGAGGATTCTTTTGGAGGGAGTTCGAGACCACATAGTCTCAAGTCTCCATGGGAAGGAGACATTGTTTTCAATGTGGAAAACATTGAAAAATCTATATCAAAATAGTAGTGATTAGAGGAAGCTGGTGTTGAAGGACAAGATTCGGAAGATCAAGTGTGAAAAGGGCGACATGATCTCTACGTACCTGAACAAGCTCACCACATTTAGGGATGAGCTTGGAAGTGTAGGGATCGCAATAGCTAATGATGACATGGTGATTTTTTCACTCCTCGGTCTTCCTAGGAGCTGGCGTAGCTACCAGGACTCAATGAATGGAAGAGAGAAACTCCTAGATTGGGAACGACTTTGGTCAAATTTGATGTAGGAGGAGATAAGAAGAAGCACCAGAGATGGTTATTCATCCATGGAGGATGAAGAAAAATACACCTTAGCGAGTAAGGTGAAGAAGGGGAAGGAGAAGGATTCTCTTTCCCAATCCAGTTCTTCCCAAGGTTGGAAGAAGTTTGAAAAATCAAAAGTGCGATGCTTTCATTGTCATGAGGTGGGTGATTTTGCTACAAATTGTACACTGAGGAAATCCAAGAAGGGATCCATGGAAGGATCAGAAGGTGAGGCACTGGCCTCACAGTTCGAGTTGGATTTCACATTGTTCACATGCATGGTTTCATCCGTGGTGGGAAGTGGTTGGTTTCTTGACAGTGGAACTTATTTCCACATGACCAACGATAAGAGTTTATTCAGTGCCTTGGAGGAGAAAGATGTCCAGATACTCATAGCGATGGGTAATGATGAAAATTATAGTTTCCTAGGTGTAGGCACGATTATTTTTTAGAGGGAGCATGGAGCTCGCCTTACCTTGACTGATGTCAAGTATGTACCAGGACTGAAGAGAAATTTGGTGTTGATCGTGATGCTGGAAGATAGAGGCTATGATGTAGTCTTCAGTAAGGGAAAGGTTTTCCTTAGACACATCATCACTAGATAGGTGAAGCAAATCGGTTCACGGGTAAAGAACTTGTATGGTCTTGAGGTTCAAGATGCATGCAAAGCTTTGAGGAGCAAGGCAACTAATGGAGACTTGGTGGTTGAGAGGGAGAGCACATTACCTCTCAACATGCAATGCTAGAAGAAGTCTCAGACTGTGGAGGAGCCACAATTGGTGAAGCAGCTTTAGGAGGTTGTGGAGCAGCCACAACTAGAGAAGTTGAGAGTAGATCAAGTAGATACATCTACTCATGTAGAGGCCTCCAGTAGGGGGAAACTTCGAGCCAGGTGGGTAGAGGGATCACATGCAGCGATACCTCCAAGTAGGAGGTGGGGCGATGTGGAGTGATCATCCCAAGGAGGTTAGGGGAAGGATCCTTGAGGTACCCAACCTCTTTGATTCGACTTTGCTACAGGAGCCTCGACGAGGAGTAGCAGGACTGGCTAAGTGGGTAGAGATAGATGCATATGGAGTGGCAAAGAGAGCTACAGTGCAAGAGTCCCAAGACTGTGCAGAGCTAGCAGGTTGCAACAATGCCAGAGGCACAAGAGTGTTGCACTAGTGTAGGATGGCACAGAGAGCTGTGCAACGGTGCGAGACGCATGGAGTGTTTCCGTAGCTCAGAGGTCAGAGAGGGAGAACTTGTCAGTAGTAGGTAGAGCTTCAACATCAGAGTATGTTTCTAGCCCAACAAAGAGGTCAGCTGGGAGTTTTTTTTGTTTTGAGAGTTGCTGGAGCAACCACACTTGGTAGAAGTGTTGCATGCAGAACATTCCAGAGGTATAGGATTAGGTTCGAGTTGAATGCCTTTCTTGTTGAGAGGGAGTGTTGAAAATGGCAACAAGAAATGCTAAAAATAGAAGTGCTAAAAATATCACTACTATAAATAGCAGTTTGGGTACCAGTGCTGGATTGGACAACAGGGAATGAAAAATGGAACTGATAAAAAAAGAATTGCTATTTTTAGTAGTTCAAGATGGATTCCAATTTTAGTCAGTCCCTAGAGTAAAATACGAAGTAAAATTTGAATTTGAACTTAACAGTTGTTTGAAAATAAATTAATTAATTCACCATGAGTTAATTAGTAGTGAAAAATCAAACATGAAGTCTATGTGAGGACATGCAATAGTTTCTCCATTAATTGAGGAATTTATCCATCAGTTAAAGAGATAAGGATGAGTTCTAGTTTGAGTTGTAATTAGTTGGTTCAGTTAATGTTTAGTCGATTTAGTGTGTCCTAAATTGCTACATTAATTATCAATCTGGGAGTCATAGACTGATGAAGTGTGGCACACTATATGTGCAAGACAGGCTCTTTCTCACCTTTTTTGTCATTTTCAATTTTTATTTTGTTTTGGGGGTTTTTATCTTCGTTTATCTCTTAATATGAATGGAAATCCTATTCCTGAGTTTTAAGAAGGCAAGTATGGATATAGATTTTAAGGCAATTATGTCCTCTATAATGATTTCCATAACTTAACACTTCAGAGGGTCTTAGAACATACTAGTGATGAATTTAATACTTGAACAAAAATGTGTTGTTATTCAAATTAAGTAAATAATGAACTATTGATCATGAAACTATTATCTCTGCTGCTGTCTAAATACAAAAAAATGAATTAAGCTACTGCACTCAAATAAATAAAAAAATTGCAATCTAGTAAAAGTAAAATCAATTCACATCATTCATAGTCCAATACCTCGCCAGGTAGTCTAAGCTATGGCTTTCGGAGATAATTTCAATGATATGAGCAAGTTGATATCTAATTGCAGAAAAGTAAAACTGAAATCAAATCACATCATTCATAGTCTGATACCTCGCCATGTATTCTAAGCTATGGCTTTCGGAGATAATCGTCAATGATATGAGCAAGTTGATGTCTAATTGCAGAAAAGTAAAACTAAAATCAAATCACATCATTCATAGTCTGATACTTCTCCAGGTAGTCTAAGCTATGGCTTTCGGAGGTAATCGTCAATGATATGAGCAAGTTGATGTCTAATTACAGAAAAGTAAAACTAAAATCAAATCACACCATTTGTAATCTGATACCTTGCCAGGTAGTCTATGCTATGGCTTTCGGAGATAATCGTCAATGATATGAGCAAGTTGATATCTAAACTAACTAACAAAGCAAGTGAGTTGAAATCAACAAAACAGAACTAGAATTAAAAAACTAAGAAAAGCAAAGTCAACGGAGAGGCTAATCCCATGTCACTAGTTATTGCGAAAATTATATGAAAATGCTCGAGCCTACTCTATCCTGAAACATGCACACACTGGTCAACATTAACAGCAATATACAAAGCTTGTAAAATCATAAACAAGAATGAAATGTTAATATCATAACAGATGAAATATATACATAGGTGGATAACTATGAAACATGTGTAGTGAAAATAAGGAAACAATACATAAAAAGTGTACAGCAAAAAGGAAACAAAACCTCAACATGCAGGGGTCCTCTGCACGGCCTTGGTCAACAGGCTATCAGTCCAAAATTGTGCTCACGCAGTCATATAAAAAAAGAGTCTTCTTTATAATTCAAAACAGAGGAATAATCCTCTCGTTACCACAGTGGGACTAATGTCACGACACAGTAAACTTTAACAGCAAAATTACATTCAAAAAGACTAACTCTATGCATTTGGAAATGCGTTATTTATAACAAAAGCTTCATAATTGTTTTCCTGTGAAACTACGTCAACAGAGGACATGTAAAAGACAATGTCCATGAATTTAGCATAATGGTTGCCGAGATTATTCAATCTATCAAAATTGGTTGTTGCATTTGCATCGTGGGGCAGTCTACAGCTATCAACATGACCCCAAGGATCTAGGAACAACCACGAATCCTTCATGTGCTTGAAGACGGAGTCCTGTTGCTGTAGGATTCCTCTGTTTGACCACCGTTTTACCATCGTTGACCATGGCTTTCCTTGATGAATCTGGCTGAACCAATAGGACCTAATCCATGTCTAGGTCATTCTTGATCTGCCCACATGTCCCGTTTTGCCCGATGAAACCTGCAACCTGGAGTTTAACAAAAACAGCTACAGAAAGTTGAATCAGCTACGGAAAGTGGCTGCATTCCGCAGCTAATGAGCAAAATCTAAGTCAAACAGAAAACACAAAAACATAGTTAGAAAGCCACTTAAATTCTCTTTTAGAATCAATATGCAATGATTTCTAATAGCTTATGGAGTACTGGTGAGGGGAAAAAGTCTGGGAAAATGTGTAGGAGAGGTGTAATTTCAAAGCTCAACATACCCCCACTGTGAAGGTGTTGCATGTCCCCATGCAACCAAAAATTTGATCATCCTCCTTTTAGTTCATGTGTTCTGAGACCTCTGCCAATACATCTAGCCTTCTTTTCTTTTTTCTTGGGACTACTGTCATCCTCGGCTTCCTCATTAGACACCTGAATTTTAGGTTGATGAGAGCCCTGCTCAACCTCCCGTTCTTTTTCTTTAATTTTCTATTTTTCTTCTGCCATAGCCCAAGATGCAACATGGTGTTGTTGTGAATAATATTATCTAACCTGCCCTATTCTTTCAATGTTTCATTTTCTCTTTTGATGTGTCTATTTAAGACCTCCAACTCAAAAACTTCCTGTTTTAGTGATTGGATTTGAGCTTCTTGAGCTGTATTAGGCTGGGCAGCTGAAGTGCCTTGGTTTGTGGCTGTTTTCTCCAGCATCTCAATATAATCATACATTTCTTGTAGGATTGGATCTATCTCAGGTGTAGTCTTCCTTGGGCTGTCCCCAAAATTTGGTTGAGAAGGACTGATCTCAAACTCTAGCCGAGAAGGACTATTTTCAAAATCTAGCTGAGGAATAGGAGTATGGTGTGGGCCACAACTAGGAGGGATTGCTGAAGGTTGTTCCGGTGTTTTTCCTCCTAAATCAATAAAGTGGGGCCCTTTCGTTTGTACTTTCCTCAATTTTCCTTTAAGTCTGGAGGTCCTCCTTAAATTTTGTGAACTAGTGTCTTCTTTCTCCGCACTCTTTTTTTCTTTCCCTTTTCTCTTTGCTACAACTAACTATTCCTGAAGGTAAACTACTCTTTCAGACAATATTTGGTGGTCCTCTTCTAAGGAAGGCTCTGGGGTTTGATAGACAACCTCAATATTCCTTTTCCCTTTTGATTTCCTTGGCTTCTTACCCTCAGTTCTTTCCTTCCTACTTTCAGACAATTTTTCTTCTCTACTAGTTTCTTTAACTATGTTAGTAGGAGTATCCTGAATTCTATCACTTGTTTTCTTTCTTTTGCTTCTCCTTGATGAGCTTCTTTTAGGGGTTTCTTGTGGATCTTGAAAGAAATTTCTTACTAAAAACTTCTCCTGGGTGTCCTTCTTTTCCTTTAATTGTCTTTCAATCAAATTTTCACAAGGCCGTGATGATACAAGTGGGGTTCTACGTCCCCCAGATTCTTTTGGACAGTGATGGACATTTTCTTCAGGCTATTTAACAAGAAGTAGGGAAAATTAATAGTTCGATTTTCTAGAAAATTCATCAGCAACTGGGTGTGGTACATATACAATGATCTGAATCGTCCCTCACATGTGATGAATTTCTGGATTATCAATAATAGACTAGCCCATTTTTCTTCTAAAGTAGAGACAGGGATTCCACGTTTGAAGATGGTTATATCCATACCTAGATTTCGTAGGAAAACCTTCCATGCTCTCTCATCAAAACTTTTATTTTTGAACCATCGTTCTCCCCCCTGTGGGAGTTCCGTTATAGCTTCTATGGAAGCCTCTATGACTGAGAATTTAAGGTCTCCAACCTCAGCTTCCACGCCATCAAAAGACCTCGCAAAAGTCTTCGTAATTTCCTTGTTGTAGCCTCTAAATTTCTGAATAAATTTTAGCCACCGTGCCTTTCTTAGCATGCTTTTCAATTGCAGATACCCTTCCATAAATTTGGGCCCTTTTGGTTCTGCTCTCAACAAAGGACCCATTCCTTCCCCTGCTTTAGAATCCATCTGTGTGAATGATAGACTGACGGAGGTGAGACGGTTGTACTTGTGGGGAATGTAGAAGGACTGTGCAGAAAAACCAGTAGTCGTAAATGGAGGGACAAAGAATAGGTAACGAGAATGAGTTCACATAACGAAGGCTAGAATGGGTTCACAGAATGAAGGCTAGCATGGGTTCACAAAATGAAGGCTTATGTGAGCAGACCAACAAGTGCAACTTCGATGGGGCAGAATGGAAATAGCATGAACCCGTCAAAGTTTTGAACTAGACGGCTGCGGAATAGACGTTAGCATGCTCACAAAATGGCTGCAGAATTTGTGCGGTAGGAAAGAGCCGTGACCAAATCGATCACGTCCTCATAATTACTCGCTTTAATAGATGGAGTGTCAAAGTACAATTGAACACGAGTTAAGTTCGGAAATGGATCATAAAGCCATTAGGAATTAATGCAAGGTTCGTGGTGGGATTATGTAAAGGCTATGGAGCAGTTATGGAAGCTATCAAGGTGAATCATTACATATAATGGAGCTGGTGGTTTCATAACTAGGTAAAATGTGTTTAAAAACGCTATTTGAAATAAACTTTGCTCGTACCTTGTAACTTACCACTTCTGTCCACTGACCTTTGATTGGTTGCTTCTTGATGATGCTTCTAGGTGCTTTATATCTTCAGAATATCTTCCTTTTGCCATACCTGCATTTGTTTTTCATGATCATTTAACTAACATCTAACTATCAGTGTTGAAAAACAGAGTGTTGGCTGCAAAATCAGCTTCTAGCTGTGGAAACTGGGTTCATCTGCGGAAACTGACACAATGATCATATGACTGAATGGAGATGGATAAATAATGAATGAGTGAATGAACATGGTCATAAAAGGAATTTTATTTGTGGAATGAGATGATGAAATGAAATGAAATGAAGTGAAGTGAAATGAGGTGAAATGAAGTGAAGTGAGATGTCATGAAACTATGAATACAATGAGAGAAGATTTTTTATTTTTTTTGGAAAATATAGGGTGTCAGGAGTTCCTGATTTTTGCCCTGTATTTTCTATATAAGACTGCCAATCGGTGATTGGTTTTCAAGGTTATACACATTTATTTATTTTTAATAGAAAAGAACAAAGGCTAGGCTAGTGGAGAAGAAGGATTCTTCTTCACTAGCCTTATTACAGAACTATCTTGAAAGATTTTGACAATTTCCTCTTTTGAGAGTGGCTTATGATAGATCTTTAATCTGTGGCCATTCACAATAAGAGGAGTTTGATTTTCATCAATGGTTTTGATTCTTACTACTCCATTGCTAAAGATTTTGTCAATCTCATATGGCCCAAGCCAATGAGTTTGAACTTTTCCTTTAAAATCTTTAAACTTGGAATCAAATAGCAATGCCCAATCTCCTTCTTGAAACTTTTTCTCCTTGATGTATTTGTCATGCCACTTAGCTCTTTGATATTGAACTAGATCAGTTCTTAGGATCGCCTCTTGTCCGATCTCATCTAGCTCATTCAACTGCTCCATTCCCAACTAAACTGCCATCTTGAAAGTTTTGACTTGGAACTCAATGGGGAGCAGGACTTCTTTCCCATAAACAAGTTCATAGGGAGAATGTCCTGTTGTACTTCTCCATGTAGTTCTTTAGGCCCACAAGGCTTCAGGAAGCCTTTCTGCCCAATCTCTTCTATGTAGATGAACAGTCTTGGTAATGATGTCTTCAATAGATTTGTTTGTAGACTCCACTTGACCATTTGCTTGCGGATGGTAAGGAATAGATTTTCTATGCTTGACTTTGTATTCTTCCATCAGCTTCTCCACCAGATTGGTTGTGAATTGACTTCCCTGATCTGTCACAATTTCTCTTGGAACACCAAAGCGAGTAAAAATATCCTCATAAAGAAAACTAACAACTGAATGCTCAGTAGCAGAAAATAATGCTTTGGCTTCTACCCATTTACTGACATAATCAATACATACCAATATATACTTTCTTTGTTTAAATGGTGGGTTAATAGGTCCAATGAAATCTAAAGCCCATTTTTCAAAGGGTTCGATGAGTACCTGTGGCTGCAATGGCATTTCATTTGAAAGGGTAGGTTTCCGTACTCTTTGGCAGCTGTCACACCTTTTGACATATTGTTTTGCATCTTTGAAGAGGGATGGCCAATAATATCCTAAAGAGAGGATTTTATAGGCTGTTCTTTTTTCAGCAAAGTGTCCGCTGCATGGTTCATCATGAAATGATTTGAGGATATCAGGCATTTCATCTTTCCTAACGTATCTTCTGATCACAAGATCTGGCCCTGTTTTAAACAATTCGTTAGAAATCCATGAATATTTTGAACTCTCCTGAATAATCTTTCTTCTTTCACGAGGAAATAAATGTGGAGGTAGTTTCCCTATAACCAAATAGTTAGCTATCTCTGCATACCAAGGGGTCTTAGTAGTTACAGCAAATAAATATTCATCAAGAAACTTATCCTCTACAGGAGAATCTTCTTTAGTATTCTGAATCCTAGACAAGAAATCAGCTACTTTATTTTGTTTCCCTAGTCTATCCAACACAGTAATATTGAATTCTTGTAAAAGTAAGAGCCACCTTGTAACTTTGCCATTAGTAATAGGTTTGTTCATTAAATATCTAATTACAGAATGATCAGTATGAATAAAAGTTTCATAGCCTATTATATAATGTCTGAACTTATTGATTGCATGAACAACAACTAAGAACTCTTTTTTAGTCACAGTATAGTTCAACTCAGTGGGAGTTAAATTTTTACTGGTATAGTAAATGGCATAAGGAACTAAATATTTTTGACCCAACACAACTCCTAAAGTTGTATCTGAAGCATCTATAGAAATATGGAAAGGAAGTTTCCAATTTGGTCCTCTCAAAATAGGCGCTTCAGATATTCTTGTTTTCAAAGTTTCAAATGTTGATTGAAAATTAGGATCCCATTTGAATTCACAGTCTTTTGTAAGCATTTTGAAGAGTGGAGATGTTATTTTAGTGAAGTTTTCTATAAATCTTGTATAGTATCCAGTGAATCCCAAAAAACTTCTAACATCTTTTTGACAATTTGGAATAGGCAATTTGGAGATGACTTCAACCTTTGATCTATCAACTTTAATCGCATCCCCTGAAATATGATGTCCTAAAACAATACCTTCAGTAAACATCATAAAGCATTTTTCATGGCTTAACGAAAGGTTTGTCTCTTTACATCTTATAAGGACTTTTTCCAAATTTTCTAATGCCTCTTCAAACGAATCACCATAAACTGTAAAATCATCCATATAAACCTCTACACAATCATGCATTAGATCAGAAAAAATTCCTAGTACTACTTTTTGGAATGTTGCAAGTGCATTACATAATCCAAAAGGAAGCACTCGATAAGCAAAATTTCCCCATGGACATGTAAATGTGGTCTTATCCTGATCTTCAGGTGCTACCTGAATTTTATTATAACAACTAAAACCATCCAGAAATGAAAAGTACTTTTTTCCTGCTAATGTATCTAATACTTGATCGATAAAGGGCAAAGGAAAGTGATCCTTCAAAGTTTCTTTGTTTAATTCCCTGTAATCAATGCATACCCTCCATTTACCATTCTTTTTGGGTACTATAACCAAAGGGGAAACCCATCGACTATCTGAAATTGGATAAATGAAGTTTACATTGAGTAGTTTTTGGAGCTCTTCTTTCACTATCTCCCTAAGATTTGGATTCATCCTTCTCTAAGGTTGTCTGATTGGTCTAATATTTTCCTCGATATAGATATGATGGATGTAAGTCTTAGGGTCAATACCTTTCATATCAGTATACTCCCATGCAAATGCAGTAGAATGTTTTTGCAAGATTTTGGTTAGCTCTTCCTGTTGTGATTTTCCAAATTTTTGTTGATATTCAATGTTTTACTTGGAAGAATCTCAATGGTAGAACTACCGAACTCTTCCATAGAGTAAAGAGACATTTGTCTTGATGATAAGTACTCAATATCAGAATCTAACTGAAATTGTGTGTGGTCATACTCTGAAAATGTTTCAAAATTTTCTAACGTGTTTAGAATTTGATTATCTTCACTAATTTCAAAAATGGTAAGATAGGTTGTATACTGTCCTCATCATCGACCCATTCATTGTCTCCTACTTCTGTAACTACTTTTTTTGGAGGATAGAGATTGAATTTCTTTGTCGAACTACCATCAGAAATGTACATATCTCCAGATTTACTACTAATGAAAGCATCAGCTATGGCTAGTCAAGGTCTTCCTAAGATAAGTGGATGCCCTCCTAAATTACTCTTGGGAGTCAAAATCATGAATTCTACTGGATATTCCCAAGAATCTAAGGAGACTGAAATATCTTCTAAAACACCATGTGGTTTGATTATTGATCTATTTGCAAGTTGCAGTAAGGTGGGTGTAAAAAGAAGATTAGGAAGTTTAAGTTGTTCCATGGTCTGTCTACTCATAATGTTGATAGCAGCCCCTAAGTCAATCAAAGTATTTTGTATTTCTATCCCATTTATATGTGTCTTGACAATTGGACTACCTGGATCTACATATTTCTGCATGGTAATTTTTCCCATCATGATATCTGCAATTTTTCCTACCAGATGGATTCTTCTTGTATCTCTTGGTTTCCTTCCTGGTCTTTTGAGACTCAACTCCTTTA
The DNA here is from genome assembly GCA_031772625.1 of Pinus tabuliformis. NCBI lineage: Eukaryota > Viridiplantae > Streptophyta > Pinopsida > Pinales > Pinaceae > Pinus > Pinus tabuliformis. The sequence continues at coordinate 672,152,901 of CM062807.1, forward strand.
TTGTTTTTGCTAGAATAGGAATCTCTCTCATGGCTTGTAGCAAGGGAATCTTGATACAAACATTCTTTAATTCATATAGAAAATCATAGTCAGGAAACACGATTTGTTTTTCCACCCCTTTGTCAATTTGTCATCTTTCAGGGAAAGGAGGTGTGGATGAAGATGCAGGTTGCTCAACTACAGTAGTTGTGGGGGTTGACTCTTTTTCTTTTTCTTTTTGAATGTTTGGGTTTTGAAGAGATGCTTCCTCAAAACCTTTATTGGCTTTAAGAGAATCCTCCTGAGAGGTATCTTTCTCTTGAACATCTATAGAAGGTTTTTCTAAAACTTTACCAGACCGGAGTTGTACATCTTTAAGAGGAACAATCATATAGGTAGGAAATTGTTGTCCTTCTACCATGTAAGCATTCTGAGGATTTTTTTTATTGGGATTTGGCAATGGCTGGGCTGGTAGTTGATTTGTCTTTTGTTGAAATGGAAGCAAGAGTTGAGAATTTGGATTTTGTTGAGAAGGTTGTTGTTGCAGAAATGGAAATGAAAGTTGTGGGTTTTCATTTGGAATTTGTGGATTTTTTTTATTTTGAAAAGATGGAGGATATTGATAGAATTGTGCAAATCTCCCATAAGGATTTTGCATCCCTTGTGCCCATGATTGGTATGGATTTTGAGATTGGGGCCAAGGTTGTTTCCAAGAATTCCAATTTGGTGGGAGCTGAAAGTTCATAGGATTGTTAAATCCTTGATTTTAAGGCCCCTGCCATGGTCTTCTTGAAACAAAACAAAGGGACTCTACTGAATTTGGATCTTCCTGAAAGACAACTTTGAGCCCAGGAATTGAAGGACAATCCTTGGTCTCATGGCTTTCTGAGCAAATCACACATGTTTCTACAACTTTTGCATCCAAGGGACATTCCCTTAAAGCATGTTTCTTTCTACATTTTGGACAAAAGATGGCTAAGGCTTTGGCTTCTGCTTTCTGTTTGTTTTGTATTTTAAGGGTGTCTAGTTGTTCACTAAGGCTCCCTAGAATATCAGTTTTGAACTCATCAATCATATTGCCAATCTCTGCCCTACTTACTGATCTAGTTGCAGATTTGTTTGCTCTAAGAAGAGAAGGATTCCTAGGCCCTTTTCCAGTTTTAGATTTTCCCCTTGAGAGATGGACACATAGTTCTGCTATGTCATGGAGTGGAAGTTGAGAAATATCTCCCTTCCCCATCATGTTTAAAATATCTATCCATTCATCTCTAATGGATTTCAATAGAAGGGCTTTCAAGGTTTCCTCATCTAAATTACTCATTTTTTCTCTCTTTAAGTTGTATTGAAATATTTCAAGTAAATCCTCCAAGTTTTCATATTCTTTTTGCATCATCTTGAATACCTCATCCTTATGATTGGTGAGCATACAATAATCCAAGTATCTATCCAAAAATGTTTGTTTCATATCATTCCAAGTCCTAATATATTTAGTGACTAGTCCCATGAACCATTTCAAAGCCACTCCTTTCAATGTTGAAGGAAACAGTTTGAGTTTTTGAGAGTCTTCCATATAATCATAGGTTCGGCACAAGACTTCAAACTCAAATAGAAATGTTTCAGGATCCTCACTTCGCAACCCATAAAATTTTGGGAGGGCAAATGGTGAAATGTTTTTCATTGTTGTATGGGTTTCCTCATCGGCTATAGGGAATCCAAATGAGTTATCTCCATCCCTATTTCCCCCATTGTTACCTCTACCTCCTCCATTGTTTCCTCCTCCTCTACATCTACCTCTACCCCCTCCTCCAAATCCATTCACTACTTCCTCTGTCTGATAGTTTCCTCAAATTTCTCAGAGTCCTCTGGTTCTTCTATTAATAGCGAACGAGGAAGAATTTCTCCCTCCTCTTCTTCAAGTGATTCTACTTCTTTGATTACAATATGTTCCCCTGTAGAAGTGAAGAAAGGTTCTTCTCCTAGGTCAGATTTGATGGATAGTGTGCGAGAGTCTCCTAATTCAGCTGCTGGCCCTTGAATTCCAGGAATCCTAAGTCTGGGAGTGTGAGTCGGAGATGATGGAGGTGTATCTTGTCTATGCCTTGAAGTAGCCGGAGTTGTGAAAATCGAACTTTTGGCCCTAGCTATAAACCTTCCCCTAGAATCTCTTGCTCTATGCATGTTATTTTATTTTATTTTATTTTTTCAAGTTGGGCTAATAATTCTCTTTCTGATCTTCCAGGTCACACTAGGTGCAAAAAGAGAGCATAATCAAGAAATTATTGAACTAACAACTCTCTTTTTTGATCCTCCAGATCACACTAGGTGCAAGAGGAGAGCATACTTCAAGAAGTTATCAATTTTTCCCTTCTCTTTTTTTTTTAAGAGATTGGCTACCTAGTTACACTTCCCCGGTAATGACGCCAAAATGTTTAGTCAATTTATTGTGTCCTAAATTGCTACATTAATTATCAATCCGGGAGTTGTAGACTGATGAAGTGTGGCACACTATATGTGCAAGATAGCCTCTTTCTTACCTTTTTGTCATTTTCAATTTTTATTTTGTTTTGGGGGTTTTTATCTTCGTTTATCTCTTAATGTGAATGGAAATCCTATTCCTGAGTTTTAAGAAGGCAAGTATGGATATAGATTTTAAGGCAATTATGTCCTCTATAATGATTTCCAGAACTTAACACTTCAGAGGGTCTTAGAACATACTAGTGATGAAATTAATACTTGAACAAAAATGTGTTGTTATTCAAATTAAGCAAATAATGAACTACTAATCATGAAACTATTATCTCTGCTGCTATCTAAATACAGAAAAATGAATTAATCTACTACACTCAAATAAATAAAAAATTGCAATCTAGTAAAAGTAAAATCAATTCACATCATTCATAGTCCAATACCTCGCCAGGTAGTCTAAGTTATGGCTTTCGGAGATAATGTCAATGATATGAGAAAGTTGATATCTAATTGCAGAAAAGTAAAACTAAAATCAAATCACATCATTCATAGTCCGATACCTCGCCATGTAGTCTAAGCTATGGCATTCAGATATAATCGTCAATGATATGAGCAAGTTGATGTCTAATTGCAGAAAAGTAAAACTAAAATCAAATCACATCATCAATAGTTCGATACCTCGCCAGGTAGTCTAAGCTATGGCTTTCGGAGATAATCATCAATGATATGAGCAAGTTGATTTCTAATTGCAGAAAAGTAAAACTAAAATCAAATCACAACATTCATAATCCGATACCTCACCAGGTAGTCTAAGCTATGGCTTTCGGATATAATTGTCAATGATATGAGCAAGTTGATATCTAAACTAACTAACAAAGCAAGTGAGCTGAAATCAACAAAATAGAACCGAAATTAAAAAAACTAAGAAAATTAAAGTCAGCAGAAAGGCTAATCTCATGTCACTAGTTATTGCGAAAATTATATGAAAATGCCTGGGCCTACTCTATCCTGAAACATGCACACGCTGATGAGTGTTAATAGCAATATACAAATCTTATAAAATCATAAACAAGAATGAAATGTTAATATCATAACAGATGAAATATATACACAGGTGGATAACTATGAAACATGTGTAGTGAAAATAAGGAAATGATACATAAAAACTGTACAGCAAAAAGGAAACAAAACCTCAGCGTGCAAGGGCCCTCTGCACGGCCTTGGTCAACAGGCTATCAGTTCAAAATTGTGCTCATGCAGTCATATAAAAACAGAGACTTCTTTTATAATTCAAAATAGAGGAATAATCCTCTTGTTACCACAGTGGGACTAATGTCACGGCACAATAAACTTTAACAGCAAAATTACATTCAAAAGGACTAACTCTATGTGTTTGGAAATGGGTTATTTATAACAAAAGCTTCATAACTGTTTTCCTGTGAAACTATGTCAATAGAGGACATGTAAAAGACAACGTCCATGAATTTAGCATAATGGTTGTCGAGATTATTCAATCTATCAAAAATGGCTATTGGATTCGCATTGTGGGGCAGTCTACAGTTGTCAACATGACCCCAAGGATCTAGGAACGGCCACGAATCCTTCACGTGCTTGAAGACAGAGTCCTGTTGCTGTAGGATTCCTCTGTTTGACCACCGCTTGACCATCGTTGACCACGACTTTCCTTGATGAATCCCACTGAACCAATAGGACCTGATCCATGTCCAGGTCATTCTTGATCTGCCCACATGTCCCGTTTTTCCCAATGACACCTGCAACCTGGAGTTTAACAAAAACAGTTGTGGAAAGTTGAATCAGCTGCGGAAAGTGGCTGCATTCCGCAGCTAATGAGCACAATCTAAGTCAAATAGAAAACACAAAAACATAGTTAGAAAACCACTTAAATGCTCTTTTAGAATCAATATGCAATGATTTCTGATAGCTTATGGAGTACTGGTGAGGGAAAAAGTCTGGGAAAATGTGTAGGAGAGGTGTAATTTCAAAGCTCAACAGTTAATTGAGTCGTCAAGTTAGATTTATTTCAATAGTTTGTTTAAATTAATGTGAGTTCAGTTAATTAATGCATGCTTGCATATAACTGCTGCACTTCAGATAACTGAATATTCTCTCATGAATAACTCATGCATGTCAGTTCAGACAGAGACCCAGTTGAGATCAGAGGAGGGACAATGTACTATTAGTTGGATGGATTTTTCCTATAAAGGAAACTCATCCTTGGAGAACGATTTATCTCCTTCAGGATTGCATAGTTAGATCATAGGTCAGTGAGTGTGTGAAGAGGCCAATTCACACAAGTGAAATCACTGGACCCCATGGAAAATTGTGCAAAGAAATAGGAGGCTTGGAGGGAAAAGGAAAAATTTTGGGAGAGGCCTTTGACTATCTATGAGCAGAAGAGGGATTGCAGAGAGAGCAGGATAGCTTGTGAGTTGATTCTTTTTATAATCCAGACTATATTTCCACTTGTATGGTAATATAGAGTTGAAGTTTTAGGCTTAGGCTTTCCCCGGGTTATTTCTTCTATGTTATGTGTGATTGATTTCTTCTTATCAGTTATATGTGTTCAATTGATCTTGCTTAATTCAATTAAGCTTCTGCAAAGTGTTGTAGAAGTAGATCTAGTTTTTAGTATATTGCATAATTTGTTGATTTACAGTGGGAATTTCTACAAATTGAACAAAAGCCTAAGGTATAGAAAAGAAAGGAGAAATCAGAGCAATGTGATATTGCATTGTATGCTCAGAATGGTGGGAGACATTGGTATGTGGAAAGTGCATGTTCGAAACACATGACAGGAGACAAAAGAAATTTTTTGACATGGTAACTAGTTGACACAGGTAATGTGCCTTTGGGAAACAATTCCCCTAGAAAAACAACTGTAAAAGTAGTGGTTAGTCTATCAAATGGAAAAGGTAAAGCCAAACATGTTTTATATGTTGATGAGTTGAAGCATAATCTACTAAGTGTATCTCAGATTTGTGATCAAGGCTATGATGTGATTTTTAAGGCCAAAAATTGTCAAATCAAGTTGACAGGAATAGGTGAGATAGTTGTTGAAGCTATAAGAACAAAAAATACCGTTTATTTTCTCAAAGATAATACATAAAGGTGTTTCTTATCATATATAGATGAGAGTTGGTTATGGCATAAACGGATTGGACATCTGAACTTCGATCAAATAGTCAACCTAAGCAAGAATAATGTTGTTAAGGATCTTCCACAGGGGCTTCACTTGGGGAGTAATACCATACCACGTGGATTCATATTGGGAGATAGGGATATATATGGGGTAGAGGGTTTTTTATATTGGAAGGTATAAAAAATGGAGCCCAAAGTTAATGAAAAAATATAAAAGGGTGTAAAAATGTTAATGAAAAATGGATATCTACAATATCTAGTGAAAGTAGGGGTTTTAAATTGCGAAGGTGTATTGGGTTCATATTGGTAGGGGGTTAAATCATGTGAATTAGAGATATTTTTCAATGTGTATTTAAACTAATGGTATTGTTTAATATGCCACAAACACATGTGATATGTCAGAGGTTCATTGAGTGAATCCCCCATGGGATTTTCCTAAGCTTTTAAAACTAGAAAATACAATATGTAAATCTTGCTAACTAGGAAAGGAAGCTCGATTTCCATTCAAGTCGAAGAAGAACTCATTATCAAAATGATTGCATCTGGTACACATCGATTTGTATGGACCATCCAGCACACAGTCACCCACAGGTAAATTATACTTTATGCTAATAATTATCGATTTTAGCAGGACGATATGGGTTACCTTCCTTAGATAGAAATATGAAGCTTTTGAGAAATTTAAAAAGTTCGAAGCCTTGGATGAGAATGAAACTAATTGCAAATCAAAAGAATAAGGTCTGACAATCAAGGTGAGTTCAATTCAAAATAATTTGATGAATTATGTAAAAAAATGGCATCAAAAGGTAGTTTACAATAGTTGAGACTCCCCAAAAAAATGGTGTAGCAGAAAAAGAAAACAAATCAGTACAATAGTTAGCTAGAGCAATCATGACCAAAAGGAATATTAAACATAGGTTTTGGGTAGAATTTATTCATACAACAGTAGTTATCCTCAACAAAGCTCATTTTATAATGAATAGTGACAAAACACCCTATGAGTTGTTGTATGGAAGACTTGCAACAGTCAAACACTTCAATTTTTTTGGTAGCAGATGCTACATCAAGAGAAATGAAGAAAAACATGGAAAATTTTATGTTAGTGCAGACAAAGCCATTTTTCTTGGATATTCACACAATATCGAAGGATACAAATGCTGCAATAAAGTCACCAAGAGGATCATTGACTATATAGATGTAAAGGTGGATGGGCACGTTGATCAAGAAGGGAAACAACCCACACAAACCAACATTGATGAACTAGCAAGCATTAGTGAGGAGCATATTGAGGAAGCTGAAGAAGAAAGTGATAAAGAACCCTTTGCTACTCAAGCTAAGGATCCTACAAGGTATGTAAAAAAATTCCACCCAGCTGAACAGATCATTGGTGAATTAAATTATGGAGTACAAACAAGAAGGAAGTTGCTAGATTCCCTCACACAGGAACATGTTTCCCTATTTTCCATGGAGGAACCAAAAGATGTTGTTCAATCCAGTCAAGATCAACATTGGTTAAAGTCAATGAATGAATAACTAGATCAAATAGAGAAAAAATAGAACTTTGGGAACTTGTTTTAAGGCTTGCTAACAAGAATGTCATTGGCACAAAGTGGGTTTTCAGGAATAAATTAAATGACTATGGAGAAGTGGTAAGAAACAAGGCTAGGTTGGTATGCAAAGGCTATGCTCAAATATAAGGCTTGGATTTTGATGAAACATTTTATCCTGTTGCTAGATTAGAAGAAATAAGAATGTTTTTGGCATTTTATTTCTTTAAGAAATTCAAAATCTATCAAATGGATGTCAAATATTCTTTTCTTAATGGAGAGCTACAGGAGGAAGTCTACATAGAGCAGCTAGAAGGTTTTCATCTAACAGACAAATCATATTATGTTTTCAAACTTAAGAAGGCATTGTACAGTATGAAGCAGGCCTCTAGAGCTTGGTATTCCAAACTAGACACTTACTTGCTAAAGTGTGGATTCAAAATAGGTGTAGCTGACAACAACTTATATGTCAAAGAAAAATATAGAAAACTCATTGTGGTGGTTGTATATGTTGAAGATATCATCTTTTCCAATGATTTAGATTTGTTGACCAATGAATTTGCGGCTAATATGAAGGCCAAATTTTAGATGTCAATTGTTGGAGAGATTTCCTATTTCCTTGGATTGTAGATTATGTAGAAATCAAAAGGAAATTTTCTCTCCAAAGCAAGTACCTAAAAGAATTGTTGAAGAATTTGGGTTTAGAATAATGCTCCTTACTGAGCACTCCAATGGTGATAGGTTGGAAGCTTAGCAAGATAAATGAATCTCCAATATTAGACTAGAATTTATATACATCCATCATTGGTAGCCTCCTATATTTAACAACTACAAGACCATACATCATACAAGCCATTTCTATAGTTGGAAAATTTCAAGTATCCCCTAGACAAAGCCATCTATTAACAGCTAAGAGAATTCTTAGATATATTAGAGAAACAATGGACTATGGTTTGTGGTATGCTAGAGATAAATATTTTCCATTCACTATTTATATTGATGTTTATTGGATAGGTGATGTAGATGATCGAAAGAGCACAAGTGGTGGTGCTTTCCTTCTTGGGAATGTCTAGTCTCATGGCTGAGAAAGAAGAAAGCTTCCATTTCCTTACCTATAGCTAAAGTAGAATATATTTCAATAGCTTCTTGTTGTTCTCAACTATTGTGGATGAAGTAGACCTTGCAAGATGTACAAGTGTTCTATGATCAACTTATTCCCATTATTTGTGACAACGCAAGTGCAATGAGAATGTCAAAATATTTAGTTTTTCACTTCAAGACAATGCATATTCTAATCAAGTATCATTTCTTGAGAGAAAAAGTTGAAAATTGGGTTGTGAAGTTGGAGTATGTTCCAAAAAAAGAACAAGTCACTGATATTTTTACCAGGCCACTCCCTAGATAACAATTTGAGTATTTGAGGCAAAGATTGGGCGTTTTTCCTCTTGCCTCCCTAAACTAACTCTTCCTTCAAGATCAACATGACAAAGAAATATTGTTGATAGAAAGAGTATGGTGACAAGGGGAGCATGTTGGCTTATTTTCCATTGATGTTAAAGGGAGGGTTATAATGGTGATCAAACAAACAAAGAAGGGGAGAGATAATAATGTTAAGATAAAGAATTACAAAGAGAGGTGTTAGTGGTTAAGCCACGAAATAAGGAGTAGCATGACCAGTAATATAAAAAGCAACAAAGAATAAGAGAAGTACATCTCAGTGGGGGTGTCACTCAAAAGAGACATTCAGAAATCCTAAAGGAATATATATATATATATATATATATATATATATATATATATATATATATATATATTATATATATATATATATATATATATATATATATATATATATTTTCTTTTTCTTTTTTTTCTTTTTTTTTTTATGTTGGTGTTTCCATTAATGCCAAAGGGGAATAATGTTGGAAATATGTTTTCATTGATGTCAACAGGATAATCCTTAATTTCAACAGGGTGTCCATTAAGAGGATGTTTGAAAATGGTGTCAGCAGGTGGCACAAGTGTCTTAGAAGAATAAGTTCCTAGCACAAGAAGAAGGGTCAAGGCACAAAGAATAGGAAATAGTTTGAAGTCATTTTTTAGGTAGTATATGAGCTTAAATGCTACAACAAAACCAATCAACTAGATATTTTTCTAAAATATCTTTCCAATGGTATATAGGAGTATAAAAATGGATTCCTATATTAAGAGATAGATCTAGTCAATGATGGAGTCTTCATAGTCAAAGATAATCAATAGAATTCTAGAGCCCCAGAAGTCCTAGAAGCCCATAACATGGTTAAAATAGAGTGGCTCAGTAGAATCCTAGAACCCTAGAATTCTGACACCCTATAATGTTGGAATCACGTAGCCTCATAATAGTGTTGTAAAAGAGAAGTGAGAACCAGACCCGGATACCCTGAACCCTGGAGCCCCAAAATCTCATAGCTTCTCTGAAATTCAATTTTCAAAAAGTTGCAGGCACCAGGGCATCCAAGTTCCAACTCAACAGAGTAGAAGAGTGAATGGGCTTAACCATAGGAGAAAACATGCCAATTGGATCACAAGAGGAACAGTGGGCCACACCACGAAGGGTCAAAACCCAACAGGAGTTTGTAAACTCAAATAGAGTGCCAAGGTGATGAGGTGGAAGGTAATGATAGTGAAGAAGACCCAAAAAGTTAGAACCATGTAAGATTTTGTTAATTGTAATTTCTTAAAGGTGTTGGGAACTAGGGGACCCAAGAGAGCACATAAAAAAGGGTGTGGTGCATTAAGGCAGGGCAATACCCTGAATATCCTGGTTCCCGTGAATTTTTTTATAATTTCATTTTGAAAAATTTTGAAAAAGTGTCGAGATAGGGAGCTTCAGGTGTTGGTGTTGGACTTTTGTCATTTCTTATGTAATATAGAGAACCGAGGGCACCATGCATTTACACAACGAAAATGCCCCCGACGAGACACTAAAAGGGCTTAGCACCTAAGTGCTCATCTATCAATCATAGGACCTAGTCACATGAGGAAAAACCTCAACAGTTGAGGAAAAGTGGCTAAGGACTAAAATAGACAGATTTGACAACATTTTGTTTAATAAAATAAAAGGGACCCATAGAGTTATGTTTGGAATTCAAGGCAAGTTTGGTAGCAACAATTTGGCAATGACATGTTAAAGGATTCGGTGACCATTTTTAGCAGAGCCTTTGGGCTTGTGCATGGAACGAGTTGAAAACTTTTAAAACTAACAGTTTAGTGGCACTATTTGGAAGCTAAGTCAAACAAAACAACAAAATGCCAAATTAAATGAATTAACTAGTACATAATTTTATCCGTAGAATCCCCATAGTGGCAAGGATGGGTCGGCAACCAATTTAGTGATAGTTTTAGCAGAACTTCTTGTTAAGAGGCAGTTTTGGTAGTTTGGCCAAATTTAGAAGGCCGCCAACTTTTGCAAACATCATCTAGCTATGTGAAAAGAAATAAATAACTAAATTCAACAAAAAAAACTCAGATCAAAGGTTGGGACTAGCAAAGGACCTCGAGAAAACATGAACATCAGTGTTAAAGGACTAACTTAAATACAAAACGAAAAAAAAAAAATTATTCATGCAGAAATCCAAGAAAATAACAAGAAACCAAAATTATTAAAAGGAAAACGTTAAAAGCATCCTTGAATAAGAAGAATTGAGAGACAATGTTTTTGAGACAAATATTTTGGAGCAACAAGGTGTTGGTATGGTGGTGTTCTTGTAGGTGATTTTAAGTGATGATTGAAGTAAAATTATTTTTGAAAGAAGAGAAGGAAATGATGGCTCTAGTGCGAAAATGGATGAAAAATTAACCATTAAGTGTCTAGCAAGTTGTAGCTTTCAAATTAGGGGTTGTTACTCCTTCCAGTGGTTGTTGGTAAACAACTGGGGTTGTATCTCCATTCAGTTGTAGCTGATAAATTAGGGAGTTGTAGCTTCCTGTTGGTTGTATCCAGAGAATTATAACAGGAAGTTGTAGGTTTCCCTATGAATGAATTGAAGAGAAATTTTGAAAATTTACTTGTTCTTTGTGTGTTCCATTGAGATTGTTGGTATTGATTCCTATTATGCTTGTTTAAGTTAATTGTTGAATTATTCAATGGTGTCCCAATATTCTTGCACAAAGTAAAATAAAATTTTCAATTGGTAAAAAATCCTACAATACTAATTCAAAGCCCCCCCACACCTTCCCCCCTTAATATTTTCTTCGTTTCCAACAATAGACTCAATATATCCTCATATATATGCATTTATAGTAGTGAATGTGAAATATATGAAACTCTATGAGCCTTCCATGCTATATCAGGAAGAGAAGTAGGTACTACTTTCTATAGAGGATTTGGAATGAGATTCTTTGGAAGATTTGAAAGAGGATATACCTTTGAGGAAGAGGTCTATAACTACAACACAATGGTAGCATGAACTTTGGCTCATTCAATCAAAAGGAATTTTTTTAGCAAATACTACATGGTACTCCACGGAGAAGATAGAGGAAACATTTCCTCACCTCATTCAATAAAATATTTTGGAGACCAAAATCCTCCCAAAATGGGGAGCTATGACCCACATTGGAACATTATATTGTTTTACATCCATCTAAATGCTTTTAAGGTGGAAAATTTTGAGAAATTAGGTTATAGGAGCATTTTTTAAGGCAAGTCCTAGTTTGGAGAATTGGGATAAAAAACCTTCTGGGCTAGCTTGAGGGCTTAAATAACATTTTTTGGGGGAAAATTTTACCATTGAAATGCCTCACCAATTGGTTCTATTTTCACTCAAATATATTTCCAATGGTTAAGAATAAAATAAATAGGAGTTTAGATGCAAAAATTATGCCTCCTAGAATTTGACCTATCATGCTTGACCACCATAATTTGAGACAATGCCATTTCATCCCTCGCTACACATGGAAAATGGGCTAGCCACGTGTCTTATGAATAAGACTCTAGAAGGGTCAATTTTTAACTCATACTGTGTGTTGAGTGGGTTAAATTTTACCCCTAGTTAGCTATCTATATCTGTTATAACTGAGCCGCTAGGAAGAAAAGGGGTTCAATTCTATTCTAATGTGTTTCATTCCATAGTATGGTAGAGTATATAAGAGTGGATAGGAGAAGGAAAAGCATAGAGGTTTTTTGTTATGTATCATCCCATGGGCCTCAAGTATCACTCATTTGTATTAACACCATTTCCATTCAAAGAAAGAGAGAGCATAGCAACCTTACCTTCCAATTAGGTTTTCTCTTGAAAGGGTTTCCTAGGTAATATTGGTGTTATTGTAGTTTGTGAGTGATTGTTTTATATGTTCTCTAATTTTAAAATTATATATATTAAATTCATAAGGTGCAAACCTGAGAAAATTATATTCTTATAGAATCAAATCAAAATGCAATATGCAAGACACATGACCATAAAAGGACTCGAACCATCATGATGCCAATTCAATCCCTATTTCCAAATAGAAAATACATAAACAATAAAAGAACAACAACATGTATAGTATCAAGAACAAACCTTCAATAAGAGATGTATCAAGGAAGAAATTTCACAAAAAAGACCTCAAGAAAAACCTTCTTTACACTTGCCAATTTCGGACTTCGGCCTCCCTTCCTTGCTATCCTTCTCTGCTATATTTCAGAACCAATCATGCAAAATATTGTACCCAAATGAGTCCAACTTAACCTCTATTTATGATATTCAGAAGGGGGTTCAAATAGATGTTTCTTCATTGGGAAAGGCCAACTTGGAAGGTAGATCCAACTTGGTATCTTGAGGTTGTTTTGACTCAAATTATAACTTTTAACAAAATTATTTTTCTTTTTTCTTTGAAATTCCAAATGGGACTTGAGTCTAGAATAATGTATTAGCTCATGATAAATATTATTTTGAATCAATAAACCATAGAAGCATGAAGAACATGCTTGACCTAAATAACAATTTTGACTTGAGCATGAAACCCATGCTTGAAAAACAAAATTTCTTTTTCTTATTTTTCTTTTACAAGAAATATATAACGATATAAGTAAAATGAAAATTATGAAGTTCAAACCTAGTTACATTTTCCAACACTCCCTCTTAACTAGGGAGGTACTCATAATTACATAATTGGTACAAGTATACTCTCAAATTGAAATCTTATCATAAGAAGAGTTAGATTGATATGTCATATTTAAGCATCAACATCATAACTAGCATTGTTAATTTGCACAATAGAAAGGCCTTGACTAACATGCCCTAACTCTCCACTATATTAGAGCACAATGCTAGGAGTCATACATTTGGACACCACGACCACCACCTCTCAAGGAACATACCCCATCCAGATGTTCACCGAGTATGTCCTTACCGGACTATTCTTATCCCGGATTCCCAATCCTCAATGAATATTGGTCCTCTTTGGCTATGCTTATCTTTGATATCCTATCCTATCCTTAAAGAGTATTGATCTACGAGACCAATACCTATATGGATTCCAAATCCTCAAGGGGTATCAATCCCAAATGCTTATCCAATCCTCCATTCTCCCTACTAGCACCTTCACTAGACTTACGATTGTTAATCCTACCCCAATGCATGACACATGGAGAATAAGGTGTCCATCATCACTCCCTCTCAACCAAGGAGACATAACCACACTCCTTAGTTGGTCTCATAATTCATCAATACATCAACTACATGTTCTTTCATGGAGATATAGTTGTAGTTTCAAGGATCCTTTTTCACATTACATCATACATAAGTTTCAACCTTCCTAGATGTCAAACATTTTACGAAGAAAAAATATTTAACAATCTAACTTCATGATAGGGTTTCTCGGCTCCAACAACATCCCAACATATCAAACTTCAACCTTTCTTTGAAAATCATCATGTAATTTCATCATCAAATTATTCATCTATCATATTTAAGGAGCCAAACTTCCTCACAAATGAAAGCACATGCTTTTTATCCTCCATAATAAAGTTTTGCCTCGTATTTTTAAATGAGTTATATCAGTTTTTCAAATATCAATTCTGCCTTAAAGCTTTTTCAAGCCATTCTCAATTTTTTCCATTCAATCCATCTGCTTCTTAAATTGAATCAAGCAGTTGTTGGTACAATATCATCAAACAAGTTAACTTGAATACTACCTTCCCAGCCTCTATACATTCTTTTGCAATGTGTCCTTCCAGGGATCCAAAACATATCTTAATCAAACATTACCAAATCAATGTCAAATCTTATTACTTTCTCCCTCTAAGATTCTCATCACTCCTTTTTCTTATTCTATTCAAGAGACCATATCATATTTTGATCAAGATCAACACGTGTTCGGCCCATCTATCATTTTCCTCATTCATATGGAAGAGCCATGAGTTTTTCGTCTAACCAATTCATTTAATTATTATGCTAAGTATATATTTGTATCCAACTCTTCCTTTAATACTTTCTGAGGATATGGATCTTTTTAATGAAGCATACTTCTTACTTATTATCTAGTTTCCGAGGTAGTTGAAATTCCATCTACTGATCTAACTCAGGTAGTTACATCATGGTCATCACATCACTGTCATATACATAAATCACTACGATAATGTTTTTTATCCTATTGTTGTCCATTAGTAGACCATTCATCCATATTTTTCATATAATATTCTTCCTTTTCTGAGATGTCTTCCATTTAGGGTTATTGTCATAGTATTCAAGTCACTGTCATGTAGATTGCATTCATATCATCATGGTCACTTTCTCATTGTTATATGGATCATTTTTTTACTGCCAACCAACATCATTGTCTTCATGTCAACACTCTCATGAATATGTTAAGGTTACATCTATATAAGGTCACTATCATAATTTTCCATTGTCATATAATATTGAGTTGCTATCATCAACCAAGCTCATTATCATGCAAATCATAGTCATGCCTCACTATTGTATAGATCAATGTCATGTTTCCAAGCCAATCATAGAGACCAAGTCACTATCACATTCCTCCAAGTCATTGTCATATGAATAATTGTTCATGCCTTAAGTTTGCAAGCCACATAATCATAGAGACAATGTGAACCTCAGAAATACTAATGTGAGCTATTGAGAGATAATTGTGAATTACTGAAATAGGTATGAGCCTTAGATATTACCATGAGCCAAAGTCACAAAATTATGTATGTGATCTATTGCAGAATGTGAGCCATTGAGAGATTGGACATAAGTCATTTTTAATATGCTAGCCAAATTATGCAAGCCACTTGTCCTTCCTGACATATGACCATTTCATATTTTTTTCATAGATATTGTCTCTTACCACAAACATTAAAGCCTTACAAGAAGAGAGTTTTCAAATAATCGTGATCATTCATCAATTCAATTAAGAAAGAATATGAGCCTTACAAGGCAAGATATACAATTCAAGACACTATTAGAAATGTGTGAGCCTATCATACAATGCGATCCATTAAGGTGGGGAAATGAATCATAGAGCATCATGGTGACCAAAAATGCAAGCTATGACATGATCTACTATAATATAAATATACAACCTTCATCGTAAGGTCAACTTCATCATTATGGTAGGTCCTTTATGTATATATTTGCTAAGAATTTGTAAGGAGGTCGTCTCATCGATTTGAATATAGTAACTTCCTCAAGTCATCTCTTTATGTTTGAGAAATTATTCTCATAATTTGTGGTCCCATATATGTTTCATAGTAAGATTTAGATGTTTTGTAGATGTCTCAAATACTTCTTTGAATATCGACTTTATATTTTGTATTTTGATCAAGTCAAGAACTCTACTACACTTTTATCCTTCTACCCTAGTTCTTAGGCCTAAGGTCTTCAAACTAAATGAATCATAGTAATATACAATGCCACCAAAGTTCATGTCCTTATAGGTAGAAGAACTTTGCATGCTTTTAACGGTTCCTAGATTTATTATTCATGTTAGTCTCTTAACTTTCCTGTATGGAATTCTCTTGTTCAATCATTCATATAGTTACTATAATTATTATACCACATTCCTTAGTTGAAGATACCACTAATATTTGCCAAACTCAAGCAATGTAATTACTCAATGGGATGATATTTAAATGATTAGTAACGAGGAAAATCATCCTTTTGTCATAACCACCTCTGTTGAGGTTCAAACCTTTTAGGGTTACCACAAAGTCTTTATACTTTCTTGATTTATTTTTTTAGAGTTCTTTCCTCCTCTTCATGCTAGACTCAGAGCGAGTGAGCGCATGCTAGAGAAAATTTTAATGTCATCCTTTTTTCTTGAGCTTAGATCTTCAAATAGAGAGTCTCATATTCTAGAACTTCAGATCCTTGTAGGTAGCTCTCACGATAGAGTAAATATAACTATGAGTTCAGGCATACCATAGGGAATGTAATCTTTAATGAATGTTGGATGCACAAACACCAAGCTGCCTAAGTTATGCTATAGGAAAATTACATTTGCAGAAAAGGGAATGGAACACACATATATGCTATTTGAAATGAAAGAAATCACACTTGGTAAATGACACACACTTCTATGTTTTGTAAAATAAATGGGAAAACACACTTGTTGAAATAAAATACTAAGGATCAAAACCCTAATTTGTAGGAAAACAAAATATTCATAACTAAATTGACAATGGAATATATGAGGTCTCAATACTTCTAACTTTCATTATCGATGCACTATAGGTGTTGTAATACATCAAAGAGCTCGAACCATGTGTTTATTGCAAGGTTGAATGAGAAAAGAGGGTTGGTTATAGGCTGCTATGGGAATCTTTGTTTTACTATAAGAGATAGTCTAGTGAGCATATAAAGTAGATATATTGTAATTTTGAGATGATGAAATTTCATGGAAATGTTAGGAAATGATAAAACTCAACTGATAAAATATCAAGGTAACTTGGTTCAAGTTTATTCTAATGAAATCAATCTCTATGTGTTCCATGTAGTTGTAAAACTAGTTACACATTAAAACATTGAATAGTAAAATATATAACAATAGGAGAAATAAAATGAAAGAAGACTTGAAGTTGCATTAGTAAGTGGTACGATTGATAAAAACTGGATAAATAACCTATAAGAAAGATTTTTTATAAAACCTTGTACTTAACCACACACAAGAAACATGAAAAGGCAACTTTTAGAAATTCTATAAAATAAACAAATGCAAAGAATAATACTAATAGAAGTATAGGAGGCATATGAAGATCTTAGGGTGGGCCCTACCAAAGGATGCTCAAAGTAATTAAAGGGGAACCAAGCCAAGAGTTGGAAAAAAACATTGCTTCCATTAACTTAGAAACTATTCTTACATTAGAGGACTGCAAAACTTGCTTAAGAATACTATATATATATATATATATATATATATAGATATATATATATATATATATATATATATAGATATATATATATATAAGTTTTTATTATTACATTTTCTACATATCTCCCTACTGGGCCATTCAAGAATCCTTTTATACATAGAGTGGGGAGAAGCATGGTGGGCCCATAACCATACCAAATATATTTTTTAACCCTGTATAGAAATTAATTGCAAACAAATTCTTAAAACGGGAAAATATACAATGGCAAGAACATAAAACAAATATACACAGAGATTTTCCCCTGGATCCCAAAAATAGGAATACCAGATTGATTTTTCATTCTTTTCCTTTCAATGTTACAATACATATGTATACATGTTGAAGCATTCATAAACCCCAATGCACTAACCCTAGATTAGAACATAATCATAGTTCCCTTGACCAGATCTACAAATACCATGGGAAAAAACCATTATAGCGAAAAACCATATATGAAAAACATGCGCAAATCCATGAGTAGGTCTTCCCACCATATTTGGGTTCCCCCCCATCTTTGGTCTGCCCCAGCTATTATTGGGTCTGCATAAAATAAAAAAAAATATGGGGCACTTACCCATACCCCATGACGCATGGAATGAATATAACACACACCCATCATTCTCCCACTTGTTGTTATATTTCCACACTGGGGGTCACAGAAGAGCTTAGTCATTGGTCTAGGGATCCAACGCCCTTTATTTCTCTAAACCAATAAAAATTCTCAGCGTTCACAGAATTTGTCAATGCTTTTGAAAAATTCTTCAGAGTGTCCACCTTTACCAACAACACCTTTATATATTCAACCATATCTCTCACAAAGTGATATTGAACGCAATGTGCTTTGTCTTTGAATAATAAGCAAGGTTCTTTGCCAAGAAATTTGTACATTGGCTATCACAATCTATCCTTATAGCTCGTTGCACCAACCCCATACATGAACACAATCTATGAAACCAAATGGCTTCGTTGCTTGTATGAGTGGTTGTTATGTATTCAGCCTCTATAGTTGAAAGTGCAACTACATATTGTCTCTTTCTCATAGAACTGACTTCTCCTCCAAATAGTTTAAACACATACCCACATGTAGATCTTCTCCAATCCAAATCTTGAGCCCATTCTAAATCAAAAAATCCATGTATGTCCAAAGCTCTATCCAATCCCAATCTTCCTTGGTAGCACAAAACATAATCACTAGTGCCACGCAAATACCTAAAAACCCACTTCACTGTTGTCTAATGCTCCTTCCTTGGTTTTGACATAAACCTGCTCGATACTCCAATTGCATGTGCAATATCTGGTCTAGCACAAACCATTGCATACATTAGGCTACCAACTGCCTCACATATGGAACACGAGACATGTCCTCTTCCTCTTTCTATGTCATAGGACATTATTCAATAGATAAATTTACACCTATAGGAATAGGAGCCTTCACCGATTATATATCTTGCATATTAAACCTCTACAATATTGTGTCAACATACTTCCTTTGGGTTAGCCATAGCTTCCTCTTTGCTTGATCTCATTTAATTTCCATGCCCAGATATAGTTTGCAGCACCAAGATCCTTCATGTTGAATTGAGAGGACAACTAGGTTTTCAAATCTTGGATAATTTATTTATCATTTCCAATCAACAACATATCATCCACATACAAGACCAAATAAATAACACGATCACCAATTAATTTAAAATACACACAGTGATATGTTTTTCTCCTTCCGAAGCCAAGTCCTCATATATATATATATATATATATATATATATATATATATATATATATATATATATATATATATATATATATATATATATATATATATATATATATATATATATATATATATATATATAGATAGATAGATAGATATATGTATCAAATTTTTTATACCACATCCTTGCTGACTTCTTTAACCCATACAAAAGCCTTTTTCACCTACATACCAGTTCTTTCTTACCCTTCACTACAAAGCCTTCTAGTTTCTTCATGTATATCTCTTCTTCTATATCCCCGTGAAGAAATGTTGTCTTCACATCCATCTATTATACCTCAAAATAAAAGGCAACAACAACATATAAAGGTAATCTAAAATAAGCTAACTTGGCAACAGGAGAAAAAACACAACCAAAATCAATTCCTGACACCTAGGAATAACCTTTTGCTACCAATCGAGATTTGTATTTCTCCACCTTGACTTCTAAATTCATATTCTTCTTAAACACCCATTTTCTACCAATGGGTTTCCTTTGAGCCGACAACTCTAGCAGATACTAAGCCTCATTTTTGTCCAAATATGCCATTTCATCAACCATGTCCTCCTTCCAGAGTTTTTCATCTTCTAAATCCACTGCCTACTTGATAGTTCTAGGACCATCATTAGTAATAGATAAAGAAAAAATTGAATAGAAATTAGATGGACTATACCTCTTTGGATTCCTTCTCTGTCAAATTGATCTTCTCAAAACTAGAGTGTGTGGCTCTTCCTCTTCTAATTCTTGTTCTATTATAGAGTCTCATTCTTCCTCCTTTAGTTCAAACTCTATCTTCTCAGGCTCCTTTTGTAGGACTTCATGTTTAATAACATATTTCGCCTCTCTAAACACCACATATAGGTTGCATATAATGTTCCTTGTCTCTAGGTTACAAATCTTATAACCTTTTAAACCATCCTTATATGCAATAAAGATGCACCTTTCAGATTTACAATCCAACTTTGTTCTTTTCTCCTTTGGAACATGTACATATGCATCATATAAAAGTACCCTCGAATTTGAAAGAGGGGTTTCTTACAAGTCCATAACTCATGTGGAGTATTCTCCTCTAACGTTGATAAAGGTGATATGTTACATAGATAACATGCACTATCCATTTCCTTTGCCCTTAATTCCTTCCCTAATCCAATTCCATTGAGCATGATTCTTGACTTCTCCATCAACATCCTGTTTATTATTTATGCAACTCCTTTTTTATGAGGTGTTTATGGAGTAATCATATGCCATGTTATACCACACTTCTTACAAAACTCTTCAAATTCCTTCTTACATAAATCTCCACCATTATTTGTTCTCAATACCTTGATCTTCTTCTCTGTTTGATTTTCCACGAGAGCCTTAAATTCTTTAAACCTATCAAAGAATTCAAATTTCTTCCTGAGGAAATATATCAATGTATTGCTTGAGAAGTCATCTATAAACGAGACATAGTACACATACTTACCCAGTGATGGAACTGACACAGGTCCAAACACATCATTATGCACAAGCTCTAATATCCCTTTCACCCTCCAAGGACTATAGGGGAATCTCACCCTATTCTGCTTCTCATATACACAATTTTCATAGAAATCAAAATCCATAGAGAAACTACAAAAACCTTTTACCATACCATTACCATGCAGTATTCGAAGACCCTTCTCTCCAATGTGTCCTAGTCTTTGATGCCATAACATATTCTTTTTTCTAGAGACAACTAGATTTTCTGCTCCACCTTTAGGAACCATAGAATTATTGCACCCATCAATAACAGTTCCACCTAGAAGCTTGTGCAAAGTTCCAATCCGAACTCCCTACATCAATACCAGTGCTCCCAAACCATCTTGCAAGTATCTTTCTCAAACATTTTTTTTACACTTACATCATCCATCATGCTTATAGAAATCAAATTTTTGGCCAATGCAAGATTGTGCAGAACACCAAGAAGTGTTATAATCCTTCCACCTTTCAACTTTAGCTTGAGTTTTCCATGTCATATGATTCTGGCCTTCTTTTCCTCCCCTAGGAAGACATCACCACCATCATATTTCTCATACTCGTAAAACCACTCCCTATGGGGAGTGAAGTGAAATAATGCACCTGCTTCAATCAACCATGTCTCATGATCTATGTGTGTACTTGAAGAATAAGACAAGTAGACATCCCCACCTCATTTAAGGTGGTTTTCACCTCTACAGAAGGAGCATCATCAAATCCCTTTCCTTTCTTAGGAATTTTAGATGCACAATCCTTTTTGTAGTGGCCTTCTTTTCTACATTTCCAGCATATCTTGACATATTTTCCTAGAGATTTAGATCTCCCACTTGAGGACTTGTTTCTATTTTTATACAGGGAAGATCCTCTAATAGAAAAGGCATCACCATTTTGGCTCTCCATATTTTTCTGTCTCATCTCTTCCGACAAAAATGATGAGACTATTTCATCAAGCTTCAAGGAAGTTGAATTTCTACCTATTGTAACCACCAGGCGATCCCATGAGTCTGGTAGAGAACAAAACAAAGTGATGCACTTATCTTCATTTGAAATTTTAATATCGATAGATAACAATTGGCTTACCACAGTATTCAAGGCATTCAGATGCTCTGTCATGGAGTCTCCATATTTATCCTTAGGTTATACAACATTTTCTACAGGAACAATTTGTTCACTAGAGACTTAGATTGATACAAAGTCCCTAAATTATCGCACAAAAATTTGTCGTAGTTTCCCCTGATGCATTAAATAATACTTAATCTGAGAGACACAATCATATTTTTCTCTTCACCTTCCGATATAACTTCTCCCGGCCCTCTATTGACATTCTTGTTGGTGCCATACTTGGATCTATAACAATCCACTGATATCTATCCAGTAACAGATCCTCCACCTTGAGCTTCCACTGCTGAAAACTTTTTCCATTGAATTTATCGATCTCTATCTTTCCACTGCTCACCATCTTCTTTCACTATAATAATTGATCCCACACATCTCTCACTATAACATGGTCTAACATAGGTTCGAGAAAAACACCTTAGTAGAAAAGGCATCCCCCTGAAGCTGAAACAACTCTGAATTACCAAATGTAGGTTTTAACCCTATACGCAAATTACCTACAAATGAATTAACAATGTAAACTTTGAAACGAGAACTATAAACTCAAAACGGGAACTCTGGCCAAAAAACCCCGAAAAAACATCAAAAACAATGGTAAGAACGAAAAGTGTTGATGCCGGAATAACACCTTTTTTTGTCGAGGGTAAATTTTCAACATGTTTTAAAAATAGCGGTGAAAACCAATTTTTTGTGCAAAAATTGTCCAAAAAATACCCTCAAAACAAAGTGTTGATGTTCAAATAACATTTTTTTTTTCTCAATGTTAAATTTTGTGCAGAAAACACCCTCAAAACGAAAAGTGTTGATGCTGGGATAACAAATTGTTTTTCAAGGGTAAAATTTCAACATTTCAAAATAATAGCATAAAATATTTTATCATGAGCCCGAAAAACATTAAAATTTCATATAAAAAAATAAATAAATAAAAATAAAAAATAAAAAAGTTAAAATAATGAAAAAACACAAAACAAAAAAAATAAAAATAAAAATAACAAAACATAAATAAAAAATATATACTAAAAACAAAACATAAAAAAAAAAAAAAAACAAACAAACAAACAAACAAACAAACATCAAAAATAAAAATCAATCATAAAAATGGAAATAAAAAACAAAATTAACCAATAAAAAATAAGAATTAAAAAACTAGAAAAAAAATTACAAATTATAAACAAATAAATAGTAAAAAAAACATATTAAAAAAAAAAAACAAAACAAATATGTAAACTAAAAAAATTTGGGAAAAGAAAAAAATACACATTAAAAAAAACTCTAAAATTAAGTAGGTAAAAATAGAAAAATTTAAAAAAAACATTAACAAAAAACTAAAAAAAAATTGAAAATTAAAAACAAACTAGATTTTCAAAAAAAAAGGAAAATTAACAAAGAAAAAATTAAAAACTAGTGAAATTAAAATTAAAATGATGATTACTTAAAAAAATAAATGTAAAAATATAAATTTAAATTATAAAAAAAACCCCAAAAAAACGCGTATTTTTTATTAAACAAATATATATAGATATTTTCCCTTGGATCCCAAAACTGGGAATACCAAATTTATTTTCCATTATTTTCCTCTCAATGTTAAAATACATATATATACATGTTGAAGCATTCATAAACCCCCATACACCAATCCTAGATTAGAACATAACCATGGTCCCCTTAACCAGATGTACAAATGCCATCGGTAAAAACTACCGTGGCCAAAACCCATGCGTGGAAACCATGTACAAAACCATGGGTAGGTCTGCCCACCATCTTTGGTTTCCCCCTGATCCTTAGGTATGCCCATCTATTATTGGGTTTGCAGAAAATAAAATAAAAATTTGTGCCACTGCCCCGGACCCCATGATGTGTGGAAAGAATATAACACACACCCAACAAGATGCTCAGAGTCCTTAAAGGATAACTAAGAGCTTCGAAAAAAAAATCTTCCATTAACTTAGAAATTGTTCTTACATTAGAGGACTGGAAAAGTTGCTTGAGAATACAAAAAAAAATCTTGGTTTTTATTACTACGTTTTCTCTCTATCTCCCCACTAGGCTACTCAAGCATCCTTTTTATACATAGATTGGGGTTCACCCTAAAGAAATGTATTTCCCTCCAAAAATTGCTAGAAAAATGGGATATTTCTCGTAGTTCACTTTAGCACATTTCGCCACAAGGAACAAGCCCCAAAGCTATCTCCAATGCTCGATCTCATGGAGTCTACTCAGTATATCTTTAAAAGCTGCACAATAAATATTTTAAGGTGCATAAAATATGAAAACCTCATTAAACTTTTCTAAGGACCCATTAAGTTAGGAATGTGTATCATTATGTGCAGAACATGGGTTCAAACATGGTTTTGTGTGTTTAGTAGTGGATTGATGGGTATTTTAAGTTACCTAATTTAGAGGCTCATCAATATCTATGATATGTGATTGGCGGAGGAGAGATGAAGTTATATCTTTCCAGGAAGAAGGCCATCATGAATTTTCCAATTCCTACTAATATTTTTGAGATTAGGAGTTTCGAATGGGTAGAAAAGTACCTAAGAAAATTCATATCCGCTTTTTTAGTAGCAGCAGCACCAATCCATACCATAACAATGAGTGGAAAGTGTATCCAATGAGGAAAGGTCAACATAAGGAGATTGATGTGTTAAAGAAGAAAATCAATAAAGCACCAATTCTTACATTACCAAACTTGTAACCAACTTTTGAACTGGAGATGAATGTGAGTGGGTATGTTGTGGAGGTGTTCTTGATGCAAGGATGAATCATGTATGTAACAATTATAAGTTACAAGACTAGGAAATACAAGTGGATGACACTTTTACAACAATTTCTCTTAATGATGAAGTACAAGAAGAGAAACAAAACAAATGTTGGTTTATATGCTTTCAAGGCCACCCACATCAAAGATCACAACTCTGCGAACTCTTATGCGCATGGATCCTTTCACGTATGATGCATACAAAGAGGCATATATAGAGGATGAGGGAATTAGGAGGTGTTTTAGCAGTTGAATAGATATATTCATGTGCATGATGGTGATAATGCAAATTATTATCATCTTCAGAATATGTTACTCTACTGGTTGGAAAAGTTATGTGTTCGTAAAGGTGAGTAGTTGCATATAAAGAGAGAGCCTCAAATCTCTAAGGTTACAGGGAATTTTGGTGTAGGGAAGACAATGGAAAACTTACTAAGGTATGTTTACTAGCCCAGGATGTAATAATATGAAGGTGGGTTCATCAAAGGATGTATGATTTCCTATACAAGTGATCCTAGTAATAGGAAAAAGGGTCTATACCATCCATTACCTATACCCACTCATCCATAGGAAAGCATTTCCATGCACTTTGTGGGAGGCTTACTGAAAAATAGCAATGGATATGAATATGTTTTCATGGTAGTTGACATGTTTAATAAGATGTTCATTATCATGCCTATATAAAGAACATCAATGGGCATGAAATAACAAATGTATTCTTTGGATAGGCCTAGGTGAAAAGTTGAGATACCAATGAGCATTTTTTATGTAGGGGACACAATATTTTTTAGTGCATTTTGGAATACATTATCAGTGAAGAGGGATGTGAAGTTGAATAGGTATATAGCATTCCATTCAAAGGTGGATGGGAAAATGGAAATAGTTAAGAGTACATAGAGAAACTTTTGAGGGGTTACAATAAAAAGAATTCAATAGTTGCGATGAAAATATGGTATATGTACAATACTCGTATAGCATATCAATGCACACTTCTACTAGTAAGTCCCATTTGAAACTTGTTTTGGATACTTTCCACCTTCACTTTTAGATATTTCATATGGGTAGTACGGTGTAAAGGAGGATATCATAAGGGATACTTTAGAGAAATTTGTGGAGAAAATATGGAAGACCCATCTACAAGTAAAAGAGACATTTTAGAATTCACAATAAAAGTATACGGTAGAACATGATCAACCAAAAAAAAAGAATTTATTCAAGGTGGGAGATAGATTATGGTTATAGTGAAGAAGGATAGGTTATAGGGTTCCTGGTAAGAAATTCAAGGCTCTATCATATGGTCCCTTCAAGATATTTGAAAAACTAGGAGATAATGTCTATATATGTTAGAAATATGTTGTCATTGATGTCAATAGGATAGTCCGTGATTTCAACAGGTTTTCCATTATTAATATGGTCGAAAATGGTGTAACCACATGGAACATATGTCTCAGAAGAATAGGTTCCAGGCACAAGAAGAAGGGTCAAGGTGCAAAGAATAGAAGAGATTTTGAAGCCACTTTTTAGGCAGCAGATGAGCTCAAAGACTACATTGGAACCACTCAACTGGAAAGTTCTCTAAAGGATATTTCCAATAGTATATAGAAGTCTACAAATGGCTTTCTGGATTGAGATATATAGCCAGTCAATGATGGAGTCTACATAGTCAAAGATAAGCAACAGAATCTCAAAACCCCAAAAGTCCGGGAAGCCCGTAAAATGGTGGAAATAGAGTGGAACAGTAGATCTCAGAACCCCAAAACCCAAGAATCCCATAGCCTCATAATAATATTGAAAAAGAGAATCAGGAAGCAGACCCAGAAGAATGTGAACCCTGGAGCCCCAGAATCCTGTAACTTCTCCGAAATTGAAATTTTGAAAAGCTCTGAGAACTAGGGCATCTGAGCTCCAACTTAGTAGAGAGAAAGAGTGAGTGGGCCTGCCCAGAGGAGGAAAATGTCCAATTACCACATAGGAGGAACAATGGAACATACCTTAGAGGGTCGGGGGAGGGATGGAACCCTGTAAGAGTTTATAAACTCAGATAGAGAACAAGGGTAGCGATGTGGCGAGTAATGACAACAGAGAAGACCCGAAAGGTCAAAACCCTATAAGATTTCATTAATTGTAATTTCTTAAAGATGTCAGGCACCAGGGGATCTGGGAGAGCACATAACAAAGGGCGCAATGTATTAAGGTGGGGCCATACCCCGAAAATCTCGGATCTCATAACTTTTTCTATATTGGAATTTTGGAAAAGTGTCGGGATAGGGAGCTTCAGGCATTGGTGGTGCTGGTGTTGGTGTTTGGTTATTTCTTGTGTAATCTAGAGAACTCAGGGTGCCAATAATTTACATAGGGAAATAGGTCGCTGAAATTTCTTAGCACCTAAGTGCTCAACCGCCAATCACAGGACCTCGTCACATGATGAAAATAATCAATATTTAAGGAAATGGGGCTAAGGACTAAAATAGGAGGATTTGGTAGCATTTTGTTTAATAAAATAAAAGAGGTCCGTGGAGTTCTATTTGGAAGTCAATCCAAGTTTGGAAAAAGAAATTTGGAAATGGCTTGTTAGAGAAGTCGACAACCATTTTTAGCACAACCTTTGGGCTTGTCCATGGAGCGAGTCAGAAAATTTTAAAAGTGATAGTTTAGTGGCACTATTTGGCAGCCAAGCCAAATAAAACAACATAACACCAAATTACATTGATGAGTTGGCATCTATTTTTAGTACCAAAATCTCGATAGCGGCATGGATGAGTCGGCGGCCAGTTTAGTGATAGTTTTGGCATAATTGTCTGTTAAGAGGAAGTTTTGGTAGTTTTTCCAAAATTAGAAGATAGCCAACTTTAGCAAACATCAGTTAACTATGTGAAAAGCCATAATTGACTAAATTCAACAAAAAAACTCACAGAAAAGGTTGGGGTAGGAAAAATACCTCAAGAAAACATTAACATCAGTCTTAGAGGACTAACTTAATTTGGACAAGGGAAAAAATAATGATGTTGGAAATAATACTGAGAGGGGGGGGTGAATCAGTATTATCACATTAGTAAAACTTTTTCATTTCCATATTCAGATTCATATATTCTACTTCCACAACTAGTTAGTTGAGTGCATTAGAACATTATCAACCATATTAATAGTAAACTGGTGCAGTAAATTAGAATAGGTCATCACACATAAGTCACACACATGAACACCATGATATAAGGTGGAAACCCAATGTGGGAGAAAACCACCTGCTGCAAGTCATCTCAATCTTCTTCTTAATAAGAAAATTCTTTTACAATATTTTGTACTGGTGCAGTCTTATACCAGTACGGGAGCTACAACCCCCTTTGCTCTTGTACTAGCTGATTCATTTACTAGTACGCAGGCTGCTACCTGCTACAATGCTCCATAGATTTCCCTTAGCTCTTGTACTAGCTTAGATACTAGTACGTAGGTGCTGGCCTACAATCTTCTCTCCTCCAGGTACCACGTTTCATCAATTTTCATACTGGATACACTGAAGCACAACACATAATCTGAGAGGCCACGTTTCATCCAATTTTCATACTGGACCCAACAACAACATTGAAGCATATAAACAATCTTCTGAATTACCCAAGCACTAGATCAATACATATACAAGTGAGTCATCAACCAGATCTAGTCCATCAGATCACATAAAAATGAGTCATTAAGAACCTGATCCACTCATCCATCAATGTATAAACATTTAATCAATCACTTCTCAGACTGCTGTTATCAGAACATAATACCAGAAACCAGACATCACTTCAAAACCCAGAACACAACAATAATAAACAGGGGCAGCTAAATAGATTTCATGAAAAGTCTGCAGCTTCACCCATAGACCACCTGTGTACATCCGCACTGTTTCCAACTGCTTTCCTGTGCACCCCCGCACTGTGTCTCATGGACTTCCTGCGCACCTCCGCTCTGTGTCCAATGGAATGCCTGCGTCCCTCCGCATCTTCTGCAATTCTGGGCCTGCGAACCTCCGCACCCACAGTGCTTCTGTGCCTGCGTACCTACGCACTTTTCCTTCACTGTACTTGCGGTCCTGCGGGTATAGATAATTTCAAGACTTCAAGAATAACCCAGACTGTCAGATCTACAGATCTGAACATGCGCCGAGGAGATATCAACCTATTAGTAGATCCGACTTGTAATTCTCATGTTTCTCCTTGATATTGATTCAACTCTCTCTCACAAACCGATTACAAGAATTTCAGATCTAGCTTCTCTTAAGATCTTCTAATTTCGCAAGTGTCTAGCCAAATGATCTCCTTTGCTTTATATAGGCAAGCTCTTGCTAAAACCATGAATCAATACCATAGATAACCAATACAAGGGGCCCAAAAACATGGGGCTCAATAATAATAATAATAATATAAAACAATACCACTGACCAAACCATAGGATCAAATACGTCGGGCTAAATACTATGGTCCACCATTGGATTCCCACGTGAGAATACTTTTTCACTGCATGAAAGTGCGTGAACTAGGGTCCACACCTTTTACATGGTGTACCTGCGAGTATGTACGCACTTTATCTATGATATTCCTGCAGGTCCGCAGCTTTTGTACGGTGTACCTGCATACCTCTTATTTTCTTCATTATTTGTGAGCTAATCATCAATCTCTGCTACTGACCTGTTGTACAGTGATCCATCACCTGTATGAGTTTCCATCAAGGACAATACTTTAGCCATAATGCCAACAATCTCCCCCTTTGGACTTGATGGCAAAGCTTACTTGTCATACTAAGAACTTGTCATTTGATTCCTTTGAACTGTCCTGCATCCATGAATTATGTTACATCTGATATCTCTTCTGTAGATTCATCTGAATGTATATAAGTGAGATGTTCTTCTATGAGTGGGTTGCCATCAAGTACAACACATGCATCATAATGCCAACAATCTCCCCCTTTGGACTTGATGGCAACAACACCAAATCACTCTCCCCCTTTGACATCAAGGGCAAAGGGTTTTGCTCCCCCTAAGAACATGCTCCTCTTGACTATAAACCAGATCTGCTGAAGTCTCTGAATGAGCTCCCCCTTTGTATATGCCATGGTGCACCAATCTGATCATGCTCTTTCTGAGAACAAGCTGAAATGTCTGCTCTGCTATATAGTGTTGTTTATGCTCAAGCTTCCCCTGACTGTAAGCAAGGTCTGCAAAAAGATGTTCTATAAGAAGAACATGACTCTATATATCATAAATGACCTTCCTATCACCAAAAGACTCAATACATACATCCATCACCCAACCAAGTGGGGATACATCAGGAACTAAATACATTACATCTTCATCCCAGGCATAGTGGGGAAACCAACATAGGTCGTTACATGACCTGAAGAGATGACTACAATAGATAGAGACACACTATTACATCATGAGTCGTGATATGACATTTATAACAGAGACCAATCACCTAAGATAAACATCAGCAACAACACTGTATGATCTGCTCCATAACATCTTTTATCATAAGGAGAAACACCAAAGCCATCCAGATCATCATTTGGGAATATCTCCATCAATGAACATATGTACGAAACAACCTATCATCATATAGGTAAGAGCTCATCATCATCATGTCTCCAACAATGCAACTTTGAATAATCACCCATGTATCTAGCTAACAATCCTCCTATGTGCCAAGAACAATACGAATGAAGATCACCATGTAAGCACCAGATATGTAGCATCAGAGAATCAACCATAAATCTGATCTGAAAATCAACTATGTAAATCCAAGAATCATATGAGATGGATAACTCATAACCACATCATAGCAAGATATATCATTTAGCCATATAATCTTCATCACCAATGACTATTAACAATAATACCAAAAATTCATTAAAAAACATATGCTCCCCCTAAACTGGTGCCATCTGTCAGATCTTATCAACAAGAAAAGTCAGCCAATAAATGCCTTAAGACAGATCCGCAGTTTCTCATTATATGGCCTGCGTGGCTCTGCACTTCACCTTCCGCTCCTCTGCGTATCCCCGCACTTGACTTTCTGTGTTTCTGCGTATTCCCGCAGAGAGCCTTCTACTACAGCGCGTACCCACGCACCTATTTCTTCAATCACGCCGCGTACTACTACTGTGGCCACGCACCCTCACATGTTATCACGCCGCGTATCTACGCACCTGCGGCTTCTGTAGCACTGCGTACTTTCACTGTGCCTCCGCACCTGAACCTCTGCCACGCCGCATACCTTTACTGTTCTTCCGCACCTGAACCTCCATCACGCCGCGTACCTCCGCACTGGGACTGTGCCTTCGCTGCGTATCCTCGCACTTTCACTGTGTATCACCTGCGTTCCTCCGCACAGGAACTTCCGCTCTACTGCATACGCCCGCACTTTCGCAGTGAATGGTCTGCGTACCTCTGATTAGAACCCAATTAAATAGTCCTCCTATGTGCCAATGACAGTTAGATTCCCAAATGTGATCTTGTGCTCGAGAGATCATACTTCATAGATTCACTTCCAACTTCACTTTCCCTACTGCCTTTCTTCAAACAATCATATACGCGATTGTGCAGTATCCAACTCGCGTATATACGCGACTTCCCTTTATGGAGTTTGCATATGAGATTCAGGACACTGAAGTTTTGTACTTTCAGCTCCCTCTGATTCTGGTATGTTTGTACGTTGTGCTGTGCCGCCTTTTTCTGACTGTACTTCCTTTTTCCTCCATATCTTCAAGTGTGATGATGTTTTCTCCTTTTGGTGTGATGTCCGTGCTTTGTTCCTGCATTCCTTTGCTATATGTCCAAGCTTGTTACATGCATAACATCTTACATGTTTCATATTCCTTTTGTAGCAATCAGCAGCTTTGTGACCATACATATTGCAAGCAAAGCAATATCCATTAAAGTACCTTGAATGAGATGATCTTTCTGCATGATGGTCTTGAACCCTTCTTCTTCTACATCTGGCTGCAACATGTCCAAGATTATGACATACATAACATTCAACATTATTCATAGGAGGAGTAAAAGATTTTCTTTGAAGCATCTCTTTCCTTGGTAGATGATGACATTGACCTTTCATCTCTTCGTTGATCATTTTAGATTTCTCTTTAGAGTTCCTTGCCTCACCTTGTGAACTAGATTCACCTTCAACAGATTCATGAAAGCCAAGACCAGTTTTGATAGCAGGAGATCTTTGACTATTAAGAATATCATCCAAGACTTTAGTACTATCTTGAAAACGTAAGAGCTTATCCTTTTCTTCTAATTTACCTTTCAAGATATTTACCTCAACCTGAAGCTGTTCTTCCTTTTCAAGAGATTGCTTTTTCAAATCTTCTTCAGCTTTCCTTCCTTCTTCCATTTGTTCCCTTAGTTTGAGAATCTCCTTTTCTTGTTCTTCATTCAGATCCTGCTACATTTGACGAACTCGGAAGGCACATTCCAGTTGAGATTTTAAGTTGATGACTTCGTTGTCTTGTTTTTCAATTGCTTGGTGAAGATCTTCATTCTGCTTCCTTGATTCTTCAAGATCTTCCTTTAGTGAGCGGATCGTGGCTTCAAGATTTTCATAATAACTGGATCGATCTCTGAGCTCCTTGATTGTTGTGTTCTTTTCAATGACTTCATTTCTTAGTGATGTTACTTCATCCAACAACTTTTGATATTTGTCCTTAAATAGCTTCCTTACCTTGCTTCCTTTCTCTAGATGAGCTTTTTGTTCGGCAGTTATCCTTTCAAAAGCACAGTTCCTTTTGTCCAACAGATCTTGCTGAGTTCTAATTTTGTCTGTAAGACTTTTAAATTCTGCCTCAATTTGATATCTTTCTTGCTCACCCATAAGAGCAAATTCAGTAGTCTCACTATCACTTTCATCTTTTCCAAAAGGAAAGATAGCTGGAACATCAGAGGATAGAAAATTCATACCTGAATGGTCATCTTCATTCTGAAATGATTTTGAATCTGATTCTGAATCTGAAGAGCTTCTTATACCTAATCCCCAATCGATTCTCCCACTGTCATAGTTCCTCTGATATGTCTTCTTCTTCTTAGGTGATTTCTTCTTAAGTTTCTTTCCCATTGTTTCACGGATCTCCTTCATTATTTTCTTCATTATTTGTGAGCTAATCATCAATCTCTGCTACTGACCTGTTGTACAGTGATCCATCACCTATATGAGTTTCCATCAAGGACAATACTTTAGCCATAATGCCAACAATCTCCCCCTTTGGACTTGATGGCAAAGCTTACTTGTCATACTAAGAACTTGTCATTTGATTCCTTTGAACTGTCCTGCATCCATGAATTATGTTACATCTGATATCTCTTCTGTAGATTCATCTGAATGTATATAAGTGAGATTTTCTTCTATGAGTGGGTTGCCATCAAGTACAACACATGCATCATAATGCCAAAAAATGATTCATGTAGAAATTCAAGAAAATTGAAAGAAGCCAAAACTAACATAAGGAAAACCTTAAAAGCAGGCCTAAACAAGAAGAATTGAGAGAATTTTTTTGATATAGAGCTTCTAGAGAAATAATGTGTTGGTATGGTGTTGTTTCTATAGGTAATTTTGAGTGATGATTGAAGTAAAATTATTTTTGAAAGAAGAGAAGGCATTCATTTCTCTAGTGTGAAAATGGATGAAAGATGAACCATTGAGTGTCTAGCAAGTTGTAGATTTTAGAATAGGGGATGGTGATCCTACCAGTGGTTGTTGATAAATAGTTGGGGTTGTAGCTCCATTCAGTTGTAGCTAATAAATTAGTGAGTTGTAGCTTCTTGTTGGTTATAGCCAGGGAATTTTAACAATAAGTTGTGTATTTCCCTATGAATGAATTGAAGATCAGTTTTAAAAATTTACTTGTTCTTTGTGTGTTCCATTGAGATTGTTGATATTGATTCCCACTATGCTTATTTATATTAATTATTGAAATATTTAATAGTGTCCCAATATTATTGCACAAAGTAAAGGAAAGTTTTAAATTGGTAAAAATTCCTACAATACTGATACACCCCCCCATTATTGTCCTAGTTTATAGAAATTAGTATTAGAGCAAGCTTAACTCAAATCAATTTAACAGTTAGAAGAAAGATTACGAACCATGGAAAATCATGAAGGAGGACTTACCAACATGGCATCAATGTTCAATGAACAAACTGTGTTTTGGAAAGTGAGGATGAAGACCTACATTCAATCCCTTGGATTTGATGTGTGGGATGTTGTGGAAGAAGCATATCAAAATCCTCCAACAGTGGTTACCAAAGATCAGAAGTTGGAATTTACATGTAATTTTAAAGCAATGAATGCCTTGCTTACTAGCCTACTTGAATCAAAACTTGTCAATGTAATGGATTGCACATCTACCAAATCTATCTATGACAATATGATCAACTTATATGAGGGAGACAATAAGGTAAAGAAAGCTAAACTCCAAGGTTATAGGATGCACTTTGAATATTTAAGCATGCATGATGATGAAGATATTGCAAATTATTTTTTGATATTTTGATGAATTTGTGAACACCATAAGAGGGTTTGATGAGAAACTAGATAAGTCTATGGTAGTTCAAAAGATATATTCCTAAGAAGTTTAATCCCAAGGGGTCAGCCATTGAATAAATGACCAATCTAAGCACTCTAACTTTAGATCAACTTCTTGGAATACTCACTGCTTATGAGATGAGGATTTCTGAAGGAAAATATGTAGCCAAACCATCAACCTTTAAAGTAGAAAAGAAGTGAAAGTATGATCACGGTGACTCATGTTGTGAATCAAATGAAGAAGAAGCAAACTTTGTGAGGAAGCTCAAGCAAGGATCAAGTAGGTATAAAGGTAAGTTACCATTTAGATGTTTTAATTGTGGCAAAGTTGGTCATTATGCATCGAACTATCTTGAAAAGAAGAAGAAGGATTACAATCCTAAACAAAATTTATTCAAGAAATTTTAAAATAATATTAATAAGACTGATAAGAGAGGTTGTTATTTTTGAGAAGAGAGCCCCTCAGAAAGTGAACCTACCCAATCCTTAGATGAGGACATAGATTATGAGATCCCTAAAGAAATTATGTTTATGGCCATAGAAAATATGTAAGTCAAGGTTATTAATTATGATTATGAAGTAGAAGTAGACCTTGAAGGAGAACTCGTAAGGGCTATTGATGAAAGAGAAAGGATGAGGAGGAAAAATAAAGTCCTGAAGGAGTCTTTGACAAAAGAAAAGGTTGAGGTTGTGAAGACATTACTCTTGAAAATAGAAGAAGGTAAGAAGATTCAAGAATCCATGAACTAATATTTGAATGAAAAGGTTTAAGTATGTGAGAATATGGAAGGAGAAGTCATGTTGCTGAGGAAGGAGTTGGAGTAAGCCAAAACAAAACTCATTTTTAATCAAAAGTTCAGTAAAGCAAATGAGGATTTAAATGAGATATTGGAGGCTCAATGTGTCTATAAAGATTGTAGTGGTCTTGGATTTGAAGGCGAGTCCAACAAAGCAACAGAGGAAAAAGGAAAGAAGAAAATCACCTTTGTTCCAACAACTAAAGAAGGGCCCACTCAACAACAAAAGGGAGACAAGCAACCAAAATATTAGATTCATAAAAATTAGCAGCAACAAAAGAAGATCATTAGCCAATAAAATCAAAGTGCCCATAATTTAGTCCAATGTAGAAGACAATATTCTAGGTACAATGATATTTTCCTTGGGTATTATTTCACATGCATTAACTATAGCCACAAAGCAACAAATTGAAGAGTTAGTATACCATATAGGCAACTCAAATCCAAGAGAAGAATTCAACAAAGGAAAAGAAGAACCGGGTACAATATTTGCTTGCTTCCCTTAATTATCAGGTGCAATGTTTTAAATGTCAAAATTTTTGGCATATATAAATCAATTGCATACTTAAAGAAATAAGGACAAAGCAAGCAATTAAGCAAATTGAACAAAAAGCCCAAGGTATAAAATGAAAAGGAGAAATCAGAGCAATGTGATATTTCTTTGTATGCTCAGAATGGTGGGATACATTGATATGTGGACAATGGATGTTCCAAGAACATAATAAGAGACAGAAGAATGTTTTTGACATGGAAACTAATTGACACACGTAATGTGACTTTTGGAAACAATTCTCCTCGAACAATAACTGCAAAATTAGTGGTTAGTGTATCAAATGGAGAAAGTAAATCAAAAAAATGTTTTATATCTTGAAGGGTTGAAGCATAACCTACTAAGTGTATTTCAGATGTGTGATCAAGGCTATGATGTGATTTTTAAGGCCAAAAATTGTCAAATCAAGCCCACGGATACAGGTGAGATAGTTGTTGAAACTATAAGAACAAAAAATAATATCTATGTACCCAAAGAGAAGACAAAAAGGTGTTTCTTATCAAATATAGATGAGATTTGGTTATGGTACAACGCGCTTGGACATATGAACTTTGATCAAATAGTCAAGCTAAGCAAGAAGAATGTTATTAAGTATCTATGACGGGGGCTTCATTTGGGTAGCAATACCATACCACGTGGGTTCATATTGGGAGATATTTATTAAGGAAAAGATGAAGTAATATATTGGGGGATATATATGGGGTAGAGGGTTTTTATATTGGAAGGTATAAAAAATGGAGCCCAAAGTTAATGAAAAATATAAAGTTGTATGAAAAAAGTTAATGAAAAAATGGATATCTACAATATCTAGTGAAAATAGGGGTTTTTAAATTGGGAAGGTGTATTGGGTTCACGAACGCATGTGATATGTCAGAGGTTCATTGAGTGAATCCCCCGTGGGATCTTCCCAGGAATTCAAAACCAGAAAATACAATATGTAAATCTTTCTAACTAGGAAAGCAAGCTCAATTTCCATTTAAGGCAAAGGATAACTCATCATCAAAACCATTGCATCTGGTACACATCGATTTGTATGGACCATCAAGAACTCATTCACCCATAGGTAATGATGAGCCTCAGTATTGCAGCAAGAATGCTACAACTCCCAAGACTACTAAGTTTAATTATCAACTCGGGGTTCGTACAAACTTAAGAGGTATCAACACTATATGTGCAACATACAATGTATCCTTCCTTTGCTGTCATGATGTAATGGAGTGCATGTACTGAAGTCAAATCCTAAACTAATTGCATAAAATGAAATGCTCGAGATGGAACCTTAACCTATTGCAAGAAAGAAAGAACAAGGAAAGAGAATGAAATCAAATGCTAAAACACACCATTTCTAACTAACTCTTAAGAGGATTTGCTTCAAAAGAATGCTAGGTTAACATGTATGCAATCCTACTGTCCTAAGCATGTAGGTTCAAACCATCAAACCTTCTACTGTTGTGCATCTAAGTAAATAAAATAAATTTGTTTTTCTTTTTGCCTTTTTGTCTTGACGAAAATGAGGTGGTAGTCTATAGTTTGACTATGGGTTAACCTGATAACCAATCACCTACGCAAAAACAGATTCTGTACATGGATTTTCACACTGATGGTCCTGCTTATCTAACCAATCATTGTTTGTCCCTCGTTGACTTCTCCTTTTATCAAGGGCTTCAATCCATGTCATTGATCTCACTTCTCCAGATCCAACGGATATCGCATCATCTACTCACCAACTAACCCGGATGATTTCCACCATCGATGTGACCCATCCAATCGAACGATTGTCGCACAATATCACGCAAAATCTTGCACAACCAATATCAGGTCAAGAGCGTGCGAGGAAAGTGGTTTTCCCATGATATGTGTCACCCACTAAGGTTAATCGCGTGAATTTTAGGAATACCGTTTATAGCCTTTAGGGCATGCAAGATACTGCTTACCACTTATCAATACCACCCACGTGCTTAATTCATACTTTTAATAAAAGCAATTAAGGAAAGGTTTAGCACTTAAATTAGTATTAACTCTTAACACTAATTGACTGTGATTTATAAATAAAATGTATGAACAGAGAAAAATACCCGATTAGGGTCCAAAATGCTGATACACAGTCATAAGAGAATTTCTACACCAAAACGGTGTGTCCACACCACACTTCAATCAATTATTCAACAAAATGGAAATTACAGAGTCTTGGCCCTCTCACCTTGATTGCAACACTTTATCTGACCTCTGTTTCAATCTCAAACCCTATATTTATCACACCTCTTGCTTACTCACTCTATTCTCG
This sequence comes from Pinus tabuliformis, assembly GCA_031772625.1. Classification (NCBI taxonomy): domain Eukaryota; kingdom Viridiplantae; phylum Streptophyta; class Pinopsida; order Pinales; family Pinaceae; genus Pinus; species Pinus tabuliformis. The sequence continues at coordinate 672,190,740 of CM062807.1, forward strand.
ATAATCTCTCTATCATTACATTCTTTCCTCTTTTATGAATCAAATTCTATCCTAACTGCATTAACAACTTAATCTCTATTTTTATCACTCAACCATTAAATCCCTATTATCAAGCTCTGATACACATCTATACTAACACTCATACCTTAGTCTAAAAACAATACAATGATCTAGTTATTCCAATAATTAAAGCAAAGATAAATTTGAGAGATCCAACAATCTAGATTTGGGAATAAGAAGACTAATCCAAGCAACTCAATGATTATTATGAACTTCCAAATCTTTTCCAAGGATGAAATAATGTTTGTGATCCTGCAAAAGAACTTACATCAACCATTTAACTCAATCTTACAACAAGAAATCATTAATTCTAAATGCAGAAATAGAAAGAAATAAAAACAAGAGATGCATGTGAATAAGCAATGAAAAGAAGGAAAGAAAATGATACAAAAGAGCTTTGAGGCTCCTGGGATGGCCAAGCCCAAGGAAAATCAAAGACCTATGGAGGAGAACAAGATTTAGAAGCTGAACCTGACACCAATCTTCATTATTTTCATCAATGGAATCACATCCCTGCAAGAAAATACAATGGAGCTACCAAAATACAAGCTCTCTACACGCTAACACTAATGAAAGATCTCTCCACAATAACACTAATGAAAATCCCCCCCTAGAGGAAAATTCGACTTGGTACTTATACAAAATGATTAGGAATCATTCCCCATGAATGGAGGAAGCTTTCCCCACCAACATCCCTTGATTAGTGGATCTAGTCCCCTTGATTGGTGGATCCGCTTCCTTGATTAATGGAACTCATTCCTAGATTTTCTCAATCACTGGAGTTCCACAATTTGTGCCATAATTCCATAATATCTTGTTGACTTATTATTTATTATTGATCCTACAGTAGTAGGGAACAAGTCCCTAAATTATCTCCTCCTCCAACTCTTCATAATCTACCCAATATTCTCATAATATTCCACAAAAAATAAATAATATTAGGCACAAATATTCAATTCTTCATAAACCTTCATAATGAATATATTAAAGTTTAAAAAAAAATTATCTAATGAAAAAAGAGAGGTTTAATGTGCTGAAGGATGGTCATAGGCCTTAAGTTATTGTTTAATTTAGAGGCATGGACCTTGATTTATGTCTAATTTAGAGGCCCATCATACCCCCTTGCTGAAAGTGTTTTTCATCCTCTGAGCAACTTAGTGACCTCATTGTGCCTCATCCATGGCCTTGGTGGCCTCTCTCTTATGCATTAAGAATCTTGGTTGTAAGCTCTGCAACAACAAGCCAAAAAACATATTTGTGCAAAGAAAAATCATTGTTTCTTGAGACCATTTTCTTGCCTTCTTTCCCTTTATTCAAGATGGGTTCTTGAATATTTTTCAGTTTGGCAAGGTCTTCCACACCGTTATCAACCTTCTAGTACCTTGTTTCGCCATTTGAACACCTCTAACACCCTCAAAATGCATTTAGACGAGAACTATAACATCCTTTAGGAATTCCCGTCAAAACTACAGGAAACTAGTATTGAGCATAAATGATAAACTGGGGTTAGGGAAAGCCCTCAACTTGACTCTTATGCATTTCTCCCATTTTTAGGCCTTGGAAAAAAGCTAGAAATATATTGGCAACCTTTTGGAACACCTCTTTTCATCAATGCAGTTTGATTTATATTTTTATGGTGAATGCCTTATTTATTTTTGTTGCCTTCTTTTGGCATTGTGACACAGGTTTGGCTGGATGACATAAGTGTTGTCCTTGATGGCAACTCGCTCAAATAGCAGATCACAGTTTACGCTCTCAGAATGGTAGAAAATGAGATACCCGCAGGTTCCTTTTCACAAAGCCACGTACATACGCAGGTGCACCGATCAAAAGGTGCGTACATATATGCAGGTGTACTGATCAAAAGGTGTGTACGTACAGTACACGGACTTTCATGCAGAGAAAAGCACGCACGTGGCAAATCTTATGGTTGGTCCATGGTATTTAGCCCGACATTTTTGAACCTATGGTTTTGGTCTGTGGTTTTGCATCTAAAGTATTGAACCCAAGTATTGGGTCCCTAGTATTGGATCTCTATGGTTTTGGACCATGGTTTGAGTAAGGACTAGACTATAAAAAGGAAAGGAGATCATTTGGCTTGGTGTGGACTGATGCGTTGAATATCTTGAGAAGAGCAAGATCTGAAATACTGGTGATCGGTTGGTGAGTTATAGCTGGACCTGAATCAGGGAGGAACCTGAGCATTACAAGATGGTTAAGATCTACTCATAGGTCAAGATCTCTTTGGCGCATGATTAGAACTATAAATCTGATAATCTAGGTATAATTGAAGTCTGATTAAGAAAAGGGATAAATTATCATTTATATATCTATACCTGCAGGTCTGACACAGTGGAGGCATGTATACCCGCAGGTTCGACACAACGAAGGCGCGAATATACGTGGGTTTGACACAGCGCAGGCGCGTATTCCACAGGTTCGACACAGCGGAGGCACGGATACCCGCAGGTTAAGGAAGTGAATACTCCGTATACACGTAGGTTCACTTTGACATATATGCGTATGTACGCAAATTTCTATTGGTGAAGTAGTGGAATTTTCTTGAAATATGTTTTAGCTGCTTTTGTTTATTACTGCAGTGTTCCGGGTTCTGAATTGGTGTCTGGTTACTGGTACTGTGTTCTGAGAAGTTATTGATTTAGTATTTGTACAAGGAAGTTGGTTGATTGCAGATCTATTTGATGTTTGATTGATATTCATGGATCCAGTCTGAAAATTTATGAAACGTGGTCCCTGGAAGAAAAGAAAAGTCTTTTGTAGGTCAGCACCTACATACTAGTACCTCAACTAGTACAAGAGCTAAGGGGGTTGTAACTCCCTTCTAGGAGAATCTAGAGAACAAGAGAAGGTTGTAGCCTTCTGCAGGTTGAAGCCTGCGTGCTGGTATAAGACTACACCAGTACAAAATCATTGCAAAAAGAAGTTTCTAATTGAAAGAAGATAGAGACATATTGTAGCAGGTGGTTTTCACCCACATTGGGTTTCCACCTTATATCTTGTGTTCATTTGTGTGACTGTCTGCTCTACTTTTTTGTTCCTGCTTATTGTTATATGGTTCTAACACACAGATTAATAATCAACATCTGAAGAATAAATTAAATTATAAGTCTGGAAGGTATACGCAAGTTCCATTAGTCAGATCTGCAAATATTTGTATAAATTGAAAAAGAATTTGATAATACTGATTCACCCCCCCCCCCTCTCAGTATTATTTTCAACAATTGGTATCAGAGCAGGTCCTTCAGGAGAAGCTTGATTGCTTGAAGGAAGATCTATTATCATGAGCAACTACAAAAAGGAAGCATCAATCAGGCCACCAATTTTCAATGGGAGCAACTTTGTCTATTGGAAGGTAAGAATCACTGCCTATCTTCAATCTCTTGGTACAGAAGTTTGGGATATTGTGGAAATAGGATACACATTTCCTTCAGAAACTCCTACAAATATGGCTGGTAAAAGGCAGTATGAAACAAATGCAAAGGCTGTCAATACCCTATTAGAGAGTCTATCTCAATCAGAATTCGTCAAGGTTATGCAGCTCAAAACCGCAAAAGAAATATGTGACAAGATTGTTCTAAGCTATGAAGGAGATGATCAGGTAAAACGAGAAAAACTTCAAACTCTCAAAATTCAGTATGAAAATATTAGAATGTACAATGATGAAAGTGTGGCTAACTATTTCCTTCGCATAGATGAGATTGTTAATTGTATGAAAAACTTGGGTGAAGAAATAAAAGAAGTTGTTTTGGTTGAAAAAGTTCTAAGGTATTTGTCTCCTAATTTTGATTCAAAAGTTTCTGCCATAGAAGAAAAGCAGAATCTACAGAGCCTTACCATGTCACAGATGCACGGAATCCTAACTACTTATGAAATGAGAAAAGGTGGACCATCAGACAGGAGAGAAGCTGCATTCAAAGCCTCAGGAAAAGGAGATTACAATGACTCAGGACATATGTCGGAAGAAGAGGAAGAGTCAAATTTTGTCAAGAACCTTCAACGGGGTTTTGGAAGATTCAGATGTAAGCTCCCTTTCAAATGTTCTTCTTGTGGAAGAGTTGGTCACTATGTTGCCAAGTGTCCCCATGAATATAAGCTTGACAAAGGTAAGGAACCAGTTAGATGGAATAGAAAATAGAATGTAAGTAAGAAAAGTTATTACACGCATGAAGACAGTGATGGTCTTTCAAATAGCAATGAAGATGAACAAGGTAATGATTATAGTCTTTTGATGGCTTTTGAATATGATGATTCATTGGATGCTATAGATGAAGAAAGTCTTTATGAAGAAATTTCTAAACTCAAAATTTGCTTAGAAGAGAAAAATATGATTATAGATATTCTTACTTCCCAACTTGCTGAAATGGAGAAACACAACGAAAGGTTAGAATGTGAAATTGTGGGGCTTAGAAAGGACATTGAGAAAATGAAAGCTCTTAATCTTAGATTTGCTAAAGGATCTGAAACTTTAGATGAGATTATCAAAGTGCAACATTCTCCTCTAATCAAGACAGGTCTTGGGTATACCAAAGAAACATCTCAAGCACAGAAGCCATCTACTTCCAAAAGTTATCTTGAAGTTGCAAGGAGAAGTGAACAGGTTAACAATCTTCAGCAAAAGCATAATTCTGATCACCACGTAAGTTAGGGACAATCTACCTCAAGAATGAACAAAGACTACCAGGTAAATCGGGGGCAATCTACTTCAAGGATGAATAGAAACTACAATCAACCACAGGTAAATCATTCTCAATTTGTCTCAAGAATGGATAGAAACTACAATCATTTGGTTGGTAGATTGGACAATCACAGTAGCTTCTTCAATGGTCAATGTTTCTCTTTTCATAACTCTGGTCACAAAGCAGCTCAATGTGTCGCCTACAAGACAATCATGACTAGAGAAGCTCAAAAACAAAGGAGTATGACTGGGACCATGAATAGGACCTACAATAATTTTGCTTCTCTTGAGAATGAAGTAGAATGTTCTATTTGTAACAATTTTGGTCATGAAGATTCTAAATGCAGGAGCAGCTTTGGGCAAACAACTCAGAAGGAGAAAGTTTCATTGGTTCCCAAAACATGGAAAAAGAAAGAATTGCAACCAGAAAGATGTGGGATAGCCTTATATGCAGAAGGACAGGAAAATCAGTGGTACATCGATAGTGGATGCTCAAAACATATGACAGCTAATAAAGATAAACTTCAATCATATAGTGCCTTAGAAAAGGAAAAGAAGGTCTTATTTGGAAATGACACCCTTGCACTCATAAAAGGTAAAGGTTCTGTTCTTTTGAAAGAAAAGGTCAAGGCTGGTAATGTTATGTATGTTGATGGCTTGAAGCATAATTTATTAAGTGTCAGTCAAATGTGTGATCAAGGAAATGAAGTAATATTTCGATCAAATGGATGCATTGTTCGTGAGCTTGATATAGGAGAAACAATGATCAAAGGCAGAAGGACTCCAAATAATTTATTTATACTCAAGGGAGGACAACAACAATGCTATCTAAGCAAGAATGATGAACACTGGCTATGGCACAGAATATTGGGGCATCTAAGCTTCTCACAAATAAGGAAAGCATGCAAATATCAGGCAGTTCATGATCTACCTGACATCAGAATTCCAGACAATACAATATGCAAATCATGTCAATTTGGTAAGCAAACCAGAACTAATTTCCCTGAGAAGGAAGGATCTACTAGCAGGCCACTTCAACTTGTCCATATTGATGTATGTGGTCCATCTAGGAAAAGATCACCTCGAGGAGAAGAATATTTTATATTATTCATTGACGACTTTTCCAGGATGTGTTGGATAGGACTTATGAAGCATAAATATGAAGCTTTTGAAAAATTCAAATCATTCAAAGCCTTGGTGGAGAACGAATCAGATTGCAGAATCAAATGCCTCAGGTCTGATCGAGGAGGAGAATTTACCTCGAATGAATTTTTCAATTTTTGTGAAGAACATGGAATAAGAAGGGAATTCTCTACTGCTAGGACTCCTCAGCAAAATGGAGTAGTGGAAAGGATGAACAGAACGGTTCAACAAATGGCTCGTGCTATGCTTGATGAGTCTGGAACTCCCGCAACCTTCTGGGGTGAAGCCGCATTTGCTGTAGTTACTATTCTCAACAAGACAAATGTCTGGGTAAACAACACTCAGACTCCTCATGAACTTTGGTATGGTAAGACTCCCACAGTAAAATACTTCAAAATTTTTGGAAGCAAATGCTACATCAAGAAGACTGATGAAAATCTTGGCAAGTTTGAACCTAGAGCAGATGAAGGCATTCTCCTTGGTTACTCTCCCCACAGCAAAGCATACAAGTGTTACAATAAAAGACTTGGAAAAATTGTTGAAAGTATTGATGTAGTGGTTGATGAAGAAGGAAACACTCCTAGGCAGGTAAAATCTGAAGATTTCGAAGATGATGAGGACTATCCATCAACATCAAATCAGATTCATGATGAAGAAGAAACCCATGAGGCACTAGAAGAATAGATAAGGATAGAAGAAAAGACTCCATCCAGGTACGTTCAGAAGAATCATCCAGAATCTCAAATTTTGGGGCAAAAAGAGGCAGGTGTACAAACAAGAAGAACCATTTTAGAAGCTTCAAGCTATCTAGCATTGCTCTCCTCCACTGAACCACAAAATGTAAGAGAGGCATGCAAAGATGAATGTTGGGTAAAAGCCATGGAGGAAGAACTTGAGAAGATTGAAAAGAATAACACTTGGGAGTTGGTTCCTAGACCAAAAGATAAGAATGTCATAGGAGCAAAATGGATATTCAAAAATAAGCTGAATGAATATGGAGATGTGATTAGAAACAAGGCCAGACTTGTTTGCAAAGGATATGCTCAACAGGAAGGCATATACTTTGAAGAAACTTTTGCACCAGTTGCCAAACTAGAGGCCATAAGGATGTTCCTCGCCCTTTCTAGCTTTCAGAAGTTCAAAGTATTTCAAATGGACGTGAAGTCTGCTTTTCTGAATGGAGACTTGGATGAAGAAGTATATATTGAACAACCAGACGGATTTATTCTTGGAAATGATCCAAAACTTGTATGTAGACTCAAAAAGGCTCTCTATGGCCTTAAACAGGCTCCAAGGGCATGGTATTATCGATTGGATAAGTACCTCCATAAGCAAGGTTTTATAAAAGGATCAACTGATAGCAATCTATATATAAAGATTGACAATGATAAGTTGCTAATACTTTTTGTGTATGTTGATGATATCATCTTTAGTAGCAATGAAGAAGACATGAGTCAAAATTTTTCCTTGGTGATGCAGAAAGAGTTTGAAATGTCCATGCCTGGTGAGCTCACATGTTTTCTTGGTTTACAAGTCCAACAAAACAAAGATGACATTTTTCTATCACAAACCAAGTATCTTAAGCAGATCTTGAAGAAATATGGGATGGAGGATTCGAAACCAGTATGTACCCCTATGGCGACAGGACGTAGCCTCAACGCAAATGATGAATTGGCAGCAATACATCAACCAACCTATAGATCCAGGTAGTTTGCTCTATCTAACAGGTACTCGACCAGACATTATGCATGCAGTGGGAATAGTTGGAAGGTTTCAGGCAAATCCAAAGGAAACTCATCTTCAGGCAGTTAAGAGAGTTTTCAAGTATCTTCAAGGAACTCAAAACTATGGCTTATGGTATCCTAGAGGTACAGATCTCACACTTCATGCATATACAGATGCAGATTGGGAAGGAAGTGTGGATGATAGAAAAAGCAGTAGTGGTGGTGCATTTTTCATGGGTCCTAGATTAGTATCTTGGTTCAACAAGAAACAAAGTTCTATTGCATTATCTACAGCTGAAGAAAAATATGTAGCTGCTGCATCTTGTTGCACTCAACTCCTTTGGATGATGCAAACAATGCATGATATGCAAATCACTTTTATTCCACCTATCTCCATTTTCTGTGATAATACAAGTGCAATCAGTATTTCAAAGAATCCTGTCATGCATTTAAAGACTAAGCACATACCGATCAAGTATCATTTTCTCCGAGAACAAGTGCTTGAACAAAAGGTCAAATTGGAGTATGTTCCCTCTAAGGAACAAGTTGCTGATATTCTCACCAAACCACTGCCCAGGGAGACCTTTGAATACCTCAGACAAAAGCTGGGGGTAGTTGATGCATCACCTTGCTGTTGAATCTTGTCTGTTTCAGAGATTATTGTTTTTAGGCGAGTTTCATATGGGGTATATGTGTACCTACGTTGGTTTATGTGGGTACATTCGTGTATATGTTGACTTGAAGAAAAGCAAGGATGAGAAGAGTCTGATATGGGTCTGTCAAAGACCATCTGGCACAGGTTCAGGGGGAGCATATATTCTTCTAATAATGCATTGTTGGCATTATCGTAGAAGATCTTGGTTCAATTCTTAAGTTGTTTTGATTTCAGGAGGAGCAAGTGCAGAAGGAGAACATGGATACTGATTTGAATAATGGTTGACAGATGCTGCTGATGTTAGTCAGAGTCTTGTTGTAGATATTTTGTCTCTATATTTCTTTTGTCAAGGTCATATAATGGCCTATCTTGGTTGCCCCACTATGCATGGGATGGATAATGTAATGTGCTTATTATATCATGTATCCCCGCTTGGTTGGGAGTCGTATGTATGAGTCTTTGGTGATAGGAAGGTCAGTTATGATGTATAAAGTCATATTTCTTTTGTAGAACATCTTCTTGCAGATCTTGCCTATATGTCAAGGGGGGCTTGGATGGCATAGTAGAGCAGAGATTTCAGCATGTACTCAAGGGGAGCATAACCCTTTTCCCTTGATGTCAAAGGGGGAGAAAAGGCTTTGAGTGACTTTGGGTTGCCATCATGTCCAAAGGGGGAGATTGTTGGCATTATGACACAGCTTTGGCACAGGTTTAGCTCGATGAAATAAGTGTTGTCCTTGATGGCAACTCTCTCAAATAGCAGATCATAGTTCAAGCTCTCAGAATGGTAGAAAATGAGATACCCGCAGGTTCCTTTTCACAAAGCCGCGTACATATGCAGGTGCACCGATCAAAAGGTGTGTACATATACGTAGGTGTACTGATCAAAAGGTGCGTACGTATAGTACACACACTTTCATGTAGAGAAAAGCGCGCACGTGGGAAATCTTATGGTTGGTCCATGGTATTTAGTTCGACATTTTTGAACCTATGGTTTTGGTTCGTGGTTTTGCATCTAAAGTATTGAACCCAGGTATTGGGTCCCTAGTATTGGATCTCTATGGTTTTGGACCATGGTTTGAGTAAGGCCTAGACTATAAAAAGGAAAGGAGATCATTTGGCTTGGTGTGGACTGATGTGTTGAATATCTTGAGAAGAGCAAGATCTAAAATACTGGTGATCGGTTGGTGAGTTATAGTTGGACCTGAATCAAGGAGGAACTTGAGCATTACAAGATGGTTAAGATCTACTGATAGGTCGAGATCTCTTTGGCGCATGATTAGATCTATAAATCTGATAATCTGGGTATAATTGAAGTCTGATTAAGAAAAGGGATAAATTATCATTTATAGATCTATACCCACAGGTCCAACACAGTGGAGGCGCGTATACCCGCAGGTTCGACATAGCGAAGGCACGGATATACGTGGGTTTGACACAGCGCATGCACGTATTCCACAGGTTTGACACAGTGGAGGCGCGAATACCCGTAGGTTAAGGAAGTGAATACTGCATATACATGGAGGTTCGCTTTGACATATATGCGTATGTACGCAGATTTCTATTGGTGAAGTAGCAGACTTTTCTTGAAATATGTTTTAACTACTTTTGTTTATTACTACAATGTTCCGGGTTCTGAATTGGTGTCTGGTTGCTGGTATTGTGTTCTGAGAAGTTATTGATTTAGTATTTGTAAAAGGAAGTTGGTTGATTGCAGATCTATTTGATGTTTGATTGATATTCATGGATCCAATCTGAAAATTTATGAAACGTGGTCCCTAGGAGAAAAGAGAAGTCTTCTGTAGGTCAGCACCTACGTACTAGTACCTCAGCTAGTACAAGAGCTAAGGGGGTTGTAGCTCCCTTCCAGGAGAGTCTGGAGAATGAGAAAAGGTTGTAGCCTTCTGCAGGTTGAAGCCTACGTGCTGGTATAAGACTGCACCAGTACAGAATCATTGTAAAGAGAAATTTCTAATTGAAAGAAGATAGAGACATATTGCAGCAAGTGGTTTTCACCCACATTGGGTTTCCATCTTATATCTTGTGCTCATTTGTGTGACTGTCTGCTCTACTTTTCTGTTCCTGCTTATTGTTATATGGTTCTGACACACAGATTAATGATCAACATCTGAAGAATAAATTAAATTATACGTCTGGAAGGTATACACAAGTTTCATTAGTCAGATCTGCAAATCTTTCTATAAATTGAAAAAGAATTTGATAATACTGATTCACCCCCCCTCTCAGTATTATTTTCAACACCTTCTTCTTCTCCCTTGTGGCCTAGATGATTGCCTAATGACCTTGGAGTTCTCTGTTTTGATTAAGTCTCTCTTAGGCATTGTCATTTTGGGTTTTAGCACAATTTTTCTTTTCTTCCTTCTTGTAGCAGCATTCTGCCTTCCTGTAGTAGTCATTCCTTCTTCCTTCAGAGTCTTCTAACTGTATGAGATTAATGAGAAATGATGAAGAGGGATTGGATGATGATGCTAGGGCTCAAAGGGAGTAGTGTAGGTTTGTGAAAATGGTGAGGATGCTCTTGTTTGTTTTTTTTTTTCAAGAATGAAATAGGATGGATGAATGATGAATAGATAGTGAATATGAAGTGGATTGAGGGCTTGGAGTGCTATGGTGACCTGGCCTTTGCAAAAAAATTCTTATTTTAACTGTTGTCCTCATTCCTTGAAATCACCACCCTTCATAATTTGACTTTTCAACATTGTGTGAGTGAAGGAGTGAGCTGCAATCAACTAATTGAAGGCGGGTGAGACTGTTGACCAATCCTTAGCTTATAAAACCTCATCTCTCATGCATTGACAACAAATTTCTAACTATAATATGCTCAACAGAAGAGGTTAAGAATATTGCATACCTGTACCTACCTGATGGTTGTTGGAGAGACATGCATGCTACTGCAGAGTTGATGTTGATGTGTAGGAGTTGGATGGTGATGTTGATGATCTTGATGCTTGTTATCACTTAAGAAAAAAATATTTCAAATTATGAACATCAATTTTTTAAATTTGTCAAAGGGTTGGTGTTAGTTTTAGGTCTAGTCTTTTCATCTTGTTTTAGAGTCTAAGATTTTGAAAAGGAGTCTTGTTAAGAGTCTTGTTGGTATGTCAAAAGGGGTCAATTCTCTGCTTTAGTCTATCATTGGTCTCATATTTCACATGAACATCATATGTCGAAACTCGTTTCAAGGTCCTTATGCGCTACAAAACTATCTAGGTGATTTCATAGTGCAAAAACCCAGTCTAGGTGATTTCGTAGCGCAAAACCCAAATTTTGCATTGGCTGCGCTACGAAATCGGGGATTCGTGTAGATCCATAGCAAATCTTGTCTAGCGGTCATATCTTTCAAAATTAGTTATTCTTACATCATCAGTGATCAGTCCATATGCTTTGCTGATCACATTCAACCACTCATCCTCATCATTAAGATTGTTAAATGTCTTGGTACGCTCAGATTGCAAGTTTCAAAAAGAGCCAAGTTGTCATGTTCATCATTATGATTGCATTCATGGATGAGGAACGAATTGAACAGCTTTTCAATTTGAATTTCTTAAAGATCAAGTGAGGTAGTTTTCAAGCGAGGCAGTGATCGAAGTGTGAGACAGTGCTAGTCTTTCAAATTTTCATTCTGTTGGAGTTTCATGGAGGGGTCAGTAGAGGAAAAGGACATTCCAAGATAAAGAAGCTAAAGACAGTCAAATTTTGGCTTTTAAACTGTGTTTTTGTGATTACACATCAATTTCGTAGCACGCTACGAAACTGCTAAAGATAATGCCTAATGCAGAGCAGTTTCGTAGCGCGCTACGAAACTGCTGTAGCTACATATTTTGATGAAGATGACCAATTTTGAGGGACAAAAAGGAAACCTTTTTGAAAAGGATTTTTTGAAGAAGGATCATTTACACAAGACAAGCATTCAGCAAGGGCAAACGAGCAAAGGAAAAACATATATAAACCATAAGCCATTTGTTATAAAAGTGATCATAGCCAAGTATTGTTCATCATACTTCAGGCAGAATTAAACATGTTTTGTCCTCATACACATGCATGGGCAAGGTACATGAGAAACATGATAGTCCAAAAAACAATTGTGTAATCAAAGAAGAACAACAAGGATAATCGATTTCAAATATCCTTGTGGAGACCAAAAGTAGAAAAACAGGGGCAGTTTCCTACTTTCCAAGAGCAGTTGAGGGATGAGACATTAAGGGCCAGCAAGCAGTTTCAAACATCCACCAAAGCTAAACTGAAGAAGGCCATTTGTCAAAGAATGAATTTGGATTGTATTTAATGCTACTACCAACATGATGAAGAGTTAGAATCCTAATTGTCTTAGGTCTCTAAAACTGCTAGTTAGCAGTCAGTTGTATTTATTAGTTAGTTTTAAATGTTAATAGGTATCATCATAGGAAGAATTCGAGTTCCCCTCATGCTGGAGGAGGAATCTCAGTTATGTAAAAAGATCTATATATCACAAAAGAGTTGATGTACAAAAGGTTGGAAATTTATTGAGAAAAGCTCTGGTATTTGGCTTTATGTAAAGACTCTGTTTTCTTTAGTAATACAGTACTTTGGCTTTGCTTCTCAGGAATCAGAAGAAATTCGATGCTTTGAATGTCTTGTATTATTCTCTTCTTATTATATACAGTGGTATGAATGTGTGATTACTTAGAAATTACTAACAGTGCTCTAATTTCCTTCATGCATTTGTAAACTGTGTTGGCCCTATGTGTTTTTGGTATATTCTATATGCATTGAGTTCTAAATGCCCTGACTTCTATGTAAAGCTAGCCTTATTGTCAATACTGAAGCATATCTGACTCCATAAGCCCAATGAATACTTTCTAATTGTGTTTCCACCACTTACATATTTACATTTGTTTCATAAGAGTTAGCCATCTTACTCATAAGAAAAAATCATTAACCCTTTGAGAGAGCCCTCTTAGGTTGAGGAGGCTAAGCCTCAGCCAAAAGTAGGTTTGAAATAGTTACTTAAGGTCTACCTAATCAACGGCCTATCAGGAACTGATTTTGAGATAACAATGCTATTGCTAAGCTCTAGATGAGCTTATTTGACCTCTGTATCTCCTTTAAAACTGCTCACTGCCAATCCTGTAGGTGTTGTTGTGTCCCTTGTAGGTTTATAGGACAACGATGTTTTGTCCATATCTCCAAAATGGTAGACTGGATTGAGCTGAAACTTTTTGAGCATGTTGCCATCATCATTATGCACCTAACCATAGAAAATTTTTGGTTAATGTATGCATGGATGTCGAGAAAAATAAAAATGGTTGAAGGTGATGGAGGTCGATTTCTTGGAAACCGTGCATTAGAAATTTCTGAAATTGCTTGGGCACATTACCAGAATCCATATACATCTCCCCTTGAAACATATTGGAAGATGGATGCATGGTTTTCAAGTTATGGCAAAAACAAATTTCTCCTCTATGTATTTTTGTATCCTATAGTAAAACAAAACATCCTGTAGTTTTTTAGGACAACAAGAAAATTGAGTTGTAGAAGCTTGAGAATGATCGGTGGATGGTGGAAATAGATGAGGGTGATGGTGTTGAAAAGTGTGCAACAAGAAATGCTAAAAATAGCAATGTTATAAATAGCCCGGCTATAAATAGTAGTTCAACCATTGGTGATCTTAGCAACAATGGGTGAAAAGTGAAAGTGCTAAAAATAGATTTTCTGAAAATAGCATTTCAGGATCCCTTCTTATTTTAGTCAGTCCCTGGACTAAACATAGGAAGTAAAATTCGAATTTGATATCAACAACAGTTTGGAAATTAATTAATTAATTCATCTTGAGTTAATTACTTAAGGAAAATCAAATTTGAAGTCTATGTGAGGACATGCAACAGTTTCTCCTTTGATTGAGGAATTTAACCTTCAGTTAAAGAGATAAGGATGAGTTGTAACAATGAGTTGTAATCAGTTGACTTAGTTTAACTGAATCAAGTCTAGTTAGATTAATTTAGCACTTTGTTAAATTAATGAGAGTTCATTTAGTTAATGCTTGCATGCATGTAACTACTTATTTCAGATAACTGAGTATTCACTCATGGATAACTCATGCATGTCAGTTCAGTCAGAGACCCAGTTGAGATCAGATGGAGGGACAATGTACTATCAGTTGCTAGGATATTCCTTGGTGAATATTCCTTGCATGCATAAGGAATATTATTCCTTATGGATTGCACATTTGGACCTGAGGTTACAATGAGTCTGATGAGGCCAATTCACACATGTGATATCACTGGACCCCAATCAAAACTGCGCAAGGAAATAGGAGGCTTTGAGGGCTTGAGGAAGATATATTATATGTCTATTGAGTCTGTGAGTGGTATTGTTTGATTACAGAGAGAGCAGGATAGCTTGAGAGTTGAGCAGGATAGCTTGAGAGTTGATTCCTTTTGTAACTTGAACAAGATTTCCACTTGTATGGCAATACATAGTTGGGGTTTTAGGTTGGTGCTTTCCCTAGTGATATATCTTCTATGTTATGGTTGATCACTTCTCATTCTCAGTTATATTTGTTCATGCTTGATGTTGCTCATGTTCGATTAAGATTTTGCTAAATTGTTTGTAGAAGTAGATCAAGTTTTTTGCTTTAGCACATTGCATTTCCACGTGACCTACAGGTGGGAATTTCTACATGGTATCAAAGCTAGTTGATTTGTAGAAAAATTTCTACATTGTATCAGAGAAAAGGTGATCAAGGAAGAACAATATACAAGCAGGAGAAGTACGAAGTTTGGTTTTTGAATATTGAATTGAGTTCTTATCACATCTATTTCATCGATGGTATTCAGTGGTTTAAGACTCGAATACGCCCTTGATGGCAGTTCAAATTATATAGCCTGGAAGGATTGCATGGAGACAATATTGGAAGATAACGGTCTCAAGGACTTCATTGATCAAGAAGTCCAAAAGTCAACTGATGCTACTCAAATGGCAGAATGGAAAAAGTGGGTGGCTATAGCAAGGAGAATCCTCCTAGAGGGAGTTCAAGATCACATTGTCTTGAGCCTCCATGGGAAGGAGACTCCATTTTCGATGTGGAAAACATTGAAAGATATTTATCAGAATAGCAGCGATAAGAGGAAGCTGGTGTTGAAGGACAAACTTCAAAAGATCAAGTTCGGAAAGGGCGACACAATCTCTACGTTCCTGAACAAGCTCACCACCTACAGGGATGAGCTTGCAAGTGTAGGGGTCGTGACTACTGATGATGACATGGTGAGTCTAGCACTCCTTGGTCTTCCTAAGAGCTGGTATAGCTACTAGGACTCGATTAATGGAAGAGAGAAAATGCCAGATTGGGAACGACGTTGGTCGGACCTAATGCAGGAGGAGATAAGGTAGAGCACGAGGGATGGATCTTCATCAAAACAAGATGATGAAGAAAATGTAGCTTTAGTGAGTAAAGCTAAGAAAGGGAAAGGGAAGGTGTCCCAAACCAAATCTTCTCATGGTGGGAAGAAGGCTAACAAGTCTAAGGTGTGATGCTTTCACTATCATGAAGTGGGCCATTATGCTATGAATTGTCCATAAAAGAAATCCAGGAAGGGTTCCTCAAAGGGATTTGATGGTGATGCACTAGCTTCACAGTTTGAGCTGGATTTCTCTCTTATCACATGCATGGTTTCATCCATGGTGGGATGTGTTTGGTACCTAGAAAATGGAGCCTCTTTCCACATGTCAGGTGACAAGAATACTTTCAGTACCTTGGAGGAGAAGGATCTCCAGATGCAGATCAAGATGGGCAATGATGGAAAGTGATGTGTCTCAGGTGAAGGTACAATTGTGTTTCAGAGGGAGCATGGTGCTCCTCTCACCCTATCTGCTGTTAAGTATGTACTAGGTTTGAACAAAAACCTTGTGTCTATTGCTATGCTAGAAGATAAAGGCTATGATGTAGTCTTTAGTAAAGGAAAAGTGTTCTTGAGGCATCGGCATGGGACAGACCCAGCAAATTGGGATTCGAGTAAAGAATCTCTACAAGCTGGAGGTAGATGACTGTGCTGCACTGAGTTCCAAAGCAGAGGTGGTGCAAAGCCAAGATGTTGGTGAGCTATGGCATAGAATACTGGGCCACTTGCATCACGGGGCCTTGAAGATCATGCAGCAAATTTCTATCGGCTTACCCAAGGGAAAACTGGAGAAAAGAGATACATGCAAAGGATGCACCCTGGGTAAGTATGCGAAAGCTTCCTTTCAGGATCGGGATAGTAGAGCTGGAGCAATCCTAGAACGAGTTCACTCAGATGTATGTGGACCATTCTCTACAGCCTCCACCACTAAACAAAGGTACTATGTTATTTTCATTGATGATTTTTCTCATATATGTTCGATCTACTTTATGCAAAAGAAGGATCAGACCTTCTTGAGGTTTTGTGAGTTTAAAGCCTCGGTAGAGAAAGAATCTGGGAAGAAAGTAAAAGCCTTGCATAGTGACAATGGTGGAGATTATGTTTCCCAACAGTTTAAATAATTATGTGCTGTAGAAGGAATTAAACGAGAACTGACGGCACCTCATAACCCACAACAAAATGGGGTGGCCGAAAGGAAGAATAGATCTATTGTGGGAGCAGCTCGAGCGATGTTGCATGAACAAGGCCTACCACTTCATCTGTGGGATGAGGCATGTAATACAACAGTGTATCTTTAGAATAGAAGTCCTCATCGTATTTTAGGGATGAAGATACCTATGGAGGATTTTTCGGGGAAGCAACTAGATGTGAGTCACTTCTGAATCTTTGGATCACTAGTTTTTTGTCATGTGACCAAAAATGATCGAAAGAAGCTAGACCCAACAGCTGAGTTGGGGATACTTGTAGGGTACACAGATACACCCCATAACTATCGTGTGTTTTTTCCTACCAGTTAGAGGACCGTAGTGCGCAGTGATTTGAAGTTCGATGGGCAGAGAGTCATGCGAGTGTCACTTGAGAGGGAGCTCAAGTTGCATGTCGATGAGGAAATTTTAGTCCCAAAGGAGGAGGAGCCTCCTGATGATGTGGATCAGCCACATGCAGAGGATCCAGTATTGGAGACCACAATTCCTAGAGAGTCTTCCAGAGACGGGTGGAAACGCTTGCGGGAAGTTGACAGATTGATGCAGGATGCAAAAGAGAATGTGGGGCAGCCATCCTCTCATCGCAGGCAGAGGAGATCTCCTGAGAGATACACTAGCTACATGGCCCTAGTTGGGGAGTGTGTAGCAACCGAACCTTCTTCCTTTCAGGAGGCAGTGAAGCAACCAGTCTAGGTTGATGCAATGGTAGAAGAGTACGATTCTATCATACAGAACAGTGTGTGGGATGTTGTCCCTAGACCTGGGGACAAGTCAATGGTTAGTTCTTGATGGCTTTACAAGGTAAAGCAGGCAGCTGATGGCAGTGCTGAGAAACAAAAGGCAAGGTTTGTTTCCCGAGGTTTCTCACAGGTTGAGGGGATTGAATACGATGAGACCTTTGCTCCCATAGCAAGGTACTCATCTATCAGATCGATGCTAGCTCTATCAACTCAGATGGGTTGGAAGATCCATCAGATGGATGTGAAGACAACATTCCTCAATGGGAATATTGAGGAAAATGTATACATTGAGTAGCCTGAAGGATTTGAGACCTTAAATCACAATTCACATGTCTGCCAACTCAAGTGAGCATTATATGGGCTGAAGTAAGCACCCTGTGCTTGGTATACCAGGATCGACAATTATTTCACTGGGTTGGGCTTCACCAAGAGTGAAGCAGATGCGAACCTATACCACATCATGGTAGATGGTAAGCCATTGATTATTTTACTTTATGTCGATGATCTGATTTTGATAGGTGATGACCAGCTGATACAGTCTTGTAAGGAGTACCTTGCAAGAGAGTTCGAGATGAAGGACATGGGCCTCATGCGCTACTTTCTAGGCATGGAAGTGTGGTAGAAAGATGGGGAAGTATTTGTGTCTCAAGATAAATATGCTAATGAGATACTCAGGCGCTTTCACATAGAGAAGTGCAAGCCCATCCAGACTCCTCTAGCTAGGAATTGGAGGAAGGAGGATGCTACTTTCGGTGAGGTAGTAGCTGCTACTATTTATCGGCAGCTGGTGGGTTCACTCATGTATTTGGTGAACACACGAGCTGACTTATGCTTTGCAGTGAACCATGAGTCAAGCTATGGTTCAGCCTACCAAGCTGTTTTGGAAGGCAGCGAAGCATGTACTGAGATATCTCGGAGGCACTACACAGTATGGATTATGGTACAGACAGACAGAGGGAGTGAAGCTGCAAGGCTTCACAGTTGTGGATTGGGTAGGTATTCCATCAGACTAGAAGAGCACTTCTGGGGGAATCTTCAACCTTTGTTCAGTTGCGATTTCTTGGTACAGCAGGAAATAGAGATCAGTTGCACTTAGCTCAATAGAGGCTGAATACATGGTTGCCACTTAGGTAGCATGCGAGGCGATTTGGATGCAGAAGATTCTAGTGGGATTGTTTGGTTAGTTGATGGATCCTACAATGATATACTGTGATAATCAGAGTTGCATAAAACTCTCTGAGAATCAAGTGTTTCATGATAGGTCCAAGCATATAGATATCCGTTACCATCATCTACGGGATTGTGTGGTCAAGAGGATCATGATGTTGTAGTATGTTTCGACCAAGGAGCAGGATGCAGATATTTTGACAAAGGCATTGTCAAAATGCAAATTAGAGTTCCACAGAGACAGGATCGGGGTTACTGATAATCCCTTTCTTATTGAGAGGGAGTGTTGAAAAGTGTGCAACAAGAAATGCTAAAAATAGAAAATGCTAAAAATAGCACTGCTATAAATAGCAGTTTAGCCATTGGTGATCTTTAGCAACAATGGGTGAAAAGTGAAAGTGCTAAAATTATATTTTCTAAAAATAGCATTTTGGGATCCCTTCTTATTTTAGTCAGTCCCTAGACTAAACATATGAAGTAAAATTAGAATTTGATATCAACAACAATTTGAAAATTAATTAATTCATTCATCTTGAGTTAAAATCAAAATTGAAGTCTATGTGAGGACATGAAACAATTTCTCCTTTGATTGAGGAGTTTAACCTTCAGTTAAAGAGATAAGGATGAGTTGTAATATTGAGTTGTAATTAGTTGACTTAGTTTAACTGAGTCAAGTCTAGTTAGATTAATTTAACAATTTGTTAAATTAATGAGAGTTCAATTAGTTAATGCTTGCATGCATGTAACTACTGTATTTCAGATAACTGAGTATTCACCCATGGATAACTCATGCATGTCAGTTCAGTCAGAGACCCAGTTGAGATCAGATGGAGGAACAGTGTACTATCAGTTGCTAGGATATTCCTTGGTGAATATTCCTTGCATGCATAAGGAATATTATTCCTTATGGATTGCACATTTGGACCTGAGGTTACAATGAGTCTGATGAGGCCAATTCACACATGTGATATCATTGGACCCCAATCAAAACTGCGCAAAGAAATAGGAGGCTTGGAGGGCTTGAGGAAGATATATTCTATGTCTATTGAGTCTGTGGGTGGTATTGTTTGATTACAGAGAGAGCAGGATAGCTTGAGCGTTGATTCCTTTTGTAACTTGAATAACATTTCCACTTGTATGGTAATACAAAGTTGGGGTTTTAGGCTAGCGCTTTCCCCAGTGATATATCTTCTATGTTATGGTTGATTACTTCTCATTCTCAGTTATATTTGTTCATGCTTGATGTTGCTCGTGTTCGATTAAGCTTCTGCTAAATTGTTTGTAGAAGTAGATCAAGTGTTTTGCTTTAGTACGTTGCATTACCAGGTGATCTACGGGTGGGAATTTCTACATGGTATCAAAGCTAGTTGATTTGTAGAAAAATTTCTACAGATGGATTGGCATGGCCTTGTCCTTTCTAGAGCATTTGAGCAAAGAAGGAGAAAGTCAAATTTTGACTTCTTTTGACTAGGATTGACCAATTTTCCCTTTGGGACCAACTTTTTCTTGTTGGTTGCAGATGTTGGAGAGTACATCCATTCATCAGATATATACATGGAGCAAATATGTTTTTTTTTATTTTCTTTTTTTTTCTTCTAGGCCTACTAGCCGCCTCGAGGAGGTTTTCAACTAGTAGGTATACCTAGGCACCTCAAAGGAGGTTTTCACTTAGGATCTTTTATTTTTTCTCCTTTTTCTTTTTCCCAACCCATTGACTGCCTCATGGAGGTTTTCAATCAATGAGCCAATCTGAGGTGCCTCCAAGGAGGTTTTCACCTTAGATTTTTTTTTTTCTACCCTACTCTACTTGGAAAAAAATCACTTTCAAGTATAAGAACACTTCCAATGGAGCCATGTGCACATCAAGATGACATAAAAATGATGTGGAGGCTTGAAATGCATGCGTTGACATGTACCTAGATTTCAGAGCCCAAACGATTTGACTTTGAAAGGAACAAACATAGTTGATGAAGAGAGTGATGCTGCAACTTAGTGACTATCTAGAACCATATTTCAATATAGTTGTGATGTCCTTGGTCCTTTTTCTGATCTGGATCATTCTTCATGTCTTCTTCTACCATGACCTTCAAATCTTCCTCTTTTTGTTGTTTGTTCTCTTGCATACATGGATGATTTTATGGTAACCATGAGGGAGTTCTCTCAATCTTTGATTTTGATCTCTGTTCTTCATCAAGTGCAGCCCATGATTCTGTGGTCTTCTCATTTGAATCTTCTTCCTCTGGATGTGGTCTTTCAATGATATCAAGATAATCTCTTTTTTGCAATACTCTTCCTAAGCTATGATGAATACCATTGATATCAAGAGGAGATGTTTGTAAGTGTTGTACCTCAACATTGTAAGTGGGATGAGCTACTTCAATGTGTGGGTTTGGAAATGGTGGTACAGGTAGTTGAGTGGGAGTGTATATTTGAGATGGATGTGGATGGGGTTGTGGTTGTGGTGGAGGTGATTGGTAAGGATAACATGGAGTTGAGTATGGAGGATATTGAGGAAAATACTGAGGATATTGTGGATGGCTACCATAAGTTCCTTGCCAACCTTGTTGCCAAGATTGGTTTTGGGGTTGAGATGGCCAATGTTGCCAAGGAAAGGGGGTGTTCCAATTACTTTGAGGTGGATGTGCATAAGCTTGAAATTGTGAATTAGGCTCTTGCATCATATCAGGCTAAATAGGTTGCATGGTCCTCTTGGAGCTACATAAAATTATTACATTGGCAATTGACTTGCTCCATTGTCCTCTTGGTGAACTTCCTTCAACCTTGGTAATGAGGAGAAACTTTTAACATCATGTGATTCTGCAACAGAAATATAAGCATTTTCTTTTCCTTCATATTGAATTCTTAACATTTCTACTTGTTTTGTTAGATTGCTAACAACTTCTATTTTAAAATCATCAAATAACTTTCCAAGTTTAGCTTGACTTACTGATCTTGATGCTTATTTACCTACTCTTGATTTTCCTCTTGATATATGTTTGCATGTTTCACAAATTTCCTCAAATGATAATTGATATGCATCACCTCTACTCATGAGATTAAGGAGATAAATCCACTCATCCCTAATTGTTCTAAGTATGAGGGTTTTTAGTGTGTCAGATACAAAATGATGTAGTTTTTCCCTCTTAACATTATACATGAACCTCTTTGTTAGATCCTCTAGACTCTCATCTTCTCTTTGATTCATTCTAAATATTTCTTCCTTAAGATCATAATGTTTATAATTTTCTAGAAATATCTTTTGCATATCATTCCATGATATTATTGAATTAGTCCCTAAACTCATGAACCATTTAAGATCTCTATCCTTCAATGTTGCCAGAAACAATCTCAATTTTTGAGTTTTTAATAAGTAACCATAAGATCTACAAACAATCTCAAATTCAAAGAGAAAGGTTTCCAGATCCTCTGACCTTAGACCATGAAATTTTGGAAGAAAAGATGGAGGGATGTTCTTCATGTGCACACTACCATCAGTATCTTGAATGGGAAATCCAAGAGGATCTTCCTCATTGTCATCATCTCCATCCATTTCTTCTACATTCTTTGCCATCTTCTTCTTCTACCTACAAAAGTGAATGGTGATATGGCTCTTACTGCACCATGTGATCAAATGGGGGTGGGGTGGGTTGGTGTTGGAGAAATTTTGTTTTTGTTTTTATGATTGAATGAAAACTCTAATGCAATGCACTTTTCTATTTTTGAAATGAAATATGCCTAATGCAATTATGTTTTGTTTTTGGAAAAAGTAAAAATAAATGAATCAACTAGGGAAGAAAACAATGCATACTTTGACACCTCCCAGGAAACAATGCCAAAAAGTGATGAGCCTAGGTATTGCAACAAGAATGTTGCAACTCCCAAGGATACCGATTTTAATTATCAACTTGGGGTTCATACAAACTTAAGAGGTATCAATACTATATGTGTAGCATACAATGTGTCCTTCCTTTTCTGTCATGATGTAATGGAGTGCATGTACTGAAGTCAAATCCTAAACTAATTGCATAAAATGAAATGCTCGAAATGGAACCTTAACCTATTGCAAGAAAGAAATTACAAGGAAAGAGAATGAAATCAAATGCTAAAACACACCATTTCTTCAAAAGAGGCTTTGCTTCAAAAGAATTCTAAGTTAACATGTATGCAATCCTACTGTCCTAAGCATGTAGATTCAAGCATCAAACCTTCTACTGTTGTGCATGTAAGTAAATAAAATAAATTTGTTTTTCTTTTTTGTTTTTTTGTCTTGACGAAAATGAGGTGGTAGTCTGTAATTTGACTACGGGTTAACTTGGTAACCAATAAGTTGTGCACAAACAGATTCTGTACGTGGATTTTCACCCTAAGGGTCCTGCTTATCTGACCAATCACTATTGGTCCCTCATTGACTTCTCCTTTTATCAAGCACTTCAATCCGCGTCGTTAATCTCACTTCTCCAGATCCAACGGATATTGCGTCATCCGCTCACCAACTAACCCGGACGATTTCCACCGTCGATGTGACCCGTCCAATTGAACAGTTGTCATGCAATCTCGTGCGAAATCTTGCACGAATGATATCAGGTCGATAGTGAGTGAGAAAAGTGGTTTTATCGTGCTACGTGTCATCCGCTAAGGTTAGTCGCGTGAAGTTTAGGAATACCATTTACAACCTTTAGGGCGTGTGAGATACTACTTCCCACTTATCAATACCACCCACGTGCTTGATTCATACTTTTAATAAAGGTGCTTAAGGAAAGGTTTAGTGCTTAAACTCAGTATTAATACTTAACACTAATTGACTGTGATTTATAAATAAAATGTATGAATAGAGAAAAATACCCGATTAGGGTCCAGAACGCCGATACACAATCATAAGAGAATTTCTGCAGCAGAATAGTTCGTCCACACCACACTTCAATCAATTATTCAACAAAATGAAAATTACAGAGTCTTGGCCCTCTCGACTCAATCACAACAGTTTGTCTAACCTCTGTTTCAATCTCAAACCATATATTTGTCACACCTCATGCTTACTCACTCTATTCTTGATAATATCTCTATCATTACATTCTTTCCTCTTTTATGAATCAAATCCTATCCTAACTACATTGACAACTCAATCTCTATTTTTATCACTCAACCATTAAATCCCTATTCTCAAGCTCTGATACACATCTATACTAACACTCATCTCTTAGTCTAAAAATAATATAGTGATCTAATTATTACAATAATTAAAGCAAAGATAAATTCGAGAGATCCAACAATCTAGATTTGGGAATAAGAAGATTAATCCAAGTAGCTCAATGATTAATGAACTTCCAAATATTTTCCAAGGATGAAATAATGCTTGTGATCCTGCAAAAGAACTTACATCAACCATTTAATTCAATCCTACAACAAGAAATCATTAATTCTAAATGCAGAAATAGAAAGAAATAAAAACAAGAGATGCATGTGAATAAGTAATGAAAAGAAGGAAAGAAAATGATACAAAAGGGCTCTGAGGCTCATGGGATGGCCAAGCCCAAGGAAACTCAGAGACCTATGGAGGAGAATGAGATTTATAAGTTGAACATGACACCAATCCTCATTATTTTCATCAATGGAATCACATCCCTGCAAGAAAATACAATGGAGCTGCAGAAATACAAGCTCTCTACACACTAACACTAATGAAAAATCTCCCCACAATAATGCTAATTAAAATCCACCCCTAGAGGAAAATTCGACTTGGTACTTATACAAAATGATTAGGAATCAGTCCCCATGAATGGAGGAAGCTTTCCCCACCAAAATCCCTTGATTAGTGGATCTAGTCCCCTTGATTGGTGGATCTGCTCCCTTGATTAGTGGAACAAATTCTTAGATTTTCCCAATCATTGGAGTTCCACAATTTGTGCCATAATTCCATAATATCTTTTTGACTTATTATTTATTATTGATCCTCTAGTAGTAGGGAACAATTCCCTAAATTATCTCTTCCTCCAACTCTTCATAATCTGCCCAATATTCTCATAATATTCCATAAAAAATAAATAATATTAGGCACAAATATTCAATTATTCATAAACCTTCCTAATGAATATATTAAAGTTAAAAATAAATTATCTAACGCAAAAAGAGAGGTTTAATGTGCTGAAGGATGGTCATAGGCCTTAAGTTATTGTTTAATTTAGAGGCATGGGCCTTAATTTATGTCTAATTTAGAGGCCCATCAGGTAAATTATACTTTATTCTAATAATTGATGATTTCATCAAGATGATGTGGGTTACCTTCCTCAAAGAGAAATATGAAGCTTTTGAGAAATTTAAAGAGTTCAAAGCCTTGGCTGAGAATGAAACTAAGTGAAAAATCAAAAGCATAAGGTCTGACAATGCAGGTGAGTTCACTTCAAAGAATTTTAAGAATTCTGTAAAAGGAATGGCATCACAAGGTAGTTTACAATAATTGAGACTCCCCATCAAAATGGTGTAGCAAAAAGAGCACACAGACCAATACAACAATTAGCTAGAGCAATGATGACCGAAAGGAATATTCAGCAAAGGTTTTGGGTAGAAATTATTCATACAACAATAGTTATCCTCAACAAATATCATTTTACAATGAACAGTGACAAAACTCCCTATGAGTTGTGGTAGGGAAAACTTGGAACAACCAAAAGCTTCAATTTTTTTGGTAGCAGATGCTACATAAAGAGAAATGTTGAAAACCATGTAAAATTTGATGCTAAAGAAGTCAAACACAACTTTTTGGGAAACTCACATAATATCAAAGGATACAGATGATACAATAAATTCACCAAGAGGACCATTGACTGTATCGATGTAAAGGTGGATGGGCACACTGATCAAGAAAGGAAACATTAATTTTGGTTTGTAGAAAAACCTGTGAACAGTTATTGAAACCAACGTTTCGGACTAGCTTAGTGAGTCCATCATCAGGGCAATGTGATTTTTATTTTTGAAACAACCCACAAAAACCATCGTTGATGAACTAGTGAGCATTAGACAGGAACATGATGAGGAATTTGCAGAAGAAAGCGATGAAGAAACCTCCAGTACTCAAGCTAAGGATCCTCCAAGGTATGTACACAAACACCACCCAGCTAATCAAATCATTGGTGAATTAAATTCTAGAGTACAAACAAGAAGGAAGCTGTTATATTCCCTCAGATAGGCACATGTTTCCTTGTTGTCCATGGAGGAACCAAAATATGTTGTTCAAGCCAATCAAGATCAACAATGGTTAAAGTCAATGAATGAAGAATTGGATCAAATAGAGAAAAATTAGACTTGGGAACTTGTTCCAAGGCCTGCTAACAAGAATGTCATTGGCACAAAGTGGGTTTTCAAGAATAAATTAAATGACCATGGAGAAGTGGTAAGAAACAAGGCTAGGTTTGTATGCAAATGATATGCTCAAATAGAAGGCTTTTATTTTGGTGAAAAATTTTCTCCTGTTGCTAGATTAGAAGAGATAAGAAAGTTTTTGGTATTTGATTGCCTTAAGAAATTCAAAATCTATCAAATCGATGTCAAGTATTCTTTTCTCAATGAAGAGCTATAGGAGGAAGTATAAATAGAGCAGCTAGAAAGTTTTCATCTAACAGAGAAACCAGATTATGTTTTCAGACTTAAGAAGGCTTTGTATGGTCTCAAGAAAGCCCCTAGAGCTTAGTATTCCAAACAAGATGACTACTTGTTAAAGTGTGGATTCAAAATAGGTGTATCTAACAACAACTTATATGTCAAAGAAAAAGATAGAAAACTAATTGTGGTGGTTGTATATGTTGATGATATCATCCTTTCTAGTGATTCAGATTTGTTGACCAATGAATTTGTAGCTGATATGAAGGATGGATTTGAGATGTAAATGCTTGGAGAGATTTCTATTTCCTTGGATTGCAGATTGTGCACGCACCAAAAGGAATTTTTCTTTCTCAAACAAAGTATCTCAAAGAAGTGTTAAATAATTTTGGTACGGAAGAATGCTCCTTAGTGAGCACTCCAATGGTGACTAGTTGCAAGCTTATCAAGATGAATGTATCTCCAACAGTAGATTAGATTTTATATACATCCATCATTGACAGCCTCTTGTATTTAACAGCTACAAGACTAGACATCATGCAAGCCATTTCTATAGTTGGAAGATTTCAAGTATCCCCCAGATAAATCCATCTATTAGTAGCCAAGAGGATTCATAGACATCTTAGAGCAACAATGGACTATGGTTTGTGGCACGTGAGAGATAAATATTTTTCATTCACTATTTATACTGATGTTGATTGGATAGTTGATGTAGATGACTGAAAGAGCACAAGTTGCGGATCTTTCTTTCTTGGAGAATGTCTAGTCTCATGGTTAAACAAGAAGCAAACATCCATTTCCTTATCTATAGCTGAAGCAGAATATATTCGAATAGGTTTTTGTTGTGCTCAACTATTATCGATGAAAAAAACCTTGCAAGATGTACAAGTGTTCTATGGTCAATCTATTCCCATTATTTGTGACAACCCAAGTTCAATATGCATGTTAGAGAATTTAGTTTTTCACTCCAAGACAAATCATATTACAATCAAGTATCACTTCTTGAGGGAACAAGTTGAAAATCAGGTTGTGAATTTGGATTATGATCCTACAAAAGAACAAGTCATTAATATTTTTACCAAGCCACTCGTAGAGAACAGTTTGAGTATTTGAGGTAAAGATTGGGCATTGTTCCTCTCACCTCCCTACACTAACTCTTACTTTAAGAGGAAGAAAAGCAGTTGTCGTATATTCAGCATATCATGATGAAGCTTCCAAGTCCACAAGATCAACATGATAGAGAAATATTGTTGACAGAAAGAGTATGGTGACAGAGGGATCATGTTGGTTTCTTTGCCATTAATGTCAAAGGGGGAGTGATAATGGTGATCAAATAAACAAATAAGGGGAGAGATAATAATGTTCAGATATAGGAGTATAAGGAGAGGTGTTAGTGATCCAACCACGGATTAAGTAGTAACAATAGACTCAACATATCCTCATATATATCCATTTACATACTAGTGAATGTGAAATATATTAAACTTTATGGGCCTTCCATGCTAGATCAGGAAGAGGAGTAGGTACTACTTTCTATAGAGGATTTGGAACCATATTCTTTGAAAGAGTTGAAAGAGGATTGATCTGTAAATTTTTGTGGATATTCCACTCGACAGTTCGTCACAACAGATCTGATAATATTATATTAAAAATATGAGATTCTAAACTATTAGAGTTTTATTTAATGTCTAGATCTGTAAAATTCATTGTAATTAGTGCATGCATGTAAAAGTAAATCAAGTAGAAAAGTAGAGAATGACATAATAAGCTCACACACACATAATACACAAGATATTCTCTCTGGGAAACCCGTTTGGGAGAAATCCCAGCTGGAAGGTGAGGCAGCTTCACTGTCTTTCTTTTTTTGGAAATATGGTTGCAAATACAAAGAAGTAATGTATGTGGCCCGTGGGCTGCTACAATGAACATATCCTCTCTGTGTGCTCTATCTCCTATCTCTATTGTCTATCTTTGCTCAATTATGGAACAAAATTCTCTCGAAATAATGGAATGCCTCTTCCTCCTAGTGGCCCGGTTATAACACAACCCGATAACCTACTAGTGGTTAAGTTTGACTACACCAACTCTTAACTAGAGTTACAAAATATAATATTCTAGACTCTTTCACATCACCAACATGTGGCTAGCCCCTTTTACATGAATAATGGGGGCTGATGCTACATCCTCCCAAACTAAAGGTGTGAAAAAAGGAAGGTCAACTTCTGAGTGGCATAAGTTTTGCATACGGACTCTGATTGATGGGATTCTTGTGCCGCTAGAAATATTTCTGTGTGTAGAATAACCTCAAAAGGTGTTGCACTTAGGCGGAAAATTTTTACCCCCAAAAAACATCATTTTATGCCTCAAAATGATCTCGGAAGGTTTCAGACCCCATTTTTCCAAAGTTGGTCCCACAAGTAAAAATGGTCCCGTGAGCTAATTCCTTTACTTTTTCCACTCCAAATGCATCAAGATGGATGACAAACAATATAATGATCCAATTTGGATCAAGGATATATTTTTGAGGAAGAGGTCTAGAACTACAACACAATGGTAGCACGACCTTTGGCTTGTTCGGTTGAAAGGATTTTTTAGCAAATACTACATGGTACTCCACGGAGACGATAGAGGAAACATTTCCTAACCTCATTCAATAAAATATTTTGGGGACCAAAATCCTCCTAAAATTGGGAGCTATGACCCACATTGAATCATTATATTCTTTTGGATCCATCTAAATTCTTTTAGGGTGGAAATATTTGAGAAATTAGGGTACATGAGCAATTTTAATGGCAAGACCTAGTTTAGAGAATTGGGATAAAAACCTTCTAGGGCTAGCTTGAGGGCTTAAATGACATTTTTTGGGGACACAAATTTACCATTAAATTTCCTTACCACTTGGTTCTATTCTACACTCAAATATATTTCCAATGGTTAAGAATAAAATAAATAGGAGTTTAGATGCAAAAATAATGCCTCCTAGAATTTGCCCTATCATGTTTGACCACCATAGTTTGAGACAATGTCATTACATCCCTCATTACACATGGAAAATGGGCTATCCACATGTATTATGAATAAGATTATAGAAGAGTCAATTTATAACTCATATTGAGGGTTGAGTGGGTCAAATTTGACCCCTAGTTAGCTATCGATATTTGTTATAACCGAGCCACTAGGAAGAAAAGGGGTTCAATTCTATTATAATGCACTTCATTCCATTGTAGGGTAGAGTATATAAGAGCGGATAGGGAAGGAAAAAATAGAGGTTTTTTGTTATGTAACATCCCATGGGCTACAAGTCTCGCTCCTTTGTATTAGCACCATTTTCATTCAAAGAAAGAGAGAGCATAACAACCTCACCTTCCAATTGGGTTTTCTCTCGAAAGGGTTTCCTAGGTAATATTGTTGTTATTGTGGTTTGTGAGTGATTTTTTTCTATGATCTCTATTTTTAAAATTATATATATTAAATTCATAGTGTGAAAACCTGAGAAAGTTATCTTCTTATAGAATCAAATCAAAGTGAGATATCCAAGACCCATGACCGTAAAAAGACTCCAACCCTCATGATGCCAAGTCAATCCCTCCTTCCAAATAGAAAATCCAAGAACAACAAAAGACAAACAACAGGAATAGGACCAAGAACAAACCTTAAACAAGAGATGTATCAAGGAAGAACTTTCACAAAAATGAGCTCAAGAAAAACCTTCTTTACACTTGCCAATTTCAGACTTCGACCTCCCTTCTTTGTTATCCTTCTCTACTATCTTTCATAACCAATCATGAAAAATATTGTACCTATATGAGTCCAACTTATCATTTATTTATACTATTCAGAAGGGTGTTCAAATAGGTGTTTCTTCCTTGGGAAAGGCCAACTTGACAGGTAGATCCAACTTGGCATCTTGAGCTTATTTTGACTCAAATTACAACTTTTAACAAATTTAATTTTCTTTTTTCTTTGAAATTCCAAATGGGACATGACTCTAGCATAATATATTAGCTCATGATAAATATACATTTGAATCAATAAACCATAGAAGCATGAAGAACATATTTTTCCTAAATGACAATTTTGACTTGAGCATGAAACCTGTTAGTGTCAGTCTTTCCAGCCTTCCTCCAGTGATCAAATATGCTCTTGCAAAGTGGTCTCAGAGTGTCCAGGTCAAATTTTGTCATTTCAAAGAGTTTTCAAGCAAAATTTGGTCGCTAGGCACTAGGTCTAGGGTTTGCTCTCACTCTTTTCAAAGTTGCCCAAATGCCAATCTATGTCACTATTCAGCTGAGTCTATCATCATTCATAGGGTTTTCATTATCATCTCAGTGTCTAATGAGTCATTTTACACCTTGTCCATGCTTCAGTTGCGCCTAGGTAAGGTCATTTTCCTCTCCTAGGGTTTTGAAGCCAATTTTTCTTGAACGGTCAAATCATCGGCAAAAATTGTATCTTGATGTTCATACACCTTCCCCTATCCTTAAAGTACCTTATTAAATGCTCCCCATCCCTTAGATCCGCCAAATTCCTCATTTTCGCACAAACCATAGTTTCTTGCTACAACCTGGCAATTTTCTAGGTTGGGCCTGTGTTTTGCCCTTTTGGACCCCTTCCCCTCACTCGATCTCCACGATTCCACTTTCCCGTGCTTCCTAACATCCCTCCCTACTTCCAAAAATTTCCCCAAGAATTTAGAAGCCTCTTATCCCCTTCATTTCGCTTCATTTCGGCAAAATCCCTTGTTCCACACATCGGGATAAGTTTCACTCAAAAGATGTTTCAAAGCAATCCAAGATGAATTTAGGAAAACTGAGAGAGGTTTTTGTCCACAACATGCCAAAGAATAAAAACCACCTTCACTTTTTTCACAGGTGTCATGGTTTTAGAGAAATGTCAAAAATACAATCGCCAGATCCAAGGAGGTTGAGCAAAGCACTAAAACGGAGAAAAAGGCCCGATCCACTCCAAATTTTGGCCAAAGACTCTTTGACTGAGAATGGTACTTGATTGGGGACTCCCAGCCCAAATTTCAAGAAATTTGGAGAAAATTTTGTCAATTGTGAATTTTTTGTGCCAAACACAGGTTTTTGCCCTCAATGCGTAGCACGCCGCGCGCTACCCTGAAGATGGTCAAGTCCATTTCTCAAAAACTCAGCATTTTTGGATTTTTCATGAATAATTACACTTGCTCAGCAATTACCAAGACATTTCATCAGGTTTTGAGCCCTCAGAAGGTCAAAAAACATGCAAAAATGACTTTCTGCCACTTTTTGGACACACAGGAAGCAGTCTTGGGAGATTGCAATTTTGGAGGGGAAAATGGACACCAAATTGAGAAATTCCACTTGGGTTGGAAATTAGACATCCAGGCCTTTCCAAAAAGCCTACGTTTGCCTCATTTGGATTCCGAGAAGTGCCTCAAAAGTTGTCTCAAAGGCGCGCTACGCGTTGCCAATTGGGGCGCTACGCATCAGGACATTTTCTCAATTTTTCACCTACAGCTCAGCAAAACGTAGATTTGACTAGTTTTGACTTTTTGGAGTGATTTTTCATCCTCCTTGATGTAATTGATGTAATTTAATGATGTCATGGCACTTATTTATCTCTTCTAGAAGATTCATTCATAAAAAGTCAAAAATTTAATGAATGAATTGGTTTCCTAGCTTATAGAGGCAAGTGGTTTTAACTGCCTAGATTTTAGTGCTCAGTTTAGAATTGGTTGAAACAGCTCATACAAGGATGAGCTCGACCCCTAGAGGCAAGGAAAGGTGTTAGCTTACCTATATTATGTATTTTCTTAGTCATTTTCAGAGGTTGGAGAGGTTGAACTCTTGAGGGATAAGCTTAGACTGTTTTATACTTTGTATCTCTGCAATTTTGGCAAAGGAAAGACCAGGGTTTTGCAGCACTATTTGGGATTCCTGTGGTTATTTGTGTTTATGGTGTGTTTCTCTCATGTACTTGTATGTTTTTTATGTGCATCATTTTCCTACTCTTCTCTTCTGCAAATTAAGTAAACGAAGTGTTAAGGTAGAATTCATGGTTTCTATGCTCTGCCTTTAAGTTTGCTTAATATCAATGTTTTCATCTGTTTAAGGAGAACTCTCGATGGTTTATTGCTCTCCTTGACTCCTCATCAGTCATATCTATCCATTCACTTATTTCAAAGGCATCAAGACAATCTCCTACCTTGCCCCAAAAAGACCTCTACAAAAACTGTGTCTCATCCCCGCACCCAAAATTGCCGTGCTCAGTTTTCCAACAAAACCCTAAAAATTTAAAATCAAACTTTCCCTATCAGTTTACTAGCCTAAAATCAGTGTTCTTTATTGGTCATCTCCGCCCTTTGAAGACCTTTTGCCGAGATAGACCCGGAGAGAGCCCTCTCTTGTCCCCGTAGGGCTAGCTACGAGGCTAAGTGGTTTGATGTTGCCTTGGATTTTGTCTTCTTCAGCCTGAGGCAGATTCAAGCACTAACATATTGGCGACCATACTGGGGAGAACAAACTTGTTTGTGGGTTGATGTGTTTGTTTTATAAGCTACAGACGGAGCCTGAAGTTATGCCAGGTAGCCTTCGAAACGCTTTTGCTTTGCATTAGCGAAGTAGATAAACGCTGCTTCAATCAATCTCCGGTCTAGCTTGTAAACGTGACATCTAACTTGTTAATTACCCCAGTACATGTATCAAGTTCAGATCTGATTGTTGATGGTGGACAACGATCAGACACTGGCAAGGCTGAAATCATTCACTTGGCGACTCTAAATCATTTTCGAGATCAGATCCAAAGACTCCACTGGAGGATGATCCCGACCAGCAAAAACAACATGGACAGATCAGGTATTCAAGTTGGAATTTCATCCAAGACATTTTGTTCTTTGTCATAAATTATTTCTTCTCTTTTCCCAAGAATGTCAAGAAGGCTTTGCAAAGTATACTATGCTTGAGAAAATATCCTCGGCCTGCAGTTGATTCTTTCCCTTTGAAGATTGTAAATACCAAAGATTTGCATGCGTTTGAGCTTGATCAGAATCCTTTTTCCGAATTTTGTGATGACCATCTTCCAATTGATGAGTCTCAAGAGACCAAGACTGATTCTATACCTGCTGTACATACCCCTACACCTTGTAAAATTCCAGATCGGTATAAACCTCTTGTTTTACCTTCTATCCTCCATGCTTTCCCCAAAAACTATGATCTATACTTGCCGAGGTTTGCTAGTGAAAGTAAGAATGTCAACGCTGAGCAACATGTACAAAACTTTGAGTCCTTTCTTGATCTTTTTGAAGTTGATGAAGAAGATGTCAGTATTAGGCTTTTTGCTCTTTCTTTGCAAGCTGAAGTTAAGAGTTGGTTCAAAACCTTGCCTGATGCAAGCATCTCAGATTTCCGGCAGTTTGTCAAAGTTTTTCTCGACAGGTGGATGATCGGGCAGAACCTTTTCCTTATTATAGAAGAGTATAATCAGCTGAAAATACTACCAGGGGAGACAGTACAACAATTTTCTGCCAGATTTAACCAAGTTTATTATTCGATGCCAATTGATATAAGACCTTCTCCTAGATCTGCTCTCTTTCACTATCCGGGTGCCTTTGATCCGGAGATGGAATTTCAGCTGAGAGAAAGGAATATTGC
Organism: Pinus tabuliformis; assembly: GCA_031772625.1. Classification (NCBI taxonomy): domain Eukaryota; kingdom Viridiplantae; phylum Streptophyta; class Pinopsida; order Pinales; family Pinaceae; genus Pinus; species Pinus tabuliformis. The sequence continues at coordinate 672,224,754 of CM062807.1, forward strand.
ACCACTTCACGAGATGCAAAACAGTGCAGTAAATGTAGAGGCTCATCTGTTGATCCGAAGGGCAAGGTTGAAAGAAGAAGAGATGAAAAACATAGATCCAGCCGAATCAACATCTCTAGAGGTGAAGCTTGACATTTTGGTAAGTGCAGTGGAAAAGATGATGGACAAGATCACCACAAGGAATGATTATGATGTTCAAGGCTCGCTGATTGAAAAGGAACAAGTTGCTGATCCAAAACATCTTCTTTCTTATCCCAGTTGTCATAGATCTGATAATGATTGTCTTATAGATCATCTTGGAGAAGAGAGATCTATTGATATGACATGTATGATTGATGATGTGTTTTATAGTGATGATTTGCCTCATTTTGATCAGTATGATGATGATTATGTTCTCCAAACAGAAGTTACTATTGCAGACGAACCAGCAGCTAGTTTGTGGGAGGAGGAAGTTCACTTACAGCAGCTCGAGTACAATGATCAAATGATGCATAGCAGCTATGACAGTGACGAGGAAAGTGCAGCAAAGTTTGAAGTAAGTGAAGGATCTTTGCCTTTTTGTTTTGATTCGTTTCAGTTCATCAGAGATAACTACCATGCAATCAGAAATCAAATGTCAACAAGTCTTGATTTGAATCATCTTGAGAGCAATGAAAATTTTGTTCAAGACTTCTCATATTCAGATTTGCAACCCTCGAAAGCCATTGATTGTCAAGTTGCAGCTGAAAACTTGGAAGTGGACACACATGATTTAATGATTCAAGGTGACTCCGTACCATTATGTTTTGAATCATTTCAGTTTTTGAAGGGTAGATTGCATAGTAAATCTTCAAATGAGCAGCCTATAACAAATCAGCAATCTCTCAATGTTAATGTTGAGGATGAGACAGATAAAAAAATTCTTGAGCAGCCTGTAGCATCAGTTTTGCAGCCACCAAATGAAATTGAAGGGCAAATTACAAATGAAGCTGTGGAAGACGAAATACATGATTTGATGATGCAGGAAGATTCTATACCCTTTTGTTTCGAAGCATTTCAGTTTATAAGGCAGAATCTTCGTAAAATCTCTCAAGAAAAAGATGAACAGCTAGAAGGATGTCATACATTTTCAATGGATACATTACAACAGTCTTTTCAAGTTTTTCATGATCCAATAGTTGATGTTTTGGATGAGGTTTACAGTCAAAGTCTTTCTCCATTGACTACATGTGAGCTTGAAACATGTGCTGATATGAATTTGATCCGGCAGCCGGTTTCTTTGTCATTTTCAGCAGAGGTCTCGTCACAAGGCTCAGATCAAAGTTTGCATTCGTGGTATGAGGAAACGAGAAGTAATCCATTAGATGAGCTAGGTTCCAGTGTGCTTGAATTTCAAGATCCTTATGCAGTGTTTTTGGAGGCAGATAAAGAATTCATATCATTCAATGGATCTGTTTCTAAGTTGTCATGGGAGTTGCCTTTCAGTAGTTCTCTCTTGTTTTTCATAAGCAAGCATTTGCAGAGAATTCGAACAACAGATGGAATACTTACTTGGTTGCACTGGTTGTTTCATTTCACTTGATCAGGTGATGAATGAAACTGTTAGAGTAGGTTGTGATGAATAAGCTCCCCTTTGAGCATCATTTCTAGTTTGTCGGTTGTGTTTAAGTATTGAGTCAGTTTTTAGTTGAGTGAGAGTCAATTTGTGTCATCCGAGTCATCAGTTTTCAGTCATGCATTTTAGTTTGAGTTTTTGACTCCATTGCCCAATGGATAAGGCGCTGGTCTGCTCTCCCAAAGATCTGTCGTTCTTGGCACCTCCAAGGAGCTACCATCCCCATTGGAGCCAATGTTAGTGTCAGTCTTTCCAGCCTTCCTCCAGTGATCAAATATGCTCTTACAAAGTGGTCTCAGAGTGTCCAGGTCAAATTTTGTCATTTCAAAGAGTTTTCAAGCAAAATTTGGTCGCTAGGCACTAGGTCTAGGGTTTGCTCTCACTCTTTCCAAAGTTGCCCAAATGCCAATCTATGTCACTATTCAGCTGAGTCTATCATCATTCATAGGGTTTTCATTATCATCTCAGTGTCTAATGAGTCATTTTACACCTTGTCCATGCTTCAGTTGCGCCTAGGTAAGGTCATTTTCCTCTCCTAGGGTTTTGAAGCCAATTTTTCTTGAACGGTCAAATCATCGGCAAAACTTGTATCTTGATGTTCATACACCTTCCCCTATCCTTAAATTACCTTATTAAATTCTCCCCATCCCTTAGATCCGCCAAATTCCTCATTTTCGCACAAACCCTAGTTTCTTGCTACAACTTGGCAATTTTCTAGGTTAGGCCTGTGTTTTGCCCTTTTGGACCCCTTCCCCTCACTCGATCTTTGCGATTCTACTTTCCCGTGCTTCCTAACATCCCTCCCTACTTCCAAAAATTTCCCCAAAAATTTAGAAGCCTCTTATCCCCTTCATTTCGCTTCATTTCGGCAAAATCCCTTGTTCCACACATCGGGATAAGTTTCACTCAAAAGATGTTTCAGAGAAATCAAAGATGAATTTGGGAAAACTGAGAGAGGTTTTTGTCCAAAACATGCCAAAGAAGAAAAAACTCCTTCACTTTTTGCACAGGTGTCATGGTTTTAGAGAAATGTCAAAAATACAATCGCCAGATCCAAGGAGGTTGAGCAAAGCACTAAAACGGAGAAAAAGGCCCGATCCACTCCAAATTTTGGCCAAAGCCTCTTTGACTGAGAATGGTACTTGATTGGGGACTCCCAGCCCAAATTTCAAGAAATTTGGAGCAAATTTTGTCAATTGTGAATTTTTTGTGCCAAACACAGGTTTTTTCCCTCAACGCGTAGCGCGCCGCGCGCTACCCTGAAGATGGGCAAGTCCATTTCTCAAAAACTCAGCATTTTTGGATTTTTCATGACAAATTACACTTTCTCAGAAATTACCAAGACATTTCATCAGGTTTTGAGCCCTCAGAAGGTCAAAAAACATGCAAAAATTGACTTTCTGCCACTTTTTGGACACACAGGAAGCAGTCTTGGGAGATTGCAATTTTGGAGGGGCAAATGGACACCCAATTGAGAAATTCCACTTGGGTTGGAAATTAGACATCCAGAAATTTCCAACAAGCCTACGTTTACCTCATTTGGATGCCGGGAAGTGCCTCAAAAGTTGGCTCAAAGGCGCGCTACGCGTTGAGAATTGGGGCGCTATGCATCAGGACATTTTCTCAATTTTTCACCTACAGCTCAGCAAAACGTAGATTTGACTAGTTTTGACTTTTTGGAGTGATTTTTCATCCTCCTTGATGTAATTTATGTAATTTAATGATGTCATGGCACTTATTTATCTCTTCTAGAAGATTCATTCATAAAAAGTCAAAAATTTAATGAATGAAGTGGTTTTGACTGCCTAGATTTTAGTGCTCAGTTTAGAATTGGTTGAAACAGCTCCTAGAAGGATGAGCTCGACCCCTAGAGGCAAGGAAAGGTGTTAGCTTGCCTATATTATGTATTTTCTTAGTCTTTTTCAGAGGTTGGAGAGGTTGGACTCTTGAGGGATAAGCTTAGACTGTTTTATACTTTGTATCTCTGCAATTTTGGCAAAGGAAAGACCAGGGTTTTGCAGCACTATTTGGGATTCCTGTGGTTATTTTTGTTGATGGTGTGTTTCTCTCATGTACTTGTAAGTTTGTTATGTTCATCATTTTCCTACTCTTCTCTTCTGCAAATTAAGTAAATGAAGTGTTAAGGTAGAATTCATGGTTTCTATGCTCTGCCTTTAAGTTTGCTTAATATCAATGTTTTCATCTGTTTAAGGAGAACTCTCGATGGTTTCTTGCTCTCCTTGACTCCTCATCGGTCATATCTATCCATTCACTTATTTCAAAGGCATCAAGACAATCTCCTACCTTGCCCCAAAAAGACCTCTGCAAAAACTGTGTCTCATCCCCGCACCCAAAATTGTCGTGCTCAGTTTTCCAACAAAACCCTAAAAATTTAAAATCAAAATTTCCCTATCAGTTTACTAGCCTAAAATCAGTGTTCTTTATTGGTCATCTCCGCCCTTTGAAGACCTTTTGCCGAGATAGACCCGGAGAGAGCTCTCTCCTGTCCCCGTAAGGCTAGCTACGAGGCTAAGTGGTTTGATGTTGCCTTGGATTTTGTCTTCTTCAGCCCGAGGCAGATTCAAGCGCTAACAAAACCCACGCTTGAAAAACTAAGTTCTTTTTCTTATTTTTCTTTTACAAGAAATATATAATGATACAATTAAAATGACAATTATGAAGGTCAAACCTAGTTACATTTTCCAACACTCCTTCTTAACTAGGGAGGTAATCATAATTACATAATTGGTACAAGTATACTCTCAAATTGAAATATTATCATAAGAAGAGTCAGATTGATAAGCCATCGTTAAGCATCAAATGTTAGGGTCCAAACCTAACCCATTTATTTATGTAATAAGCCCAATGGGCCAAGTCATAGTCATAGTTAGTTAGAGAGTAAATAAAGCGCGCATTAATAATTGTAAGTGGTTGACCCGCATTAGAGAAAAGGGATCACAGTTAGTTGCAAACGGACCATTGTTAATAAATAAAGTGGTTAACCCGTGTTATGTAAGGGACCACTAGTAGTTAGGGTTTTGGATGTCATTTAGCTATAAATAGTCTTAGTAGAGGAAAGACCATCAAGTCTTATTGTAATCGATCTATACTCTGCTGGAGGTTTCCCCCTCAAAAAGGAAACTGAACATTGAATCTATTTATGAATAATAAAATACTTGTTGCTTTTCTCATTTTATTCTATGTTCTGGGCTATATTTCTTCGCATTTCTAGTATTCTGGACTTTCTCATAGTTCATGAGCATAAAAACTGGTATGAGGGCACTTTCCATGGCCGGTTTTACCTCCAAATTTTTCAAATTGTTTTTAGGCTAGAGAAATGTTATAGCGTATTTAAACCATGAGAATTGTCGTTTAGCACATAAACCTGCGGATTGGGGACGAATGAATGCGGGAACTACAAGAGGTGGTCACATTTTTTGGAATCCCTTGTAACCCCTATCAGTACCCCTTCAAGTAGTAGCGCATTAAACAAAACCGTGCATGGAATGCACTTCCACGTACCCTTGGGTATATTGGAAGCCCCCTTGGCTCACTTGAAACCTAGACTTTGATAAGTCATCAACCATCTTGCTTCTACAGTACATTTACAACAAAATTCGAGGAGATTACTCGCGCATATGATAGGGTAGTTGGGTAGTATCGCTGAGGGTAAGGTCAATCCTCCTTAGTTAGTGCCCTGAAAGATTGGCTTGAGTACTATTGTTGGACCTTTGTGTATATTGTGATCTGTAACTCCTTTGTGACCATAGTTCCCTCTACTATCTGAAGATCGCCCACTACCTTATCTTCTAAATCATATCCAACAGTTGGGGTTCTGCCACCGCAATGAAAATTAGATCCAACAGTTAGCGTTATGCCGCTTCCGTACAAATCAGATCCAATAATTGGGGTTCTATCACCGCCGTGAAACTCACATTTAGTATTTTGGGTTTCATAGTGCCAATCTGATTCTTTTTGCATTGAGGCTTGCTACTACTATAGTCTGGGCCCTATTTTCACAAGACATTAGGCAAGATCAAGTTTTATGGAATTCGGCCACTACAGTATTGATCAATGGGGAGTAAAACTTGTTTCGGAGTAAAAAAAATAAAAAAAATAAATAAAAAAAAATTGAGACCATCCTGGGATGCTTGCAAGAGACTTAGTCCATAAGCTTCAGGATGGCAAGTTGATCACAGTGGTACCATTCACTTGTCAGCCTCAATTTTCTGGCAGTCCCAAATTTTTCTAAAGTGACCCCCGCCAATAGATTCCTAAGCTCACCCTCTTTCCAATAAGACTACTCTTAAGTAATTGATCAGGGTTTATGTATGGTAGGTACCAGATCTCAAGTCATGGCCTATGAGAAGATCGAGATCCTTGAGAAAAGGTTGGATGAATTCCAGGGAAATATGGACCAAATTACCTCAACACTTTCACAAATCACCAATATGATGCAAAGGTCTCATTGGTAACAACATAGTGTTGATGAACACCTTGAAGGAGAATCTAGCCATCACATTCACTTCCATGGAAATCACAAACATTCTCACCCTTGACCACCCAAGATGGACATCTACAAATTTGATGGTTCTAAACCTACATTATGGGTAGCACAAATTGAACAATATTTCTCCCTTGATGATATCTATGAAGATCAAACTAAACTACGTGTGGGAGCCCTTTACTTGGACCAAGAGAGATGGAAATGGTGGCAATGGCATCAAAAATGTTATCCCAAGAACATAACTTGGCACATGTTCTCAAAATCCCTATGTGACCACTTTGACAAGGAATCTAATTTTTTGGGTTGTCTCACTAAGCTCCGACAGACAAACACAGAAAAAGACTACATTGCATCCTTTGAGACATTGGCCATCAGAACTGATGGTCTAGGAGATGACTTCTACTTGGAGTTTTTCATTAGTGGTCTCAAAGAAGCCATTGAAGCCCATGTCTGGACGCACCACCCAGCTAGGTGGATTGATGCCTGCAAAAAGGCCGTCGAGTTGGAACTCGCCTTAGCTTCCCAATCCACTCGTCCAAATTTCATAGCCAAGGGGCATCCCACCCAAGCTCATGACCCTATCCAAACACTTAAGGTTCAAAAGGTGTCTCCATTAGAAATGGTTGAAAGAAGAAAACAAGGCTTGTGCTACTAATGTGATGACAAATACTCCCCAGGGCATAAATGCAAGGAACCAAAACTCTTTCAAATTGATGTTATTGATAACAACTCATCTAAGGAAGCCCCACTCCTTGGGGAGACAAGGACAAAGTTGAGGAAACCCAACTTGACAATGATCTCACAACTATGCCAAATGAACCAGTTATCTCACTACATGCTTTGGTGGGTAGTTATTCGCTTCAAACTCTCAAAATCCAAGGCTTTCTTAAACATCGACCAATAGTGGTATTGATTGATAGTGGAAGCACTCATAACTTTATCCATAAGCGAGTTTCCAAATTTGTTCATTGTTTTGTGCGGGCAGTCTCTAATTTCCAAGTCCTTATCACTGATGGGGGGACCATGAAATGTGAAGGCCATTGTGAAAATATTAAACTTCAAATGGGAGACTACCAACTAAAGACCCACATGTTTGTTATTGAAATGGGTGGTTGTGACATTGTCTTGGGTGTTGAATGGCTTCGCACACTAGGCCCAATCACAATGGATTTCCAGGAGTTATATATGAGCTTTAAGTAGAATGACCACATTCATACATTACATGGACTCCAAGAAGGTGCTCCTACTATCATCAACTCACATTAAATGGAAAATGTTTTGAAAAAGGGCCATCACAGATCCATCACCCAATTTCATGCGATCCAAGCCATTGAATCCACTACTCCTCATATTCATTCTAATATGCAGTAGGTCTTAGACTGCCACCAACAGGTATTTGAAAAACCTAAAGAGCTTCCACCCTCTAGGGATGAACATGATCATAGCATCCCTTTGATCCTGGGGACCCAACCACCTAATGTGCGCTCATACCGATATCCTTTTGCTCAAAAGAATGAAATTGAAAAAATCATCAAGGAACTCCTCGACACTGGTGTTATTCGTATCAACATCAGTCCTTATTCATCACCAGTGGTAATGGTGCTAAATAAAGATGGAGAATGGTGCATGTGTCCAGAATTTTGGGCCCTCAAAAAGCTCACTGTCTAAGACAAATTTCCTATTCTAGTCATTGATGATATTCTTGATGAACTACATGGTTCTCAATTCTTTACCAAGCTAGATCTTTGTTTTGTCTATCACCAAATATGCATGAAGGAAGTAGGCATTCCCAAGATTGCCTTCCAAACTCATGAAGGCCATTATGAATTTTTTCTCATGCCATTTGGTTTCTGTAATGCTCCATCTACTTTCAAAGCCTCATGAACCACTTGTTAAAACCATATGTTCGAAATTTTTTCCTTGTCTTCTTTGATGACATTCTCATATAAAACCTAACCTGGGAAAAACATCTTCAACATGTAGAAATGATCTTGCAACTTCTCCAGAATAAAAAATTATTTGCAAATTGTCCAAGTGCTCTTTTAGCATGGAAGAAATCGAGTATTTGGGACACATAGTGGGTCGTGAAGAGTGACGGTTGATCCAAAAAAGATACAAGAACTTCAAGATTGGCCCCAACCAAAAAACTTGAAGAGTTTGAGGGGATTCTTGGGTCTCACTGGCTACTATCACAAATCTGTCTACAATTATGGTCACATTGCTAGACTCCTCACTAATCTTCTCAAGAAAAAATAATTTCTCTGGACAGATGCAACTCAACAAGAATTCATGGCTCTCAAACAAGCCATGTTCTCCACTCATGTATTAGCCCTACCAGATTTCACCAAATATTTTGTGATTGAATTTGATGCTTCCGGTACTGGTATTAGTGATATATTAATGCAAGAAGATTGACCGTTGGTCTTCACCAACCAACAATTGAGTGGAAAACATCTGGGTCAATATACCTATGAGAAAGAAATGATGTCCATCTTACATGCACTAGACACTTGGTGACCATACTTGTTGGGACGATGTTTCCAAATCCACACAGACCATCAAAGCCTAGAATATGTTTTGGAGCAACGTCTCTCATCACCACAGCAAAATAAATGGATGGCCAAAACGTTGGGATATGATTAGATAATTTACAAGAAAGGGCGTGACAATGTAGTAGGGGATGCTTTATTGCACCAATTTAAGGATGAAAGAACCCTTCTATCAATCTCTCTTCCCATACCATATTGGATTGAAGAGGCTTGCAAGGAATAGTTCTCACACCCCTCTCTCTCCCAACTTATTAATAACTTGATAGAAGATCCTAATTCCTCTTGGAAGGATGATATTCTTCGCTACAAGGATCGAGTAGTTATATCATCGGCATCCACCCTCAAAAACTGCATATTGGAAGAGTTGCACTCATCTCCAACTGTAGGGAATTTAGGCTTTCAGAAGAGTTATTCTTGTGCTCGTCGTTCTTTCTTTTGGAATAGAATGAAAAACAACATTCTTACTTTTGTAGCTGAATGTGATGTGTGTCAATGCAACAAAGAAAAAACAATCAAGTTACCGAGAACCTTACAACCATTTCCACTCCCTGCCTCTATCTGGATGGATGTTTCTATGGATTTCATCACTGGTCTCCCAAAGTCAGGCAACAAATCCGTCATCATGGTGGTTGTGGACAAAATTTCTAAATATTATCATTTTTGTGCTCTACCCCACCCATTTACCCCCACTTTGGTGGCTCAATATTTCATGGACCAGATCTCAAACTTCATGGCATGTCAACTTCGATTGTGTCTAATCATGACCCCACTTTCACTAGCAAATTTTGGTAAGAAATTTTTAAGCTAAAAGGCACACAACTCCAACTAAGTATCGCCTATCATCCACAAACCGATGGTAAAACATAAGCAATCAACAAATGTTTGGAGACATATCTAATGTGCTTCACTTCAGAAAAGTAGCATTAATGGGTATAATGGCTACATTTAGTTGAATGGTGGTATAATACTAACTATCATGAAGCAACCAAGATGACTCCATATGAGGCAGTGTATGGCCAACTCCCACCTTCACCTGTTTCTTATATCCTTGGATGTTCTAGGGTGCAGGAACTTGATCAAATCCTACAGAGTTGTGTCACCATGATAACTCATCTCAAAGATAATCTACATCAAGCTTAGAATCGAATGAAGCAATAGGCAGAACAACATCATTCCGAGTGCACATTTCAAGAAGGGGATAAGGTATTCCTACGACTACAACCATATAAGAAAACACATCTCAAAGAAAAGGGCTACCAAAAACTAGCACCAAAATTCTATGGACCTTATCAAATACTTTAGTGCATTGGAGCAGTCGCCTACAAATGGGCCTTGCCACCAACTTCAAAAATCCACCTGATCTTCCATGTATCATGCCTCAAGAAAGTGGTGGGGAACAATTGTATAATTCAAACTAGTCTACCTAAATTGGATGAGAAAGGCTCACTCTGGCTCCAACCAAAATAGGCCCTCAATACCCATGAAAGACATCTTTGTGTCTGCACGATCAAGGAAGTCCTAGTTAAGTGGAAAGACACCTCTCCAAAAGGTGTGACCTGGGAACCAACCACTATTCTTCAGCAGTTTCTACAGCTTCAGCCTTAAGGACAAGGCTACTTTTGATGGGGGAGGGCATGCTAGGGTCCAACCCTAACTCCTTTATTTATGTAATAAGACTAATGGGCCGAGTCATATTCATAGTTAGTTAGAGAGTAAATAAAGGTCGCATTAATAATTGTACTGGTTTACCCACATTAGAGAAAAGGGACCACAATTAGTTGTAAATGGGCCATAGTTAATAAATAAAGTGGTTAACCCATGTTATGCAAGGGACCACTAGTAGTTAGGGTTTTGGACGTCATTTAGCTATAAGTATTCTTATTTAGTAAAGGAAAGATAATAGAGTCTTATTGTAATCGAGTTCTCCTCTACTGGAGCTTGACCCCTCGAAGAGGCAAGTGAACATTGAATCTATTTCTGAATAATAAAATACTTGCTATTTTTCTCATTTTATTCTATGTTTTGGACTATATTTCTTCTCATTTCTGGTATTCTGGAATTTCTCACATGTTAAGAGCATAAAATCAACATCATAACTATCATTGTTAATTTGCACTATAGCAAGGCCTTGACTAACAAGATCTAAATCTCCACTAGATTAGAGTACAATGTTAGGAGCCATACATTTGGACACAACGATCACTGCCTCTCAAGGCACATACCCCATCTAGATGTTCACCACGCATGACCTTACTGGACTATTCTTATCCTGGATTCCCAATCCTGAATGAATATTGGTGCTCTTCAACTATGCTTATCTTTGATACCCTATCCTATCCTCAAAGAGTATCGATCTACAAGACTACTACCTATCTTGGATTCCAAATCCTTAAGGAGTATCAGTCCAAAATGCTTTTCCAATCCTCCATTCTCCTACCAGCGCCTTCACTAGAATTATGAATGTCCATCCTAGCCCAATGCATGAGACATGGATAATAATGTGTCCATTATCACTCTCTCTCAACCAAGGAGGAGATCCTTACTTCCTCTCAACCAAGGAGACATAACCACAATACTTAGTTGGTCTCATAATTCATCAATACATCATCTACTTGTTCTTTTGTGGAGATATAGTTGTAGTTATAAGGTTCCTTTTTCACATTACATCATACCTAGGTTTCAACCTTCCTAGATCTCAAACATTTTACGGAGAAAAATTCTTTCGCAATCTAACTTCATGATAGGGTTTCTTTGCTCCTAACAACATATCAAACTTTGACCTTTCTTTGACATTCATTATGTAATTTCGTCATCAAATTATTCATATATCATATTCAAGGATCCAAACTTCCTCACAAATGCTAACACATGCCTTTTATCCTCCATAATAAATTTCTTCCTCGTATTCTTAAATAAGTTATATCAGTTTTCCAAATATCGATTCTGCCTTCAAGATTTTTCAAGCCATCCTAAGTTTTGTCCACTCAATCCATATGCTTCTTGAATTGAATCAAGTAGTTGTCAGTACAATATCATCAAACAAGTTAACTTGACTGCTACCTTCCCAAACTCTATACATTCTTTTGCAATGTGTCCTTCGAGGGAGCCAAAACATATCCTAATCAAAACAAATTACCAAATCAATGTCAGATCTTATTGCTTACTCCCTCTGAGATTGTCATTTCTCCTTTTTTTATGTTATTCAAGATACCATATCATATGTTTATCAACCAAGATATTTCATTATTATGCTAATTTATATTTTTATCCAACTCTTCCTTCAATACTTTCTGAGGATATGGATCTTATAATGAAGCATACTTCTTTTCCTATTATCTAGTTGCCAAGGTAGGTGAATGTCCATCTCCCGATCCAACTCAGGTAGTTACATCATAGTCATCACATCACTGTCATATACATAAATCACTACCATAAAGTTTGTTATCCTTTTGTTGTCCAATAGTAGACCATTAATCTATATTTGTCATATAATATTCTTCCTTTTCAAGTCACTGTCACATAGATTACATTGATATCATCATGGTCACTTTCTCACTATTATATGGATCATTGTTTTACTACCAAACAAGATCATTGTCTTCATGGAAAATTTTAGGGGCTAATATTCACAGGAAGGCTAATTTCCATGATTTTTCCAAAAAAAAGATTTTCCAATTTCCATTTTTTCTGAAAATGATTCACCCAAATTTTACAATATAAAATTATTTTACCTTAAAAATCACCAACATTATATAGATACTATATATAAAATCATTATAAATTTGAATAATCTTATAAATATATCAATACACATTTGATAGTTTTCATATTAGGGACTAGTGATATTCGCTAATGTTTTTAAAATTCAAGATAATTTTCCATCCTTAAAATTTTCCCTAATTGTCTTCCTATCAACACTATCACGAATATGTCAAGGTTAAATCTATATAAGGTCATGATCATAATTTTTCATTTTCATATAATATTAAGTTGCTATCATCAACCAAGGTCATTATCATGTACATCATAGTCATGCCTCGCTATTGTATAGATCAATGTCATGTTTCCAAGTCAATCATAGAGACCAAGTCACTATCACATTCCTCTAAGTCGTTGTCATATGAATAATTTTTCATTCCTCAATTTTGGATGCCACATAGTCATAGAGACAATGTGAACCTCATAAATACTAATGCGATCCATTGAGAGATAATTGTGAATTACTGAAATAGGTATGCGTCTTAGATATTACCACGAGCCAAAGTCACAAAACTATGTATGTGATCTGTTGTAGAATGTGATCCATTCAAATATTGGATATGAGTCATTTGTAATATGCGAGCCAAAGTATGCGAGCCACTTGTCCTTCCTGACATATCATCATTTCATATTTTTTTCATAGATCTTGTCTCTTACCACAAACATTAAAGCCTTACAACAAGAGAGTTATCAGATGATCGTGATCACATCAATTCCATTGAGAAATAATGTGAGCCTTAAAAGACAAGATATACAATGCAAGCCACTATTAGAAATGTGTGAGCCAATCGTACAATGCAAGCCATTAATGTGGGGAAATGAACCACAGAGAATTATGGTGACCACAAATGTGAAATATTACATGATCTACTATAATATACATAGACAAACTTCATCATAAGGTCACATTCATCATTATGGTAGGTCCTTTATGTATATATCTGCTAAGAATTTGTAAGGACTTCATCTCATTGATTGAATATAGTAACTTCCTAAAGTGCTCTCTTTATGTTTAAGAAATTGTTTTCAGAATTTTTGGTCTCAAATATGTTTCGTAGTAATCTTTAGATGTTTTATAGATGTCTCAAATACTTCTTTGAATATCGACTTTATATTTCGTATTTTGATCAAGTCAAGAACTCTACTACACTTTTATCCTTCTACCCTAGGTCTTGGACCTAGGGTCTTCAAATTGTATGGATCATAGTAATATATAATGCCACCAAATTTCAAGTCCTCATAGGTAGAAGAACCTTGCATGCTTTTAACGATTCATACCTTTATTGTTCATGTTAGTCTCTTAACTTGCATGTATGGAATTCTCTTGTTTGATCATTCATATCGTTACTATAATTATTATACCACATTCCTTAGCTGAAGATACCACTAATATTTGCAAAACTCAGACAATGTAATTACCCAATGGGATGATATTTAAATGATTAGCAATGAGGAAAATCATTCTTTTGTCACAACCGCTTCTGTTGAGGTTCAAACCTTTTAGTGTTACCACAAATTCTTTATACTTTCTTGATTTCTTTTTTTAGTGTTCTTTCTTCCTCTTCATCCTAGACTGAGAGTGAGTGAGTGCATGCTAGAGCTAATTTGATTGTCATCATTTTTTATTGAGCTTGGATCTTCAAATAGAGAGTCTCAAATTCTAGAACTTTAGATCCTTGTAGGTAGCTCTCACGATAGAGTAAATATAACTCAGAGTTTAGGCATACCATAAGGAATGAAATATTCAATTCATAAAATACAATGCTTTCCATAGATACAACATGTTCCAAATGCAACCTTCAATCCAAGTTATTGAGATATGTCATTAGGAAAATTTGAGCCACTGTTTGCAGTGTCAAGCCATTGTATGGAGTATTCGAGCCATATAGTGTAATGCTATAGAAAGCTATGCCAAAAAATAACGATCCATACTGAGATCCTTAGTTAACGAACATAGAGTATACGTCTAGGATCCCTTGGATTTTGTAGACTTTAGAACTTTGATAATGATCTTCAAATGGAAATAGAATGTGATCTTCAAGCAACCTTAGCTCTGATATCATGTTGTGAAATCAGATTGATTGTAGATTAGGGTGGATTTCTCTTCTTTGATAATTGCTTGTGAATGTTGTTGGTTTCTTATTAATGTTTATTATGTTCTCTTAATCAAAAAATTATCGAATGTATAAAATATGAAGGTCACAACAAACAAATAAACCAAGTTATAGGCTCCAAGCGAGGGCGAAACCCCACAAAGGAGAAACCCCAGAAAATTATCTTCTTATAGAATGAGATAAAAGTGAGATATTCAAGACCCATGGCCATAAAAAGACTCCAAACCTCAAGATGTCAAGTCAAGCCCTCCTTCCACATAGAAAATCCATGAACAACAAAATACAACAACATGTCTAGTATCAGGAACAAATCTTCAATAAGAGATGTATCAAGCCAGAACTTTCACAAAAAATGAGATAAAAAACACCTTTACACCTGCCAATTTTAGACTTTCGCCTCCCTTCTTTGTTATCCTTCTCTGTTATATTTCATAACGAATCATACGAAAATATTGTTCCCAAATGAGTCCAACTTATTCTCAAATAGATGTCTCTTCCTTGAGCAAGGTTGACTTGACAAGTAGAACCGACTTGGCATCTTGAGGTGGTTTTAACTTAAATTACAACTTTAAAAAATATATATTTTTATTTCTTGACTCTAGTACAATAGATTGACTCATTATAAATATTCTTGTGATTCAATAAACCCTAGAAGCATGAAGAACATGCTTGACCTAAATAATAATTTTGACTTGAGCATGAAACCCATGCTTGAAAAATAAAATTTATTTTTCTTCTTACTTTTACAAGAAATATATAACGACACAAGTACAATGATAATTATGAAGACTAAACCTAGTTACATTTTCCAAAAAAAGGAAACAAGAACATAGATTCTAGACAAACAAGCTTGTACTAATGCTCTGATAAGAAATTATGTGCTTCTAGAAGGTGAGGTTTCAAGGGGCTCACATTAGCGACTAATATAATAAATGAAATATGACATCTAACCCATTTATAAGAGACTAAAACTAAGAGGGGCAGAGATATAACCCAAAAATAAAGAGAAAATGAAAAGATATGAGCATTCAAGGAAAAATTGACTTGTTATTTTATGTTTGCCAAATGACTTCCACATAGGAATGACAATGTATCCATTTAAAATGCACACAATGCAATGGTTTAAAGGAAACAATTAAACACTAATACACATAGCCCCGAAAATCACTGAGTAATTATTTATCCTTACACGAAACAAACACATAACGTTGATAATTTGGAAATGAAGAGAAAGTAGGTAGACACCACTAAACAAGGGGGTGCATCCCTTTGTAGAGTTCCCTAAGCAATCTACAACATTCAGACATGGATATTTCTTGCTATAATGTTAGCATCATTGTCTCGATATGAATAAGTTAAAAAACAAATACTTTTATTAGGTATATTTTTGTGTATAATGCTAACATAATTATAGTGTGATGGACTACTTAAAGAAAACGATATTTCTAGGGATATTTTTCATTATAACGTCATCATTATTTCTATGATGAATGACTATTCAAAGAACACAATTTGAGTTCTTTCACATTGTAAGAGATAATTGGTTGCATGAATGTTTCCCACTATAATGTTGGGATGATTACCATTGTTGGAGAATCTAATTCCAACCACCTGTTAGGTGTCAAAACCATCTCTCCAAGTGTCCCAGTTTAGTTTGAGTTAGTTGAGTTTAAGTCAAGTTTAACTCCAGTCATTTATTAGTGATGTTTCCAATGTAATCTTATTTAAGTGATTTGTAATACTGAGAAGAGCAAGTCCTCTGCTCCACATTTTGTTCTCTTCAATTTTTGTCATGGTATCAGAGCTCAGCCTATGTAAGACTCCTTGAGAGCAACAGAGAGAGATGAGATTGCATAAGACTCTGTGAGAGAGTAGCAACGTGAGTGAAGAGAAAGTGTAAGCCTCTTTGAGAGAGCAGCAACATGAGTGAAGAGAAAGTGTAAGCCTCTTTGAGAGAGCAGCAAAAAATTGAAGAAGCTTGTGAAGAAACATTGAGAAAACCAAAAGGCAGCTACGACAAGGTGAAACAGATTGAAGAATTTTTTTGGGGGAAATTAACGCTTTCCCTGCGTTAAACCAGTGCATTAGTAACACCACTAACACTGAGCAATCATAGGAACAAGCATTAGAGCACTAATGCTACCATTCACCATCGACAAAAGAGTTAGAACGCGACCTTTGATCATCCCACAAAGTGTTAAGGGAGCAAAATTTGTCCAATTCCTTCCTAAAAGACCACAGCAGATTGGGGTGTAAATGTGTTAGAAAACCTACACAGATGAATCTAGCTAGTAAAGGTTGAACACACAGCCTTGCAGAGAAAAGACACTAAAAGAATCAAAAGAAAAAAAAAGAATGATTGATTCAGAAAATAGGTTACAATGCTAATGATATAGCATTACTGGGTGAAGATCCCAAGGTAATGCACCATAGTGGTGATCAATGAGAGGACTCAACACCTACAACAAGTTCCAGAGAGTACAAGCCAGTTGCGGAGTGAAAGGAGGAGAAAATCAGGGATTAAATCATGCAGAAATGATCTTGTATGTAGTCCCAGAACAAGTTCTGGAGAGAACTAGCCAGTTGCGGAGTGAAAGGACGAGAAAATTAGGGAGTAAATCATGCAGAAAGGATCTTGCATGTAGTCCCATGCATGCATAGGTAGTCAGAGGTGCCAATCTGGTGAAGATTCCAATGTTGAAGCCTTGCATGTTAGTGAATGCTCTAACTAAGTGTCCACATGTGCCAGTAATGAAGGTCCTAGGTGTGTAGTACCTCCAACACCCCCCCTGAATACCACTATGGGGAAAAATAGAAAATGGACCCTAGCAACTAAGGCCAAAGGTCACCCAGAATACAATGCAGCTTGTACTAAAATTGAGGAAAGAGGGAAAACCTCGTGGGAAAACCCCCCCCTCAAAATACAATGTAATCAAAAGAAAAGAGGAATAAAAGACAGTTGCTAAACAACTGTGTGCTTCACTCCAAGACGATCATGGAGAGAGTGAAACTTCTGCTCAGTGAATGTCTTGGTGAATATGTCTGCAGTCTATTTTGCTGAAGGACAGAACTAAAAATCAATGACCCGATCATGTACTAAGTATCTGATGTAGTGCATATGGATCTCTATGTGCTTCCTCTGCTGTCGTTGTACTGGATCGCTGCAAAATTTGAGAGTGCTCTGGTTGTCACACCAGATGATAGTGGGCTGGTGGAACTGGACACCCAACTTAGTGAGGAAGTGTTGTAGCCACAAAGCCTGCATGGTTATGTTGACTACTCCTCTATACTCGGCCTCAGCTGAAGAGAGAGAAATAGCAGCCTGCTTCTTGCTCGACTAACAAATAGGGCCAAACCCTAGACTGAGTGAATATCTAGAGGTGGACTTGCGATCAATGTTGTCGCCCTCCCAATCAGAATCTATGAAGCCAAGGAGAATCAATGGAGTGCCTGCTACATAGTGAATCCTGAAAGTGATGGTGCCCTGCACATATCGGAGGATGCGCTTGGCAGCTTTCCAGTGTAGCTCATGTGGCTCCTGCATGTATCTAGAAGTTGCCCCTACTCAATATGAGAGATCTGGTCTAGAGTGGGTGAGGTACAGTAAGCTCCCCACTAGCTGTCAGTAGAGAGTACTATCAACTAATGGAGTGTCACCTCCATCCTCAAGGCGAACCCCAGACAGAAAAGGAGTCGGTGCTGGCTTGCAGTCAGTCATGTGAAATCTCTCAAGGAGATATCGTGCATACTTAACCTGAGAGAGTTTGATGCCGGTGGCATCCTGGCTAATCTCAAGACCAAGAAAGAAGTGTAATGGACCCATGTTCGTCATCAAGAACCTATCATGCAAGGTCCTCTTGACTGCAGCAATGGCTGAAGCCGAGCTGCCAGTGATGAGGAGATCATCCACATACAAAACTAAGATAAGAAGAGAATCATGTGTCCTGAGCATGTAAACATTCGGATTAGACTTACATCTTTCGAAGTTTTATGATAAGAGAAAGGAATCCATATTCGCATACCAAGCTCTCGGGGCCTGCTTAAGGCCGTAGAGAGACTTCTTCAGTCCACAGACCAAAGATGAATCCTGAATGAAACCATGTGGATGCTCCATGTAGATCTCCTTAGATAGGTCTCCATGAAGAAAGGCATTCTTCGCATCCATCTGATGTACTTCCCACCCCTGGGCAACCGCAATGGAAAGTGCAAGGAGTATGGAATCCATCTTTTCTACTAAAGCAAAGGTCTCATCATAATCAATGCCATGCACTTGCTGGAAGCCTTTGGCTACTAACCTGGCTTTTTGTCTGGTGATTTTCCCATTGTAGCGCTCTTGGTCCTGTAGACCCATTTTCATCAAACAAGTTTCCTACCTGAGGGAAGGGGGACGAGATCCCAGGTCTGGTTCTTGAGGAGGGAGTTTTTCTCCTCCTCCATGGAGGACTCCCAAGAGGGATGCCCAACAGCCTCAGCATAAGACTACGAATCAGAAGACTGAACCAAATGACAATGCCACGATGGCATTGGTTTAGTGGCAGCCAGGGCAAGAGGAGGCTCAATAAACTCTGAGCTAGTCCTCCGCGGATCAGAATTATCCCCCACAAGACCATTTCTAGCAGCTCGATGGTCTTGTGCATATATCTCACTTAAGCTCCTTGTTCTTTGATTTATGACAGGACAAGTTGATTCACTGCTAGAAGCCCGATCTGGGCTTTGGTGTGAATCATCATATGCATGCATTGGATTTGTATCTGAAGATTCTGTCTCTACATCTGCATGCTCTACCTTAGAATATGAGTGTATTGAGTCATCATCTTGGACATGAGGTAGATAAAATGTGTCCGCATGTGGCAATTAAGGTGCATGCGAGAGACTTTCCTCAAATTTGACACTTCGCTCAGTGATGAGCTTGTCCGTAGAGGAAATTAGGAGTCGGTATCCCTTCACACCATCAAGGTATCCAACAAAGATGCACTCAATGCTCTGTGGATCAAGAGCTTTCCTCTTTTCAGAGGGGATCCTGGCCCATGCTTGGGAGCTGAAAACACGGAAGTGGGCGATCTCCGGTTTAGTGTCGCTCCAAGCCTCAAAGGGGGTCTGATCCTTGACAGACCTATGAGGAGATCTGTTCAAGATGTAGTTAGCACAATTAAGTGCTTCAGCCCATAGCTTATGAGGTAGTGATTTAGCATGCAGCATGCAGGAAGCCATCTCTTTGAGAGATCGGTTCTTTCTCTCAACGACTTCGTTCTGTTGCGGAGTGTATGGAACTGTGTGCTGCAACTGTATGCCAGACTCAAGGAAAAGGTTCTAAAGTGACGTGTTAACATATTCCCCCCATTGTCTGTACGAAGGGCTTTGATCTTTCTCTTTGACTGTGTCTCAACTAGTGCTTTGGAATATTCAAAGTGTGAAAAAACTTCAGATTTGGCCCTAAGAAGATACACCCAAGTATACTGTCAGGAATCATCAATAAATGTAAGCACATACCTTGCTTTGTTGGTGGAAGGATGAGGAAAAGTTCCCATGAGATCACTATGGATCGGATCTAGAGGAGAGGATGCTCTGTGAGTCTTGCCGGTGTCAAACGTTTCTCTAGGATGTTTGCCAAGGACGCACCCTTCACAAACTCCTTTGGAGAAATTGATATTTGGAAAGCCTTCCACCATCTCTTGCTTGATTAACTGCTGCATATACCTATAATTTAAGTGACCAAACCTCTCGTGCCAAAGCCTACTACTATCATCAACATGTGTAAGCAATAAGGAGGATTCAAATTCAATAAATTCAGAAAATGTATACGGCCTAGCTCCATTGTTTACCTCACTAGTTGCAATTTTGGAGCTGCTATGTAGGCCATATATGTTCACTGCATCTGGAGTGAATTCCACTCTCTTTCTAGTGTCGGAATGAGTGATCTGATCAACTGAAAGTAGGTTTGCCAAAAGTTTTGGAACATGAAGCACATCTTCAAAGCTTCCGTGTAAAAGTTCCACTCTACCTCTTCCGGTGACCTCAATAGGTGAGTCATCTCCCATGAGGATGGGAGGTCCTTTGCATGCATCCAAAGAGGAATAGACTTCCTTTGCAGCAACCATATGATGTGATGCACCATAATCTATAATCCATGCATCAGGGGAAGATTTAATTGCAACTAAAGCATGAAAATTGTTACCTTTCTCGTGTGGTGGATCCTCACTTTTGTTCTTGGCACCCTGAGGGTTGTGGTCCCCAAGGTTGTGCTTCTGAAGGATTTATGCCATTTGGTCAATTTTTTTCTTCATGCAGGAGGATTCTGGATGGAATCCTTGGTGAGAGTAGATGCATTTGTCTCCTTTCTTCCCTTTCTCATTTCTTGGAGCCGGAGGACTCATTGAATGGCTTGGTGTACCCTTCCTTCTTTGGATGGGAATGCATTCTCCTTTGTATTTTTCTTGCTGATTTTTCTGATTTGAATAAGATCTGTGATTTTTATTGTGGCTACCATCATGCACAGGAAGTGCATGCACTTTTGGAGGTTTGATTTTCCCCATGCCAATGAGTTTATCTTGCTCAAAAGTGAGGGACTCCATGAACTCTTTGAAAGAAGGCATAGTGTAGGATTTACTTGTTGCAAGCATTACTGAATGAAATGTAGACACAAAGATGGAGTATTCTGGTCTGAGCTTTGAAATAATAGAGAGAACTTGGAAACTCTCCTCCTTGGATTTGTCAATTCCACAACCCTTGAGTTGCAGCAATAGATCATTATATTTGGTGAAGAAGTCTTGAATTCTGTCATAGTTCCATGGATCCAATGAGAGCAGATCCACTTCAAGCAGATGTCCTTTTATCTCATCCTATTTCCCGTAGATTTCTTCAACCTTTTTCCAAATCTCATTGGGAGTACTGCAGGCATATAGATGAAACTGCAACTCTGGGGAGATGCACATGCATATGGATCCGTGGGCCTCATCCATGTGGTTGAAGTACTTGGATTTCTCCATGGTTGAAGTGGGTTCCACCTCTGTAGCGATGGTAATCCTATACAACCCTTTCTGACAAAGGTATCGAGCCATTTGTTCCTTCCATTCATGATAGTTATACGGTGTTAGGACTGATGCTTTGGGAAACTCCATTTTTTTTTTATCTTCGATCTCCAAGCTAAAATACCTGCAAAATAAAGTAATAGTGCACCTTTTATCTAGAAACTCGTGGGCTCTGATACCATGTAATTGTGTTAGAAAACCTACACAGATGAATCTAGCTAATAAGGGTTGAACACACATCTTTGCAGAGCAAAAACACTAAAAGAATCGAAAGAAAAAAAAGAATGATTGATTCAGAAAATAGGTTATAATGCTCATGATATAGCATTACTAGGTCAATATCCCAAGGTAATGCACCATAGTGGTGATCACTGAGAGGACTCGACACCTACAACAAGTTCTAGAGAGAACTAGCCAGTTGCGGAGTGAAAGGAGGAGCAAATCAGGGAGTAAATCATGCAGAAAGGATCTTGCATGTAGTCCCACAGCAAGTTCCGGAGAGAACTAGCTAGTTGTGGAGTGAAAGGAGGAGAAAATCAGGGAGTAAATCATGCAGAAAGGATCTTTCATGTAGTCCCATGCATGCATGGATAGTCAAAGGTGCCAATCTGGTGAAGATTCCAATGTTGAAGCCTTGCATGTCAGTGAATGCTCTAACTAAGTGTCTGCATGTGCCAGTAATGAAGGTCCTAGGTGTGTAGTACCTCCAACATGGGCAATGATTTCATTGAAAAGTCAAGAAGTAAGTTTGAAAATTATCATAAAAGATTGCAGCGCCAATGTCCAGTCCCTTTCGTCGGCTCGAAAGAAAGATCGACCTCTGTCTAGAAGAGTTCTGATGGCATTCTAATCAACAAGCAACAAGCCTGGAGTCGAAGCTTCGTCCCGAACGCCAAGGACAATCATGCGAAAGCAATCCAAGAACATCCCATTCTCGTCCATGGTTCCTTCTCCATAAAAAGGAAATCAAAGGCATAAGGTGAAAAGGCAATTTTTTTTTTTAAGTTTTGAAGAGGGATGATGTAATGAAAAACCTTGTGATTTAAAAAAGTTCTCATGTGATATTTTAAAAGGGCTTATGAAATTATTTAAAAGAGGTTTTTTTTCATAGGTTCCATGTGATTTTGAAAAAGGAATAATGTAATGTTGTGCAAAAGAAGTTTCTTTTAAAAGAGGGAATTAAAAAAAGGGAGCTACATTTTCTTTGTTAAAAATTGATTAAGAAATGGGAAAAGCGAAAATGCTAAGAAATTCAATGCGACAACAGGAGATGTTTGAGATATCTTTAGATCTGGAAGTGAAGAGGCAAAAGGATGCCTTTGCATTGAAATCCATGAAAGAATCTGTCGATGACAGCATTCTACCCCTGATTTCAAAAGCCAAGACAACCAAGGAGGCTTGGGATACCCTTGAAAGGTGTTTTGGTCCAAGGGGGAGTATTGAAGTTGAAGATGAAGGTGGATCTATAGCAGCAGATCTACATCCAGATGAATGGATTGTTGAAACCCACTGTGCTTAGTCACACGTGGATGATGTCTATGAAGAAGTTGCAGAAGCAAGAGAGAAGGAGCATGTAGATGCTCAAGAACCCCACTGTGCACAACCACAGGTGGAGGCAAATTTGGTGATTCCAGCAATAGAGCTTGGTGATGAAGATTTGGTGAATCCAACAATAGAGCTTGCTAATGAAAGTTTAGTAAATCCAGCAACAGAGCTTGCTGATGAAAGTTTGGTGAATCCGACAATAGAGCTTGTTGAAGACAATGAAACTGCCATTGGAGCAGTCTATGCTAAGGTGAATCAAGCAATTAATATTGCTAATGTAAAATTTGATGAAGAGAATTTGGCTAATGATGAATGGTTGCAGGTGATGCAGCAAAAACATCATATTGACATGATGTTATTTGGTGAGACAGTTGAAGACAACCTGTTTGCAGTAGCACAGGTTAGTACAGAAATAGAGGAAGAGGCAAAGAAGGAAGCCCAGAAAGAGAAAACAGAGACAGATGCAGAAGCACAACTGGAAGTACAACAAGAAAACGCTCTCATTGCAGAGCAGAAAGAACAAAGCCAATGTGGTTCTGTAGATGTTTTTAAACTTACCATTGATTTGAAATGTGCAGGTACACAGAATGATTATGAAGAAGAGTTAAATTTCCTTGAAGCATGGCTTGCAACACCATGCCTTGATGAAGTCTGCATAGAAGGTGCAGAAATGAACCTTGAAGACAACATGCATGATGAACAAATTAATGAAATTTTCAGGTATTGGAGTCCTGAAGAGATGAAATTATATTATGGTCTAATGTTGCAGCAGATTGAAGATGAAAAGCGCACTACAGAAGATAATATGTGGCAGCAACCCACATACAACTTGTTTTTTGAAGAAGTCCAGGACTTGCTTAGACAACCTGGAACTATGGAAGACCTGCACCAACAACTAAAGAAAATGAAATTTGAATCCTACAACAAGAAGGACATGTTGAAACAATTTAGAGGCTATAGGATTTGGAAAAAGAGAAGAAGAAAAGTTGAAGTCAATTTTTAAATTGTAAACCTAGCTGAGACATAGACCAACAAGTATCTTAATTGAATTTTTATGTGGTTGTAATTAAGGGGGAGTGTTGGAGAATCTAATTCCAACCACCTGTTAGGTGTCAAAACCGTCCCTCCAAGTGTCCTAGTTTAGTTTGAGTTAGTCGAGTTTAAGTCGAGTTTAACTTCAGTCATTTATTAGTGATGTTTCCAATGTAATCTTATTTAAGTGATTTGTAACACTGAAAAGAGCAAGTCCTCTGCTCCACATTCTGTTCTCTTCAATTTTTGTCAACCATCACATGAATTACATCAAATATAAACAATTTTGGTTTTACACTTTGTACATGGTTATGGGTTTTTCGGTGGGACAACCAACATTTTAGTTTTATAGTTAAAATAAGATTACGAGTGCGGTGGGGAAACCAATATTTTAGTTTTATAGTTACCATACGATTACGGGTGTGGTGGTAGTTTTATTGCAGGAATTCGAAAACTAAACCATGAAAGAGCAAGAACAATCTATCATTATACATGACATAAATAATTTCCTCGCATCGAGAAATGGAGAATGAAACTATCAACAATAAAAGTTGAACCACGACAAGTTAAGCTAGAGAAATTTGTTTGAATTGAAGTAAAGCCAAGATGAACCAAGGCAATCCGTTTGGATAGAACCAATGAAAACATAGTAAAGCATGAGCATTACATGTGTCAATTGCGAAGCTAAGACAAAAACATAGGATTGAGTTGAAAGTGTAAAGCCAAAAAGAAAAGTTCAATTAGAAATGAAGATTCATATCGCAAATGCAAAGTAGAACTAGAATGTTAGCATGAGCATTATGCATGTGAAGTACAGAGTCAAACAAGAAATGTAATGCTGGACTAGGGTGACAAATAAATGTAGAGTTGAACCAATGTAGGGTAGCATATCATAGCGGGGAAGCAGAAATGCAAAAATTGAGACTCAAGCAATTTAAATTTTGATTGAAGTGACATTTCTTGTAATCATATCATAAGTATATGTTAGAGTAATATATTGATGAATTGCAATAGTATTTGTTTTCACCACACTCAACAAATTCCTCATTTATAATTTATTTATACATTCTATCAATCTTTCAATAATCAGTTTCAATTTTCCGTTTATGTATTCACATTTTCATAATCATCCTCAATGAAGACCAACCAAACAACACTAATATTCACATCTTCATATTCATCTCCAATAAACACCCACCAAACAACACTAATATTCACATCTCCATAATCATCCCTAATAAATACCGACCAAACAACACTAATATAATTGTAATAGTTATAACCCCTAAATATAATTGTAATAGTTGTAATCCCTAAATATAAATCAAATAAAAATAAAACATTTTAAATAACTATCATTCATTTTTTTTAAATGATCAAATATAAATACACAATATACCCTTATATGTTAAATGTTATATAAATCATATTATACATAATTGAATACACAAAATTTAAATTAATTGTTATATGTTTAAAACTTATATAACATTATCAAAATTATTAAAAAGATAGATTTATAACGTAAATTTTTAATTTAAAATTTGGTGCAATCTAATTAATACACAAAATGACATTTTCCCTTATAATATAATAATATAATTTTTAGTTAAAACTGTAATCATCACACCTAACAAATCTTGGTGCAATCTAATTAATATACAAAATGACATTTTCCCTTATAATATAATAATATAATGTATAGCTAAAACTGTAATCATCACACCTAACAAATCTTGGTGCAATCTAATTAATACACAAAATGACATTTTCCCTTATAATATAATAATATAATTTTTAGCTAAAACTGTAATCATCACACCTAACAAATCCCTCACCTATAATCTATTTGTACCCTTTATCAATCCTTCAATAATTAGTACATTTTTCAACCCTCCATTTATGGATTCACATCTCCATAATCATTCTTAATGAACACATAGAAACACCACTAATATAATTGTAATAAATTTAATCCCTAAATATCAATCAAATAAAAACAAAACATTTCAAATAACCAGCATTAAACATTTATTTAAAGGATAAAATATATATATATATATATATATATATACAAGTGACTACACAATATACCTCATACCTTAAATGTGGTATAAATCATATGGTATATAATTGAATATACAAAATTTAATTTCAATGATATATCTTTAAAACTTATACAATATTATTAAATTATTAAAAAGTACATTTATATAGTTTAAATTTGTAATTTAAAATTTAGTGTAATTTGATTAAAAGATGAAATGGTATTTTCCTTTGTAATGTAATCGTATAATTTTTAGCTAAATTATAATATTTTGTTTTTAAATTTTATTTTAAATATATAAATAAATTCAACACCATAAAAATACATATAAAATTATTTATTAAATTTTATCCAAATTAAAAAATAACCAATATAATAATAGAACCAGAATAATAATAAAAACTAACCGATATAATAATAAAACCAGCATAATAATAAAAACTAAACAGCCATTTTATCTACGCGTTAAAACAAACCACAGTTCAAAACTTAGTGCAGACAAATTTCCGAAATGTAACCTCCATGATTCATCGAATTTCAATAAATACGATATTTTTTGTCTGGCCACTGTGGCCACCTTATCATCCACTTCCACTTCCAATTTTTAAAGTACTCTTAATTCAACACCTCTGGGTACTTTTCTCTTTTCGCTGACAGGAACTTTCGACTTGAGCACGTCTTCCAAACAGAGATTCACAAAATTATTATCCACAATATTAAATTCTATGAACTAAACACTAAATCATCTCGGAAAATGCCAAACCACGGTAATGAAAAAAAGGTGAATTAATCATTTGGGATTGAAAGTGACTCAACTTCCAGTCAATCAACCACCCTGAAATGAAAGTTCCAAGTTTTAACTGTTTGTTTCCAATTGCATTGACAGTTGAAAGCGAAGGAAAGGGAGATCGTCCTACCATTCATGGAGTCTCAACGTCCATTCCTCGCCCATTCAAATCCCACGAAGTAAACGCCGTCTACCAGTCTTCAAGGCGAGAGGCAGTTTCACAACAACAAAATAGTACAGCATTTATGTTCAGTCCAAAAATCAATCCCATAAAATATATGACATGGTGCCAACGTTGCATATAGTACATAATTCTCTGAACTGAAGAATTTTGTGTTTGTTACAGCTGACAGTCAAAATTTCTAAGCACATATAATATGTATGGTGGTAGTCATATTATTGAATCACTTCAGGTCCCAAGGAATCAGAGCTGCTTCATGATGTATAAGATTCCTGCAAAATAAGTTTCGGGAAGAATTTAGGATTTGGGACCCAAGGCACTGTCAGTTTTTTCTGTAAAGTGAGTTCCCTTTTCGTCGATTTAGTTTTTTTGCATATGTTTGGGCCATATATCATTTCTACAATGCTGCGGCTTGTGTCTGAAATAAAAACTATGTGCGGATTTGACACCTGTGAGATGAAAGCGTTCTCCTTTTTTTTTCACTTTCTGAGTATTGACGCGTTCAATGTTCCAGTGCTGCCTCCATTTATCTGAGATTGTTTAATTTTTATATTGCAGCAGTGGGAGAATATATGGGAGAAAATATTGCGGCGGTGGAAAAAGCTACATCTTTATCTTCAGGACCAGGTAAGAACAATTTGCTGTCACTCCTCGTTGAATTTCTTGAAATGCTTTTCGTTTTGCAGAACTAAGATGAGATGAACAAACGAGAATGTTAACTACTGTATTGTGAATTTTAAACGTTTAGCTTAGTGACGACTTGCAATTTTTCAAACCCTTCACATTTTATAGAATTTTTTTTCGTTGTAGTAGTAGTAAGAATCTGCTGAATTTAACTCAAGTTATAGATTTCCAGTAAGAATGTTGAATTTAACTTAATTGCAAATTCTGCGTGTATTTTTAAAATATTTAAAAATTTGCAATTCACATAAGAATTTCCAAAATATCTTAAAATCTGTAATGAGATAAAATTGAAAATTGAACTTTATAGGGTTTGAGAGCTCATGTTTTAGATTGAAAATTAGATTAACTTTAGAAAAATTGAAAATTAAATCAAGTTTAGAAAATTCTGGTTGGAAAGACAGAGGAGTTTAAACACAAATTTCATTCAAAACACAAGAGTTGCATACCTTAACCGGGTGAAGGGTATTTAACCTACTAGTTGCAACTCTTAACTGGGTGAAGAGTATTTAACCTTTTCCAACTAGGGACTGACCTAAAATAACTTGACACGCAACTACACTAAGTTAAACTATAACTTATCTAGACTTGACTCAACACTCAATTAACTGACTCTCTAACTCTCTAATTTTAGGCAACTCCTCGTAGACAATAATTAACTTATTTTAATAATTTCATCCTCAATCTGCTCTAATAACACTTATATATAGCAAATATTTCAACACCCTATCTTCTTCAGTTTCAGTTTAGTAATAGTTTAATCAGTTTCAGTTTAGTAATAGTTTAATAGGCAACACAAGAAAAAGTTTAAAAAGCTTAAAATATAAAATCACAGAGATTTTTTTTTTAAGTTGCTTTTACAAATTCTTCATTGACATCAGTTTATGTTACGTTGAAGTAATGCTGCTTCAAGTTCCAGTGCAACATGTTCACAGTAATAGAATTGAACCAGTTGTAAACTTTCAACATAGTTGACTATTTTGATACTAAAAGCCTACTGGGTTATGGTTTTTTTTTTTTCCAAGAAAAAACAACTTCTTTCATTAATATATAAAAGGAGTTACATATCCAAGGTTCTGATATCCACCTGGATTGACTGAACATCAGTGTTAGCGCATGAGCTCAACTTGTGCTGTAGGACTGAATTTAAGGGTATTTGATACTAGGCATTCAAATTGCTGTGTTCAAATTTATTCAATTTGCTCTTAATGGAGAATATAATTTGACTGCACAATTTTGAACATCAGGACAGATTCAAAGCCAATAATTAGCTAAAGATTATAATATGTAATTACTAAAAATAGATTCAAAGCCCCATTACACTTTGTAACTTACTAAAGTCAATTTTTTTTTTTTTATCAAACTGCAAAACCTGAAAATCTTTATCGAGTTACCGAAATAACAGGGCCACCTGATGACCCTAATCCCGGCTGATGTCAAATTTATTACTTCAATACCGAAAAGTATTAAAACTTAATCAGGATCAAGTCATGGAATTTATGGGTTGGTTTTAAATTTGCTTCGAAAATAATGGAATTTTTGACCAGATTTTCATAAAATTCCATAGAACTTTTCGAAAATAATGGAATTTTTGACCAGATTTTCATAAAATTCCATAGAACTTTTGGAAAATTTGAATTGCAATGTTTAAATTTCAAAATTTTGAGTGTCTCAAAATCTTTTGATAATACTAAATTTATAAACTCACCCTAAAAACAACCGTAAAAACAGAATTCAAACACTTTTCACCTAAAGAACGGAAAGTCAATCAAAGAGTATGACGTCACGTGCCTTTGATTGAATTTATTCTCAGAAGATGAAGCTGCCTGTTGGACTTTGTTCTAGCTAGTAAATTAATTTTTTAACTTATTGAAAATACATATACTGACTTTTTTAATCTTTCAAGATAATATTTAGAAAAACATTAGGATAAACAACAGATAAATCTGGTTAATCAAATCTTCCTTCATATTAATTTATCTAAAAAGAAATTAGGATATTGACCCATATAGAAATACATAAAAATCATAGCGATAACTGAACGTGAAAATAGTCCACTAATCTGGTTAACCAAGCTTCCTTCATTCTAATTTATCTAAAACATTTAGGATATTGACCCATATAGAATACATAAAAATGACAGCGATAACTAAATCTGAAGATAGTCCACTAGATTCTCAAGCAAGAAAAATTCCGCCTCTGGATATTCGGTCTCTCTATGAAATTTGGCCCCAGCAAATCTCAGCTTCCAATTGTAGATTTTGGCCCATTGGTTTTACGGCCTGCACAACGGGAAAGCTCAGCCCTGTAGTTGGAACCTCCACCTCCTCCATTGTTCCACATGGCTTTAGTTGAAAACCGAGCCTCACTCCATAAAGTCGGTCTGCACCAAAAAAAACGAGTCTCCTCCTGCACGATCTTGGCATCCATTGAATTTTGCTCCAACAAACCCTTGCTACACTCTTTTTCTTTGTCTTCGTTTGCTGGAGCCACTCATTCCTTGAAAAATTCTTTTTCTCAATCACAATGTTATTTTTTCACCTTCTCTCTTTGGTTCTTTTTATAATTTTTCATTGAGCCAAATTTCTAATCTCCAAAATGATAAAGGGTTAGGATTAAATCTTTATTCAGTTATAATATCAATTGTGGAGATTAAATCTAAGTTACTTAAATAATTAAATTATCTATCCTCAAAAAATTTAGCCTAATAGCCAACATTAATCAATAAATTAATTAATGTGTTTTTCCTAAATCAAAACCTAGGAAGGAAACCATAATACATGCTCCTTTTGAACAAGGGCATAAAGATGACTCTCTTCTACATGGTAGATACTTAGTCTATGTAGAAGACTTTCTGATGCTACAAACATCAAAAGTTCCTCCTAGCAAGGAAGTGGTTCTCCACCACCCGAACTTGTCCTTATAGAACACAAACTTCCCCTTCATAAGGGGCTTGATGAGAATGTCTACCACCTACTCATTTATGAATATGTAATGCAACATCACAACATCCTTCTAGAACCTTTATTTAATGAAGTGGTATGTGATCTCTATGTGTTTGAACTTGTCATGAAACATTGGATTCTCCAAGAGTTTAATGCAACTGTAATTGTCATAATGAATCAAAATGGTCCCCATCTTAAGACAAAAGAAACCTATGAGAATTTTGCGAAGCGATATGGCCTCAAAACTCACTAGACTCACATTCATGCACTCGACCTTTGATGTGTTAAGTGCTATGGAATTCTACTTCTTAATAAACCACGAGATCTGAGCTGACCACAAACTGGAAGAACAACCTAAAGTAATCTTCCCATCCACTGCACTCCAAGCCCAATATGAATTTGAGTAGCCCTACAACTACACTCCACCAATATCAACATATTTGAGTCCATACTCCATTGTACCTCTCAAGAACATGAGCACATATTTCATTACTGCCCAATGTATCCACCTAGGCTCCGCCACAGAATGGCTCAAGGTGTTCATAGCAAAACAATATTCACGCTAGTGTTGACCAAATACATCAAGAAACCTATTAGCTACCTATACAATGTGGGATCCACTAACTCAGACAAAAGCATTAAGATTCTTCAATTTGGTAAGAATGGGTGTTGATATAGGCCTACAATCTCCGTCCCAAATCTCTTTAGGATATCAACCACATACTTTATGTGCCCAAAGAATATTTCTTCTAGATGTTACCACACATCCAACCCCAAAAATTAGCGCATCATCTTGATGTTCTTCATATTGAACTACGAACCAAGATCCTCCTTCCACATCTCTATGAGCCTCTCAAATCCCATTATAAGAAGGTCCTCCACATAGAGCATCATGATAGGCATATGATCATCATCAACAAGTACACAATAGATGTTAGAATCTGACTCACTATTGGTGAAGCCCAAACCTATAAGATAACCATCAATCCTTGAGAACCATGCTCTGAGTGCTTGCTTAAGTACGTATACCATCTCCTTTAACCTGCATACATGGGACTTCCTCACATGCATTTCAAATCCTAGATGCTATTCAATATACACCTCTTATTCAATGACCCTATTTAGGAAGGTTGTATTCACATCTATTTGATGTATCTCTGAGGTAATGGAATTAACAAACCTAATAGATGAATATATAGAAACATGAGAAAATGTATGTCATAGTTCGCTCCCTCCTTCTAGCAGAACCCTCTCACCATGAACCTATCCTTATGCTTCTCAACACCACCATCAACAACACGTTTGATATTAAATATACATTGAGAAGTGACCACTAGTTTCCTCCGGATCCACTTGAAATACAAGCCAATTAATCACACGATCGTCATCCTGGACATATCTCTTAAGCAATGATACATGGAAAACATCATGAACTTTCACTGTTGGCAACAATGCAAGTCTGTAGGCCACTGGTCCAATCCTCTCAAGGATCTCAAAAGGCCCACAATACTGAGGTTCTAGCTTGGCAGATGACCCAATCCTTAAGGAGCTCCTCTTGGGCTTGATGCGCAAGTACACATGGAGTTTTACTCCTCCACAAGGGCATCCCTTGAATCATGTTGTTTTATTACCTCCTCAAAAATGGAAGGCTCAAACGCACTATTTTTTTCATCAAACTCATGCAGCTAGAAAATATCCTCAGTGGTATAGGCTCCCTAAAGGTGTTGTTAGGAGCATCTACATTCTCCTCAACACCTCTCAAGTTTTACTCAACCTCCTCTTGATAAAGGTCATAGGAACCACTCACTCCTCCTCTTGATCAAATGATTGAGCCCCATTTTTTGATGTTACTCACCATTCCTCAACCTTCAAATCCTCTTTCTCCTAATCCTTTGCCATTGTTGGATATATACCATGTGACCTCCTAAATTTCTTGTCCTCCTTGAATTTGACATTGTTTCTTACAATAGTCTTCCTCTATGCTGGAATGTAGACCATACAGGCCTTTGAAGTCTTGTTATATCAAAAAAAATTCCCTTCTCTACTAATGGCTCCAGGTTATTTCTCTTCTTTGATGGTATGTGGACTTTTACTGGACTACCACAGATGCAAAAAATGTTGAGCTCTAGTTTCACTCCTATGAAAACCTGTTAGGAGTATTGTCCTCTGAAACATTGTGAGGAATCATTTTCTAGAAATAGACAATAGTGTTTCATGCTTATACCCACAAAACATAGAAAAATCCTAATCACGGATCATAACTTTCACTACCCAAATGATGGCCTTGTTTTTCCACTATGCACTCCATTCTGCTATAGATTATATGGCAATGTCAACTCCTTATTGATCCCTACCTTATAGAAATTCTTAAATCCATTGGAGGTATACTGACCCACATTGTCTTACCTTAGGATATTGATATTCCTCCTTGTTTAGGTTTCCGTAAACTAAAAGCCTTAAATTCTTGAAACTAACTGAAGATCTCAATCTTGGTAGTCAAGAATTATACTCAAGTCCTCCTAGAGAAATCATCTATGAATATGACATAATTATATAGAATATATTGTCACACACTCCACTAAAATAATACCACACACATATGAATGTCTTATATCCAAGACGCCCTTTAAATTGTTCTTACTGCTTGGAAAATCAACCTTGTCATACTTTCGAAGTGCAAATCCCTTGTACACTCCATCCTGACTTGCACTGAACTCCAAAAGACCATTGACCATCTCTCATAACCATGGTAAATCTCTATAGTGTAAGAGATCCATCCTCTTATACAACAACTCACATAAGTTTTCATTATCATGCACTATGTCTTATACTGGATGCCCTCTTAACAAGCACAGGTTATCCTATTTTCCTCCAATCACTCTTCTCAATCCAAGGTTAGATCCCCTTAGACTAACAAGTACATATCCACTTGTAAAGTTAACCTCAAAACCCTTGTCTTCCATGGTCATTACTAAGAGTGATTTCTTCTCAAGCCTTGGTACATACATCACCTCCCACATTTATTGAACTCCCAAAATCCAACTGAAATTTTATGGTCCCCACTCACTCTAATGCATACTTGGCATTTTCACCAAGATCCACATGTAGGTTGCCATGCTCCTTTTCGATACTAGTGAAGATATCTCGAGATCCCATCATGTAACAAGATGCTCCATCATCCACAAACAACACTACCTATGTAATAATGCTAGAAAGGAAAGAAACCAATGAGATATATTTCTCAATATTGGTGGTTAACCCATCTGCATGTGTGGATTATACCATAGACTCCTTTCCCTTTCCCTTCCTCTCATTCATAGATTGACCCACATAGTGGCCAAACTTGTGTCATGCAAAGCATTTAACCTTTCTAATGCCCTATGATTTTCAACCTGATCCAAGCTATACAAGGAATGGAACACAGGAAAGTAAATGGAACACACACACATAAAGAAATATAAAACTTGATATCACAATAATATGGTAAAACCCAACTTCTATTAATAAATTAAACAACAAAATATTCTAGAACACAAACTGGTTAGAATTGTGGTAGTTATCTTTGAATAGAGAGAGATGGTGGCTACACGCATTCATAAAACTCACTAAAAGAGGCCGAAAGAATGACATTTTAACATAAATTAAAATCTCTATAGTCCAAAAATCTAATCATAAAAGATGAAATTCCAAAAGGTTTACAAGTTGTTGGGTGGCTCATTGGTAAACCAACTTCATAGGGGCATATATTTTTACATACAATATATGTTTGGGGTGCATGATAGCTCATTGGAAGGAATTATTTGAGGAATACTAAATTTTTCTAGGGCTAGGGAATGGCACGACAACCTTTAGCCCCCTAAATTTAAAAAAAAAACATCAATTATGGCTTCAAAAAGGCCCTTAAAGTTTGGGACCCAAAAATCATAAAAAAACTTCCAAGATAGAGAATTCCTGAGACAATGGAAGAGGTGGGTGGCCACCGATATCCACTTGGATCAATTATCCCAACTTACGAGGAAATGGTATCCATTTCATCAAGTTTTCTCATCATATGTGGAAGTTTTATTTGAACTTTTCACTTGGTGAACCACTTTCCTTGGTGAAGAAGATATCTTACTTTGACATCCTAGTATATTTGTATGTGTTGCTAGCGGGTATCCTTTTTATTTGGGTCTATGATCCAATCTATTGTAGCATGTTCAATGTATTTAGGATTGAGTTCTATGAGCGGGGATTTCTCAACTTCCTTTGAGGTGTCCAAGAAAGGTGGAAAATATGGTTGAAGCAGACCCACATTAAATACTCGGTGCAAGCCAAGGAAAGGGGGGATGCTCCATTCAAAATAATTTTCACCCACAACCTTTATGATTGTTTAAGGCCCATATTGGATTGGTCTAAGCTTCCTATGGGGGCCTATGAGTTTCTCTTTCTGTAAATGTAATGACACCTTATTGCCAACCTTAAGCTTGTACGGAACCTTATGTTTGTCATGTCGATATTTGTACTTGGAATTGGCCTTCCACGTGTAGAAAATTCAAGAAACTCGCTATTGCTAATGAAATCAAACCAAAATCACGAAACACAAATTTCTTCTACTATTATGCGGAAAGGAAAACACATGAAATAACATGAAACCATCAAAACACAAGAAACACAATGATTTTATAGGGGAGCCCAACTGGGAAAAACCCTTCTGCTGCTTTTCATTAATTCAAATGAGAAAGAGAAACAATTATAATATCTTTCTTAAACTCTGAAGCACACCCTACACTGTGAGAGTTTTCTCCTACTTCCTGACTTGATCTATCCAAAACTTAGCCAATTCAAGCCTCAACCAACCTCCTATTTCCTTTCACAATCATGGAGGAATTAAGATCCTAAATAATAGGTAAATTCCCTATTTCCTTGCGCAATTCCAAGGGGAATTGATCACCTTGTAAATGAAAAATCATTGTACACTCAACAATATACAATTATAAATACAAATGTTCCTTTTCTATGCACCCAACTAGGAAATTCAAATTGTATGCATGATTAGGGATAATTTTAGTAAATTGACTAGTTAACTGAGATATCAATGAGTTAACGACAATTATAACTACTCAACTGAACTCATACTGACTCTATTCATGAATAAAGCTCAGGTAACTAAGTTTCACTAACTATAACTCCACTATATTGATATATCATAGCAATCAACTCATGCACAACTCTACTTCTTGCGCACTAACTCAAATTGATTGACTGAACTAAGTGACTTGGCCATGTCACTCCTGCTAACTGCAACTCAAGTCATCCTGTTGATGAGGAAATTCAAATTTCCTCATTTGACTAAGGCACAAGTCAAATGAAGCCTTTTCTTGCTACAATTTAACAATCCCTCTTAGCAAGAAAATGGTTCTGAACAACCCCAATCCTACTCCTCTGTAGGAATGTATTCTAACAAAATTAACACTCCCTCTCACTATTGTTGTTGCTACTGCAACAACAACAACTAAGAAGCATCAAAAATACTAAATCAACAATGTCTCTTAGCTGCAATTGTCTCTTGAGTCTCTAACTACTACTAGCTTTCAACTGTCTCCTAAGACGTGACTACATCAACTAACATAGATCCTTTTTCTACTGAATACTGTGGACCTGTGTAGCAAGGGTAATGATCCATTAGAAGAGTATACTGCAAATGTTGTTTCTCTCCTATGGACCTTGCCCAAATATTTGTAACTCTGAGAGTAAGGCTCTACATCGCCCCACCTTACAAAGCGAACTCTGATCTAATCATACTATTGTTGCTACTTCTCTGCTGCCACTTCCACATTGTTGTTACAACTACTAAAATAATGAGTTTGATCTCCACAAATCTTGAAGTACTGTATTCCATAGGGTTGCTCCCTCTGAAACAAGACTCCCTCTAAGTCTCGATCTCCTTGTGGGAAATATCTCTTCTCCCTCTTGGAAGATCACACTCTCCTCCTACACTAGAGAAATTCCTGCACAACAAATCTTCTATTCGAAATTCGTATGAGATAAGATTAAGGACCTAGTTTCTGTGTATTTTGCAATAGCTCTAATACCATGTAGAAATTGTAAGAAATTTGCTACTACTAATGAAATCAAACTGAAATCAAGAGACATAAAGTTCTTCTACTATTATGTGGAAAGGAAAACACACGATAGAAACACATGCAATAACATGGAACCACCAAAACACAAGGAACATAATGATTTTACAAGGGAACCCAACTGGGAAAAACACCTTCGCTGCTTTGCATTAATTCGTATGAGAAAAAGAAACAATTACAATGTCTTGCTTCAACTCTGAAGCACACCCTGCAGTGTAAAACTATTACATTGCTTCCTGACTTGCTTGGGTAAACACTTAGCCAATTCAAGCCTCAACCAACCTCCTATTTCATTGCACAATCCTGATGAAGTAAACTCCTAAATAATATGGAAATTCCCTATTTCCTTGTGCAAATCCAAAGGGAATCGATCACTGTATAGTTAAAAAAAAAACATTTATAAATACAAATGTGCCTTTTCCATCCACTCTACTAGGAAATTTGAATTGCATGCATGACTAGGGGTATTTTTAGTACATTGACTAGTTTACTCAGACATCAGTGAGTTAACAATAGTTACAGCTACTCAACTGAAATTATACTAAATCTATTCATGAATAGAGACCATATAACTAAGTTTCACTAACTATAAATCCACTAGATTGTTAAATCATAACAATCAACTCATGCACAACTCTACTTCTTTCACACAAAATCGAATTGACTGACTTGACTAAGTGACTTGGCCATATCACTCCTTCTAACTACAACTCAAGTCATCCTACTGAGGTGGAAATATAAATGTCCTCATTTGACTAAGGGACAAGTCAAATGAAGCCTTTTCTTGCTACAATTTAACACCATGGGATATCATGGACGTGTTGTTGGAGGTGTTTGATCCATTCAACAAATTTGGTTTCCCTACCTACCTCAATATAAGCATGGGAGGACTCTACCAGTGAAGATGCAATGGGTATAGCTACATCAATTATGGCTAATGGTTGGAACCCCAAGCACACATAAAACGAATTGTGGCGAATAAAGCTATGAAGGGAATTGTTATGGCTATATTGAAGATATGGAAGTCTTTCAACACATATAAATGGATTCTTGGAGTTGTATATGCAAAATATATGCACAATCATTTGGTTAACTAATTATGTTTTTCCATATGATTGGGATGAAAGGCAGTTGATTTGGTCAACTTGGTATCCATGACAGACCATAGGCTAGATGAAAAGGTTCTAAGGAACCTATTATATTTATCTAAAATAATGGTTTGAGGTAGTCAATAAAGAACCCAAACATGCTCAAAGAAGAGTTTAGAGATGGCTTCAACTATGATACTCTTCTTTCATGGTGTCAAAATGGCCATCTTAGAGAACCATTTGACAACCACAAACATATAATCATTAACATTCTTTGTGGATGGAAAAATTGACATGCAATCCAACTAGACTAACTCTCAAAGCTTTTTTGGGGTAGGCATAGGAGTGTACAACCTATACTTCTTGATGGTTGGTTTAGTAATGGAACAAAACATTACACTTGATCTAATATATCGTTGGACATCCTTTTGAAGCTTTGGCTAGTAGGAGGACTTTTTAAGTAGATCCATTGTCTGCTCTACACCTAATCTATATTTATGCATGAATGAAATGAAACACAGATTTAAACAAAAACATATAGCTACAATGAGAATTGAAATTCACTTCATTAATAACAAATATTGAAAATTGTTTACATGTAGAATGGAAACAAACTAGCTTGGGTGATGGTAACTTATCTCTGAGAAGAAATGTGACTGCTACATGCCTTATGAATTGTGTTGCAATGAGGCTCAGAGGCCTTTTTATTGTTGAGAAACAATGGGTAACCCTAAACATCCAAAAGCCTAGCCCTAGGCGATGAAGCACCAAAAGGTTTTGGGTCCCATTGGGATTAGTTGGAACACCAACTTCTCAGGGTCATAATTTGGGTATATGATCTTCATTTGGCATGCACGATACCTATTTAGAAAAATCTATTCGATGAAATGAAAATTCCTTGGCAATCCTCTATTCTACACCACATGGTCTTGGAACATTTTAAAAAACAATGTCGTTTACAGCCTCAAAACGACTCTAGAAATTTAGGACCCAAAAATTACCAAAAATAGAAAGTTGTGCTAGAATTAAGGAAACTGAAAGGACAGAGTGTTGGGGTTCCAAGTGGAATAGGTAGGTGGCCACCAATATCCACCTAGAGAAACATCAAAGTTTCATTCCATGCAACTTTAATGTGCCTCTGATATCTATTTGGCATGCACATATGAAGGAACACAATTGTGTCTTAGGTAGCACATGAACACATCCCAGCGGTGGAAGTTTAGAGATTTCTTTCATGAAATCAACATCTAGTATGTGGAAGAAAAGTCAGAGTCATTATTTTATAGTTATTTCCACCTAGATGTCTCATGCCCACTAGAGTGAAGAACAGTGGTTATTACCACAACTCGGGGTTGACTAAGGTAGTCTGCAACATGATTGGTGCTCCCTTTCTTGTATATGAAGCCCAGATGGAATTATTGCATGTATGTGGAAAATTGTTTATGGTGTTCCACATAAATAATAGAGCCATGTGATTACATGGGATGGTCATGTCCTTCCCCATAATATAATTCTTCCGTTGTTACAAACTTGCATGATGGAGTACATCATTTTGTCATAATTGGGGTATCTCTACACAATATCAAAGAGTGTTTCACCATGAGGGGCCACCAAATGTCCTTTCCGAGTGAGGAATACACCAATAGCATAGTCATATACATCTATCTCAATCTCAA
Source organism: Pinus tabuliformis (assembly GCA_031772625.1). Classification (NCBI taxonomy): domain Eukaryota; kingdom Viridiplantae; phylum Streptophyta; class Pinopsida; order Pinales; family Pinaceae; genus Pinus; species Pinus tabuliformis. The sequence continues at coordinate 672,264,409 of CM062807.1, forward strand.
ATAACTATTGTAGGTCTAGAAAGATGAATACTAGTGCAAAGCAAAAGTGGTGTTTTATATCTTCAAATGCTTTATGTTGTGACTTAGACCAAGAAAACTTCTCTTTTAATCCACCCTTGGTCACTTGAATTAAGGGTTGAGCGATATAATATAACCGCAATACGAGCCTTCAGTGGATGTTAGCAAGACCTAAGAAGTTAGAGATATTTGTCAGAGTCGTCAGCACTAGCCAATCCTGAATGACTTAGATCTTGGCTAGGTCCACATGCACACCATGTTCACCCACAATGTATCCAAATTATTTAATTCTTTGCATCACATATGAAAATTTATCTATATTTCCATACAATTTGTGGTGTCATAAGGTGCTCAAGACCTGATGTGTTGCAAATGTTTCCCCTAGGTTCTACTAAAGATGATGATCTCATCGAAATATAGAACCATAAAAGAGTTTTTGAATGACCACAAGATATCATTTATCATACTTAGGATTGTTGCTAGAGAATTGTTCTTGCCAAAGGGAATGATCAACTACTTAAGAAGGACTTCATTACATGTTTTCTTCCATACATTAGTTTTTTCAATTAGAACTTGGAAGTATATTGACTTCAGATCATTCTTGCTAACAAACTTGGTACCCTTAATCTGGTCAAGAAGATCATCAATCTTGGGGATCACGTATCTATTCTTGAGAATGATCTTGTTCAAGGCTCTATCCCCAATAAAAAGTCTCCATGTCTCATCCTTCTTCTGCACCAACAAAATTGGGCTCCCATAAGGTTAGTAGCTTATTTAAATGTGGCCCTTTTGGATGAGAAAATGAATCTAACATTTTATTTCCTCATTCTCCACAAGAGAGAATCTATAGATTGGGACATTAAGTCAAGGATCACTAGGAATCAAGTCAATTGAGTGTTTTACTTGGAATTGTAGAGGAATCCCCATAGCTAGAGTGAAGATATCTTTGTATATCTCTACAATATTCTCCACTTGCTTTTGTTATGTAGAGAGGCCCCATGTAGAGGTTTTGGTGGTTGTAGTGACCTTTTCTCACCTTTTGACCAAACCATGAAGAGAAAAAACCTTACAGTCTAAGAGATTACCTTTCGGCACTGTTTTCTATTGAGATCAATTAACTTGTAGTAGTTTGGACTACCTCTGATATCTTGTAAAGCTAACCTCTAATAGTAACAATGAATTGCGGGGACAAGACTGATAAAAAACATGATGTTTCCACATATAATGTTGTCCTAAAAGAAATCAAAAACTTCAAGTTGGGAAACATCACACAATACCTTATCTTTAAAGATATTCATTTTGTAGGACAAGCAACATTTCTTACTAACACCAATGTGTCATCGATGGATCCACTAGCCAATGATGTATGGTTGGGGGTGTTTCACTATTGATAGATTCAATCCCTTGATGAACTTAGATGCTATTAAGTTATTTTGTCTCCTGCTATCAATGATGAAATGGAGTCAAGTCCCCTTCATCCATATATATGAATGAAAGAGGCGCTCCCCCTCTTAAATATCCCCTATCTCTTTTGGTTGGAACTATGTGGTCACAATGACAACACTCAATTTTGCATCAATATTCTAGTTTCCTTTATCCAATTATAAATTATAATGAGAGCCAAATTTTATTTCCTTATCTTTAAGGTTTGCTAACCATGATTCTTTCAATTGAAATTCATTAGTGTTGTACTAGGGAAATTTTTGGAACTCACACCACTCTCTAGTGACCTTTTTGGACTTCACATTACCATTATTCACCTATAAAATGGGTTGGTTAAATTGAGGTTGGATCTCCTTTCTTTGTCCTTATTTTGTGAGCTAAAGCCACCTTTTTTACACTTCTATTGTGGTGAATTTGAAGACTCAAACCCCTTATTATGTTTCTTCAAATTTTTCTCAATTTCGACATCATATTGATAAGTGGATCCTGATGAGGATATTTTTAGAAAATCCATATCCATATGGATTAACTTATGTGGGCCACTATGACACTTCAAGACTAAGTGTTGCTTGAAGTCTCTTATATCTAGCTTTGGGCACAAGGTACATAAATTATTGGTGTATTCTGGCATTATCTGGTGTCTATCCTATCCCAGAGTTATCCATCACATGTGCTAGTCATCTTAGTTCCATACAAGGTAAAAAGCCTCCTTAGGGGCGTCAACAAAATTGGCCCAGGTTGGTCCTGCATTTAACATTGCATAATCATTTTTGTTGTGTCTCTCATAGTAACCTTCCCACCAATATTTTACTTGGGAAATGACTTTTAGTAACACAATGATGATCTTCTCATTTAAAAGAAAAATGGATGAAGTAATAGACCTCTAAAATATTTAACCATTTCTCCAAAGCATTTGCATCTATTTGGCCTTTTAGTAATGGGATATCAAAGTTAACTTGTAACTTGAAGGGTATCACACCTCCAAAATTTTCTACTTATTGAAGGTACCTTGGGTGTTGTTGGCATCCATCAAATGATCTGGGTGAAATTTCCTATCATATATTTCCTCTATTGTGTGAGTGCTTCCTCTAGTAACAACTTGATAGGATCTCATGCTTTGTTATCTCTCTTTTCTTCTACCATGGGAGGTTTTTTGTTATAAGAGTGATCATCCTGGGTGAACCTAACTTGAGAACCAATGATCTGTACCCTATCCTCCTCACAAACATGGAAAAAGTAACAACAAGGAGTACATTTCTCTAATACCACTAATATGGGTTATACAAGGAATGAAATGAAGGGAAGTGAATATAACACACACAGATAAATATAACCGAGATTACAATAATATGGTGAAAACCTAAGTCTTATTAATAAATGAAATGATAGAATATTTTTGATCCTGGTGGCTCTAGAGAGGCTCAAAAATCAAAGTATTCGTATTTCGTTGAAACTAGGACCAAAACGTAGATATCATCATCCTGATTCCAATGGCGCAAGCGACACTCAAATCCATTTTCATATGTGCAAGTTATTCACAGTGAAAGTTCAGGTGAAAGGATCAATACTTTTATTTCCAAAGAAATTTGGAAGCATAGCTAAATATAGAGGTCTAAGTAAATCTAGTGAAATCTGATAAAATTGGTGGCCACTAACTGAGCGACATTTCGACACTTCGTTGTGGCCAAAACTGACCAAATTATAGCTTCTTTAATTTTGTCGGTAAATTTTGACCAACGAGTTTTTCAAATTTGCTTTAAAATCAATAAAAGAATTTATAATGTAGGGTGGAGGGCCATTAAACCAGTAGACTCGCTGACACCCTATCCTATCATTATATATGTTATATATATTTAAATAAATGACCAAGGGTCATTATATAATTCTACCTGAGCCATCCAACATGCCCTCTCATTAAAATGACCAGCCAAATGTAAACACAATCAATCGCGTGAAAAATTACGCGGCATGTTAAATAAGGGGTTAGTAGTGTTGGAACCCCCAACCTCTTGAGTCAACATTTTTAATTTTGGTTTGCCAATCAGGAGAGCCCAGCTGGACCGTTGGGAAATTCACCAATATATATATATATATATATATATACATACATACATACATACATACATACATACATACATACATACATACATACATACATACATACATACATACATACATACATACATACATACATACATACATACATACATACATACATACATACATACATATATATATATATATATATATATATATATATATATATATATATATATATATATATGTATATGTATATATATACCTAGTTTTATTCACTTGATATTTTTCTAGGAGTCTAATGGTGCAGTCCATTTCTTCATTTGAGCAACAATTTTTTCACCCATGTCCAGAAGGGAATCTTGTGAGGAATCTAAAAGATTTTGAGGAGCCTAAATTTGACCATGACATAAATGGGTCACGTTTATACTCAAATTTCATGTTTTTTCACAAGAAACATGATGGTGCATGTTGTTTCTTTATTCAAGTAGCTAATTTTTATACCATCCCTAGACTTGGAGGTATAAGGTGTATTTTTTCCATGTGTTCATTTGAGTTTTTCTGTGACTATGTTGTGAATTTGATCAACAGATTCAATAGGTCCATTTTTATGCCATTGTATGTGAGGGGTCCATGTATGCCACTTTATGTGAGAGATTGTTCCTTTGTCATGTTGAAGGAGAAATTATTGTGAGTGAGATTTCTTTAGTAGAAGAATGTCTCCTCGGAGAGACATGCCACTCTAGATAATGAGTTTCATCCATGTGTTGAAAAAGTCAATTGCATTATGTACTCATCATATCCTTGATGAGACTAATGAAGCAACCTCCCCACTCTTGACCCACGACTTGGAGATGTAGTCCACACTAGATAAACTCCATTATCATATTGTGTGTTTATGATTGCTTCTTATTTATTTCTTGTTCCATGTTGATGGTTTGGATAAGTGTTGTTTAAGAATTCACATTGCTTTTGATTTAACATGATCTATGCATCAATAAATGGTCATGTATAATGGATATTTTTATTTTAAAGTAACGAAAAATTCTCAGATCAAGTGGTATTAGAGAAGTCAAACCATTTTGTGAGGGATTGTGAGTGAAATCATGGGAAAAGGATTGAAGCAAGCAAGAATTGAAGAATTGGAAGAGATCAACCATTTCATTCAAGTAGAGAATGTAGAGCTTCGAAGACTTCTACAAGATGTAGAAGAAGAGAAGAAAAATTTGAGGGTTATGTTGGAGTAGGCTGTGGAGGAACAAATGGGAGAATGTTCCACCAAGAAAGGAGAGTTGGCCAAAGAATATCAAGCATCACCAACGAGATCGAAGGTAATAGAAACTTATTCTTCTCATAATGTTATTTTTGTTGGAAGCATTGAAGCACCAATTTGAAGAACCAACATGAGACTTCTCACCAAGATGGGGTACCAAGGAGGAGGACCTAGTGTTAATGGCCAAGGAATGACTCAACCATTATAGGTTTTACCAAGGCCTCGATTTACATGATTGGGGTACTTTGAAGGAGAATGTTCAAAGGTAGCAAAAGCAAGGGGTTTTGAAAACAAAGAACCTAAACCATTTCCAAAATCATTGAGGAAAGAGGATGCTGAGAACACATCACAATATTCCCATGATAGCGAGCATTACCGAAGAAGAGCTAAGGCGCACCAAGATTTCACTAGGGACAACCAGGAAAGGTATAAAAGGTCTCGACATTCTAATGTTCCTTTTGGTTACAAGCATAATGACAATGATGAACAAAATTTTTGGCATAGAAAAACATGTATTTTTTGTGGCTTGTATAACCATGTTGTTGTCGAGTGTAGGAAAAGAATGGTAGTGAGGAAGAGGCCACAACATGAAGACACTTCTCCACATTAGGGTAGGAAGAAGGTCAGGAAATTCTAGAGGAAGAAAGACATTTGCAGCCATTGCTACATAAGTGGACATCAGAGAGCAACATGTTGGGGGCTCCATCCAAAGTGATGCCTCAAGAAGGAAAAAGTGCCTGAGAAGGAACTCGTCAATGAAGTTGTTGAACAAAGGAATCAACTAAATGAAGAAGACCCATTCACCTTGTTGGGTGAGAGATGGTGCCATCAAAACCTGTTTTACTTGAGCATGTATGCATTTTTAAATCACATGTTGTGACATGACTATAAAAGTGGTGAAGTGTTTTCCATCACTTATGAAAGTAACATGGTGATATATTTGTTGTTAGGAGTGGATAGCATGGGTATTGATTTTGATGTAAACTTGACCATGATTTTGTTATAAAATCTTGGCAAGTATGGGTTTATTGGGTCATGTTTTGTCTATTTTCAAGTTGTACTACAAGTTTGCATAGAATACAGGTTTCGTTTCATTGTTTATGTCTCTAAAGTTAAAAGGTGAAGGAGAAGGAAGTGTGGCTTGTTAGGGAACTTATTGTGCAGATGAGAGAGTGCAACAGATTGCAGATTGTGGTTACACTTTTGGGGGACCAAAAGCTCCTCAGTGGGGAGGAATGATCGAGGTAGCTATGGAGATGCTCAAAAATCAAAATCTTCGAATTTCATCGAAACCAAGACTAGAACATAGATCTCATCATCGTGATTCCAATGGCATAGATGGAACTCAAATCAGACCTCAAATGTTCAATTTATTCACATCCAAAGTAGGATTAGTAATTTCATCACTAGAAATTTGGAAGCACAACTAAATCTAGAGGTCTAGATAAATCTAGCAAATCTGCTAAAATGGGAGGCCACTAACTTAGAGACATTTTGACACTTTGTGTTGGGTGAAACTAACCAAATTGTCACCTCTTTAATCTTGTTGGTGAACCCTAAATTCCAGCAAACTAGTTGACCCCCCCAACCTATCATTATATATATATGGTCAAAGACAATTCTATAATTCGGCGTTGACAGGGATTGAACCTGCCCAGCCAACTAGACAGTCCGCCCAATGGGCAACCCCATTGAAATGATCCATCAAATTTAAACACAACCAAAAAAGTGAAAACTTATGTGGCATGTTAAAAAAGGGGTCGGTGGAGTTGGAACCCCTCACCACCCTGGTCAAAACCTTTAATTTGGTCAGCCAACTAGGAGAGCCCAACTGGGTTGTTGGGAAATCTATCAAAATATCTATATAAAATCCCAATATCATTCACCCAGGCCAACAGAGGATATAAAAAAACTAGCATGGAATCAAAACCAAAGGGCTCTGCCCTGGGCATGATTTTTGAGACAAGAATATTCTAGGGGAATAGAATATTCCTAACAATATTCCTTATGCAAAATCTTTGAGGAATCTTGGAGATTCTTTTGGGGAAGAATTTTGATGGTGTCAGAAATATGTCAAGTTTATACTCATACAAACTAGATTTTCACCAAGATTATGATGGTGTTGTCCATTTCTTCAACTAAGAAACAAATTTTCCTCCCATGTCCAAAAGCAAAAGTTGTGAGGAATCTAAAAGATTCATGGGGAGCCCATATTTAACCTTGACAGAAAAGGGTTGTGTTTATACTCAAATTTCATGATTTTTCACAAGGAACACGATGGGGTAGGCTATTTCTTCATTTGAGTAGCCTATTTTTAGACCATTCCCATACTTGGAGGTATAAGGTGTATTTTTTCGATGTGTTCGTTTGACTTTTGCTGAGACTATGATGTGAATCTAATCAATGGATTCAAGAGGTCCATTTTTATGCTATTGTATATGAGGGTCCCAATTATGCCCCCTTGTGTGTGAGGATCATTGTATGCCACTTTATGTGATAGATTGTTCTTTCTTTCATGTTGAAAGAGAACTTCTTGTCAGTGAGAGTTCTTTTGCAGAATAACGTCTCCTAGGAGAGACATGCCAATCTAGATAAGGGGTTTCATCCTTGTGTGGATAAAGTCGATTGCATTATGTACTCATCATCTTCTTGCAGAGACTAATGGAGTCGCCTCCCCACTCTTAACCTAGGGCCCGAAGACATACTCCACTTGATGAACTCTGTTATCATTTTGTTTGTTTATGATTGATTCTTATTTATGTCTTGTTCCATATTGATGGTTTGTTGAAGTGCTTTTTAAGCATTCACATTGTGCATGATTTCACATGCGAATATGCATTGGTAAAAGGTCCTATATATTGGATATTTTTGTTTGAAAGCATTCACGAAAATTTCCCGGATCAATTGTAGAACACAAATGGGCTAGAATGGTGGTAGCTATATCTGAACAGAGAGAGATGGTGGTTGTATGAATTCACAAAATCTACCACAAGAGGCCAAAAGAATGGCCTTTTAACATAAATAAATAGCCTTATATATAGAAAAGTAAAACCCTAGAAAATGAAACACCAAAAGGTTTGTAAGCCTCAAGTTGGTTAGTTGGTACATCAACTTTCGAGGGGCACAACTTTTACACACAATGTATATTTTGTATATACAGTAGCTCGTTGAAAAGAACTATCTAAGGACTAAAACTTTTGTTTGGATCCAAGGCATTCCATTGAAATATTTGGCCCCTAAAATTGTGAAGAAACATCTTTTAGGGGCTTAAAAATGCCTTGGAAGTTTGAGACCCAAAAATCATAGAAAAAATACCAAGAAAATAGAAAACCATTGAGATAGTGGAAGAGGTGGGTGGCCACTAATATCCACCTAAATCACAACTTTTCAAGTAAATGCTCGACTAAAATTCTATTTGGCCTTTTTCTTGAATTTTCTTGCTTAACTTGAAATTTCAAGGTTCTATTGATCCCCACTCTTATGCTATCTTCTAGACAATGACTCCTCCAAATATCCTTTGAGTGAAGTTACCCCATAGTTTTCCCTAATAAAGTAGTTTAGCTCATGCTAGAACACCTTTCATAAAGGTAATGCATTGTTTTTTGAACCCACTTAGTGTTATCCTTAGAGGCTCCTCATCTAACATGGGTACATGAACAACTTTAAGCTTATCTTGAACTTTTTGAGTCACATTGAGATATGATGTTATTATGATTGATCTAGTTCCTTAACTTGTCCCTCAACAACATTTTCTAGTTTTGGTTATCACTCTAGTATAAACTCATTCATTAGGAGAATTTGAGGTCTAAAATGGGCCTCCTAAGAAAAATGTATAACCAAAATAAACTTTATAAAACCTTATAGGATTTAGGATGATGAATCCAACCATGGGGGATGATTCATCATTTTTGGAGTAAAAAAGTAAAAATATTAAAACATAATAAACTAATAAAACTACTTTTTCAACTCGTATTTTCAACTTATCTCCCTAAGGTTTTACTCAAATTTCAAGAGGGATTACTCGTTTCATGAAAAATTTAATTGCTCATCCAAGGATTACCCATTTTGTATACATTCATTGGACCCTGCTATACGAAAAATGAGAATACATGGAAAAATGTGGTCGCAATCACACTTTTTCATGTATTCTCATTTTTTGTGTAGAAGGGTCCATCGAAAGTATGCAACATGAGTACTCCTTGGATGAGGAATCAAATTCTACATTCAATGAGTGTTGTCATTCGAAATTTAATTAAACCCATAGGGAGATAAGTTAAAAATACGAGTTGAAAAAATAGTTTCTCTTTTTTCCCTCTAAAATTTGATGATGTAATATAATTTTTTTAATTATTTCCACTATTTTTTTATAATTTCCTTAGGAGGCCCATTTTAGACCTCAAAATTCCCCTAATGAGAACGATCTATATCTCATTGGTTCTCTTCTTTCCTAATATGTGAGGGATCACATGATCTTTCACCACATCCATGATGATATGTATGGGTTTCACATCCTTCAAATTATCCCTAGCCTATGATGTAGCATTTCCAGATGGTGTAACTTGAGTTTCTTGAAACTTCCATACACAACCATGATCATCAATGTTATTCTCTCCTTCCATGGAGTAAAATGTTATGCCCCTTGTAGCCAATGTTCATACTTCAACCTCGTAGAATTCATTCTTCTAGATCAAACCCTGAACCACAAAACCCTTCAGCTAAAAAATAAAATATGTGACTGCAAAACCTTGTGCTTATGTTTTCCATCTTTGTAGAGCTTAAGGTTGCTCTGATACTTTCTAAATGCAAAATTTGATCTATTTCACAAAATAATTATTTTATCCCCATAAATTTATTTTAGCCAGTAATTATTTTTCTGAACTATTGAAAATAAACTCACTAATATTTTTAACTTTTCCGAATAATTTTGAGGCAAAAAATATTCAAAAAAATTAGTCATAAGCATCACAAAAATTTGTCGAATCAAATCTTCCTTTACATTAATTTATTTGGAAAATCTAGGGCCTTGGCATGGAGAAATACACAAAATATACAATAATAATTAGACTTGGAAATAACCCATTAGATTCTCGCACCAAAAGAAATTAGGCCTATAGAAATTTATCCTCTCCAAAAAAAACCGTTCGTGGAGAATATTGACCCCCACTTGCAACTTTTGGTCCCCTTGGCTATACATCTTGTATACTATTAGGTCCTTATAATACTAGTGTATTGTCTTATTATTATTTTCATTGTATACCCTTATTGTTATTGTTGTTCCCGTGTTGTCCCCATATTTTTATTATTGTGCCCCATAGAAGCCCACTATTGTTATTGTTGTGCCCATGTTATCCCCATATTGTTATTATTGTGCCCCATAGAAGCCCACTATTGTTATTGTTATGCCCTTATATTATTATTGTTATGTCGGCTTTGACTATATTGTAACCCCTTAGGCTCCTATATATAGAAAGGAGGGCTTGTCATTTGTATCATCCAAGAATTGTTCATTTGTGTAATGTAAAGGAGGCTGCCCCCTCGAAGTGGCTGATTTTGAAGTTTTTGCTCTATCTTTTCTTCTATTTTGTGACCTGGTTGCATAACATATACTAGGAAAACTCATCCCATTGGCTAGAACCTCAACCTCCTCCCCTACTCCATGTGGCCTTACCTAGAAATAATGAATCACTCCAAAAACTTGTCTTGCGCAGAAAAGTCGACTACCTCCTTCAAGATCTCGACCCCTCTCTCCAAGTTGAACGTCCACCAAATTCCTCTTCTAGAAAACTTGTATTGCAAAATTTCGCTTTCTCTTCAATCGCTTCAGCCTCTCACTCCTTGAAAAAATATCTTTCATAATGTCAATGTTTTGTTTTCATCCTCTCCCTTAGTTTCCATTTGTAATTGTGCATTTAGCCAAACCCATAATCTCCAAAGAATAGAGACTTAGAATTAAATAATAACCCACTTAGATCAATGGTGGAGATTAAATCTAAGTCACTTAAAATAATCAAGTTATTTATCCTTAGAAAAATTGGCCCAATAGCTAAGATTAATCAATAAATTAATCAATGTGCTTTCCTAAGTTAAAACTCAGGAAGAAAATTATAATACTTACTCCTCTTGATCAAGTACCTAAAGAGGGCTCTCCTCTACATGCTAGACACTTAGCCTATGTAGATGATCTGAAAATGGGGCACTTAGGCTTCTTGTTTAAGTTGCAAGAACCTCTCCCACTTCCAAAGCTTATATATTCCCAAGTCACAAATGATTAACCAATGCAAAAGTAAAATATGCTTGAAAAATAGGTGTATGCTTGTGGTTATTTTAAATGCTATGTGCTTTAAAATCTGTTGTTTGTGCTAATATGTAAATACATGTAACAACGCAAACAATGCAGCAAATAACAAACACATAAGACAACAACTTAATATGGAGTTCACCCAAAACTCTTGGGCTACATATCCTTGAGCTCCAGTCAACTCAACTAGGCTCTCTACGATTATGGCAAAGTCCTTTTACAAGCTCTTGGCTCAACTCCACTATTTTACACAGAAACAATGGGTTTAGACACCATTTTATCCCTGGCTCTTGAAGCTCTTAGCTTTCCGGCTCTAGGCTCTGGCTCTGGCTCTGGCTCTCGACTCTGGCTCTTGCCTCTGGCTCTTGGCTCTGGCTCTGGCTCTGGCTCTTCGGCTCTTGCTTCTTTGGCTCTCTGCAACCTTCAGCTCTTTGGCTTTTCACTTGAACTTCAAGTGACCCCAAAGGCTCCCTCAGCTACTCTACGCAGTAGTTTTTGCTCTCTCTTTGCTCTCTTCCTTCAGCTTGCAACTGCTCTACCTCTCAATTGAGCTCTCTGCCTCCTTTGAGGTACTTTTCCAGCTTTTTGGCTTCCCTGGCTGTTTCTCTACATTTCATCATCCCTCTATGGCTCTATCACTTCAAAATGCATCATTGCCTATAAAAATGCCTGCTGCAGCGTGGCATGATGGTTTGGAGTGGTTATAGAAGGAATCGGGGCCGTTTAATAGGCAAAAATCTGAGAATTGGGAAAATTCCATTACACGGAGATTTCTAGCAAAATACACTATCGACGCGTTTCCCGGACATGAAACTCCCTTCAATCACCCCTAAATCCCTATCGGGTCTGCCATTAGGTTTTAAATCACATCGCACAGGCATATTGGGAAAAATTCCAAATACACAAGAAAACACGTTAAATTGTTTTCCTATCGGACTTGAAAACTTATCACATCCACCCTATAACTGTATTGTGTCTGCCTTGGGCTACTTTCATAGCTCCACCGTTGATCTACGAGATCTCTCATCCAACGGTCATCATTCAATTTCGGGCGGCCTAAGGATACAGAGGTTACACGCCTGAAAAGGCGATTTCCCTGTTCCCCCACCAAGCCACGCATCATTCATTGTGTGGGATCAGGCGGAGCCAACCCAAAACCATTTACCGCTTGAGGCCCACCTGAAATCCACCTTTATGGAACTCAAATAACATTCATCACACCTTTATTTCCCCTTCAGGTCTGGCTGTATCGCTTCGGGGGCTTTTTCCTTTGTATTTCAATTTTTACACCAAAACGCGTTAATACACGCAAAAGTCCCTTTATGGTGGAACTCAAATGTTATAAATCCACGCTGATAAAGCCGTCGGGTTCGGCATATTATTGCCCCTTTACATCGCTGCGATGCGACATTATGATGCGATGTATCACAATCGCAAGTCATGTAGGCATGGGGGTCCGACCTTTGCCTCATGCCATCATCGATACCGATTTTCCGATCCGATCATCGGCGATCGACGTATCGCATGATCGAAATCGCCGATTCCATGGTCTCGATATCGCATGTATGTATGCCTCCGATCTAATACATCGAATCGATGGATCAGAGTTTCTTCCGCTTCCGCTTAAGTCCATCCCTTTGCCCTTTTCCGATGTGATTTCCCTTTATCAGGGATTTTTGCCATTTTTAGGGGATTTTGCCTCTTTTTCTAAGGAACAAAGGGCATCTTCTTTGAGTGATAACTTCTGCATCCTAAGTCCATTTTTTCCCATTCAAGTTGCAGTAGATTCAGAATGAAAAGATCTCTGCAATGGGGCTATGTCTAGGAACTTCCTTGGACTTTCATTTTCCTCTGTGAGGAACACTTAGACTTAGGAGTCTATCCAAAATCCATTTTGGATCAGTAGAAAACCTTTCGATGCCACAAACATCAACAAGAATCATGATCAAAACTAAGGTTAATGAAGTATCGGATCATAGTTGGTGATGCCTATATATATATATAGATAGATATAACTTAGTATTTAAATATATATATATATATATATATATATATATATATATATTATGTTATTATAATTTATATGGATTAATTTTTTAAGTGTACGAGTATAATTTAATTTTTTCACATATATTTTTATACAATTTGAGTGGGCTTAATGGTTAAGAATAGTTTTTCATATAGCTTAAGTGGGTCCCATGTTTAAAAGTACTACTTTTCTCTTATGAGGTTGTGAGTCCAATTGAGAGTGGGGTAGAATATGTATACCTTCCTAAAATTTAATACTAATTTTCTTAACGCTTGTTTTCGCTCTTTCATTTTTTAAATTTAAACTATAAAATCCTTATTTGTTATTTTACACTGAAGTAAAATTTTTCTTTTTAAATTTAAATTATCAATATAATATCTAATTAATTTTTAAAATTAAATTTGTATTTATGAATAATCTATTTATATAATTTATAAAAACTTTAGAAGTAATAAAATACTTATAATAAAAAATATTTTATAAATTCGATAAATTTTATATGTTGACACATGTCAAGACTATATTTGGAATGTAGGAGGTGCATCTCTCTTGGGCCTCATTGAAGGAGCACTCCTTGACTTATGTTTTGTATTTCTATTAAATATTTAATTTTGAATTTTGAAAATATAGTAAAGTTTATATCTAGAATTTAACTATTTTTTGAGTGGGTATGAATGCACACTCTTTACCATTTTGTTGACATCTTTATTAAATTCATAATTCAAAATTTCAAAAATATAGTGACGTTTATATCTTGAATTTAATGATTTTCAAAGTGGATAATAGATCATTCTGCAATAGGGTGCATTTCTGGCAAAAGGAAGGGGGACATGCTACCACTGCCCCCTTTGGGCAAGTGGCTGGGGGACATGGCAGCACGCCCCCTGTTATAGGCATTTTTGGGCACTACAACCCCAATGATAAATGTCCATAAACCAAGGGCTCCTAAGTCCCTAACGGTGTTGTTCCAACCCCTAAAAGAACAAGGTCAACTGATTACAGCATCTCACAGAAGTTCTCCATGACAAACTACTCAGAACTGGTCAAAAATGGACCATTTCACCTGCTCCATGGTCAAAGTACATTGCATCCCACCTAAATACACACAGTAGGTGCGATGCATGTTGAAAATAATTTCTATGGGGTGCGATGGGTGAGAGTGGACAAATGGCAGGGTCAATTCGCAAGGTGGAGGAGCATGGAATCTTCCAGAAACTTCCCCTATGACACTTACCTCTCTGCATTCACCCAGGGATGAGTAAGAGATGATCAATCTCCAAGTGGAATCAAGAGCTATCAGAGAGAGGACACTAATCAAATCTCAAAAGCTGACTCATTCCCCTTGCAAACATCTATATATGGATCCCTCATCCCAGAGATCCAGAGGCTGGAATTTTGTGTCTTGTAAGGAAGTGTTGTTGGTTTCTTGGTGCAATATCATAGTGTTGGGTGATCTAAGCTTTTCATGAGGTGAAGAAGGGCTTTTTTGCGGAGAGGATGATGCTGGGTCAGAACAATTGGTTGTAATCCTCTTTGCTCTTTCTTGATTATCAATAAAGCTATTCAAGTTTTCCTCCACATTCTTGTATGATTGATGTTATATGCATTTGTGTGGTTAATATATATCTGGTCCTATATTGTTTATGATAATAGATCTATGTTCTTGGATAGTGTTATGTTGCTTTGATTCTACAGGTGCTCTTTGAAGCTGGGTAGACGAGGAAGCGAGTGGCGAAAACCTATCAGAAGGGAGAGGAATCGAGCAAGGAACCAAGCGCAAGACAGAGGTTGGTCTCCTTATTCCCCTTTCATCTATTTCTCATAAAGGAAAACGAAAGTAGTTTTTAGTTTGTTTGTTTCTAAGGTAGCTACCAGCCTCAGTGGGACTAGTAGCTATGCATAGACACTAGTTTTCCCGATAACAAAATGGCGACTCCACTGGGGAGCGAATAGATTGTTTGTTTATTTGCATTTTTTTACTTTATAAACTTACAGACAAAGCCTGAAGTCAAGTCAGCTAGCCTTCGAACTGCATTTGCTATGCAAGTGCAAAGTAGATCAATGCTGCTTCAGTCTATCTCCGGGTTTTGTTTATGAATTAAACAATTGATTTACAAGCTCTCTAATTGCCCTTGTGGTGACTCTAATAACCTCCTTAGATCTACCCCTGTGATTGATTTACTGATTACCACTTGCTCGGCCTAAATCCCTGAACTGAGTTGCAAACTCTGACCTGGAACCCAGCTAAAGTCTCGTCCCTAGTCCATCGCACTGTGTCTTCTTTGAAACCTGAATGCATTGCACTTCCTGAGTGTAGTAGGTGCGTTGCATTTCAGTTTCCTTTTGCTACAGGTGCGCTGATCAGACCTCTTCTGCTCTTAGATTTTAGCTTCTGTGTTCATTCTTTTAAGCTCTATTCAGGAGTTTTGCTGCCTGTAGTCAATACACCTCTGTGGAAACCCCCTTCCTTGCTGTTATTCCGCCTCCATTGTGTAAAGAACTATAAATGTTTTTATGTATTTTGAGCCATTTTCAGTTCTCTTTTAGAAAGAAGTAGCGTAATTGTACTGTCGTTTCTTGATTTGAAAGTGTCACAAGTGTCGTTTTCAGTGATAGAAGAGAATCTGATTGTTCTTGATAGTCGATTACACTGTTACTCTTGTATTTGATTTGAATTAGTAGTTTTTCAAGTGTTGAAAGCAATTTTTCAATTCCGAATAGCAAAGTGTCGTCATTGTCTTCATTTTGTTTTGAAAAGAAGCTTGTTAGTAATTGTCGCTTTGAAAAATAATTCAGATTTGCGCTTAGCTTTCTTTTTATCATTCACACATTAAGAAGGCTGAAAACAAATACATGCATGTGCATTTGCATTTAGACTGTTTGTTGGTTCGATTTAGGACAAGTGCATATAGTGTGTGCTCTCTGCTCTTTGTTGAAAGAACGCCATCTCTCTTTCCTTAATAGCTAGGATTTTCATTGCAAAAAGAAGATTAAACGACTGTTTATCATCTTAGATTGCATTTTAGGAATTGTACATCTACATCACGCGGTGAACCTGAAAGGCAAATTTCTTAAGCAATATCACTACAAAATAAATTTAATGAATCTAAAAATGCTTTGGAACCTAACGCACAACATCTAGAAGTCTAGGCTAGAGACGTATTCCGCCGTCATAAAGCCTGGCAACTGTTGTTTTCACTGTTGGTTGGGTGATTCCTCCACTTTGAGATGACAAGTGCCAATACGGACTTGTGCTCCCACGTACCATCGAGTATATTTTGGGAGCCACAATAGGCTATATCCTTTATCCATAGGAAGTCGTGTCTGTCGCCCTATCGATCACAATGCACTGAACACAGCATTTGGGAAGATTGACTTCCGTACCGTAAAAAGTATTCTGTAGTTTTGCGATTGGTTTGGTAATCCCTCTGTCTATATTTCCAGAGTAGTCCCTTTCATTCCTTTTCAGACTCCTTAACGGAAAAGGTCCATCTGAGCACTTGTCACTTCAGGCTCATTAAAAATCGAAGGTGACTAGAGTCATCTTTTGTTTTTTCTCGACTCTTAAAAATTGAAAAAACAAGTTGTGTCAAAGCGTCTAAAATTTATTTTAAATGGAATAAACATCACCTTTCCTACGTTGGTCTTAGGTTGAGAAAAATGGAGTCCACCAACCAAGGAGTTCCCCTTGGAGGAAATCCTAGTCCCTTCTCCTCTTGGGGAGATGTTGGTGCACCCCATATGGCCACATTGTCTCTTCCAGGATTGACAATCAGCTTGCCCGTATGGCTCTTCTCAACTTCTGTCGTTCAGAACACTGTGATTCCTGAACAATCAAGTCAGCAACTAAACGATACCAGAGTTACCTCCCAACCCTCTACTTCATCCAATTCTTCCTCTCCTCCTTCCTCTTCGCTTGATGAAGCTGGTAGAGCCCAAAATCAAGTAACTGAGAAGAAGAAGAAGAAGAAAGAGAAGAAGAAGAAGGAGCCAAAGGCGAAAAGGGGCAACCAAGCATCGTCTAGCGAAAATCCACACACTGCACCCACCAGGCCTAAATCGCCATGTGTCATTTGCAAAGGAGACCACTATCATCTAGATTGTCCTTGCATCCCTCAGATCTTAAGGGACTGGTCTCCTCGTTTGCACAATCCGGTGTCATCAACCTCTGATCATCATGTTGGAAGTACACCATCAACTAGTGAAAGTGAAGTCCCTGGACAAAAAGGAAAATATAAATTTCCTTGTAAATTGTGTGAAGGTGATCACGCCATCCACCGTTGTCCCTTCTTAGACGAAGCAAAAAGAGTTTTGGACGACCGTCCAGTTTCACCGTTACAGCTTCCTCCTGGATATAAGAAACTCTTACCGAGTCCGTCACTAGTTGAAAATCCGGCTGACACGCCCTTGTGGTCGGCCGAAGCATCTATCATTGAAGATAAACCATCTGAATCCACACCAGACGAAAGTCAAAAGGTCAAGGCGGCAGTTGACCCGGCCTTGCCTTCAGAGGATCAATCTCCAGATGATACAGTCACCGAAGAGAACAAGAACGACACCGTTCAAATTCTCTTCATAAGCATAGACTTCGATGAACATGGGGGCAGTCTACCCGTTCCTTTATCGCAGGAAGGAAGTTCGTCAGAGTCATATCCGGCCATTTATTCGGTCCCACCTCTAAGCAACCTGGTTGTTTCCTTTGACTGGAATCTACTAGGCAGACACCGTTTACCGGCTAGTGTACCATTTCGAATCATTGCTCAAATATATAGAATGTTCATGGTCGGTACCATCATAGATGAAGGGGCTTCTGTGAGTATCCTTTCCTCAACTGCTTGGAAAGCGCTTCGTTCGCCATCGCTTTTGCCTGAGATGAGAAATCTAATAGGCTTTGACAAAGGAACTAGTCGACCGTTAGGGATCCTTCCCAATGTGCCGATAACGTTGAGAAGGAAAACTGTTCACATGAATGTAATGGTAGTCCAAGGACCCTTGGATTATAATCTACTCCTTGGACGAGACTATATTTATTTCATGGGAGCCGTCGTCTCCTCACTCTTTAGAGTAATGTGTTTTCCGCACGAAGGAAGAGTGGTCAAGCTCGTAGACCAGCTTTCATTTCCCAGTTCACACATAGCAAATAGTCATATACCAACCCTGAATGGTCTTTTCACGCAAGGAATGTCTCATCAATCTCCAGTCCGTCCTCCTGATGAGCACGAGTGATTCGAAGGACATGACTGAAACCCAGGGGGCATGCACCCTGGTCTGTTTCGGCAGGAAAACCTTGGGTATAGAGTAGGTTTCCGCGGAGGATATATGACTAATCTGACACACCCGTCCATTTAGGAAAATGGGATTAGGCTAGAATAAGATTCCCTTGTCAAAGTTATGTGGGTGGAGGCATCTGCGCCACTCACCTTTGTCTATTTCGGTAGACATCGCCGAGGAAGTGTTTTGTCTGTAGCACAGATAGAACAATCTTTGGTAACCTGGAAATTTTTCGCTATACCTGGGGGCATGCAAACCTTTTGGCATGCAAGCGAAGAGCGACCATTTATTTTTTAAATTTATAGGTCCTTTAACCCTTTAAACTCAAAGGATTGGTCGTTTCCTAACTTGCATAAAGAAAGGGTCCGGAGCAAAGCTTTGTAAGGTGCAAGCTCCATAAAAATGGCATCTTAGATGAGACATCCTTATTATACGACTGGATCGAGCAGTTTTAACGTGGAATTCAAGCTCGTTAAAAAATAAACATAAGCAATGAGCAAGTGTTCCCCCAACGTTTAAGCTCATTAAAAAATGAACCATCCCCGGTAAATAACCATCGTGAATGTATTATCATCAGCCTTTGAAGCCTTGGTCATGTTCTCATCATCACCTCCACTCTGTATTGGCCGATCATTCACCTCCACTTGATTGTTTACCCTTTTGAGGAACAGTTGCGAAGAGTGATCCTGTTAGCCATCCTTGTGACACTGCCATGATTGGAAAATTCCAAACCTTACTTGGAATCAGCTGCTACTTGAATCTATCACTTGTTCCTCAAAAATGAGTCTCCTTTAAGCTCTTTTCAACTAACTCATAAAATATGAAAAGATTGTCGAGCCATTGGCCTCTCCAGCTCGTTAAAGTGACCGGAAGTGCTATCCCTCTTTTAGATTTTAATCTTTTTGGACCTAAGGGATTATTACACAAAAAGATCGAGTTTTGTTCGGCTCGTTAAAAATACCGAAAATTCATCCCTTTGGTATTGTTTTATACTTTTTTGGACTTAAGGAATTAGATGACGAAAAAGGATTTTTGGAGTTTCCTTTACGTCCCTTTTCAGAATCTCTAAAATTGAAAAGGACCGAGTTATCTTTGTCGTTAAACTCGTTAAAACCGAATAGCGACAAACTTGTCCATAACAGACAAGAACAAGTTTCACTATCACTAGGCTCATTAAAACATAGTGATGGGTTTGCCCGAAGGGAAAATTATAAAACAAGCATATGTTATACTCCTCAAGCTTGACAGAAATAAAGAGGTACTAGTTAGCAATGACTGGGGAAAAATTGGGAAGAAAACTTGAAGAAACTTTGTTGGTAGCAAGTCGCTCTTGAACATGACACTTTCACTCCGCATCTGAGTTGGGTTGGGTTGTTCCATTCACTGGTCACATCACCATGGTTCCGTCACACCATCCACATTTGGGGTTAATGCTACCAATCCATCATGTCAGTGTCACCAATATGTTCAAGAGAATTCGCTCAGAGAATTCACCTGTGTCTCACCCACTGCAATACATTTACGCTCCATTCTTTGATGACCGCCACCCTAAACCTTATATCACCAGATCGTTTTCACCTCCATTAAAATCATTTGCTCCGTTCCGTGTCATTGATGTGGGATTCACTAAGGCCCTCCTATGACGGATCGCTTCTTGTCGACATTAGCTCATTATCCAAGAAGTCGATCTAGGAACAACACTTTCAGTACTTTGAAGCTTGCATGCCTCAATGTCAAGTTTCTCACTTCCGCCGACAGGTTTACATCAATGGCCTTTGACCGAAAGATTTTGCGCGGTGTTCGATGCCAAGTCCCTTATTTACACCACGTGAATTGTATTGTAGTACCTTGAGGGTCATCATCATTATCGGTGATTCCTCTCGTGCCTGTTAACAACTTACATCATTGGCTGGTAATCAGGCGATGTCTTTCCATGTTCGACTCCAGAACATATCTCACATGGATCGACTTGTACTTTGAGTGAAGATCGAACGAGATTGAAGACCCCGAATCTAGTTTCATCCATCTGGGCTGTGATATATATTCAGGAAAATAAAGACATCAAATGTACATTATTGCTGCACAGATAATTATCCAATCTAAGGGATGATGGCTCTACCAGAATCATCAATCTACACTCAGACGATTGTCTGTCCTATGTACATGAAAATGAATTTATAAAGTTGAGCATGGGAATGCCCGCCTCAGCTAGATCATGAAAATATTATGAAGATAATGTATTGTATTGTATCTTATTACAGGTCACCTTCCAGCTTGAAAAAACTTTGGATCCTCATGATAAAGCATTTCACCCGACATTAAAAGATTAACGACCTCATGCTTTAGGGGGCAACTGTTATAGACATTTTTGGGCACTTCAACCCCAATCATAAATGTCCATAAACCAAGGGCTCCTAAGTCCCTAAAGGTGTTGTTCCAACCCCTAAAAGAACAAGGTCAACTGATTACAGCATCTCACAGAAGTTCTCCATGAAAAACTACTCAGAACTGGTCAAAACTGGACCATTTCACCTGCTCCATGGTCAAAGTGTGTTGCATCCCACCTAAATACACATAGTAGGTGCGCTGCATGTTGAAAGTCCCTTCTATGGGGTACGATGGGCGAGAGTGGACAAATGGCAGGGTCAATCCGCAAGGTGGAGGAGCATGGAATCTTCCAGAAACTTCTCCTGTGACACTTGCCTCTCTGCATTCGCCCAGGGATGAGTAAGAGATCATCAATCTCCAAGTGGAATCAAGAAC
Source organism: Pinus tabuliformis (assembly GCA_031772625.1). Classification (NCBI taxonomy): domain Eukaryota; kingdom Viridiplantae; phylum Streptophyta; class Pinopsida; order Pinales; family Pinaceae; genus Pinus; species Pinus tabuliformis. The sequence continues at coordinate 672,285,541 of CM062807.1, forward strand.
TATCAGAGAGAGGACACTAATCAAATCTCAAAAGTTGACTCATTCCCCTTGCAAACATCTATATATGGATCCCTCATCCCAGAGATCCAGAGGCTGGAATTTTGTATCTTGTAAGGAAGTGCTGTTGGTTTCTTGGTGCAATATCATAGTGTTGGGTGATCTAAGCTTTGCATGAGGTGAAGAAGGGCTTTCTTGCTGAGAGGATGATGTTGGGTCAGAACAATTGGTTGTAATCCTCTTTGCTCTTTCTTGATTATCAATAAAGCTATTCAAGTTTTCCTCCACATTCTTGTATGATTGATGTTATATCCATTTGTGTGGTCAATATATATCTGGTCCTATATTGTTTATGATAATAAATCTATGTTCTTGGATAGTGTTATGCTTCTTTGATTCTACAGGTGCTCTTTGAAGCTGGGTAGACGAGGAAGCGAGTGGCGAAAACCTATTAGAAGGGAGAGGAATCGAGCAAGGGACCAAGCACAAGACAAAGGTTGGTCTCCTTATTCCCCTCTCATCTATTTCTCATAAAGGAAAACGAAAGTAGTTTTTAGTTTGTTTGTTTCTAAGGTAGCTACCAGCCTTAGTGGGACTAGCAGCTCTGCATAGACACTAGTTTTCCCGATAACACCCCCATAATGGAATTATTTTTCTCTTAGGTATTAACATCCTTCTCGAGGCAAGAAATATGCCCCATCTTCAATCCCGAAACCATGCATCATAGATGCCTTATGAAGCATTTGCTTGGTTGAGATGATCTTGCCCCCATATGGGAAATCGATGACATTCTACTACTTATAATTATGCCCCTTTGTCTAGTTTGAGCTCGTATGAACTCTATTGCTAGCCACCTTGTCTCGTGGTTTGTCATTCCATCCCTTGTTCTGAGCTCCTTCCATGGAGGGATTCTACTAGCTCACCTCAGTGAAGCTCGGGAAATTCTTGTCACAATTAATTTACTCATCTCTAGTAGAAGGAACTATGGTTGTAATATTTTTAATTTTTGTTTTTTCTTGGCTACTTTCCATCTTACCTTTTGGATAACAAGTTTGGGACTTTTGTTTCCATTTATAGACTCAACGTTTCAGCATGCAGGCTGAAATGCTAGGCTAGAAGTAGGTGACAACAACAAGGTTGTCACCACCTTTAGAAATAGCCAAATGTTGGTACCACTCCTTGATTCAAAATTCCCAAGTTTGCATAACTTTTACCCCTTAAATTTCATCTTTGTGCTCAATACTGCTATCATGTCCTCCTTGCATAGGTTGTGCTTTGTTATGTTGATAATTTGGCTCTCATTCCTTCTAAATTTCTATACCCATTTTCACCTCCATTGGAATTCTTTTCTTATTCTCCATCCCCTATGTTTGTGGTGGCTCGGTCCTTAATGCCATCCTCTCAAGCCAACTCATCATTTTCTCTCTCCCTTCTCCACACCCTCTCCACTCCCTTGTGGCTGCCTGCCACTATTTCTTCTCCCCTCCTTTGCATTACATTGCTTCCCTGCTTAGATGTCCTCTCCCTTTTCTTTCATGGCACCCTCTCTCGTAGTCAACGCTTGCCTATTAACATTATCATTTGTCATTTTAAATATTACACTTGGTTTGGATGGATTCCTCTTCAACACGTGCAGTTTTAGCGAGGGGCTACATACTATCAAGAACATGCCTCTTGAGGAGACAAATGTGCACATCAAAGGCTTCAAGAGTTTGTTGGATGGTTTCAGGACCTCGCCTCGAGACCCATCCAGAAGGAACTTGTCCGCTTGGAAAGGGAAGGGGTCTCTAATCAATAGAAACTTTCAGAAACTAGATTTTTTGTGGACTTGGATGATTGGGTACTCGATGTTTGGAACACCCATCTTAGGTTCAACCGATATATGTACACCATTGATTTGTTGTGGCATACGAAGTTCCTCCTAGGAATAACATTGTTGAGCCACACTAAGTGCAAAGTTGACTTCCTCCACTCCTTGGAGCACCTCAATAAGCATCTAACAAACCTCGATCAATGTATGAGTCTCATTGAGAACCATCTAGGAATTCCTCCACCTGCTGGAAGCACCCCTAGAAACACCCCTGGAAACACGAGAAAACCAATTCAGGTGGTTGCTACATATTATGATTCCTAGACTTGTTTGTTAATGGCTTTTCTTTTTAATCAAATTGTTCTATCTCTCAGCTAGTATGGTGAGTTATTGTGTCTACACTCTTTACTCACTTTGTAAAGCATGATATCACTTTTCTCTTAGAAAAGAGCGCAAATTTGGCTATGGTCTGGTATCTAAGATACTAAAATATTGACCTAACCTCACCAATTTATCCATGTAAATCTCAGTTTGGAAAGAAATATAATATTTATCCAAAAAAAATCGATAATAGAACACACTCCATAATTTTTATTTTATATCTCTATTAAATTTATAATTTGAAATTTAAAAAATATAATAAGCATCTTACCCTAAATTTAACCATTTGCAAGAAAAGCTTTCAAAAATTTTGAATTTGTATAATTTTCATACCATGTTTCCAAACAACAATAACAAAGATAATATCTACCATATTGCTACTATTTTCTCGTTAATGTAACATCCTATAATATAATGTGTCTTACATAATTTTATAGAAAGTGAAGGTTCATAGAACAAAGACTAAATGATTAAAAATATTGATGTTTCCTATATCTAAGAAGTGAAAGTCAGTAACTTTTGGGATTACAACAACTTTAAATGTTATGTTTCCGCTTGCAACCATTTTGAGGACAAACTTTGCTGAGGGGTGACAATGGGGCTAGAATCCTTAATTTCGCCATAATTTTTGGCCTCTTCGGTCATGGATGGGTATTAAGCTTTCACAAATACTGGTTTGGATTTTGTTGAATCTAATAGTGTTATGTTGTTAATTTAGCAAATATTTATATATTTATTAACTTAAAAAAATGATACTTCTAAATAAAGCTGTTAAAATCCCATTGCTTCATTTGTGGAAATTTCAGTAAGGACAATGCATCAAAATATGAGAAAGGAGTATTTCTCGACCTAGTGTGTTTTATAGAGAGAAAAATTTCAAATTCCATCGAATACAAGTCCAACTTACATGATTCTAATAAAATTAGAAGGAAATAATCATTTGATCCAATTTCCGAAAAGGAAAATGAACCTTTACAAGGTTGGAGTCAACAACATTGTAGTTAAATAAATTCATTCATTTTAACTATAATATGGTAAGAGTTGTGTATTGAGTACACATGTTATGAAACCAACTCAAGAAAAGATAGAAAAGATAGATCAACGCCTTAGAATTCAGCCTCCTCGAGCGGGAAACCTCCTTTACATTACATGAATGAACAATTCTTGGATGATTCAAATGAAAAAACCTCCTTTCTATATATAGGAGTGTAAGGAGTCACAATATAACCCAGCCGACCTAAAAATAATAATATAAAGCCACAAAAATAACAATAGAGGGATATGGGGCATAGTAATAAAAATACGGGGACAATAGGGGCACAAAAATATTAATAAGGGATACAACTACAATAGTAATGGGGTAATCACTAGTATTATAGGGACCTATCATGCCCCTCTCCTTCAAAAAAAGTTTTGTCCTCAATGCTTGAGTAGTTCTGGATGCTTCTGTATAAAATTCTCATCCTCCCATGTGGAATCTTCAGCGGATAAGTTCTTCCACTTGATGAGATACTCCGAGATTGATCGATTTCGTAGCTGTCGAGTTCCTGTTTCTATGACTACTTCCAGTTCCAATATAAATTTTCCTTCCTCGTCAAGTTCTAGCAATATTTTTTGAACTGGGAGCTTGTCACCTATAACCTTCTTTAAACATGAAACATGGAAAACTGGGTGCACTCGAGATGTTGCAGGAAGCTCCAATTTGTATGCCATAGTACCAATCTTTTGCAACACCTTGTATGGACCATAATACTTTGGTGATAATTTATTATCCTTCTTAGCTTGCTTGAGGGACATTTCTTTATATGGTTGTAGCCGTAGGAATACCCAATCACCTACATCAAAACTTCTTTCACTGCGATGTTGATCGGCCTGTTGTTTCATTCTATTCTGTGCCAACACGAGGTTATCCTTTAAGAGTTGGAGGACTTGTTGTTGATGTTCAATGTGATGTTCCTTGAACCTTAGAATTTTCTCTTAAATATGATGTGATGGATGGTGGTTGATATCCATAAAGTGCCATAAATGGGGTCATTTTTGTTGCTGTATGGAAGGAAGTGTTATACCACCATTCAGCCAGAGGCAACCATTTGACCCATTGTGTCTGTTTATCATATACAAAGCAACGAAGATATCCTTCCAAACATTTGTTTACTATCTCAGTTTGCCCATAATATTGAGGATGATAAGATGAGCTATGAGCTAACTGAGTACCAAGACAAGAAAATAATTCTGTCCAAAAATTTCCAGTGAAAATGGGATCTCTGTCACTTACAATAATCTTTAGGTTTCCATGTAGCTTTTGAATTGTTTCCATAAATGCAGTAGAAATTGTACTGGCTTTCAATGGATGTGATAATGCACAAAAGTGTGCATACTTGGTAAGTCTATCAACTACCACCATGATGACACTCTTTCCCTCAGACTTGGGTAAACCTATGATAAAATCCATTGAAACCTCCTCCCAACTTTGGCTTGGAATGGATAAAGGTTGTAATAGACCCGAGGTCTTAATTGTTTCAACTTTATTTTGTTGGCAAACCAAACATTCCGCCACAAACTTTTGAATATCTGATCTAAGGCCATCCCAAAAAAATTCCTTCTTAACCCTATGGTAAGTTTTTAAAAATCATGAGTGCCCTCCTAAGGGAGAAGTGTGCAATTCCATAAGAATCTTTTGTTTGAGTTGCGAATTCTTACAGAGGTATAAGCAATCTTTGTACCATAACGAATCATTTTACCAGCTAAATGTATCAGATGTACTAGAATATTGTTGTAACTTTCGAATAAGTGCCCACAATTCTTCATCATTCTTCCACTCCTCCCTTGCTCCATTTATCCAATCCGGTTGGATAATAGAAATGGCGCACAACAACGCTTCCACATCCTCATCCTTTCTTGAGAGTGCATCTGCCACCACATTTTTCTTCCCTTTTTTGTAGATGATTTCAAAGTCATAACCCAACATCTTTGTGACCCAATTTTGTTGCTCTTCAGAGGATAATATTTGTTCTAAAAAGTATTTAAGGCTATCATGATCCGTTTTTACCTTGAAGTGTCTTCCCATTAGGTAGGGTCGCCATTTCTTAAGTGCATGTAGTATTGCCAAAATTTCCTTCTCATAAATAGCTTTGAGTAAAAACTTTCCCTTGATTGGAAAACTTTCAAAAGCAATGGGTCTTTCATCTTGCATTAAAACAACACCAATTCCATTTCCTGAAGCATCACATTCCACAATAAAGGTTTTTTTGAAGTCTGGTGTAGCTAAGACCGGTGCTTGGCACATTTCCTCTTTAAGATGTTCGAAGGCCTTTGTTGCTTTCGAAGTCCATGAAAATGTATCTTTCTTCAATAATGTTGTTAGAGGTGCTGCTATTCTCCCATAATTCTTAACAAACTTGCGATAATACCCTGTCAACCCGAGAAATCCTCGCAGATGCTTTATGGATGTGGGGATTTTCCATTCCTTAATGGCTTTAATTTTGCTAGGGTCTACCTTAACTCCTTCATGAGATACAATATGACCCAGATATTCCACCTCTTGTACTCCAAAGAGACATTGGGATCTTTTTGCATATAATTGTTTCTCCTCCAATAGTTGTAGCACCCTGTCAACATGTTCAACATGATCCTTCCAAGACTTGTTGTAGATTAGTATATCATCAAAAAATACTAACACAAATTTTCTAAGGAAGGGTTTGAAAATGGAATTCATCAAACCTTGAAATGTAGAAGGTGCATTGGTAAGGCCAAAAGGCATGACCAAAAATTCATAATGACCCTCATGAGTTCTAAATGTTGTTTTTGGAATGTCTTCTGTCTTCATTCTGATTTGATGATATCCTGATTGAAGATCCAACTTGGTGAAGTAAATTGATCCATGCAATTCATCCAATAATTCATCAATGACAGGAATGGGAAACTTATCTTTAATAGTGAGCTTGTTGAGCTCCCTATAATCTGGACACATGCGCCATGATCCATCCTTCTTGTGCACCAATACTACTGGAGGAGAGAAAGAACTTTGACTAGGTTGAATTATACCAACCTCTAGCATTTCTGCAACCATACATTCAATTTCACTCTTTTGGGCATAGGGATATCTGTACGGCCTGATGTTTGGAGGAACACTTCCTGGAATCAGATGAATAGCATGATCATGATCACGAATAGGTGGTAGACGTTTGGGAGTCTCAAATACCTTGGAATGATTGTCCAAGACTTTTTGGAGATCTGGAGAAATAGATGATTCCGATGTGGAAACATCTAGTGAACATAATTGTGCAATTACACCTCTTTGTTCCTTTTTTAGAAGCTTTGTCATACCGTTAGAGCTGATTATCTTTCCCGATTTCCCTGCAATACCCCTTAATTCAACTTCCTTTCCTTCCGCAGAAAATTTCATGAAGAGTTCTTGAAAATTAAAAGCTATTGTACCCAAGGATTGTAGCCATTGGACTCCTAGTACAACATCAGCACCTCCCATTGGAATGGAAAGCATTGGGCTAGTCAATACATATTCTCCCATGGATAGATTGATATTATGGCACTTTCCAGAGCAATTTATCGTTCCTCCATTTGCGATCATCACTTGACACTCTGGTGCTGGATATAGGAAGCAATTCAATTCCTTTGCTACTTTACAATGAATAAAATTGTGGGTACTTCCTAAATCAATCAACACTATTACCTTTTTCTTCTTGATTTGTCCTTCTATCTTGATGGTTTGAGGAGTGGTAATTCCAGCGAATGCATTACAAGATATGGTCGGATTCATTTCTTCTTTATCTAGGCTTTGTTCCTGGAGTATATCCTCTTCCTTTGACCTTTCTTGCTCCTTTTCTTCTTCCTCTTCACAATCTATGTAGAATAATTTCTTGTCAGCACACTTATGACCTTTAGAGTATTTGCTATCACAATTGTAACAAAGCCCTTTTGCTCTTTTTTCTTCCAATTGTTGTGGTGTCAACCTTATAGTTTGTGGAAGGCTAGGGGTAACAACACTTCCATCTTTATAGTTGTGACTGGTATGCTTCTTGGTTGCCATAATTTTGCTTTCCATTTTTCTTTCTAACCTGAATGCCTTTTCTAATGAATCAGGTTACCAAAGGCGAACATCATGTTGGATATTATCCTTTAAAGTTCCTATGAACACATCAATCCTATGCTCCTCTAGAATATTTTTTACCCTTATGTTCAATTTTTGGAACTCCTCAATGTGCTCCATTATTGAACCCTTTTGTTTGAGACTTATCAATTGGCTAAAAAAAGTGTTGCTTTTTGTATCCTCATAATGCACTGTCAATTCTTCCATAAAAATTGCCCAAGTGATAATTTGTTTACGAGAGCAAAGCCATTGATACCATACAAACTGATTTGGTTCCAAATATAAAGTTGCAATACGTACCTTTTATGTGTTTTGCACATTATTGGGATCTAAAAATTGCTCCATCTGTAATATCCATGTTGCGGGATCCTTGCCATCAAACTTCCTCATATAGATTTTTGGAATATGGTGGTTCTTCGATCCAACAATAGGGTCTATGGAATCATGATTAACATTTCTTTTGTTCTCATCATGTGTTTCCTTTACTACCCTTTCACCATTAGTGACTATTTCTTGTAGCAACTTATTCATATTTATCTTCAATTCTTCCATGTCTATCTTCAAATCGTCCATCTTAGCTTCCACGTCATTTATCTTAGCTTCTACACCTTTCTTTAAACAATCCATCTTAGCTTCTACACCTTTCTTTAAACCATCCATCTTAGCTTCTACATATTTCTTTAAACCATCCATCTTAGATTCTATTCCTTTCTGTCCAAGTGATACTTGTTGCACTTGGTCTCGTAATTTTGATATATCATGTTGCATTTCTTCCTCTTCTTCATGAGTCATGCTGGAGCTTTCAGGTTGCCTACTAGGTGTTTGCATTTTCTTTCCCCGGGGCATCAATCACTGATAATAATGATTTAATATTCCCTTTGAATTCCTTCAACTAATTTTTCAAACCAAGCTTATGCAAAAATTTAAAAAAACTACACACCTTTTTTCACTTTGTAGGAACCTGATATTGAATTTGATGTATCTCTGTAATTTTGGATCATCCAGTTCTAAAATTGCGACCTGTAGTAGCCCTCTGTGTCCTCTTTCCAATGCCACCAGTATAATCCAAATTGAATTCTCCAAGAAAGAGTTATGCACAATCTCCCACAGTGACTTGATTATAGACTAGTTTAGTAGAGCGAACTTGTACGACATGCCATGAGTCACTGTTTCGACTTTTGGCTCTAAAAAATATATAAAAGAAACTACAGTCCATCCTATTTCTGTACCTTCTTATGAAATTTCAATCCAATGCTCAAAAAGAAAGTTATGATGATTTTCCCCAGGTCACCTGTTTTGAATGTAATTCAGGAGTCTGCAAAAAGACCAACTTCCTCAGATCATATCTTTGCAAATATAGCGCAAAAAGCTCTGAAATTCAGATCCAAGATTCAGCGTGATTTCTTCTCAAATGGGTTTTTATTTTAGCTTCTGAAACATCGCAGAAAAAAAGTTATAGCGAAAATGCCACGATGACCTGTTTGGAGCAGCGAAACCCTAGAATCCAAAGCTCTAATACCAAATGTTATGAAACCAGCTCAAGAAAAGATAGAAAATATAGATCAACGCCTTAGAATTCAACCTTTTCAAGGGAGAAACCTCCTTTACGTTACATGAATGAACAATTCTTGGATGATTCAAAAGACAAAACCTCCTTTCTATATATAGGAGTGTAATGAGTCACAATATAACCTAGCCGACCTAACAATAATAATATAAAGCCTCAAAAATAACAATAGAGGAATTCTATGGGGCACAGTAATAAAAATATGGGGACAATAGGGGCACAACAATATTAATAAGGGATACAACTACAATGGTAATGGGGTAATCACTAGTATTATAGGGATCTATCAACGCCCACCTTCTTTTATCATAAACCAAATGGATGCATACTTAACATATTTTCGTCTCAATGTGTTTATATTTAGACTATGGTTAGCTTTCTATTATATTCTCTCTAGATTTGGGGATGCTTTGGCCTTTTAATGAGCAAGGAAAGCTTGCCTTTATCTCTTTAGATCAATATGATGAGGAGACACATGATATTGCGGAATTTTTTGAGATAAACATCATCTCTATGAGCACATGATTTAGATATATGGGTTTCTACTCGAAGGAGAATAATAACTACGAGATACAAGATTAGGAATGGATAATTACTAAATTCGAAAAAAAGTTGTTTCGCTGGTCCAACATGTGTCTTTATTTAGGTAGTAGGCTTGTAATAATTAAATTGGTGCTCCAAAGTATTTCTATATACTGGATGCACATTTATGTGTTTCCTAATGTGATTATCAACATAATCAACCTAATAATTTCTCACTTTTTATGGGATGGTTGGAGAAAGGAGCACAAAATCCATTTAGTATGCTTTTCAGAGTAAACTAGGTGGGTGGAAGCAGCTCGATGGGGCATAAAATACACCGAATGTCTTAATTCAGATATGCTAGACAAGATTATGTGGAGGGATCCATCAGGCGAAGGCATATGACAACAAATAATAAAATGGAAACACCTCGAAGATAATCAGTCGATGAGCTAGATAGGTGAAGGGGCACAAGATAAAAAGGAAGCATCTTTCTCATGGCAGATTCTGATGAAGTCAGAGCCTCATCTCTTTGGAAACTTCAAGTGGAAGGTAGGATATGGGACTAAAGTGGAGATAGGGCTGCCACACATTATTGTATTGAAAAGAAAACACACTCTTCCGATCCCTTTACTTAATTCCTTACACAACAACGGTATTTTTTACATAAAGCAAATATATGTGGATCGAGATCAGGATTTGGAATCGAAACCTTGGCTAGATTCTAGGGATATTGCCTCCCAGGCCACCAAGCTATAGAGTGGGATGAGTACATTTCCCAACTTCAACTTGTTGGCATCTTTTTGTCGATCAGAGTGTTGACGAACGTAACTAGTGTCGATCTTCATAATTGTATTTGAGTCATGATGTAATGTATTTGTCAAAAGAAAGAAAGAGAAAAATATTATTAAAGTAATTGACTTATTAAAACATGGGTTTCATGCTTGGGTCAATATTTTTATAGGTCAAAGTCTCCATTGAATATTTCTAGGGTTTGTCTTGAGTCATTAAATTCATTTTCATTTTTATTAGATCCTTCTTGGGATTTTGTTCCATGTAAAAAGATTTATTTTTTAGTTAAAATGGTCATTTGTCACCTCCACACCAAGGAAAATTATAAGGATGGAAACTTAACTTAAACTTTAGAAACCTTGGCAAATATTATTAGTCCCTATTAAGAAAATTGTAAAATGTTTGACAACATTTTTGTAAAAATTTCAAATTTATAATGATTTTATATAGCATCTATAAAATTTTGGTGATTTTTAAGGTCAAATAATTTTATACTATACAATTTGGGAAAATATTTTTTTAGAAAAAATAGGAATTGGCGAATCTTTTTTTTTTAAAGCATGGAAAATTAACCCACCTACGAATATTAGCCCCTAAAAGTTTCCATGCTCCACACCAAGTCAGCCCTGCCCTCATCAACTCGGCCTGGGTTAGGGAAATTTGACCTCATAGGAAGCCTATATATTGAGCAAATCGACTTCATTTGGAGATAATCATTTCAAGTTCAATCTCTAAGAAGAAGTAGCAGAAAAAGAGTGTGAAGTTACTTGAGAAAGAGGGGAGAAGCTAGGAAGAATAAAATTGAGTTTTTGGGCTATCTTTCTTTCACATGTGTGAAGATTTTGGGATGAATCTAGGGCCTAAATTTTGTTTATGTTGCAAGGCCAAAATTTTGAAGATGGGGACAAAATTTTTGTTGTTGGGGCTTGAAATTTTGATCTGAAGATGCACTTTGAAGAGTTGATAGGTTGAATACTGAGCAAAGGACATCTACTAGGAGAAAGGGTTGACTTGGTGGAGGAGGAAGATCTGTTAGTTTAAGGTCTTGTTCTATGTCATTTTGAACCTACTAAAGGGATAGTTTTTTACTGTGTTTTCCGTTATATAAGGGTTTTAGCCCTAGTTGAGTGCCTACATTTGGTGTACTTTAACTTTGTGTTTTGGTATTAGTAATTGTTTGATGAAACTAATATAAAAGAAGAACATAAGAAATATAATAATAACTCAAATTATCACAAGTAATTATTAATAAGAGAAAATTTTCCTGCCTTTCTGATTTTCTAACAGAGAGAGGAAAAGTTGTAGTTGGATAGTTGTGCTAGTAATAGCCAACTCTAGGTTCATGAAGCTTATTCGCCCATTATGTAGAGTTGTTCCCAGAATACTAGTTTCTCATGGTTCAATAAGGCATGGAAATGGGAAATCACAAAAAATTTGAAGTTTTTTTTATGGCATAACAAGATTATGACTTGGGATATCTGCTCAAAAGAGGATTCTAGGGCCTAGGAAGATGTTTTTGTTTCAATTGATCTGAAGATGTGATACATCTATTTCTCCAATGTCAATTTTCAGTGTCAGTCTAGATAGGGGTCTTACAATTGCTCAACCTAAATGCCTATTAGGATCAGTCAGAAATTGGTGTATGTCTCTTGCAATGCCTCATAGAGTTTAAATAACAGAAAGCTCTACCATTCTACAACATGTGGAGTATATGGAGAGCTCAGAATTTCGAATCTTTGACAACAAAGATACAAGGGTTTGGGAGACATGCTTGAAGGAATCAACTTACTTTCTTGAGATAGGCCCATCCAAGGAAAAGGTATTAAGACATTTCTTTCAGCTGGATGATATTTAGGAAAAATTCCTTGTAGGTTTTTTTGATGGGACATCATCGGATAAGGTATGCAAAAGTGGGGCAGCTATTGTTTTGAAGCCTAGAGTGGAATTTAATTTTTTGTTGGTATTGTGGGACTAGATCAAACAACAGAGTGGAGCTTTTGTCTCTTTCAAGAGTTATAAGATGTGCAAAATGGCTTTCTATTATAGATACTGATCCTTTTGGAGACTCTAAAGTGTCAAACTAGATGAAGATGATCAGACCGCTGAACAGGGATTTCAAGAAGATCTTCTTTTCACACATTCACAGGGAACAAAACTCAGTGGTAAATGGTTTATCAAAAGAGGGGAGCGGTATTGTTACAAGTAGGAACAAATTTTCACTTCTAGTCAATGGATTTATACACAATTATGGTTTCATTTTCTTTTAGAAAGGTTTTGAGATGGATAACAATGATCGTTTTCTAGTAATTATAAGGTTATTAAGACCTAGATAAGATAATTTTGTTGGTAAAGAGCTTGTAAAGTACTCCGTGTCTTTTAATTTGCCAATGGTTAAGATAGTGCTGATGAACTAGTTAAGAAAAAGTCATGCTTATGTCTACAAATACTAGAACTATTTAAAATTCAAGATTCAATAGTATGGTTGTCAACAAAAAGACATAACCAGATTGAAAATTCCATGTAATTTGTACAACTTTTATTTAATGAAAAATTGTATTTTTTTCCCAAAAAAATATTTAGACTATCAGGATTATAAATCAGTCGGCGTGGTAACATGTAATGTGTTTATATATATTATCTTTTCCTCCTACATGATTGTAGATTAGGTAGGAAGGATGTTATTGTTTTGATATTTTTTTTCAAAGAAGCATGAAAAATATTTTTTTTGGTTGAAAATTTTACTAAATTAATCAGAATAAGTAAACTAATAATATTAATTAAATTAATTATTGAAAAAAAAAACTTAAACGAAACAAAATAAGCGATGCCATTTTCATAACGTCGATGAACTGCATTGGAGAAAGTATTCTAACATAATAGCACAATATTTGTTTTTGTTTAAGGTTTTTGCACCCAGGGAAGGCTTTGAAAACATTGTTGTGATTGAAATTGTTAATGGTTGCATTACTAATCAAGAAGTCAAGTAAACTAATAAGATTAGTTTAATTATTTAAAAGAAAAACATAAACGAAACAAAATAAGCGATGCCATTTTCATAAAGTAGATGAAGTGCATTAGAGAAAACAGTATAACACAATAGCATAATATTTGTTTAAGGCTTTTGCACCCTCGGAAGGCTTTGAAAATATTTTTGTGATTGAAATTGTTAATGGTTGCATTACTAATGGTATGGTAGTCATAATGCCCTAAAAAGGAATATAATATGGCATAATTAAATGAGAATAATAAATTGTTTTTCAATTTAATATAGGGAGATATTGAAAGATAGAGTTAAATAATTTTATATTAAAAATTAATGGTGGAAAAAAGTATTTATATTAAAAAAAATATAAATATAAGTCACTTTAAATAATAATATAAATTTAATTTTGAGTAAACTTATATTTATATTTTTGAGTTATAATAAAAAATTGAAAATAATATTGTATCTTTTTACATTATAATAATAATAAAGATTTGATTAGATTATGAGTTAATTTCTTAATTATTTGGTAATAATAAAAAAAAGTTAATTAAGTGTTTTTCGTAAAATTGAAAAAATAAACCACCGCAAATCTATATTAAACTCTTATGTGTAATATTTTTTATCAATTAGAAATTGAAAATATTGTTTTATCTTATCACAGGGTAATAATAATAAAAAATTATTTAAATTATAATTTAGTTATTATTTAAATTATAATTTAGTTATTTAATTAATTTTTATAAACCATCACATATTTATATTAAACTCCTAAGTGTATTTTTTTATTGATTAATTTAAAAAAATTAGTATATGATATAGAATTAAACAATAATAAAATTTATAGTATAGGGAATTTTATCCCTCTTAATACTTGATAAATACATAATTAAAATAAATCTATGTTGATGTTATATATTTTCTCAATATTTTCCTAATATTTTTCAAATTCTAAGAAAGAATGTATTGAAACAACACTTTTTTCACATTGTAAAAAAAAATGTATTAAAACAACACTTTATTATTGTTTAGTATCTGTCTCTTATGCAAAAAGTCATTGATAAATAAATTAAAGTAAACAAAAATGAGATGGAAAAGTTCCATTTATTAAAATCATTATTCAAATATGATAATTCCCAAAATTGAAACCATTTGAATCATGATAAGTTTTAAACTCTCCATTTTTGGATGGAGTAAGATAGTTACTTATTTATATATATATATATATGTTTTCCATTTTTATTATTTGAATTATAGATTTTAATTTTAATTTTATTGCATTTATATTAAGGTAGTGTGAAATAGTTTTATTTTATGATTTCAAAAGTTTAATAAACTTCATACAGCCTATTTAAAAAATTCAAAACTAATTCAAAGTCAATGATTTTTACCAAAATAAAAAACAAACTAATTTAAAGTCAAAACTTTTTTACCAAAATAAAAAATAATGTATTAAGTGCATGATTTAAGAACTACAACCTTGGTGGAGGGGGAATCAAATTGCTAATAATCTATTGGTACATGATAACATAGTTTTATGAAAAAATGATGAGCAACAATTAAATAATTAAACTATCAAAATAATATTATGATTAATAAAATATATAGAAAGAAAGAAAGTAATGATTATATGTTAATAAATATTTATTGATAAAAATAAGTATGATAATTAATAGAAAGAAAATATTGGAAAAAATCTTTTATATAATTAATTGTATTTCATAAAATTCTCAAATATTTCCAATTTATGAGAACACTTAGGGATTAGAATTTTATTTTTTTTAACAAATTTTAATTCTGAAAATTTGTTTTTAAACCCCATAAAATTAAACTTAAAAAAAAATCCAAATAAACTTTATAAATAAATTTTCAAATTCCACAAATTAATTAAAAATGAAGACATTTTAATCCACATTAATTACAATACACTTTATTTGCTTTCCCATTGTCAAGTATAATAAGATAATAATTGTATTAATAAAAATGATTACATATAACTCATTATATATCGAAAGTTTACATGGCTATATTGGTCTCACTTGACCTAGTCGTAAGTTTATAAAAAAACTATGCTAAATTAATCATTAGATTCCTATATAATATAAAGGTAAAGCTACTTTTAGTTCATATTCAAATTGGCGGATCTCAAGCTTATTTTCTATCCTATATATAAGAAATAATTAAATTTTTAATTATATTATTATTATACTATTTAAAATTTAAGAGTTAATGGAAAAATTAATTTCCTCACTTAATCATTGAAACATAGTTTTTAACGCTAATTATTTTTACTGATTTTATATATTTATATATAATTATTTAAAAATTATATACACAAAGTTTGGAAGAAAAATGATTTCGTAAGACTATTTTTAAATATGGTTTAAAATACGATTTAAAAAATATTTAAAAGTTATTTAACCTTCATTTTATTTTTATTATTATTAAAAATAAATAAAATATAGTATATTAATTTAAGAAAATATTAGTATTATTAGGTGTTTTAGAAATTTAATTAATATTAATATAATTAAGAAAAGGATTATAAATAGAAAATATTTATAATATTGAATGATTATAAATAATTAAGATCATTGTTAATATTGATGATAATGGTTAATGTTTGTAACTATTTATATGGTTTATTGGGTTTACCAAAGTAAGAGATTAATTAAAAATTTTAGCATCTTATTTTTATGTTGGAAGAGAATTGAGAGAAAAGCTTTAAGATCATGATAATTTTGCTCACTTAAAAGGTCAAGAATGTTGGTAATGTAAAAAATATTTTGAAAATTAGATTGAATGTGATTATAAGATGGACAATCTAAAAGGAACTGCTTGATATTGCAAAAGTGATAGACTCTTTCATCCCATGGTGTTTTGGAAATTGACCAATGGCTAGTTTCACTATGAATCTGAAGAAAATTAGTTATAATCTTAGTAATATTCATTTTCCCTCTATATATTTATCACCCCAAAATTTCTCTTTACATTTTACAGTAAAATATTTTTAATATTATCCTTATTCTACAAATTGATCTCCTCCTTTATCCCCCAATTGTGATTGGGCATCCTTATGTCATCCTCACTTCAGCTAATGGTCGGGGTTTTCGCTAAATGTAGTGATTCATAAGTTTCACGGGATAACCATCACAATATATCTAATAAATTATACTTTAAATCCAAAATTTACACTATGAGGGTTTATTTCTCTTCGAATTTTTGAATTGGTAAATTATTGTTTATTAAATATCCATGCAAATTAAAATTTTGCATAAGATAGAGAATAATGAAATAAAAATGCATGAACCACAATTGGCACAAGATATATTATGGGAAACTCTTCCGGGAGAAAACCTGACTGGAAGGCAAGGGTGTTTTGCTCTCTCTCTCTACATAGAAACTGGCTATAGGTACAAAGAGTAAGGCCTATGACCCATGGGATACTATAGTGCACAAATCCTATCTATGTATTCTCTCACTATTCGTCTTGGCTACTCTACTCATCCATGAAACAAAATTCCCTTGAAAAGAATTGAACCCTTTTTCCTCCGAGGGGTCCAGTTATAACAAAGTTTGATAGTCTACTAGTGGTTAGATTTGACTTCTTCAACTCTTAACTAGAGTTACAGCATTGATTCTTATAGAGTCTTCTTCATCATGATCACGTGGCTAGCCCCTTCTCCATGAGTAATTGTTATGAAACCAACTCACAAAAAGATAGAAAAGATAGATCACGCCTTAGAATTCAACCTCTTCGAGGGGGAAACCTCCTTTACATTACACAAATGAATGATTCTTTGATGATTCAAATGACAAAACCTCCTTTCTATATATAGGAGTCTAACGAGTCACAATATAACCGAGTTGACCTAACAATAATAATATAAAGACACAAAAATAACAATAGAGGGATTCTATGGGGCACAGTAATAACAATATGGGGACAATAGGGGCACAACAATATTAATAAGGGATACAACTACAATAGTAATGGGGTAATAACTAGTATTATAGGGACCTAACATGCCCCTCTCCTTCAAAAAAGTGTTGTCCTCAATGCTTGAGTAGTTCTAGATGCTTCTGTATAAAATTCTCATCCTCCCATGTGGAATCTTCAACGGATAAGTTCTTCCACTTGATGAGATACTCTGAAATTGATTGATTTTGTAGCTGTCAAGTTCTTGTTTCTGTGACTGCTTCTCGTTCCAATATAATTTTTCCTTCCTTGTCAAGTTCTGGCAATATTGTTTGAATTGGGAGCTTCTCGCTTATAACCTTCTTTAAACATGAAACATGGAAAACTAGGTGCACTTGAGAAGCTGTAGGAAGCTCCAATTTTTATGCCATAGTACCAATATTTTGCAACACCTTGTACGGACCATAATACTTTGGTGATAATTTATTATCCTTCTTAGTTTGCTTGAGGGACATTTGTTTATATGGTTATAGCCGTAGGAATACCCAATCACCTACATCAAAACTTCTTTTGCTGCAATGTTGATTTGCCTGTTGTTTCATCCTATTATGTTCCAACACGAGGTTATCCTTTAAGAGTTGGAGGACTTGTTGTTGATGCTCTATGTGATGTTCCACTGCTTGAACCTTAGAATTATCTCTTAAATATGATGTGATGGATGGTGGCCGATATCCATAAAATGCCATAAATGGGGTCATTTTTGTTGTTGTATGGAAGGAAGTGTTATACCACCATTCAGCTAGAGGCAACCATTTGACCCATTGTGTCTGTTTATCAGATACAAAGCAACGAAGATATCCTTCCAAACATTTGTTTACTATCTGAGTTTGTCCATCAGATTGAGGATGATAAGATGAACTATGAGCTAACTGAGTACCAAGATAAGAAAATAATTATGTCCAAAAAAATTCCTTCTTAACCCTATGGTAAGTTTTTAAAAATCCTGAGTGCCATCCTAAGGGAGAAGTGTGCAATTCCATAAGAATATTTTGTTTGAGTTGGGAATTCTTACAGAGGTATAAGAGATCTTTGTACCATGACGAATCATTTTGTGAGCTAAATGTATCAGATGTATTGGAATCTTGTTGTAACATTCGAATAAGTGCCCACACTTCTTCATCATTCTTCCATTCCTCCCTTGCTTTGTTTATCCAATCTGGTTGGATAATAGAAATGGTGCACAACAATGTTTCCACATCCTCATCCTTTCTTGAGAGTGCATCTGCCACCACATTTTGCTTCCCTTTTTTGTAGATGATTTCAAAGTCATAACCCAACATCTTTGTGACCCACTTTTGTTGCTCTTCAGAGGATAATCTTTGTTCTAAAAAGTATTTAAGGCTATCATGATCCATTTTTACCTTGAAGTGTCTTCCCATTAGTTAGGGTTGCCATTTCTTAAGTGCATGTAGTATTGCCAAAATTTCCTTCTCATAAATAGCTTTGTGTAAAATCTTTCCCTTGATTGTATGACTTTCAAAAGCAATGGGTCTTTCATCTTGCACTAAAACAGCACCAATTCCATTTCCTGAAGCATCACATTCCATAATAAAGGTTTTTGTGAAGTCTGGTGTAGCTAAGATTGGTGCTTGGCACAATACCTCTTTAAGATGTTCGAAGGCCTTTGTTGCTTCTGGAGTCCATGAAAATGCATCTTTCTTCAATAATGTTGTTAAAGGTGCTACTATTCTCCCATAATTCTTGACAAACTTGCGATAATACTGTGTCAACCCGATAAATCCTCGCAGATGCTTTATGGATGTGGGGATTTTCCATTCCTTAATGGCTTTAATTTTGCTAGGGTCTACCTTAACTCCTTCATGAGATATAATATGACCCATATATTCCACCTCTTATACTCCAAAGAAACATTTGGATCCTTTTGCATATAATTGTTTCTCCTCTAATAGTTGTAGCACCCTGTCAACATGTTCAACATGATCCTTCCAAGACTTGTTGTAGATTAGTATATCATCAAAAAATACTAACACAAATTTTCTAAGGAAGGGTTTGAAAATGGAATTCATCAAACCTTGAAATGTAGAAGGTGCATTGGTAAGGCCAAAAGGCATGACCAAAAATTCATAATGACCCTCATGAGTTCTAAATGTTGTTGCCAGAATGTCTTCAGTCTTCATTCTGATTTGATGATATCCTAAACGAAGATCCAACTTGGTGAAGTAAATTGATCCATGTAATTCATACAGTAATTCATCAATGATAGGAATGGGAAACTTATCTTTAATAGTGATCTTGTTGAGCTCCCTATAATCTGGACACGTGCGCCATGATCCATCCTTCTTGTGCACCAATACTACTGGAGCAGAGAAAGAACTTTGACTAGGTTGAATTATACCAGCCTCTAGCATTTCTACAACCATACGTTCAATTTCACTCTTTTGGGCATAGGGATATCTGTAAGGCCTGATGTTTGGAGGAACACTTCCTGGAATCAAATGAATAGCATGATCATGATCACAAATAGGTGGGAAACCTTTTGGAGTCTCAAATACCTTGGAATGATTGTCCAAGTCTTTTTGGAGATCTGGAGAAATAGATGATTTCGATGTGGAAACATCTAGCGAACATAATTGTGCAATTACACCTCTTTGTTCCTTTTTTGGAAGCTTTTTCATACCGTTAGAGCTGATTATCTTTCCCGGTTTCCCTACAATACCCCTTAATTCAACTTCCTTTCCTTCCGCAGAAAATTTCATGAAAAGTTCTTGAAAATTAAAAGCTATTGTACCCAAGGATTGTAGCCATTGGAATCCTAGTACAACATCACCACCTCCCATTGGAATGGAAAGCATTAGGCTAGTCAATACATATTCTCCCATGGATAGCTTGATATTATGGCACTTTCCAGAGCAATTTATTGTTCCTCCATTTGCAACCATCACTTGACACTCTGTTGCTGGATATAGGAAGCAATTCAATTCTTTTGCTACCTTACAATGAATAAAATTGTGGGTACTTCATGAATCAATCAACACTATTACCTTTTTCTTCTTGACTTGTCCTTCTATCTTGATGGTTTAAGGAGTGGTAATTCCAACCAATGCATTACAAGAGATGGCCGGATTCATTTCTTCTTTATCTAGGCTTTGTTCTTGGAATATATCCTCTTCTTTTGACCTTTCTTGCTCCTTTTCTTCTTCCTCTTCACAATTTATGTAGAATAATTTCTTCTCAACACACTTATGACCTTTAGTGTATTTTCTATCACAACTGTAACAAAGCCCTTTTTCTCTTTTTTCTTCCAATTGTTGTGGTGTCAACCTTATAGGTTGTGGAAGACTAGGGGCAACAACACTTCCATCTTTATAGTTGTGAGTGGTATGCTTCCTGTTTGCCATAATTTTGCTTTCCATTTTTCTTGCTAACTTGAATGTCTTCTCTAATGAATCAGGTTCCCAAAGGTGAACATCATGTTGGATACTATCCTTTAAATTCCATATGAACACATCAATCCTATTCTCCTCTGGAATATTTTTTACCCTTATGTTCAATTTTTGGAACTCCTCAATGTGCTCCATTATTGAGCCCTTTTGTTTACGAGAGCAAAGCCATTGATACCATACAAAATGATTCGGTTCCAAATATAGAGTTGCAAAACGTACCTTTTGTGTGTTTTGCACATTATTGAGATCGAAAAATTGCTCCATTTGTAATATCGATGTTGCGGGATCCTTGCCATCAAATTTCCTCATATCGATTTTTGGAATATGGTGGGTCTTCGATCCAAAATTAGAGTCTATGAAATCATGATTAACATTTCTTTTGTTCGCATCATGAGTTTCCTTTACTACCCTTTCACCATTAGTAAGTATTTCTTGTAGAAAATTTGTCAAATCTGTCTTTAAAACTGCCATGCCTGTCTTCAAATCTATCTTCAAATCATCCATCTTAGCTTCCACGCCATTCATATTAGCTTGCAAGCCCTTTATCTTAGATTCCACGCCATTTATCTTAGCTTCTGTTAGCTTTTGTGAGAGTGATATCTGTTGCATTTGGTCTTGTAATTTTGATATATCTTGTAGCATTTCTTCTTCTTCTTCTTCATGAGTCATGCTAGAGCTTTCAAGTTGCTTACTAAGTGTTTTCATTTTCTTTCCTCGGGGCATCAATTGCTGATAATAATTCTCTACTATGCCCTTTGAATTCCTTCAAAATAATTTTTCAAACCAAGCTTAAGCAAAAATTTAAAAAAATCTACACACCTTTTTTCACTTTGTAGGAGCTCGATATTGCCTCTGATGTATCTTTGTAATTTCAAATCATACAGTTCTAAAATTGTGACCTGTAGTAGCTCTCTGTGTCCTCTTTCCAATGCCGCCAGTCTGATCCAAATTGGATTCTTCAAGGAAGAGTTATGACAAATCTCCCACAGTGACCTGATTATAGACTAGTTCAGTAGAGTGAACTTGTATGACACACCACATGTCCCTGTTTTTACCTTTGGCTCTTAAAAACATATACAAGAAACTACAGTCCGTCCTATTTTTGTACCTTCTTACGAAATTTCAATCCGATGCTCAGAGAGAAAGTTATGATGATTTTCCCCAGGTCACCTGTTTGGAATGTAATTCAGAAGTCTTCAAAAAGACCAACTTCCCCAGATCATATCTCCACAAATATAGCGCGAAAAGATTTGAAATTTGGACCCAAGGTTCAGTGCATTTTCATCTCAAATGCGTTTTTTTTTTTTGCTTCTGAAACATCTCAAAAAAAGGTTATAGCGAAAATGCCACGATTACTTATTTGGAGCAGTGAAACCCTAGAATCCAAAGCTCTGATACCAAATGTTATGAAACTAGCTCACAAAAAGATAGAAAATATAGATCAACGCCTTAGAATTCAGCCTCTTCGAGGGGTCAACCTCCTTTACATTACACAAATGAATCATTCTTTGATTATTCAAATGACAAAACCTCATTTTTATATATAGGAGTCTAAGGAGTCACAATATAACCCAGCCGTCCTAACAATAATAATATAAAGGCACAAAAATAATAATAGAGGGATTCTATGGGGCACAGTAATAACAATATGGGGACAGTAGGGGCACAACAATATTAATAAGGGATACAACTACAATAGTAATGGGGTAATCACTAGTATTATAGGGACCTAACACTAATGGGGTTGATGTGGCATCCTCTCGAATTATGGTGGACAAAATAAACTTCCTAGTTGCACAACCTTTGGATATAGACTTTTATTGGGGGAATTCTTATGTCATTGGAAATGCATTTGTGTGTATAATATGATAAAATGGAGTGGAAATAATGTGGCAAAGTTTTACCCCAAAAACATCATTTGATGCCTAAAAAATGTTCACAAAAGGTTTGAGACCCTAAATTCCAAACAGGGTTTTGCTGGTAAAAATTGTCCTGGGAGTTGATTCCTCCATTATTCCTACTCTAAAAGCATCGATATGGATGACAACTAATATAATGGTCCAATTCAAAACTTATAGAAGCTTCCATGTTGTTTAAATTTTTCTTATACATAATATACCTAGTCATAGTCATGTGTTTGATGGGGGAAATGCTTGCTTTAATTAGGAGGATATAGTAGGGAGTATTTCCTTTAGTATTGAGGATGCATGTTATAAACTACCTTTAGATCTGTTCAATCTTCCTCCATGATTTTTTGGAGATACTACAACCCCATGCTTCACATCGACATAAAATAACATTAGTGATGAGAGTCTTGAAGATAAGTTTTTTTAATCACATATCCAAATATATGTGAACTTACAATTATTTTTAAGCCCATGGAAAACTTTCCATCTTCCGTTTATTATTTTAATCTCAACTCTATAATTCTAATTGAGCTTGTGATGTATGTTAATTCAAATATATTTTCATGAAGGAGAAAAATCCAAGTATTTTTGTCATATATGAAAGTATCATTTATGATCTTTTTGGATTTAATTACCATGACCTTGGTTTTGTCATTATTAAAAATAATATCCATCTTGGAGGATTTTTTTATTTCTTACCAAAGTCATAATGAATTATTTCTAAAGTAACAATATCATCAACATAAAGGAGAATAGTTATTATTATACAAGTGAGCATGGACCCATCACAACTTGCATCTTCCAAATTCTCTTCTAGCTTATCAATGTATATGCCCAAAAGGGCAGGGAATAAGGGAAATCCTTGCTTGACTCTAATATTACATTTAATTTCTTTGAATCAACCCTCAGTTTTCCTAACATTGGCAATAACATTCTTGTATAGCCTTGTCACAACATCCTCAACTTGACAGGAATCATTATCTCTTCTAGTATCTTTCAAATATTTGTCTTAAGAATGGTGTAAAACTATTTTATAAAGCTAGTGAAACAATATAATAGATTAGTTTTATTATTGTAACATTCCTCTACATTTGAGAGTAACAATATGGTCCACATGATATCTCCTAAACCTAGCTTTTCCTTTAGCTTTTTTCCTATGGTTTTCAAGATATGAGCTATTCTTCTTTCCTAAAATAATTCCACACAACTTGGCTAAAATGTGGATAATTATAATGGTTCTATTAAAGGGATTATCTGTAAACTGTAGTGGATATTCCACTGGACAATTCGTCACAACTTATCTGATAATAATGCATCTAAATTTTGAATTTTTACAACATTAAAATTTTATTAAACTTCTAGATCTATAAATTTATTGTAATTAGTGCATGCATGCGAATAGAAATTATGCAAAAAAGTAGAGAACGAAAAAATAAGCTCACACACACATAAGACACAAGATATGATTTGGGAAACCCTTTTGAGAGAAAACCCAACTGAAAGGTGAGGTCACTTTTCTCTCTTTCTCTTTCTAGAAAATAAGGCTGCAGGTACAAAGAAATAGTGCTTGTGGTTCATGGGCTACTACAATGCATAGATCATCTCTGTATGCTCTTCCTCTTATCTATCCTAGCTATCTTTTCTCAATTGTGGAAAAAAAATCTCTTGAAAGAATGGAACACCTCTTCCTCCTAGTGGCCTAGTTATAACATAACCCAATAGTCTACTAGTGGTTAAGTTTGACGACATCAACTCTTAATTAGAGTTACAATATAGACTCTTCTAGAGTCTTATACATCGCAAACACATTGATAGCCTCTTTTCCATGAGTAATGGGGGATGATGCAACATCCTCTCGAACCATGGTGGTGAAAACATGAAGGTTAACTCCTTAGTGGCATAAATTTTGTATACAAACTCCAATTGACAGGCTTCTTGCTCCATTGGAAATATATCTGTGTGTAGAAAAGCAAGAAAAGGTGCAAGAGTTGTAAAGGTTTACCCCCAAAAAATGTTGTTTCATGCCTCAAAATGCTCCTAGAAGGTTTTAGACCCCGTTTTGCCAAACTAGGTCCCACTAGTAAAAATGGTCTTTTGAACATTTCCCTTCACTTTTTCCACTCCAAATGCATTGAGGTTGATGGAAAAAATATAATGATCCAATCCGGATCAAGAGAACACTTTTATCCCCACTTTTAAAGATAGAAACAATGAGGCTTTTTGTCCAAGGCTTAGGGAAACCTTTATTCATTGTCATTTAAGAGGTCAAATTTTACAATTTTGTTGGAAGTGGGTATTAGATATCACATAATCCATGAAACTTCTATCAAGCCCATGAATACATGTCATCTAGTTAGATTTTGAGTGCTTGATTACACTATTGCAAATTATAAAGTCCTAAGAAATATCATTACCAAATAGATTCTTAGTCAAATAGTAAAATTTTATTTTGTGTCTAAGAGATAAATAAAGGTCCTCATGTTGGTAATGACGACTATGGGTCACAATCATTGCTAAGAAGAATACCTAGGTTAGTTGCAATTCTAGCATTAAATTCTCATAACAGATGATATTACTTTCAATCCTAAGACTATGAATTTCATGTTCTAGAGTAGGAAAATTCATATGTAGATTTTTTTCTTATAAAATGTAGAGTTGATAGGTATGAAATAAAAAATAATGACATAATCCTCTTGGTGTTAATGTCAAATATTTTGATCCAATTTTACTGATTGAGAGGTTGTATACTATGAAGTTGAGTATGAGGAGAAACATTCATTTTAATATAACTAGTTATGTAATAGGAATTTTTGTTCCATACTTACCACAAAATGAATCCATTTATGTGAGGAACTTTATATTCCTCATGCTCCAAGTTTCAACTAAAAAATATAAATTTCACTTAAGATCTGACTTAATATAATACCTTTATGCCATACAAAGGCACAAAAATCTCACAAAGATATCTACCACCATTGTGATGGACGAAATGCATTTAATATCACATTACATTATGATTATATTTATATTCAAATATAATTTTAATGGTTAAGATTATATGTTTATGTTTTTATTTTTTATTAGAATGAAGTGATAAATTTTGAGTAAGAATTATGATTTATTATTTAAAATATATTGATAAATACATAAATAAATTTAGCTAAATTACTTAGAAAACATGTCTGCAAAGCCAAAAAAGGGAATACTTCCACGGGTTATTTAGAACATATATACCCCAAGCCAAAAATACTTGTAAAAATAAGTTAATTATTCTATTTTTTCAAACATATTTTTCAATTTTTTTATTCAAATTTTGATAGAAATTTTACAATGTTAAAACTACTTTTCAAACAACAAAGATTATATAAGATCATAATCCACAATTACATGATAAATCAAAAAATGATCTACAATTATATTATGTCTAAGATTCTTGCCCAAAAACAAATCAAAATATAAATTAATTAGAAATTACCTTTAAAATTGACAAACCAAAACATAAGATAGTTAAAACTAACCAACCAAAAACCAAAACATAGGATAGTTAAAGCTGACCAACCAAATCATATAGATCATGATCCACAATTGCATGGTCAATCACAAAATATCCACGATTGTATTATGTTTAGGATTATAGCCCAAAAAAAATCACAATTATAGATTAGTTAAAAATCACTTTTAAAATTGACAAACCAAAACATAGGATAGTTAACACTGACAAAACAAAAACCAAAACATAGGATACTTAAAACTGACCAACCAAAATATAGAATACCAAAACATGAGATAGTTAAAACTGACCAACCAAAACATAGTATACTTAAAACTGATCAACCAAAATAGAGAATAGTTAGAAATGGTTTTGTGTACCAAATTCATTTAGGGAGTTATTTCTGGTTGAAATCTGACGATTTTTTTCCAAAAAATCTGATCATAAGAATGTTTAAATCATTTTTGGTGAAAAGAATGTTTAAATCATTTTTGGTGAAAATTGATTGAGAAAATCTGATCATAAGAATGTTTAAATCAAAGAATGTTTAAATCATTTTTGGTGAAAATTGATTGAGAACACTCAAAAATCTGTAACCTAGATTTGAAAACTCCCAAATTTTAACAAAACTCATACAGAAATTTCAACTATTTTTTTGAATGAATTTGTATTCTCGTTAGGCTACTCTCTGAGAAATCCCCTCGTAAAATTGACAAACCTCCCGTACACAACTGGAATCAACGCTGTCATTACCTACTCTTGGCATAGTTGTACAAAAGTCACGGTCTTCTCGCACATTAATGGATTGCAGATTTCATTTATTGAAATTAACTTGTTCATTGAGATCATGTCTACTTCCAAATCCATAATTACAAACGACAATCGGTACGAAGATATGCAGTAAATTAATACGTGATTTTTTGTTGCATGAAATTCCATGGAAATTGTTTTTGTTGCATGACATTACATTGAACATCGGAGAATGCATTGCGTTTATAGTTGGACATACTCTTTGGCGTATATACGAGGAAACTATTAGTAAAATGGTAATAGAATATTGTTTTAGATCAGATCTGAAAAAAAACTACATCACAAGACTGGTACACAAATATCACCGTGTACCTCATATGCAAGTTACAATCAACGCTGTCCTCAACGATTCGAACATACTTATTAACAGTCATGGCCTTTATTCATTGAAACTAACTTGTCTGTTGAGACTGGCTACTTCCAAATCGATAATCACAAACGACAACCTGTACGAAGATATGCAGTAAACTATTGCTTGTTCTTTTGCTGTATTAAAATCTATAGCCTTAACTTTGAAGATCTATGGCTTTGCTAATAAGGTGGTGTTGTTATTCTGGTGATTTTGGAGTTGTTGTTCCGGTGATTTTTACCCCTAATTCGATCGAAATCCAAATTCAGTTGTATTTTTCAGTTTAATGAACCATGGCTGACTGTAACTTCAAACTAATTTGATTGTTCTGAATCTAAGCAGAGACTTACAGTTGTATTTTAAGCATTTATATTATTCTTCTTCAGCCATGGACTGGAGAGCGGATAAGAGCGATTTGAATGCCCGTATAATAAGCTGGTCTCGACATCAAGCCTGGTAAATTTACTTTTATTGATATATTGCGCCTTGCAAATACTCATGTCCAGTCTTTTCTGACAATGGGCTGTTTTTTGCAGATATGCTTGTCTGCTGCAAGAAGTCCTGTATTGTATTGTGTTAATGCACAACACAAAAGGAAATATATGAAGACATCACAAACTACAGAAAGGGGAGAAAATGTAACGGTTCTGCGTGAATAATTCATAGTGTTGTTTAAATTATTAGGTGTGCATGCTAAATTTCATGTAGAAATCTAAATCAAAGGAAACCATTTAAACAAAAAAAAATATTAAATGTTTATTTTTATTAATGTAAATAACTGCATCAATAGATAATGCATTTAAACAAACTGGGTTAATGTTCGTGTGTCCTAATCTCTTTCCCTCAAAAAAATTAGAAGTTATATTTATAAAATTATCTTTGGATTTTTTTTAAAGGAAAAAGAAGTAATATTGACAAAAGCCTAAAATAATTGGTTACCAGGTGTGATATTAAGAATTTAGCGTGTGAAGGTAATTAAATTATGGAACATAAAAATCTAATCATTCCACGTACTTGTATGGCAGAAGAATTAACAAACTGGCTTAATGTCAGTGTGCCTTATCTTTTCCCCTAAAAAATATTTATAAAATTATGTTGGGATACTTTTGGGAAAAAAGAAGTGATATTTACAAAGATCTAAAATAGTTGGTTACAACTTGGGATGTTAAGAGTGGTATCAAGAATTTAGTGCGAAAAGTAATTAAACTATGTAGCAAAAAAATCTAATCATTCTAGTTTTTGTAAGGCAATGATTAATGTTAACAATTTTTATCATTAATATTTTTTTTGGCCTATAAAGTTTTAAATTGATAATGAAAGAGTATATTATTAAAATATAAGTATATTATTAAAAAGCTCTATGTAAAAAAAATTATTAATTTAAATATTAATAGATTAAAAAAAAACATTAAATTGATAATAAATAAGTATATTATTAAAAACATAAATATATCATTAAAATGATCATAGAAAAAAATAATCATTAATTTTAATTTTAATAAATTAAAAAAAATAAACTAATAAATTAAGAAAAATAGATTAATAAATTAAAAAAATAAACTAATAATTTTTTAATTAAAAATTAATCTCACAAATCATTACAACTTTAGAAAAACAAAAATATCGAAAACTTATATTAATCATCAAACTTCTACCAACTTAAAAAACAAAAATATAAAAAACTCATATCAACCATCAAACTGGAGAGAAAAACAAAAACCCCTGGACATTCTGACTTCTGACTTCATTTATAATATTTATGGACTATACTTCTGAATTCAATTATAATATTTATAGACTAAAATACAACTTAATATAATATTCTAAAACAAATTTTAGAAAAACAAAAATATCAAAACCTTATATTAACCATCAAACTTCTACCAACTTAAAAAACAAAAATATGAAAAACTTATATCAACCATCAAACTGAAGTGAGAAAAACAAAAAATCCTAGACATTCTGACTTCAATTATAATAGTTCTAGACTAAAATACAACTTAATATAATATTGTAAAACAAATTTCAGCCAGTATGTAATATATTTGTTGATTTTTTTATATAAAAAAAATATTCTATATATTTGCGAATTTTGATTTATAACTCAGATATAATATATCTCAGCCATCTGTAAACAAAAATACAGAAAATCTATTAAAAAGAACTTTACATAATCAACCACCCGCGATCAATGAAATGAATCAAGCATCAGTAATCTCTGCAAACAATTTTTAGTTGGAAAATAAATAAAATTATTGCTCTACTTTTCATCGAAACTGTCGAACTGGTTATTGTTCCTGTTTTGCTGGTTTTCAATCCGGTAACTACCGACAAATTCAGCCTTTTTCTTTTGAGGACAACTTTCCTCTCTTTTACATGAGCACATCTAATCAAACATAAGGCTACAAACATTCATAAGCCCAACATCGATAACTGTAAATTCTGTGTACAATGAATTACAAACCTGCTGTGTACAACAGAGTAAAACTATCTTCAAACCCATTGAGTTCTTAGTGCACACATACTATTCTATGCTGAAAGGATCAAGCCAGTAGTACAAACCATTATCACGCCCACGCTATTTTAGAAACATATGATACTGAACGCTGCTCACTTATGTAAACCAGAGGGATGCTATTGTGAACTTGGAGACAACATAGACCACAAGTCATCACTAAGATCTGCTGATTCAGGCTGATTTAATGGGCATAGATGTACATTCTGTGGCATAGAAGTATGTGCATCAGTTTCCCGGAAATGCAACTCCTCATGAACAAATGATTCTTGAAGCACACGGAAGACATCTGAACTAAAATCTCCAAGAGCTGCTGCCACAGAAGCTGGAGAAATGCGATGATTGTAGCTCATTGTTGTGACTTCATCAGGAACTGTAGAACTTGCAGGGATGTCTGATACTTGTAGGGATGTCTGATGCTTTTCATTGTAAAGGAATGCATTGGCAGACGTAAAAGCATGATTTGAATCGAGCTGTCCAAGGAAAGATGGAGCTTGTAAAGCAGAGTTTAATCTTAAGGTGGATGTTATCATATTATTATTGCTTGTCACGGGATTCTTCATCAAATATTGATCAAGATCGTAACGATCTGTGCCTTTCGGTAACAAACTATCAAAGCATGTAAGCGGTGATGGAGGATAAGGAATTTGCCTAGTGCCCATATTATTGAAGATAGTTTCTTGAAATGCATAGGCTGTTGAAGGTATCCCTGAAGTCTGAGAAGAACAATTGATAGCAACAGAACCAGGCTGAGGATTGCATGTCGGTGATGTTTCAGGAAGCTGATTCACATTGTTTGCAGAATATGCAATAGCTTTCCCATAATCTTCATTGCCATGGATTGTGATTGCTCGTCCTCTTTTTGATGACACAGGTTGAAGATCAGCGCTGCCATTAGTTTTGCGTTGAGATATTTTGCTGGTTTCTCTATCCCCATGATTCGAACCTTGGTCCTCGGATTCGGACAGGTGCTTGTGTGTCCGCGGGTCTATACCCTGACTGATAAGCTTTTTGCTGAGGTGGGTATTCCAATAATTCTTGATCTCATTGTCTGTCCTGCCCGGTATACGCCCAGCGATTAGTGCCCACCTGCAGAGCAATCGGATAAGGAAAACCCGAATGAAAAGAATAAATCTACCAAACCCTATAAGCTCTTAACAGCATACCTATTTCCAAGGAGGCGATGCAACCTGAGGATTAAATCTTCCTCCTCGGGCAGAATGTGGCCGCATTTCACATCGGGTCGAAGATAATTCATCCAACGCAATCTGCAGCTTTTCCCGCATCGAAGCAGACCTAGCCAAACCCATTAATTGGACAGAAAAGAGAATGGAGTCAGATCAGAAACCCTAGAAAGTTCATCTAAGGTCCAATTTTTTTTTTGTAAAGATGGATACAAACCTGCTTTAATTGGAAGAGTTCTCCACCCGCCTTCGCCGTGAACTTCGATGTAATTTTTAAGGCGAAGATCCTCGTCACGCGTCCACGGCCCTCTATTCAGCCCTGGTGGAGTCCGCCCCATTGATTCAGAACCAGATGAGTAATGTGTAGTCTCTTTCTACAAGAAAAATGAAAATATTGTAAAAGGTGCAGCTGCCCACTACTGAATCGATCACAAAGAAAGAAACACCGAGCTCTGCGCGAGCACAATTGTTTATTGCGCGGGATGTGGGTTCGACATGTTCGACTGCTCTTTAAATATCAGGCTACAGGAACATTACAGCTCTAATCATCTGGCATGGCTAAGCTACCCTTTCTCTCACTAATCACATCCCTCTTGCACAAGTAGTCCCAAGGTTTAGGCGGTAAGGTGAGAACAATCGAGTATAGCTGCAATTTAACATTCGTAATATGCAATTCTGAGGTAAAGTGGAACATAATTTGTACAATACGTATGGAATTAAGTCCCCCGAATCAAGCGCCATTGCATGATTATAAAGGTTTTTATCAAAAGCTAGTGGTAATAATTGATAGAGGTTGCTTGTCGTGACTCGTCATACGGTTGAAGTGGCCGGATACAACATTCCATGTGACATCAGCCACCACCTGACTATCGCCATCTGTGTCAATTAAAAGCGAAGATAAAGTTCATAAAGTTCCTAATGTGCCTGCCCCACTCTTGCTCGCCTTTTTTTCCTTCAAAATTTATTCTTTTCGTTGGCCTCAAATGATTGCTGACCCTCCAAACGGACATACTGCTCATAGATTCCCTCTACGAAAAACTGCATTGGCCATTTATACGGAGACTACGCACCGTGCAGTCTCTGCCAGTGCAGTCTTTGCCAGTGATGACCGTGTAAGGTTATATGTGCACTGACATCAAAGGGTATATATATTTTTAGTGTATATTATTTATCCAAATTATATAATTATCCAGTGATGACAGTGTATGATTATATATGCACCTACATCAATCAAAGCGTATACATATTTTTAGTGTATATTATTTATCTAAATTATATAATTATATTAGTAAATGTGATTGATATAAGTTGATTATCGTGTTATTTTATAAGTTAAATGACATATAGTAAATAATGTTATTTTATAGGTTAAATAACATATAAAAGATGGAAAATATGAGTGTAAGTCAACCATATTTACTAAGGTGATTGTGCTTGTTAAAGTGTGGTTGATTCATCGACTATGGTTGAAAAAAGTTGATTGAAGTTGATAATGGTTGAATGAGGTTGGTCATGGTCAAGAATTAATTTATTAATGTTACATCCATCTAACAATGCTATATTAATGTTGACCATGGTTACATTGTTACATTGGACCATGGTTGACCATTATGAATGATGGTGGACAATGGGTGATGTTATATTAATGTTACAAAAATATTTCCATTAATGATTGAAGTTGATACCATGGTTGAAAAAGATCAACCATTGTTGGTCAAGACAACCCTTTATTGACCTCATTGACTACTGTGATTGACCAAATATTGAGAAAATGATTATAATTAACCTTGGTTGATCATGGTTAAACATTGTTAAATTATTATTGTAATATAACCTTAATATTAACCATAATTAACCTTACATTAATCTTAAAAAATAAATACTTTAATAATTAAAAAATGTTAACCATAATTAAAAAAAACAATATATATCTTTATATATATATATAACAAAATATATATATATATATATATAAATATAAAATTGAAACAGTTATTAATGTATTGAGAGATGAGAACTTATTCACACTTGCTCTATATAATCTTGAGATATAAACTATTTTTCAATGATTTTAAATTATTAATTATATATAATTTTTTAATATTTAAAAATAAATGAAAATATTAAATCTATTTTATATATAATTTGTATATTTGAAAGTATAATTAAAATAACAATAAAATATTGTAAATTTTTCAATTTTTTTTTATAAAATATTAAATTATTTATGTATTTATTATCGTATTACTTTTGGATAGGTGTGTATTCTCAAAAACAAATTTCAGAATTTTAATTAATTATTAATAATAATTAAGTGAATGGTAGGGATTGAACCTTGATACAATATTCTAATAGTAGTGACAGAATAAATGCTGATTTTTATCTCAAAAATAGTTATACCATATTTATTTTTTAATGAAGTTGATTAATTATAAAAAATGTAGTATGAACATGCATTATAGAAACATAAGTTATGTTTTTTTCCTTTTTAATTAAATTGATTAATTAAAAAAATTGTCATATGAACATGCATCATATGAGCATGAGTTATGTATTTTTTGGGTACCAACCTAGATCCATATGAACCCCAGATCTACTAAAATGTAAAGTAAAAACTAAAATTGAATTTGTTTTATTAGCATTTTTTATTTTTTAATCTAAGTATTATTTTATTATTTTTAACTATAATGCTAAGGGACAACATATCTCTCATAATCACATTTAAAATCCTCTAAACTCAATTAATAACAACAACAATTGAAAATAAAAACACCGTGGAGAGAGAGGTTCTCACCCAAGCTACATTTAAAAATAATAAAATAATACTTAAATTAACAAATTAATAATAATAAAAATAACTAATAACAAGACAACCAATTTCTTCCATAAATAAAACATGTTTATTTCCATGTTAATTTTACATCAAACTTTGTATAGAGAGATAGAATAATTGAAATAAAAAAAATCAATTTAGGAAGATATGTAATTGTTTCACTGCTTAATATGGAGTTAACACATGGAATGTAGAAATAATATTATTGATACTACAGGATGATGTGTACTTCATTTTATGTTTTGTTGACATATAACATTTAAAAATAAAATATTTCTTTTTTAGCACTAGGGAGAGATGCAATTCTTTCACCATTTAATATGGATGTAGGCACAGAACATGTAAAAATAATATTATTGATAGTACATGATGGGAAATTCATTCTATGTTTCATTAACATGTACAATTTAAAATAAAAATATATTAATAACAAAATAATATTTTACTATGATTTATAAATAACATAATTTTATATCAATTTTATATAGAGAAAAAAAAAAGTTATGTAGGCATGTCTATTTTGGAATAGGGCTTTTAGAATTTTAATTTTGGTTCCAGTCGTGAGACATGTCCTGCCCCATTGAACTTCCAATCATTTGGATATAGAAGGGTTTGCCAACATCATTTTTTTGCCAATAAGGTTACCACCCCTGAAAATTTGATTATCAATAAATATTAAATAGATGGTTAATATTTAAACTCCACAACATATTTTAGAATTTTTTTAGTAATATATACAAACCAAACATTCAAATGTATTTCCATAGTTATATGTTTTATTAGTTTTTTTAATTAAATTCATAAATTGAAACTAGCCTAAATACATCTTAAATTTGGATCTACCAAGTGCCTAAAATTAACTAAATCTCTTTTCACTCTAAAAAAATTTACATCTCAAAAAATTTAATCACTTGATACATTCAAAATTAAAATAAATCTAAAATGGTAATTTAATTAAATTTTACAACTTTTTAAATTTAACAAAATATATCATAATTTAACTATTTTGATACATATAAAACTTTACCAAGCATTTAATTATATGCCACAGTAATTCAAGAATACAATTAAGATGTTGACCAGAACTCAAATTGCAAAATTAGGAAAAAGTGAAAATCCCCTATATTATAGTACACCTCTGTTATATCTACACATAGCTACCCATTGGAATAGGCAGATACCGTATGTTGCTGATAAGTCAACACCATCTGCCATTATCGAAATAGGTGAAGACACCGTATGGTGCTCAGCCGATAGCACCATCTTTAGCATATCTCATTTACTTTGCTCTAAATATGGCCGTAGATATTGTGTCCACTTAATCCAACTCCAGATAATAATTGCTATAAATAGATGGAGAGATTTGATTACAAGACGATTACACCATATTGTTACAAAATTAGAGAAGGCATTAGAGATTTATCGCATCGAGATATAATTACAGAGCTGAGCATTTTACATTAGCGGGGGCACTGTACGTTTCTGCCGAACGTTACGAATATTATCAGTTCACAAGAGTTCAAAGTAGTGTACCACTGGTAGATCTCAGAGCTTCAGAAGAATGGAGTTAACTCAATTTGACCTAGAAAGCGATTGAAATTTGCAAGGATCCATGGATTGAAAATCTAGGCTAACTATGACAATTAATAAAAGCTCAGAGCTTCAGAAGGATGGAGTTAACTCAATTTGACCTAGAAAGCGATTGAAATTTGCAAGGATCCATGGATTGAAAATCTAGGCCAACTATGACAATTAATAAAACTAACGGGATCGACGCGTCCAAGGAATATAATCATCGTACAAATCAGAATAATAAGTGTTTAAGCTGACATACTCAGAATTGAGAAGGATAGTTCAAACATAGCTTATGGATACAAAGGAACAAACAAAAAGCCTTGAATTCACGAGCCCCTACTATCATAACAACCAAAATTATCAGAAGTCTAGTTTACCGGTCCATGTGCAACGGAGGCTCTCTTTAATACACGTTTTTCAAATTCAGAACAGAGAAAGATACAAATTTCGAAAAAAAATGTCAATGGCATGTCACGGGACATAATTGAAACAGTCCCAATGCACTTCCACTAAACCTAATTTTTATAAAACATCGTGACTTTGTAATTTTCAATTATTCATCCCAGGCTTTTAGAGGCCACACATATTACAAACTACTAACAATTGCATTAATATATTAAATTTTAATAATGCCGGTATGTACATCAATCAAATTATAAAATTTAATAATCCCTAGATATGCATCAATCAAATTATAATACTAATTACGAAATATATAAAATTAAAAAAAAATAAAATATAATAATTTATTAAAATATTGATTTGTGATATTAATATTTTAAACTTTTAGATAAATGTCTTTGGGATTAATCACATCATTAGGATTTGGTCAACGTTTCGAACAAACCAATGTGGTTTATCCCAAGGAGAAGGTGGGGATGAACCACATATCCTAATCATGTGATTAATCAAAAAGACATTTATAGTGAAAAAGCCATTTATCTACTATATAGATCACAAAAGTCTCAAATCTAATATTTTAAACTTTTGTTATATCCCCTTTCCCATATAGAAGTGACCCTAATTCAAAGACGTTGGGGTTTTACTTATTCCCTTTCATTTAAATATTATATATGCTAGATTTATTTTAAATTTGGATACATTAAATATGGAAAATAAATGATATTTGTAAAAAAATTAACTATATAATTTTATTTTATAAATTTTATTTTTCATATTAATAAAAAATAATACATTAACCAATTTGATTATTTTTAAGGTTAAAAATTTTATATTTATTATGAATTTAAGTTTATTTATTTATTTTTTTTAATATTTTGTCTTTCTTGAATATATATAAAGTATGTTTGAGAAGATATATACATGAGGGTGGGGAAAATATTGGGAAAAAACATAAATTCATAAGGGTGAGAAGAAATATAGGTAAAAACATAAATTTACGTGTTTCTCAATATTTTCTCTTATCTCACTACCATATATATGTGAGAGAAAGAGTATTTAAAAAAAAAAAAAAATCAATGTTTTTCACAATATTTCCACCTACTTCAGAACTCATCTCATATATATTCTCTCAAACATAATTTATGTTTTGCCAATATTTCCTAGCACCCCACCCAATTATGTTTTGCCAATATTTCTTAGCACCCCCACCCAATTATGTTTTGCCAATATTTCCTAGCACCCCCACCCTCATATTCTTTGTCTCTCTCTCTCACTCACACAAATAGAGTTGTTACTTTTTTTATGTTGTTAAAGATGAAATAGACTCTATTTTTATAATTTTTTTTAATGTCACCTTATACCGTGTAGCTAATGATAACTTCTCCTCGATATTGTACCACAGAATCTTTTACTACTCTAAATGTAATAAAAATATTTTTTTTAAAACCATGGTGAATCGGTTTGGGCAAGGTCCAAGATAAAACCTAGATAAGCTATATATGCCTAAATTTATGACTTAGCAAGAGTAGAGACTCCTCAAAGGTGGGGGAGTCTACTCATTAGCCAAGAGGTGGAGGATCATCATCATCATCACACTGCTACACAAAGGACATTTTTACATTTGTGATATCAATTATGTTACATTATAATTTAATATCAACTTAAATGTCTTAAATATAAATTTTAAGACAAAAACACTTTGAGACAAAAATATTTTAAGATAAAAGTTTATATTTAAGACAAAAACAATTTGAGACAAAAATATTTTAAGACAAAACTTTATATTTAAAACAAAAACAATTTGAGATAAAAATATTTTAAGACAAAATTTTATATTTAAAACAAAAACAATTTGAGACAAAAATATTTTAAAAAAAATTTTATACTTAAGACAAAAACAATTTAAGACAAAAATATTTTAAGACAAAACTTTATATTCAAGACCAAAACAGTTTCAGACAAAAATATTTTAAGACAACTTTATATTTAAGACAATGGTCATTTAAGACTATGACAATTAAGATGACATTCATTTAAGATAATTAACAATTAAGGCAAAACCATATCAATTTAAGACAATATTAAGTAACACCTGCAAAATTGACAATGACAATACACCCTAAGTCTGCCACCTTGCAAGCTACTACTGTCTTGCTTGCACTATATTGTCTTGCGCCTATACTGAGGCTGCTTTTTCACTTACCATTCACGTTATCTTATATAAAGACAACAATTTTTTGGGTTCTTTGTTTTGTGGGGGTAGTCGAATCTGAAGAACGCACCAACTTTCTTGGTCCATGAGTGGATAAGGGATAATTATATTTTTTATTCGTAAATAATTGTTCAAACCACATGAAATTTAACTATATAAATTTATTTCTTTTATATTATATTTTTCTTTTTTCATTAATTATTTTTAATTAAATATAAAATTAGACTATGCTAATTATATTAATTTTTTAATTAATTATAAAGTTAAAATATAACATTTTGAAAAGTTAAAATATTTTTAACTAATTTTTAAGCATTTAATTTAAGTTATATTTATTTGAAAATTATATTAAAAATGATATAAAAGTAATAAATTAAATATAATTTGATTTCAAAACAATTACAATATACATACCATATTCTAAAATATAATAAATATATAGATAAAGATTAATATTGGATGAGAAGTCCTTGTATATTCTATTTTATTACTATTCTGAATGTAATAATTATTTTAAGACAAAATTTTATGTTTAAGGCAAAAATATTTTTAGACAAAACTTTATATTTAAGACAAAAATAGTTTGAGACAAAAATATTTTATGACAAAATTTTATATTTAAGAAAATGGTCATTTAAGACAATGACAATTAAGACGACACTCATTTAAGATAATTAACAATTAAGACAAAACCATATCAATTTAAGACAATATTATCTAACACCTCCACAATTGACTGTGACTATGACAGTACTTTTGCCTATACTGAGGCCGCTATTTCACTTACCATTCACGTTATCTTATATGAAGACAACAATTTGTTGGGTTCTTCGTTTTGTACAGGTAGCCGAGAAGAACGCAACAAGTTTTCGTGGCAAGATTTCCCGAACATCAATTCCTCTCTTGTCCCTTTGATCTCTATTGATACGATTAGAGACAACTTGTATGTCATTGCATTCGGGAAGTTTGCACAGATTCCATGAGTGGATAAGGGATAATTATATTTTTTATTTTTGAATAGTTGTTCAA
Source organism: Pinus tabuliformis (assembly GCA_031772625.1). NCBI lineage: Eukaryota > Viridiplantae > Streptophyta > Pinopsida > Pinales > Pinaceae > Pinus > Pinus tabuliformis. The sequence goes on from CM062807.1 coordinate 672,324,389, forward strand.
ACCACATGAAATTTAATTATATAAATTTCTTTCTTTTATATTATATTTTTCTTTTTTCATTAATTATTTTTAATTAAATATAAAATTACACTATGCTAAATATATTAACTTTTAATTAATTATAAAGTTAGAATATAACATTTTGAAAAGTTAAAATATTTTTAACTAATTTTTAAGTATTTAATTTAACGTATATTTATTTGAAAATTATATTAAAAATTACGTAAAAGTAATAAATTAAAGATAATTTGATTTCAAAACAATTACAATATACATACCATATTCTAAAAATATAATAAATAGATAGATAAAGATTAATATTTTTTGGTTGGCCTAACTCGTGGGAATTTGAACTTTGAATCTCATGATTTTACATAATACTTCATAACAAGGTGATTGTCAATTGAGTTACACTAGCTATTTTTTTTTAATATGTTAAATTTTTTAAATTACTTCAACTAAAACTTTGATATTAATTTATTGCTAGGTATTAAGATTTTGGTAAAGATTTTCATCTAGTAATTAAAAAACCATGAATGCATTATTAAGAAACCAAGTAATATTAGTCATTGGTATCATTTCAAACTAGGGAATAACAACTATGTGAATTATCTTCCCACTTAATAGAGATATATATAAATAAATTATGAATGAGGTCGAAAGAGTACCTCTAACATAAACTTTAATTTAACCTAAAAAACCATTTTCATGCCCTTATAGTCACCCACATTGAAGGCTAACTTAGTTTCCCAAATGACCCATCACTCTAGATTTGTGGTGCATCATGACTGATTTCATCTCATCGATTTTCTCAATCTAAAATTACTTGATTCCATACTACACCTCACTTTTTATATTTCACAATTATTAGAATTCATAACTTTAACACTTATTGAAGTATGTAGATAATCATTCAATACAATTATTCCTTAACATAACCAATATGCAAATGATATGAATGAAAGTAATATTATAGAATCAACAACCCAACTGGCCTAACAATTGTCAAATATTCAAATGTGTTACAACCAAGTGAACTCTAGTCTCATATAATAATTTAAAAATTATAAGAGCACAAAATTCATGCAAACCTATCCCCAAATTTCCTATTTGATTTACTACCATCAATCGCAACTTTGTCATAGATAAAAAATGTTTCACTTGATAGAAATAGTAAGTACTCTCGTATGCATGCAATGTATGAAGAGTTAAGTTAAGTGAAGGAAAACAAGTTAAGTCTAATATTAGAATTCAAGTGAGTCACGGTTCAAAAGTCAATGCCTTGTCAAGAAAAGATAAGTTGAGGAAAATAAAAATGCCGATTTATGTTAACGTGAAGTTAGAAAGTTTAGTTAAAGCATCAAGTCAGAGTTTGCATGAGGAAGAGAAAGTTAGAGTTTGCATAATTCCATATTTAGAAAGTTTAGTGCTTATATACTCATATTTGGGTCATTGTAATTTTGAAGTAAGAAGGCAAAATAACAACAACTCGGTGGATGTATATGAGAGAATAATTAATTAATGAAACTTCTTTATTCAAGTAGAAGCTTGTTTTTGTGTTTGCATGTTTATCTCTGCCTCTAAATAATAAGTGGTATCATAGAAAGGTTTAGCAAGGTTTCAAAGAACCAAAGGAGTTAAGAAGGCCATGAGCTACTTCCACTAAGAGCCTTGATTATTGTGAGTAGCCCACAAATTGAAGTTTGCATCCATTGGTCCATAAGTAGAAACTAGAGCTCATTGAGATTTTGCAAACCCAACTACTAAAAGATTAGGGTGAGTAGCCTACAAAACTACCACCATATCAAGAGGAAAGAGACAATTCCATTGACCAAAGAAGGAGTCTCCATCATAAGTTGTAGCCATGAGCCTCCATAAGAATATGTGTAGAAGAGATTAGCAAAGTTGCTAGTAGTTATTGGGAGCCACTATTAAAGTGAAGGTTAAAATGTTTAGTTTTAAAGATAATCAAGTGTATGCGATGTTCATTTATATAAGGCTGACACAATAAGGAAAGAAGACAAAAGACAAAATTAATATGATAGTGATGGGTCACAAAGCAAGACTGAAGCAAACCGAGAAAAGAAATCAAAAGGAAGATCCAAAGTATTTCGAAGAGCTCATAGAGGTTCTCGCCATAGTTGGAGCATCTAAAAGACAAGTAGATGAAGTAGAATAATTTGAGGATGAATGGATCATGATAGATCTCATAACACTTCCAAAATTTACTGGTAAAAATTTTAATTTTTGGGAACTGTCAAAATGAAAACTTTTCTTCAATGTAAAGAGTTGATTGAGTATTGGTCTAATAACCCATATGATGAAGTATGTGATGCCTTAGTATTGGATCTTATAAAACATGCATTGGATGAGAAGTCCTTGTGTAAGGTAGTAAAAGCTACATCTTCCTAAGAAGCATGGAAGACCCTGGAAGTAGAATTTGGTATAAAGGAAAGTGACATAAAGCAACAAATTCTATTATAGTCTGTTGACGAATCAATAGAAAGTCAACTATAAGTCTGAGAGTAAATGAGCAAGACTCTAGGAGGAAAACAAAGCTTGGATAATCCCACTCAAATGTGGATGATGGTCATAAAGACTATAAAAGTGAAACCCATCATGCAAACATGCATATGGATGAAGAAGACACAAAAAAGATTGCAGAGTGAGAAGTTGAAGCCTCTACATGTGAAGTAGAGAAAGAGCATATAGATGCTCGAGAACCCCACTGTAACATGGATGGTGAAGATGATGGTGAATCCCATTGTGACGAGACACATGTGGATGGTGGCTGCAAAGTGAGTTGTGAATGATGTTGGTATTGGTGCTATATTGTTCACTAAAATAACCTTTATTGGTACTATATTGTTCCAATTTTTTTATTCTTGGCTAATCCAATTTCTTTATTTCCTCTTTCCCCAAGTTAGATACATATGTGTCAAGTTTTCTTGTGAGATTTCAATTATGAGATGAAGTAATAAGCATAAATATTTGTGAAAGTCGGGCAATTTACTGCATTTAAAAACTTTTTTAGGTTGCAATTGTGATTGAACAATGTTGTGACCCAAATTTATATCATTTTCCCAAGATATCATATGCACTATTTAAAACTAAAAGTGTACAAAGAAACTAACTATTTTATTCTAAAAAGAACTATATTCGTATATGGTGTTGAAAAATGTAACTAAGTTTGGTCTTCATAAAATGTATTTGTCAAAATAATTTTTATTATTGTTACAATGAATTATCAAAGCATGGGTTTCATGCTTGGGTCATCATTTTATTAGTAAAAATACTCATTGTGGACTCCTAGGATTAATAAAGAGTCATTAGAGTCATTGTATATTCTATGAGACCCTTCTTGGGCTTTCGAATGATGTAAAATTATCTTTTTTAGTAAAAAATGAATTATGTAACCTGCACACCAAGTTGGCCTCAAGAAGATCAAGTCGGCCTCAAGGAATTCAACCTCATTGGAAGGCTATATATACAAGGCAGTTCGACTTCATTTGGAGCATCTCATCTCTCTCACATAGAGTTCGATATCTAAAGCTGGAAGCTAGAAGCTAGGAAAACCGCAAAGGTGAAGAAGGAGGTTAAAAGGAGTGCGATTTCGGTCAAGGAAGAAGGGAAAAAAAATATTAAAGTTTTGGTCTCTCTCTCTCTCTCTCTCTCTCTCTCTCTCTCTCTCTCATGTGAGCTAGTTTAGGAGATCGAAGTCTCCTTGTCAAAGTCGAAGCTGTTGTTGATGACAAAAGTTGCCAAGTCGAAGTTGCTAGGGTCAAAGTGTTGTTGTTGCTAGGTCAAAGGTGGGATCGAAGAAGGGGAGGCTGGCTTCATGTGGAGGAGGTATGTGTTTAGGTTGAAGAGTCTCAAGAATAACTATTGAAGGAAGATATTTTTGAATGGGTTTTCCCCTAGATAGGGGGTTTGCCCTGGCAGAGTGCCTACATCTTATGACTTGTGTTTTTGTGATCATCATGCACACTTAATTTGGTAATTTCTTGATGAAAGATAATATAAAAATAAGTAAAATAAGGTAACATAATTCACAAGTAATTATCAAGAAAGAGAAATCTAACCCTAATCCTACTAAAATTGATTTCTCAGCATGGTTTCAGAGCTAAAGGTCGAAGAAGATTAAATATCACTTCATTGGCTTAAAGGAAATGATTACTCCATCAATGATAAGAATGGGATTCAATTCTAGAAGAAGATTTTCTACTACTTATTCGACAAGGTCAAAAGTCAAGGGTTCTTAGTTGCACTTACATGGTCACTTAATGATGATAACGAATGGATCATTCATAGTGGAGCATCAAGGCATATGACAAGGGAAAGTAAACAACTACAAACTCTATCAAAGGAATCATCTTCCTATTTAGTGGAATTGGGATACAACCAAAGCTATGTTGTTAGAGGCTTGGGATCAACATCTTTGATGCTGGTGAATGGAGAAAAACTACATCTCAACATCGTACTATATGTTCCAGGTTTGAAAAAGAATTTACTTTCAATTTATTACTTAGACGATAAAGGGGATAGAGTTTCTTTTGTTGATGGAAAGGACTTGGTTTGGGGAAAAGATTCAAGTATTGATAAAGTTAGGGTTATTGAAGTTCTTGAAGGAAGTTTGTATAGAGTCATTACACCACCTCCTTAATCAATAGTTCATATGGAAATCTCACCTAGAAGATATGGTCATGATCACTACAAGGCCATTCCCACTCTTAAACATCTAGTTCATAGCATCCTCGATATCAAAGAAGATTTTGAAGGATTTTTCAAGGGATGCTCTTTGTAAAAACATACAAGAAAGCCATTTTTCAAATAGTGAAACAAGGTCTAAAGGAAAAGGATAAAGTATTTGATAAAATTCAAGGAGTTTAGATGCGAAGTGGAAAACCTAATCGAAAGAAAGATAGAAACTTTGAGATCTGACAATGGTGGGGAATACACTTTTAAAGAATTGATTGCATATTGTAAAGAAGCGAGACTTAAGAAGGAGCTTATTTTTCCCTACTATACTGAACAAAATTGAGTGGCTGAAAGAAATAATAGGACAATTGAAGAAGGTGTACAAATAATGCTACTTGATCAGGACTTGCCATAATTTCTATGGGGAGAAGCAACAATGACAGCTATATATATTCAAAATATAATTCCTCATAGAATTATTGATAATATGACACTCGAGAAAGCATTCACAGGAAAGAAGCCAAGTGTGGACCATCTTCAAATCTTTGGGATTCCTACCAATACCCATGTTCCAAAGGACAAATGAAAAAAATAAATTCTAAAAGTATCAAAGGGATATTCGTTGGCTACAGTCTCTCCTCAAAGGCATATAGAATCTACATCAAGGAAGGGAGACACATTGAAGTAAGTAGGTGATCTGGAATTTATCCAGGACAAAGTATTAAAGGTATTATAGACTCATGTGCATGGATGTGCCTATGTTACTTTATGCAATGGATCGATAAGGTTGCAAAATACATAGACACTGAGGCAGTTAAGGAAAACATAACATGAAAACATGTAAGACAACAATTTTAATGAGTTCACCCAATGCTCCTGGGCTACGTCTCCTGGTCCAGCTCTCAGTGGTGGCCTCTCTATTATGTTCTAAGTAGGGTTTTTTTTTTACAACAGTGAGCTCAATTCGAGTCTCACTAAATAGATGAAAGTTAGTAGGAATGGAGTGCACAGAATCTCCTTACTGAAATTCGACCTCTGATGATCATAGTAGTATGATAGGCCTATGCCGAGGAGATTGCTTGAACCTCTCAAGCCTTCTATGGAGTACATAGACTCTCTGAATCTCTCTAGCTCTGTCTGGCTTGATGCTACCTTCAGGTGAGCTTAGATTCTACTCTTTATTTTATGCTCTTAGTATCTGGCTTCTTATGTTTTTCTGCTTCTGTCAGGTCATGGCTTTAAAGCCAGTCTGTTCTTTTGACTGTTTGTTTATGCTTCCCGACCTTCTAGTTTCCTTACCTCTGTCCGTTATAATTCCTCCGCTCTACATCATCATCACTGGGTAACGCCTAGCAAGGAGGTGGCCACCTGTTTCCTAACGAACTGGGCGTCAAATTCCTTGAATCATTTCTGAATGGCCATTAATTCCATTTGCTTCAATATCACCTGCGAAACATGAATCGTTTGCCAACTCATCATCAACATCAAACTTCAAATCCCCTTTCATATTGCTTTTTGACTTGTCAAATCCGGTCAGTCATCGGGACGCATCTCCGCCGTCAATCTGGGCCCCCTAGATCCTACGGTCTTCCTTCATATCAGGTGGACAAGTTGCACGATGTTTACCCGTCCGATGCGGGTGGTTTTCTCTCTCATCCACCAGACGTGTGTCACTCGAGGTGTGGCATCAGGCGAGACTCAGTCAAAACTTCTTATTGCCTTGAGGCCTTCTGATATCCTACTGGTTTGTGGAATCTCGTGCTACAGAACCAAATGCATTACTTTTTTTATTTTTATAGCATTTTCAGGTCCGGGTGCTTCGGGGCTTTCCTTCACTCAGGGGGATGCCCTGCGATACGCGATTAGTGCTTAGTGATAATCGCGTATGAAAAACCACCACCGTTTCTTTATTTGGCCTCCAATTTTTCCAGTTTGCACCAGCACGCATTACCATGGGCCAATAGTCTGCGTGCTCGACCAAGGGTCCTCGTTGCTCCGCTCTAGCCACAACTGCAACTTTTACGAGGATTCCTTCTGATAAATTTGATTTTTCTAAGACTTGAATCTTTTCGCATAACCTTAAACAATAATGAAAACTTAGAGAGTGTTTAGGATCCAATTTGGATCATGGCTTTCCCACTGAAAAAGCTTTTGGACCACCAAAAGTTAATTTTCTTTTAAGCATCAATCAAGTGAGGGTATTGCTTCCTCACTTGCTCAATTTCTATCCATTTCACATTGCTTGGCTTTTAACCTTTGAGTCCAATCCTGAGGTATTCAACATCCCCTCTGTGCATAGTTGTTACCTTCCTATCTAGAAATGTATCTTCCTACAATTCATTAAGATATTTAGGCAATAGATCATCAATAGAAGGCAATTGACACTGCTCTTCAGGATCTTCGATTAATGAAGGTTCAAATAGTGTCAAGCTGTCTACATTAACAATTGAGTAGATGTGCATGTAAGCTGGTAGATCAAGGCAAAAATCATTCTCACCAATTTTCTCAAGTATCTTGAAAGGTCCATACCTTATTGGCTTCAACTTCTTACCTTCACCTTGCATTTTGTCTTTGTTAATATACATCTAGACTTGATCACCAACTTGGAAACTATGCTCCATCCGATGCTTGTCATGCCTTGCCTTGTACTTGGCTTGGCTCTTTTCCAGTTGTTTCTATACTGCCTGGTGAATCTCTTGGATTTGTTCAATGAACTTGGTTTCCTTGTCCACATCACTGTGTCCATCAACTGCTATGTCTTTACCAAAGACAAAATCCAAGGGAGACCTTGGTGTGAAACCAAAATAGGTCTCGAAAGGAGATCTTTGTGTAGAAGAATGTTTAGCTCGGTTGTAAGCACGCTGCACATAACATAAATGTTCATCCCAAAGTTTGGGATGCTTACTGCAGTAGCCCTTGAACAACTGGATCACTGCCCTGTTGACCACTTCTATTTGGCCATCTGTTTGTGGATGAAAATTTGTGCTCTTCTTCAGCCTGGTGTCCACCAATTCCCACAAACTTGACCAAAATTTCCCAACAAATCGGGTATATCGATCATATATTATGGAAGTGGGTAGTCCAAAATGAACCCATTCATGCTGAAAGAAGAACTTTGCAGTTTGTTCAGCTGTAATTTGTTTGTTACAAGGTATTAAAATACACATTTTGCTGAACCTATCCATAACAACATATAAATAGTCATGGCCTTTCCTAGATTTAGGCAGTCCTCCAACAAAGTCCATGGAAACACTTTCCCAAGGATGAGAAGGAACTGGTAGTGGAGTGTACAAGCCTAGTTTTCTATTGTTGGGCTTGCTTTTAGCACACATGGCACACCCCCTTACATATCTAGAAACCATCTCATTCATTTTTGGCCAATAACAAAATCTTTGCAGTTGTGAAACTATTTTACTTACACCAAAGTGACCTGATATTAGAGAAGTGTGTGCTTCTCGAATTATCTTTACTCTTTCAGTTTGTGTAATGCATAGCTTCCCAAAATGATACAAGAGTTGGTCCTTCACATGATAATCCAATTCTTCTACTTGTTTGCCTTGACTTAAAGTTGCATATACATCTGGACAACATATCTGCAACTTTATTGTGTATGCCCTTTTTATATCTGATGACTGAATGAAACTGTTGTAGAAAACCCATCCATCTATAGTGTCTTGATTGCTGCAACTTAGTTTGGGACTGTAGATATTGAAGTGGTTGATGATCAGTATGTATAATTGTCTCTTTGCACATAAGTAATGTTTCCACTTTTTCACACTTTGTACTAATGCATACAATTCTTTATCATATGTGGGATAGTTAACTACTGCAGAATTAAATGTCTCAGAATGATAACATATGGGTTTACCGTGTTGCATCAACACTGCTCCCATGGCATAGTCACTGGCATTTGTTTCAATCTCAAATGTTATTTGAATATCGAGCAGTGCTAGTACTGGTGTTATACTAATCTTTTCTTTCAAGGTGTCGAAGGCTTTCTGTTGTTTTCCTCCCCAATGAAACACCATGTTCAATCCTATTAAAGCATGTAAGGGAGTTGCAATTAAGGAAAAGTTAGAAATAAACTTTCTCCAATATTGTGCTACTCCTAAGAAGCTTCTAACTTCTGTAGCAGATTTGGGTTTAAGCTAGTTTACAATGACTGCAACCTTAGAGGGATCTATCTTCAATTCACCACCCCCTACTATATGTCCCAAATAATTCAAATATGTTTTGCCAAATTCACATTTTGAGAGTTTAACATAAAGACTTTCCTTTTTTCAAAACATCTAGAGTCTGCTTAACATGCTTTAAATGTTCTTCCCATGTTTTGCTGAATATAAAAATTTCATCCAGATATACAATAACAAAATCATCAAGAAAAGGTCTCAGTACATCATTCATTACTCTCATGAAAGTAGCAGGAGAATTAGTTAAGCCAAAAGGCATAACCAGCCACTCATACAATCCCTGCTTTGTTTTGAATGCAGTCTTCCATGCATCTTGCTCTGCATCTTTGACCTGATGATAGCCACTATTCAAGTCTAACTTGGAAAAAAAAAACAACTTCTTTCAAATGATCTAATAGATCATCTATGCGAGCAAGGGGATAATGATTTTTGATCGTTATCTTATTCAATGCTCAGTAATCAATGCATATTCTCCACGAGCCATCTTTCTTTCTCACCAAAACAATTGGAGACCCACATGGTGATGTGCTAGGTCTAATGAACCCCTTCTCGAGCAGCTCTTGTACCTGCTTCCTGATTTCTGCATTCTCTAAAGCGGACAACCTATACATTCCAATGTTAGGCAATGGAGCATCTTGCTACAAATTAATATCATGCACTATTTCCTTTTTGGGTAGCAGACGTTTAGGTTCTTGAAACAATATATCATTTTCTGAAACAAATTTTTCTAAATCAGCTTGCTATTTAGCATCACAGCCCTCAAATACATTGGTTTTATCAGGTTTCTTTTCCTTTACAACCATCAATAAAAATTGTTTGCATGAATTTACAATTCGTTTCATCTGCCTTGAGTTTATGAGAGTATAATTATTTTTGAGCTTATGAGCTCTTACAATATATTCGATTCCATTTTTAACGAGTAGATACTTGTTCTCAGCTCTATATAAAATAGCTTTTCTATCATACAAGTAAGGGATTCCTAAAACAATTCCACATATATCCAAAGGAACTATATCTAACTCAACCTCATCTACAAATGCTGACCTAAAAGAAAACTTAAGTTTACATTGTCTAGTCACTTGTAGCTTTTCTTTATCACATAACCAACCTAATGGATATGGTTTCTTGTGAGGTGTGGTTAGTAATCCCAACTTCTTTACAATTGCTTCAGAAATTAAATTTACTTGTGAGCCACTATCAAACAAAGTATCAATCTTTTGATGATTGGAAATAACTCGAATATGAAAAAACTCATGTCTTTTTTTCTCATTTTCTTCATTATCAGTAGATTGTGCAGAATTACTAGTAGATGCTTCATAATTTTTACCTTTTATACTTGTGGCTATGATTGTTGCTTCATCTCCTGAGTCTGACCCCAAATCCTTTTGAATAGCTGCAACAATCTTCTTCTTCTTGCCCTTGAACTTCTTAGGTTTCAGCTCCGGATGTAGAATCCAGCAGTGTTCATCATCATGCCCATCCTTCTTACAGTGAGTGCATGAAGACTTGCTTTTCTGTATAGTGTTTGTCTTCCTCTCTTTCCATTTCTGTTTTCTTTTCTCCTTATTTTTTCTTGTAGTGGATTTGGATGATCCCCCAATTTCTAGGTTCCCATTCTTACCTCTAGCTTCTAGATGCGTAGCCTGAATGGATACCTCATCTATGCTAGTGGGATGAAACATGAGGATACTGTGCCTCATGTAGCTGTGTAGACCACCTATATACTTAAACAAAGTCTTAGGTGAGTCTAAAGAAATTCCTAGAATCAAAGCTCTTTTCCTCAATTCTTGGGTGTAACCTTGTACACTTTGCCCTTTTAGTTGCCGAAGAGTTTGCCAGCTCATCATGGCTTGCTACATGTAAGCTAGTGGATAGAATTGCTTTTTAATCGCAAAAACAAATTCACTTAAGACAGAAAGAATCTTACCGTGTTTCTTCATGTCAGCTTTTGTCCTGCCTTCCTGCCATACCAAGGCAGTGCCTCCAAGGCGTAGGCTAGCCAGCTGAATCTTACTCTTGTTTGAGTCAATGCTCTGCACTCTGCAATAAACATCAATCTATCTCATCCACTTATCCAGCTTCTCTGCATTCAACTCTCCATCATATATTGGTAAATCAAATTTAACATCTAATTTAATCAAAGATGTATTCTTTTTATTTTTAGGGCTATTAGGAGGCGTGAGAAATTTTTCTTCTTTCCCTTTGCCTTTAGAGTGGTCACAGAGGAGAGATTCTTCTTAAATTCCCTATGCATTTCCTCCACCATGGATTTCATGGTCATAAAACTATCCATGAACTGGGGGTCTGATTCCAAGGGATTTTCTTCTGACATTTTCCTCTTAGAATAGACTCTTCCAATTTCTGGGTTAGTTTCAGCCAAATATCCTTTTCCTAATTTAAGCTTTGTTCTAGTTAGCATTCAACAACAAAATCCAGCAGAAGCTTGTCTAACCTTAGTAACCTAGAGCTCTGATACCACTTGATCTAGAATTTATCCAGGAAAAAGTATTATTACAGACTCATGTGCATGGATGTGCCTATGTTACTTTATGCAATAGATCGATAAGATTGCAAAATACACAGACACTAAGGCAGTTAAGGAAAACATGTAAGACAACAAGTTTAATAAGGAGTTCACCCAATGCTCCTAGGCTACGTCTTCTGGTCCAGCTCTCAGTGGTGGCCTCTCTATTATGTTTTAAGCAGGGTATTTTTTTTACAATAGTGAGCTCAATTTGAGTCTCACTAAATAGATGAAAGTCAATAGGAATGGAGTGCACAGACTCTCCTTACTGAAATTCGACCTCTGATGATCACAGTAGTATGACAGGCCTATGCCGAGGAGTTTGGTTGAACCTCTCAAGCCTTCTATGGAATACACAGACTCTCTGACTCTCTCTGGCTCTATATAGCTCGATGTTTCCTTCAGGTGAGCTCGGCTTCTACTCTCTATTTTCTGCTCTTAGCTATTTGCCTTATTGTTTTTTTCTGATTCTGTCAGGTCATGGCTTTAAAGCCAGTCTGTTCTTTTGACTGTTCGTTTCTGTTTCCCAGCCTTCTGATTTCCTTACCTCTATCCATTTGAATTCCTCTTCTCTGTGTCATCATCACTAGGTAACGCCTCGCAGGGAGGTGGCCACCTGTTTCCTAACGAACTGGGTGTCAGATTTCTTGAATCATTTTTGAATGGTCGTTAATTCCGTTTGCTTCAAGATCGCCCGTGAAACACGAATTGTTTGCCAACTCATCATCCATGTCAGACTTCAAATACCCTGTCATCTTTCTTTTTGACTTGTCAAATCTGGTCAGTCATCGGGATGCATCTCCAACGTTGATCTAGGCCCCCTAGATCCTACGGTCGTCCTTCATATTGGGCAAACAAGTTGCACAACGTTTACCTGTCCGATTCGGGTGGTTTTCTCTCTCATCCACTAGACGCGTTTTGCTCAATGTGTGGCATCGGGTGATCCGAATGGAAAATGGCATCAACCCATGTTACTCATCCACCCATATTATTCATCGACCCATGGAATTTACCCATGGTATTGTAAATGGCATCCGCCCATGGTATTGTAAAATCCACCCATGGTATTCATTCACCCATGGAATTGACCCATGGTATTGTAACTGCAAAATACTATAAGTAACAAGTCACATTTTGTAAAAGGACAAATTGTCTGCCACAATGTAGCCTTTACAGTTCAGAGGCATGTAGCGACCACATCTCTTCTTAGAGATAAGCTACCATCGCCCTAGCTGGTTTATTTCCATTACTATTTTAAATAAAAAGTTTCTTTGGGGTTTTTTTATTGGGCATTCTCCTTATTTTTCTTCTAGCAATGCAAGTTTTCAGATCTTGGGGGTCTCTCCCCCCAAGATCCATTTCAATCTTTTAGATCTTGGGGGCATCCTTCCAAGATCCGGATCAGTGGTATCAGAGCAGGTTATAATTCCATGGGAATGAGGATTTGATGCATATTTCAGTTTCAAATTTTGCAGCAATATTCAACAAACTTCAGGCATGTGCTACAACCTCTACAGAGCACTTTCTTGGGTCAAGTAGGAAGAATTTTTCTTTTTTTCATTTTTTTGCACGAATTTTTTTGGGCGGCGACTTTGCAGATCAGATCTGAAACGTTTGGTACAAAAATTACAAAAACAAATACCATATCTGGATTCCTCTCGAAAAGTCACCCAATTTCAAAAAAAAAATGGGTCGAATCGGAGTTCGGATGTGGGAGATATCGCTGATTTAAAATCAGCTATTTTATCATAATTTTTGTGACGGCGGAACTGTTGTAGTGCGAATCTGAGATCTCAGAGTGTCCAGATAGGGATTTCCAACTCATGGGAAGATGCAAAATGATCCTTCTGCTTCTAAAAACATGTTATAATAAATATTCTGAGTTATATTGGCCGAGTTATGCCCATTTTAACTTTGGAGCAGCATTCGGAGTGGGTTTCCATTGGAGATGTGCCCTCCCACCCCACTTTAGTAGGCACCTGCTTCACATTCATCAGTTTCAACATAGCAGCATTCGGCTTGGGTTATTTGGAGATGTGCCCTCCCACCCCAGGCTATGTAGGCACCTACTACTTCATCAGCAACCAACATCATGGTTATGGGTTAACCGCATAAAAGCCTTGTCATTGAAGTCCATTTGCTAGGCCGCACACTATCAGAATCACAGTTGGTCACAAGCATTACAAGGTATCTCTATCCTCGGATCTTCGTTTATCAGGGTTTTGGGTTAACCACATAAAACCCTTATCTTCAGTGGCTCTTCATATTCAACAAAGGCTTTGCAGGAGGGAACTTTACGCAATGGGGACCATTGCTTCTTAAGGAGGGAGGAATGATCCGAATGGAAAATGGCATCAACCCATGGTACTCATCCACCCATATTATTCATCGACCCATGGAATTTACCCATGGTATTGTAAATGGCATCCACCCGTGGTATTGTAAAATCCACCCATGGTATTCATTCACCCATGGAATTGACCTATGGTATTGTAACTGCAAAATACTATAAGTAACAAGTCACATTTTGTAAAAGGACAGATTGTCCGCCACAATGTAGCCTTTACAGTTCAGAGGCATGTAGCAACCACATCTCTTCTCAGAGATAAGCTACCATCGCCCTAACTAGTTTATTTCCATTACTATTTTAAATAAAAGGTTTCTTTGGGGTTTTGTTTATTGGGCATTCTCCTTATTTTTCTTCTAGCAATGCAAGTTTTCAGATCTTGAGGGTCTCTCCCCCCAAGATCTATTTCAATCTTTTAGATCTTGGGGGCCTCCTCCCAAGATCTGGATCATCGGGCGAGACTCAGTCAAAACTGCTTACCGCCTCAAGGCCTTCCAATATCCTGCTGGTTTGTGGAATCCCGTGCTATGAAACCAAATGCGTTACTTTTCCAAAGTTTATAGTGTTTTCAGGTCTCGGCGCTTTAGGACTTTCCTTCACTAAGGGGGACACCCTGCGATATGTGATTAGCACTTTAGTGCTAATCGTGTATCAGAAACCACCCCCGTTTCTTGGTTTGGCCTTCGGTTTTTCTAGTTTGTGCCAGCACGTGTTACCATGGGCCAATAGTTTGCGCGCTCAACCGAGGGTCCTCGTTGCTCCGCTCTAGCCACAATTGCAACTATTACGAGGATTTCTTCTGATAACTTTGATTTTTCTAAGACTTGAATCTTTTGGCATAACTTGAAACAGTCATGAAAACTTAGAGATTGTTTAGGATACAATTCGGATCAGCAGGGACGTTATATTTGATGAAAGTCAAGCTTACAAAATATCAAAGGATATTCCTATTGATTTTGAAGACGAGGAACTACCCATATTTGAATAAGAAGAAGTACAACCTGATAACCCTTCTACAATTCAAGAGGAAGAATAAGGACCAAGTGAGCCTATTTAACCTGTGATCATACCAAGCACAAGGAAAAGGCCAAATTGGTTAGAAGCCACACTTGAAGATGTTGAAGGGCATGGAGCTATGAAAGGAACCTTTAGGGAAAGAAAAAGGCCAAAGTGATATTTTGGATATGCTACATATATGAAAATACTAATTGAAGCAGAACCATCTACATTTGAAGAAGTTATTCATCAAGAGGTATGGAAGAAAGATATGCAGGAAGAATATCAATCCATCATGAAGAATGGGGTTTGGGAAATTATTCCTAGACCTAGTGATAAATCGATTGTCACCTCAAAATGGATATACAAAGATCAAACACGTTGTTGATGGAAGCATAGATAAATACAAGGCTAGATTTGTTGCAAGGGGTTTCTCTCAAAAGGAAGGCATAGATTATGAAGAAACCTATGCACCCACTGCAAGGTATACTACCATTAGATATTTGGTTTCATTGGCTGCTACAATGGGATGGAACATCCATCAAATGGACGTGAAGACACCATTTCTAAATGGGACCATTGATGAGGAAGTATACATTGAGAAACATGAAGGCTTTGAGGTAAATGGTAGGGATACTCATGTCTGTAGACTCAAGAAGGCCATGTATGGTTTGAAGCAAGATCTTAGGGCATGGTATGCAAGAATGGATGCATACCTTCTAAAAGTTGGGTTCGTGAAAAGTTTTGTTGATCCTAATATCTACATCAAGGCTGTGAATAATGAGCCAATCATTATTCTATTGTATTTCAATGATCCATTCAACACAATTGTGGAGAGAAGAATACAAGAACACAAGAAAATGTTGGCAGTTGAATTTGCGATGAAGGATCTAGGACTGATGCACTATTACCTAGGTTTAGAAGTATGGAAAAATCCAGGAGAGATATATTTGGGGCAAGGAAGGTACATCATCAAGTTGTTTTAGAAATTTGGGATGATGGATTCAAAGCCCATGACTACTCCTATGATCACCAATCTCAAGAAGTCGAGGAGTGTTGATGCAATTTTCGTAGATCCTACCTCCGATCATAAGTTGGTAGGTTCTCTAACGTATCTAGTATATACTAGGTCGGATATGCTTTGTTGTGAACATCCTCAACTAGTTTCAGTTGGAGCCTTGT
Source organism: Pinus tabuliformis (assembly GCA_031772625.1). Classification (NCBI taxonomy): domain Eukaryota; kingdom Viridiplantae; phylum Streptophyta; class Pinopsida; order Pinales; family Pinaceae; genus Pinus; species Pinus tabuliformis. The sequence continues at coordinate 672,340,326 of CM062807.1, forward strand.
CATGATCAGTGGATAGCTGCCAATCATATATTGAGATATCTTCATGGTATGATACATCACTGCCTAAAGTACAATACCAAGGAAGTCAAGTTGATTGGCTTCACAAATTCTGATTGGGGTGGAAGCGAGACATATGGAAAAAGCACTACCGGAGGATGCTTTAGTTTGGGATCTATCATGATCTCATGGATGAGTAGAAAGAAAGATCTTATTGCTTTGAGTAGTGCTGAAGCAGATTACGTGGTTGCATGTGAAGTAGGAAAGGAGGTTATATGGTTGAGAAAGCTTCTGACAAATTTGTTCGAGAAACCTCTAGATCCTACTGTGATTAATTGTGATAATAAAATTTGTATCAAGACGTTTGGAGATCCTATGTTTCATGATAGGACGAAGCATATCAAAAATAACTTCCATCATACTAGGAACTTGGTGCAGGATGGGATCATGAAGCTACAGTGTGTCCTGCCAAACAATCAAGTAGTTGATATAATAACAAATTCTCTTCCTAATAAGAAGTTTGAATATCTTAGAAGCATGCTTGGTTTAGTTAATATTTCTGATTTTGTTGATGATAATAAAAGTTTGGAAGAGATTTGTTGAGGCCTTATGTGTGAGACACAATGCCTGGGAGGACATTTGGTTGGCACTAATATGTGTTGATGTCTAGTTCTTGAAGTAGGGAGGATGGAATTTGTCATGGAGATATGACCTTAGAAATGCACCTAGATGGTTAGCAAGTAAGCCTGATGGTACCTAGAGAGGCTGAAAGTTGTAGTCCTTCTTAGTCCCACTTGGATAGATTTCCCTAGTCAAGAATCTAGTCCATGGCATTTCAATGCCTAAATTATTCATAGTTCATATAGTTTGAGATCTTCCGTATGAATACCTCCCTAGTTAAGAGGGAGTGTTGAAAAATGTAACTAAGTTCAGTCTTCATAAAATGTATTTGTCAAAAGAATTTATATTATTATTATAATGACTTATCAAAGCATGGGTTTCATGCTTGGGTCATAATTTTATTAGCCAAAGTCCCCATTGTGGACTCCTATGACTAATAAAGGGTCATTAGAGTCATTGTATATTATATGAGACCCTTCTTGGGCTTTGGAACCATGTAAGAATAATTATTTTTCAATCAAAAATGAATTATGTAACCTCCACACCAAAGCGGCCTCAGGAAGATCAAGTCAGCCTCAAGGAAGGAGACCTCATTGGAAGGCTCTATATACAAGGCATATCAACTTGATTTAGAGCATCTCATTTCTCTCACACATAGTTCAATATCTAAAGCTCGAAGCTGGAAGCTGGGAAAAGTGTGAAGGTGAAGAAGGAGGCTAAAAGGAGTGCAAGTTTGTTCAAGGAGGAAGGGAAGAACAAAATCGAAGTTTTGGTCTCTCTCTCTCTCTCTCTCTCTCTCTCTCTCTCTCTCTCTCTTGTGGACTATTTTAGGAGATCGAAGTCTCCTTTCCAAAGTCAAAGATGTTGTTGATACCAAAAGATGCCAAGTCGAAGTTGTTAAGGTCAAAGTGTTGTTGTTGATAAGTTGAAGGTTGGATCAAAGAAAGAGAGGTTGGCTTTGTGTGGAGGAGGTCTATGTTTAGGTTGAAGAGCCTCAATAATAACTATTGAAGGAAGAAATGTTTGATCTGTATAGCCATATGGAGCAATACAACAATTGTACAACTTCTTCCTTTATTTTTTGTACAAATCATATAGCTCATTTTTAGATGATTCTAATGACCATGCAGTTTTTATTTGAGTATCTTTTAGAGGTTTCCTTGAGGTATGTATCACTGATTTTGAAGAAGAAATTACTTATGTATTTGAAAAACTATTTTATTCTTCCACTACTTAAATTTTTAGTTACAATCATATGGATTTGTATGGCCATATGGAGCAATACAACAATTGTACAACTTCTACATTTCCTTTTTTTGTAGATTGTATACCTCATTTTGAGATGATTCTAATGACCATGGAGTTGTTATTAGAGTAGCTTGTAGAGGTTTCATTAAGGCATGAAAAGTTGATTTTGAAGAATAAATTACTTATGTATTTGCAAAAATCTTATTCTTCCACTACTTAAATTTTCAATTAGTGTGTGATTGATGCTATGATCTGAAAGTAATTTCTACATTATATTAAATTTATCAATTTATATATTTAACTAGGATCGTATGGATAATAGTCGCCTAGGGTCGAATTTTTGTAATGTACTTGACCCAAAATACCTCAAAAGGTAAAATATGCCTCAAAATATGTGAAAATGTGTCCTTACCCCCAAAAGTTTCTAACTGAGGGGGAAACACACCTTCAAATACATGGAACCTCTTCCATTAGGGTTATTTCTCACCCTTTATTACCTACAACATCCCCTAGCCACCTCCTTGAAGAGGGTGTCCAACCTTAAGACTCAAGTAGGTCTTTGACCAAACCCATGTGTAACTTAGTGCTACATGGCACGATTTCATGTTGGGTGTTCATCTTGTAAAGCTCCCCTTTTTTTCAAATCCTTCATCCACATGGTCTTAGGCCCTAGTTTTAACCTAGGAACAATGATCTCCATCAATGACATCACAAAAGAGAATGTAATCCATGTAACCATGCCCCCAATTACATGTAAAAAATACATGAATGGATCCTCATAGTGAAATGAATCTTTGGAAGAACCTTCATCAAGCCAACCATACACATTCTATATGCGTGTTCTTCCCTTGGATGATGAAGAGTTCTTAGGCTAGATTGAACAAGGTGAATGGCCTCCAAGTCTCTCCTTGCAACTTCTAACTATCAATAAAATTCAAACATCCATGATGTGTTGGCGAGGTAAGAAATACCATGAAAAATGGAGATTAAGACCTACATTTTCAGGTTGTATTAGTCCCTATTAAACAATAGTAGAATAGGTCTTGGAGCAACACCTTGCTTGATGGTTCGAATCATGCTCAAAAATATTCAATGAGTGCACTGTCTCCTATCATAAATATCTCACCAAAAAAATCATTAAAGCCACTCTGAATTACTTATGAGTGCAACACCATGCCTCTACACTTGTAGCTCTGGTTGGTAGTGTTTTAAGCAACCACAAATGGACTCTAAAAAACAACTTTTTAGGTCTAGAAAGAAAGCATAAAAGTAGCTAATTGAGGTAAACCAAAACACCCTTCTCACTTGAGCCTAATGGTATTGATAGATCTCAAAGAACATGGTTCTTTATCCATGCGGGTATGGTGTTGGAGTTTCATTGAACAAATCAATTTTGTCCCCTTTTTCTATTGAATGTTTCAAGGGTTAAACTTTTGGGTTTAACACCTAGACTAAGAAAAATTTGTTGCCAATGCCTCTCAACTAGAGGACACAAGAAAAAGGTATAAGGAAACCCAACTATTTTTGTATACTATTTAAATATTTTAGTGGAAGATGTCCTTTAATGTGATGTATGTCAGTAAATGTTTCCAACTACATTGCAATTCCAATATAAGAATTAGAAGTGTCCTTTCAAGATGTTAGGCAATTGCATCACGTTACAGGTGCATTCAAGCAATCTTACCTGTATTTAAAGCCGCACACTTCTAATTGAGAAGAGGTTGAGCTTCTCTAAATTAATAGAATTCTCATTTCTCTAGAAAAATATTGTTGTCATGTAGTCAAATTTTTCCAACTTCCTTTCCCAACTCATATCATTCCCTATACAACACAACTATGCCAAACCTTAATTCCTCTAAAAATTTCAAAATGAAAGATCCATTAAATATGTTAGCAAGCATATTATGGTCTAATTGTTACTTAGAGTACTTGTAGTAAGATAAGATAGTTTTATTAATGTCCATAGGTAATCAATGTAGTAGGTCAATGAAAATCAAAATTACAACCAATAGCTAATGGGGCATAGAACCATTAGTTAATGGATGCATTGTTAAGGTATAGATTGCATAATGTTCGCTAGTTCAAAACCCCATGAGTCTCCCACCTGCCCAACTCTTAACTAGGGGTTATAGTGAGAGCATGGGAATCAAAATCCTGTCATACAAGACCCTCCTAGTTTCCAATTCCTCTAGTCACAAAAAAAACCAAAGAAAAAAAAAAGACAAAACTAATGAACTAGTAGAGAAGAGAGAATGAAAATCTACTACCCCAATGTAATGTGTAAAAATTTCATTATAAAAAGGAAAAATAAATAAAACACAAAAAGGAACCATGATTAATGTGAAGGTGCCAATGCAATGGTTGATAATGTTTTTGAAAGAAAGAAAAAGAAAAATAACTACTTATCATTATAGATGTAGCAGAGGAGAAAATATGTCTCTATTGCCCTCTCGATAACTGTCAAGATGCAAAAGAAATACCTAATGATGTCCTTAGAAAAATATTAATGAGTAAAAGAGCATATATGGTTAATCCAGGGAGGAAAGCAAAAGAAATCAATGAATTTATCCTTAGAGTCAACAAGAATCTAGAAATAGAAGTTTGAGTGAGAGATTAGAATTGGTTAGTCAATCCATGCTAAAATCTTACATACTCATCCATGGCCTCATGGAAGTAGGTCCTCTAGCCATTGAAAGGACAAGATGTGCATGGAGTCCCTGATTTGTTGTGCATCAAGTCTAGTGAGTTTGCATGGCAATTATTGCAAGGAGCTTATATAGGAGCACCTAAGAAGGTCGACCTTGCACAAGCCCCATAAGGCATACCAGGATTCATATTGTAACAATGGACTTGCATCCAAGAATGATGAAACTCTTAGCGACCTTGGCTCTATTTACAGACTGTGGTAAGAATTGTGGTGCCTGGTGAGAACAAAAGTGCCTAATATACGTGGAATAAGATTAGAGCCTTGACCTTTGTCAGCTTAAAATTCAAAAAATGATGGAAAGAATTCGTAGTGTGTATAGTTGGGTCAACAAGAAAATATAGCCTTTTATTTGCTAAAGCAGAGCTAATAACTAATAGATAAAGAGGAATTTGAACCAACTTAGACTTTACCAAAATCATCATCGTTTGTGAATTGTTTACAACAAAAAATCAAAATTTTGTATTCATGTGAACCAACCTAACTCTAACCAAAGTCATACGAGTGAAATTTACAAACCTTGGTATTATTTTGAATGGAATTTGTGAGCTTTGATTACATTGCTTGCAATGTCAAACATGAAATTGTTTCCACTTTGAAAAGAAAACATCGAAACTCAACTTCAATATATATATATATATATATATATATATATATATATATATATATATATATATATATATATATAAAGTTAATTGCAAGAATTAGTTAGCATGTTATGATTGGATAGTTGCAGAGAAGCAACGAAAGGATATAGAAGTTGTTGCTTATACACCCTAATAGAATAAGCTTGTTCTTTCCTGTAGGATCACTAACTTCCATGAGGACACCAATCAGTCTAATACAAGTGGTCAACACTGGTTCAAGACAACATCTATCAAACTTATAGGTAGTGTACTCTCACTCACATTTACTCCACATCAATATTCTGGAAACTAGAATTTATTTATTTAATTTCAAGGTCCATCTCATGCATCCTAAAATATTAGGGTTAGGGTTAAAGCTGCAACAGATAAATGTTACCAAATCAAGTCTAGAAACCTTTTTTTTCCTATTGTACACTCATGGATAAGTGGCAAGGAAGGAAGGCTTGCATCTCTAAAATCATTGCTTAGGAACCTTTACCACAATCGACATAAGAGGATATCAGTATGCGAGGTTTTGAAGAAGCATATAATTTTTTATACCATGGTTAGTAATTCTGGTGTAGGTTCAAATAATCACATTCCTACATATACAATATCTCCATAAGTGTCTCATTCTGTGTCGTATCCATATGCGACTTCATAGTCACCAACACTAGATGATACTACAAATATTACAGACATGGAATTCACTCCTAGAAAAACACCCATTCATGACAAATCGACAACTTAAGTAAATTTGATGAAGTATTAACTGCTAATACAGAAAAAAATAGTATCATCTTCAATTTTCCATGTATTACCAAATCTTGACCTCCTTGTATTTAAAATAACTAGATACTAACCTTATTTTATTGTAAACTATAGGTTATAGATTCTCTCTAAAGAGTTAATAAGCCCATGTAAAGAATTGAAAATATATGGATTTTTATTGTCTCCTTTACGTCCTCTACATTCAACATTGATAGTATACATTTATTTTTTTCTTGTTATTACATGGCCTGATCTTTGTTGCCAGTATTACATCATAATGTTTTCTTTTACATGGGAGTTTTAGGGTTCCATAACTTGATCTCTATGGGAAGGCATGATTTTAAAATTATTGCATGACCAACAAAATCTGAAGTACATAAAGGACTAGCTCATCTCCTAGATGGCTTCTTAAACCCATTCCATGTATAAAGTGCCTTTCTCCATTAGTGTTGATCCATCATTGCCAGTAGACAATTACCCAAAACAAACATGGTTTGGTTGTAATATACATGCAAAGAGTAATTATGAGGCTCTAGGTTTTCCAAATATTGTCTAAAACATAATGTTTCCAACATTAGATAGATGGGGAAGGCACGTGAAGAAGATCTAAACATTTATTTAACTCTATTATTTAAAAAATTGACCCTAAAATTTTTGGTATACCTTGGAACACAAGGATGATATATTAGCAAAACTTCCAAAGGAAAATTAGTTTAGTTTAGTTGGTAAGAAAGAAAGTTGCATTTGCCTTTCCTAAATTATATCTTGAGGTTAATTTGGAGGACTCTATAACTCTGCGTGGGCGTAGGCTCATGTCTCAACACTCCTTATCCCTTTATCCTTTAATATTCCCTTTCATATGTCCTTTCCACACATTCAGTGGGATCAAGGTGGGATTTCTCAACAGTTGGAATACATTTCTATCGAAAGGTTCTTTTGTAGCTCAACATTGAATCTACTTTGGATGGGAAGGTTAAATATGGGTTGTATGATGTTTAGTCCTTTAGATCATTGGATTCTTTGTCTATTCATGCTATTGGTTGTTCTCAACTTTCCTTCTCCAAGGGGTTGAGACTATTTGCTTCATTTATTTTACATGGCCCGGTGAAAGAAGAAGAATGGAGTTTGTCTCCACAACTTTTCCATTTTTCTAAGTTACAAATAAAAGGAGTCTAATTCTATAGCCAATAGACTAATAACCTCTTGAAACACCTTTAGTGAGCTATGCATAGCTCTCACCTATCATTGTAGCTCAATTTTCCCAGCTAGAATCACAATGCAAAGCCCCAAAAAGCTATTTTATAGGTTATGGATGTAACAATTCACTAAAGAAACTTTACTGACTACCTTCAATGGTTATGTGCTTAAACCCCATGACAGGAGAATAGTAGTATTCAAAGCTAATGAACGAAGCCTAATAAATGCCATATGGTCAGAGCTAGATCTTTGAAAGGAGAGTCTCAAAACTGACCCTATCATCATGAGTCATCATTCTTGCTCATGGCTAAGGTTGGGTCCACACTTATGTTGACCAACCTATTCAAAATGATTTGTTATATTTTCCATAACATAAAATAAAGAAAGCATGTTGAAACATAGCAATGGATTATGGAAGTAGGATAGGGCCCTAACAAAAACCTCTCCAAAAGATACTAAAAGAGTTAACTGACTGGCTATGTGTAAGATCATATTATCGGGGGCTTATGGTGGTGGATCGACTACTTCTGGCACAAGGTAAATCGGTAATGGATCTCATGGATATGGGTAAACTATTGTCTCTCCCATTTCCATTCCACCAAGTCGTTCACAAATCATTTTGATGATGCAACATTATTCGATTGCACAATCCTATGGTATAAACCACTCGAGCTAGCACAATCCAATGAAATTTATTTAAATCTACCCATAAGCATCCAATAATCATGGTTCATTCTCTGCAAAATCACTCTCAACACCATAGTCTAGGGACAATATACAACAACCCAAGTCCTGATCCATGCTATAAATGGGATTTTTTTTGGGTTACTGAGCATAACTCAAACAAAGCATGTTGAAACATAGCATCAAATTATGGAAGTCGGATAAAGAAAGTGCTAAGGAGTTGCTACATCAATTGAAGAGGTTCCTTTGGTGATGAATGAATGCCTCAAGCCTTGAATAATGACTCCAAACTCCAATCTAAACACATAAATTCAGATAACATTAAAATTTCTATTAGCATGAGGATGAGAAAGATGAGAATAACTAGCATGAGAATGAGAAAGATAAGAATGGAGAAGTTGAATAAGCATACTACAAATAATTTCATATAATAAAAGAACCATCTAATAAAAAAAACAAACATTTAAAATAATTTATTTATCTTTTCAATATATTTTTTCATATTTTCTCTAAAGAAACAAAAGTATAATTAAAAAAACATTTTAAAATATGATTAAAAAAACTTTTAAAATATTTTTTTTATTTTTTAAATATATTTTCTCATATTCTTTAAGAAATACAAAAAATAATTGTCTCTAGGGAGAAAAATAAAATTGTCTACTAAAAAATGTAATTAAAAAAATATTTAAAATAATTTATTTATTTTTTTAATATATTTTTATTTAAAATAATTTATTTATTTTTTTAATATATTTTTTCATCATTACTATGAAGCTTTTAAGAAATTTATTTAAGACAAAAATATCTTTTGATCTTAAAATTAGAATTTTGTATTAAGTTATTCACTTTTCAATTATTTTAAATTAAAAATGGCTCACCATTTCCAACTTCTCCTTGCTGAGCACCCTTTCATCTTAAAATTAAATTTTTATCTTAACTTATTCACTTTTCAATTATCTTAAATTAAAAATGGCTTGCCCTTTCCAATTTCTCCTCTCTTCTTCACATTTTAGGGCTAAAGGATTTCTTTCTTTGGCATGGGAGTTGTTAGGGCATGGACATTTAAGAGGGTTATAGAATTTCTCTTTCTTCACACAAGAGTTATCAAGGCATGAAATGATAGGAGAAGAAGAACAACCCTGCCCATGGCTAGGGTCGGCCCACAATTCGTGGTGCATGGCTCATATACATCTGTTCATAGGCGAGCGAGGGAGGGTTGTGAGATGCATCCTTGGGGAATCGATGGCCAATCCAAGAGGCACTACTCTACAACCTAGTCTGTGGAAATCGGTAACTGTAGATGTGAAATTCATTTAGACTGATTTTGCTTTTGATTCTTCTCCTCCATTTATTTAACTCAAGGGACCTCTTTTTTGATGTAGAATGTGCTTCAACTCCTTTCAACCATGACCCTCGTGGGGTGCCACCGCCAAGGAATTCCCTTTAAGCGAAGGGAGGTGAGGAGGAGGAAGCTCTCCTTCTCACAATCTATGTTTAGGTAATGTGTCCAGCAAGACAAAAGAGCCTATGCTCATGGAAAAGTTCGTTAAGTTTGGGGAGATCAACAACATAGTCGTTTACCCACAATGGAACCACGCATTTATGTATTTCAAGCCCATTGAGCATGCCAAAGTAGCTAAGGAGAATCTGCAAGGCTTGGCCATGAGAGGCAACTCTTTCTTAATCAAATTTACCGAGGCGGTAAGGATTTTTCATTTCATTCCTCTTTGTTTGTTCCTCCTCTGGTGGAGGTATTTCTGTTAATTCTCCATACACCCTTAGCTTAGCTCAATATTGTGATAAACATTCTGCCAACCCTTGATTACCCAAAGATATTTAATCCAAACACTATTTCCCAGGGGATTTTATCAAATTTCCTTTAAAATTTTGTTTATTTAAAGTATATGGGTCGAGTTCTTTCAATTGCTTGTTTGGTTGTTTCCTCTTAATGCTTGTTTGCACACGAATTTGATTTATTTGCATATTTCAAAATTTAAGGAAAGACAGGAAGATGCCATGATATTTCTTCTTTCTTTGGAGTACAAGCAGAAAGACTGGTTCAAGCACTTATGCATCCTGAAGAGCATATCTTCTATGATAGCTCTCATTAAATGTTTTCTCAAATATTGGGGCCCGGAAATGCATATTTTTGGAGACACCTACCAACACTTGTTGGCGGGTTTAGAAAAGGAAGGTCTTCTTGCTCACCTTGAATGAGACTATTAAAAAACCTTCTTGTGATAAATCTACTACTTTGAAGGATAACATAGGCCCAAAATTTGGACTGAACAGTGTTGTTTGCTCTAGGGATAAATACTCTACTAAAGAAGCTATCCTTCACCATCTTGAAGACAATAATGTGCCAGATCTAGGAGGAATCTATCAGGGTTGTCTTGCTGGTGAAAGTGAACATAATGAAGAATCTGATTGTGAAAAATCAAAATTTGAACCATCACATATTTTTTATTTTGACGGACAGTTGATACTTGATCATGCAATCTCGATGAGTTCATTGCATTCAACTTAAATAAAGGCCACTTTGTGTTTTTTGATGAGCACCCATTTTATGATGTAGATAGAGAATAAGAACATGCTGTAGATTTCGAAAGGGGATTCAAAATTGAAAAAAATAATGAAGGCTATTGGGGATGCAGTTTAACCACATCCCTAACTAAAGTTGTGATAGTTTTGAAGGATACTTGTGCTATCATGAGAGAGATGCAAACTGAAACATGTTCTCCTTTGAATGGCAATGCTGATCCTAATATTACCGAAACAATTGTCTAAAATTGAAGTAGTTTGTTGTGATCAATATGTTGGAAATAATATTGAGACGGGGGGTGAATCAATATTAGCAAGTCAATAATATTTCTTTTCACAATGATCAGATTTGTATGCGCTACTTCAGTTAATGAAACTTGCGTATATACGCAACTGTTGTTAAGAAAACTAACGTATATCCTGCAGACTTATAATTTAGGTAATTCATCAGATGTTGATCTTTAATCTGTGTATCAGAACCATATAACAGTAACCAGGTATAGTAAAAACAGAGCAGACAATCACACACAAGAACACAATATATAAGGTGGAAGCCCAATGTGGGTGAAAACCACCTACTGCAATTCGTCTCTATCTTCTTTTAATAAGAAAATTCTTTTTACAATATTTTTGTACCGGTGCAGTCTTATACTAGTATGTAGGCTTCTACCTATACAAGGCTACAACCTTCTCTCGTTCTCCAGCTTCTCCTGGAAGGGAGCTACAACCCCCTTAGCTATTGTACTAGCTGATGTACTAGTACGTAGGTGCTGACCTATAGAAGGCTACAACATTCTCTTTTCTTCCAGGGACCACGTTTCATAAATTTTCGGACTAAATCCATCAATAGCATCAATCAAACATCAAAATATATCTACATGAATCGATCTCCCTTGCACTAACCAAATTTGAGTCAAACAATCACTTCTCTGAATGTTGTAACCAAAATACAGTAACAGTACTAGAACGCAAACCAGAACCCAAAACACTACAATCAGTAAACAGAAGTAGATAAAACTTATTTTATGAGATGTATGCTACTTCGATGTGTCAAACCTGTGTGCATACGCTGCTATATGAAGTAAAACCTGCATATATGCTATTTTGACTTGCTGAACCAGCATGTATACGCGCCTTTTCTATACTGAACCTACGTACAGATCTTTAAAAGATGATTTACCCTTTTCAATTATTCAGACATTAGTTATACCTAGATCATCAGATTTACATATCAAGACATGCGCTAATTATAAAAGATCACAAACCACACAAAGATACTTCTCTTCAAGCCTTAAGATCTTGACCCATCAATAGAACTTATCCTTCTTCAAGCACTCAAGTTCCTCCTCGATTTAGATCCAGCTATGCACCATAACTCAATCACTAGTATTCTAGATCTTGCTCTTCGTTAGATATTCAATACTTGAGTGCCTTTGCCTAATGATATCCTCCTCCTTTTATAGTCTTAGGCCTTACTCAATACCATGGTCCAAAACCATTTAGAAGCAATACCTTGGACCAAATACCTGGGATCAACACTTCGGTCAAGATACCTTGGATCAATACCACAGTTCAAAATACCACGGACCAAAAACAAGTTTTCCAACATGTATGTGCTTTTCCTTGTGTGAAAGTGCATGTATACACATATGCGCCTTCTGGACTTCAAACCTATGTGTATATGTGGCTTGGTTAAGGGGAACCTGCGTATATCTCTTTTCCTTCATTCTTAGAGCCTGAACTATGATTTGTCATTTGAGTGAGTTGCCATCAAGGACAACACCTATGTCATAGTGCCAAAATTGTGTCATAATCCCAACAATATCCCCCTTTGGACTTTATGGAAACAACCACACCGAGTCACTCTCCCCCTTTGACATCAAGGGAAAAGGGCGGACCAAGATATTTTATCCCTTGATATACATTCGGCTGTCCATACTCCCCCTGAGTACATGCTGAAATATTCTGATTGAGTTTCCCCTTTACAGATGTCGAGATGTACCAATCCGTCCATGCTCCCCCTGAGCACATGTAGAGTCTGCAAAGATATTAAAGAATAACATGACTCTACAACTCAACTAAGTGAGTATGACCTTCCTATCACCAAAAAATTATACATACATTCATCTCCCAACCAGGTGGGGATATACCAAGATTGACTCATCCACCCAACCAAGTGGGGATACATTGAAAGGTTATACAAGATAAGAACATTACATCATCCATCCCAGGCATAGTGGGGAAACAAAATAGGTCATTACATGACCTTGATAATAAAAGATATACATGACATAGAGACAAAATATCTAATACAAGATAGTTATTAGCAACTATCATCAGCAGGATCTGTCAATCACCATTAGCAAACATGATCTCCCTCTACACCTATTCCACCTAAACCAGAAATAGCTATGAAATTGTACCAAAGTCTTCTAAGATAATGCCAACAATGTATTATTAGAAGTATATGCTCCCCCTGAACCTGTGCCAGATGATCACTGTCAGACCCATATCAAACCAACATATACACGATTGTATCTACTGCAACCAGCGTATATACGCGGACACACTTCATGAAACTCACGTATACCCACTTTTCTCTAAAACATATAAGAATTAATGGCAATAAGATGCATCAACTACTCCCAGCTTCTGTCTCAGGTATTCAAATGTCTCTCTGGGTAGTGGTTTGGTGAATATATCAGCAACCTGTTTCTTGGAGGGAGCATACTCCAATTTGACCTTTTGTTCAAGCACTTGTTCCCGGAGAAAAAGATATTTGATAGGTATGTGCTTGGTCTTGGAATGCATGATAGGATTATTTGAAATACTAATTACACTTGTATTATCACATAGAATGGATATGGGTGGAGTACATGTGATTTGAATGTCTTGTAATGTTTGCATCATCCAAAGAAGTTGTGTGCAACAAGATGCAACAACCACATATTCTGCTTCAGCTGTAGATAATGCAATTGAACTTTGTTTCTTGCTGAACCAAGACACTAATCTGGAACCCATGAAGAATGCACCACCACTTGTGCTTTTTTTGTCAACCACACTTCCTACCCAATCTGCATCTATATATGCATGAAGTGTAAGATCTGTATCTCTAGGATACCATAAACCAAAGTTTTGTGTCCCTTGAAGATATTTAAAAATCCTTTTGACTGTTTGAAGGTGTGCTTCCTTTGGATTTTCTTGGAATATTCCAACTATTCCAACTACATGCATGATGTCTGGTCAGGTACCTGTTAGATAGAGCAAACTACAAATCATTAATCTATAGGTTGGTTGATTTACTGTTGATGATTCATCATTTGCGCCGAGGCTGCATCTTGTTACCATAGGAGTACATACTGGTTTAGAATCTTCCATTCCATATTTCTTCAAGATCTACTAGAGGTACTTGGTTTGTGATAGAAAAATACCATCTTTATTTTGTTGAACTTGTAAACCAAGAAAATATGTGAGTTCACCAAGGAGGGACATTTCAAATTCTTTCTGCATTACCAAAGAAAATTTTTGACTCATGGCTTCTTCATTACTACCAAAAATGATATCATCAACATACACAAAAAGTATTAGCAATTTATCATTGTCAATTTTTATATACAGATTGCTATCAGTCGATCCTTTTGAAAACCTTGTTGATGAAGGTATTTATTAAGACGACAATACCAAGCTCTTGGAGCTTGTTTTAGACCATAGAGAGCCTTTCTGAGTCAGCATACAAGTTTTGGATCATTTCCAAGGATGGATCCATCTGGTTTCTCAATATATACTTCTTCTAGATCTCCATTAAGAAAGGCATATTTCACATCCATTTGATATACTTTGAACTTCTGAAAGCTAGAAAGAGCAAGGAACATTCTTATGGATTCAAGTCTAGCAACAGGTGCAAAAGTTTCTTCAAATTCTATACCTTCTTGTTGAGCATACCCTTTACAAACAAGTCTGGCCTTGTTTCTAATAACTTCTCCATTTTCATTCAGCTTGTTTTTGAATATCCATTTGGTTCCTATGACATTCTTATCATGATGTCTAGGAACTAGTTCCAAAGTATTATTCTTTTCAATTTGCTCAAGCTCTTTATTCATAGCCTTGACCAAACATTCATCTTTGGATGCTTCATGTACATTTTGCGGCTCGATGGAGGAAAGTAATGCTAGATAGATTGAAGCTTCTGTAGTAGTTCTTCTTGTCTGCACACCTGCCTCTTTCTTTCCCAAAATTTGAGTCTCTGGATGATTTTTCTGAACATATCTGGGTGGATTATTTTCTTCTACCATTATCTGCTCTTCTGGTGCTTCATTGGTTTCTTCTTCTTCAGCATTAGTCTGATTTGACGTGGAGGGATAATCCTCATCCTCTTCCCACTCTTCAGTTTTTACCTACTTTGGATTTTTGCCTGCTTCATCAACCACTAAATCCATACTTTCAACAATTTTCCCAAGTCTTTTACTATAACACTTTATCCTTTACTCTGGGAAGAGTAACCAAGGAGAATGCCTTCATCCGATCTAGGTTCAAACTTGCCAAGTTTTTCATCAGTCCTTTTGATGTAACATTTGCTTCCAAAAGCTTTGAAGTATTTTACAGTAGGAGTCTTACATACCAAAGTTCATGAGGAGTTTGAGTGTTGTTTACCCGAACATTCGTTTTTTTGAGAATAGTGACGACAACAAATGCAGCTTCACCCCAGAAGGTTGTAGGAGTTCCAGACTTATTTAGCATAGCACGAGCCATTTGTTGAACAATTATGTTCATCCTTTCTACCACTCTATTTTGCTGAGGAGTCCTTGCGGTAGAGAATTCCCTTTTTATTCCATGTTCTTCATAGAAGTCAAAGAATTCATCCGAGGTAAATTCCCCTCCTCGATTAGACCTGAGGCATTTTATTTTGTGATCTGATTCGTTTTCAACCAAAGCTTTGAATGCTTTGAACTTTTCAAATGCTTCATCTTTATGCTTTAGAAGTCCTATCCAACACATTCTGGAAAATTCGTCAATGAACAATATAAAGTATTCTTCTCCACGAGGTGACTTTTTCCTTGATGGACCACATAAATCAATATGGACAAGTTCAAGTGGCTTACTAGCTGATCCTTCCTTCTTAGGGAAATGTGTTCTAGTTTGCTTACCAAATTGACATGATTTGCATATTGTATTTTCTGGAATTCTGATGTCAGGAAGATCGCGTACAACTTAGAATTTGCAAGCTTTCTTTATCTGAGGGAAGCTTAGAAGCCCCAATCTTTTGTGCCATAGCCAGTGTTCATCATTTTTTCTTAGATAGCATTGTTGCTGTCCTCCCTTGAGTATGTATAAATTATTTGGAGTTCTTATGCCTTTGATCACTGTTTCTCCTGTATCAATCCCACGAACAAAACATCCATTTGATTGAAATACTACCTCATTTCCTTGATCACACATTTGACTAACACTCAATAGATTACGCTTTAAACCATCAACATACATAACATTCCTAGCTTTGACCTTTTCTTTTAAGAGAACAGAGCCTTTACCTTTTATGACTGTAGGGGTGTCATTTCCAAATGAGACCTTCCTTTCCTTTTCTAAGGCACTATATGACTGAAGTTTTTCTTTATCACCTGTCATGTGTTTTGAGCATCCACTATCAATGTACCATTGATTTTCTTGTCCTTCTGTATATAAGGCTATACCACATCTTTCGGTTTACAGTTCTTTCTTTTTCCATGTTTTGGGACCCAATGAAGCTTGCTCCTTCTAAGATGTTTGCCAAAATTTACTCCTGCATTCAGAGTCTTCATGACCGAAGTTGTTACAGATAGAGCATTCTATTTCATTTTCAAGAGCAGAAAAGTTATTGTAGGTCCTTTTCATGATCCCAATCATATTCCTTTGATTTAGTGCTTCTCTAGTCATGATGGTCTTGTAAGCAACACATTGAGCAGCTTTGTATCCAAATTTATGACGTGAGAAACATTGGCCATTAAAGAAATTCCTACGATTATCGAATCTACTGACCTGATGATTGTAGTTTCCATTGACATTCATTCTTGAAGAAAATTGAGAATGATTTACCTATGGTTGGTTATAGCTTCTGTTCATCCTTGAAGGAGATTGAACTCGATTTACCTTGTGATCTACTTTAAGCCTCTGGTGATGATTGTTAACCTGTTCATTTCTCCTTGCTGCATAAAGATAGCTTTTGCAGGTTGATGACTTCTATGCTTGAGATGGTTCTTCAGTATATCCAAGACCTTTCTTTATTAGAGGAGAATGCTATAGTTTGATAATTTCATCTAAAGTTTCTGATCCTTTAGCAAACTTAAGATTGAGAGCTTTTGTTTTCTCAATTTCTTTTCTTAGACCCACAATTTCACATTCTAACTTTTCATTGTGTTTTTCCCTTTCAGCGAGTTGGAATGTAAGAGTATCTATAATCATACTCTTTTCTTCTAAGTTCATATTTTAAGTTTAGAAATTTCTTCATAAATACCATCTTCATCTAAAGCATCCAAGAAATCATCATCTTCAAAATCCATCAGAAGTCTATAATCATTACTATTTGCATCTTCATCACTATTTGATAAACCATCACTATCTTCATGCGTATAGTAGCTCTTCTTATTTACACTTTGTTTTCTATTCCATTTTGTTGATTCCTTATGTTTATCAAGCTTATCTTTGTGAGGACATTTGGCAGCATAATGACCTACTCTTCCACAAGCAAAACATTTGAAAGGTAGTTTACCTCTTAATCTTCCAGAACCCTGTTGAAGGTTCTTGACAAAGTTTGATTCTTCCTCTCTTTTTGATGTATGTCCTGACTCATTGAGTTCTCCCTTTCCTAAAGCTTTGAAGGCAGGTTCTCTCATATTTGATGGATCCCCTTTTCTCATTTCGAAAGCAATTAGGATTCCATGTAGTTGTGACATAGTAATACTCTGAAGATCCTACTTTTCTTCTATGGCAAAAATTTTGATTCAAATTTAGAAGACAAGGATCTTAGAACCTTTTCAACTAAAGTAACTTCTTTTATCTCCTCACCCAAGTTTTTCATGCGATTAATAATCTCATCTATACATAAGAAATAATTAGCTATACTTTCATCATTGTTCATTCTGACAGTTTCATATTGAATTCTGAGAGATTGTAGTTTTTCACGTTTTATGTGATCGTCTCCTTCATAGATTAGAATGATCTTGTCCCATATTTCTTTGGCAGTTTTGAGTTGCATAACCTTGACAAATTCTGATTGTGTTAGACTCCTCAATAGAGTATTGACAACCTTTGCATTTGTTTCATACTGCTTTTTACCTGCCGTATCTATAGGAATTGCTGATGGAAATGTGTATCCTCCTTTCACGATTTCCCAAACATCTATTCCAAGAAACTGAAGATAGACTATGGTTCGTAGCGTCCAATAGACGAAGTTTCTCCCATCAAATATTGGTGGCTAGATGGATGCCTCTCTTTCGTAGTTGCTCATGATGATAGATCTTCCTTCAAGTGATCAAGCTTCTTCTGAAGGACCTCCTCTAATACCAATTGATGGAAATAATACTGAGAGGGGGGTTGAATCAGTATTAGAAAGTCAATAATATTTCTTTTCACAATCAGATTTGTATATGCTACTTCAGTTAATGAAACTTACGTATATATGCAACTGTTGTTAAGAAAAATAGCGTATATCCTGCAGACTTATAATTTAGTTAATTCATCAGATGTTGATCTTTAATCTGTGTGTCAGAACCATATAACAGTAAACAGGTACAATAAAAACATAGCAGAAAATCACACACAAGAACACAAGATATAAGGTGGAAACCCAATGTGGGTGAAAACCACCTGCTGCAATTCGTCTCTATCTTCTTTTAATAAGAAACTTCTTTTTACAATATTTATGTACTGGTGCAGTCTTATACCAATATGCAGGCTTCTACTTGCAGAAGGCTACAACCTTCTCTCGTTCTCCAGCTTCTCTTGGAAGGGAGCTACAACCCCCTTAGCTCTTGTACTAGCTGATGTACTAGTACGTAGGTGCTGACCTACAGAAGGCTACAACCTTCTCTTTTCTTCCAGGGACCACATTTCATAAATTTTCAGAATAGATCCATCAATAGCATCAATCAAACATCAAAATATATCTGCATCAATCAATCTCCCTTGCACTAACCAAATCTAAATCAAACAATCACTTCTCTGAATGTTGTAACCAGAATACAGTAATAGTAGGAGAACCCAAAATAGAACCCAGAACACTGCAATCAATAAACAAAAGTAGCTAAAACATATTTTATGACACGTATGCTACTTCGATGTGTCAAACCTGCATGCATACGCTACTATATGAAGGAAAACCTACGTATACGCTATTTTGACTTGCTGAACCAGTGTGTATACGCGCCTTTGCTATACTAAACCTGAGTACAGATCTTTAAAAGATGATTTACCCTTTTCAACTATTCAGACATCAGTTATACCCAGATCATCAGATTTACAGATCAAGACATGCGCTAATTATAAAATATCAAAAACCACACAAAGATACTTCTCTTCAAGCCATAAGATCTTGACACATTAATAGAACTTATCCTTCTTCAAGCGCTTATGTTCCTCCTTGATTCAGATCCAGCTATGCACCATAACTCAATCACCAGTATTCTAGATCTTGCTCTTCATTAGATATTCAATACTTGAGTTCCTTTGCCTAATGATCTCCTCCTCCTTTTATAGTCTTAGGCCTTACTCAATACCATGGTCCAAAACCACTTAGAAGCAATACCTTGGACCAAATACCCGGGGTCAACACTTCGGTGAAGATACCTTGGATTAATACCATGGGTCAAAATACCAAGGACCAAATACCATGGATCAAAAACAAATTTTCCAACATGTACGTGCTTTTCCTTGCATGAAAGTATGTGTATACACATACATGCCTTCTGGACTACGAACCCATGCGTATACGCGGCTTGGTCAAGGGGAACCTGCGTATATCTTTTATCCTTCATTCTGAGAGCCTGAACTGTCGAAGAACTAAAAGGCCGCCATCGCTCGACTGTTAAGGCCGCCATCGTGAGCCTGTCGAACTCTTTTTTAGTTACTTATTTGAGAGGGGCCACCCAATAAGTAAATTGAATCACGCAAGTATAGTCGTTCGTTCCCTTCTCATGATCTGTCATCTGAGTGAGTTGCCATCGAGGACAACACCTGTGTCATAGCGCCAAACCTGTGTCATAAAGCCAACATAATATTCCTGATAGGCGTTGCAGTTTGTATGTCACAATTCGACCTCTGTCAATTTATTTCATGAATTTGATGAGCAAGACAACCTAAAAAATCTAGCAAGTGTTAGAAAAGGTACACTACACACCTTTGATGCACAATAAATTCAGATATCAAATGATCAATGAAGGTGGTGTTAAAGCCACTTCCCAGTTCTATATTCTAGCATCCACCTTAAAAATGAATGGAAATATGCCTTTGATGGCAAGGTCTAGATGATCCCTAGCTTTACAAAAGAATAGGGCATACTAAAGGCCTTGAATACAAAGTAACACCTACCCCTCAACATTTATGATATATCACGAGTACCATTGTGTGTAGAATTAAAGGAATTTATTATGCCAGATACTGAGGAGGATAATCTGTCTTAACCATCTGCAAAAAACAATTAGCACCACGGGTTAAAAACCAAGAATTCAAGAGAAAACGCAATGGAAACATGTGGAATAAACATGACAATTTCCATTTGCCAAAAGCTTGGGAAACTCACAAATTGGAATTTCAGCAGAAATCATTCAAACCAAGATATATTTTCTTATGTGGAAGCAAATGAAAAGGCTCGAAGCTGAAGAAACATCAAGTTGAAGAAACATCATGCATACTAGACATAGGGAGTACGATACTACACGATGCATCCATCAATAGTGTTATGGTCCCAAACAACATTTCCCAACTCATTGGCCAAATTAGAGGTACTTCCCATGTTTTCCAGACTACATAGGGAGAATGATGTAAGAACACCAACACGGAAAGCATATATCACATCCTACTCAAAACCACTCGTAGGGAAAGGAGAAACCACATCCTACAAACACATGTCATAATCACATGTAGGGAAAGGATGAACCACCTCCTACATTCATGTATCTCAATCATCATAGGGAAAGGATGAATCACATCCTACATGCATGCTGAGTCACCAAGTTCATGTTAGTGTTCGAGTTTGGAGACCTTGAAATTCGAATAAAGTTCGGCACCTAAAATTTTGCCAACAAAGTTTGACATAAAATTCGACATATAGAAATATGAAAAAGAATGTATGTATGTATGTATGTATATATATATATAGATATAGATATAGATATAATCAATTTAAAGTCAAATTCAAAGTCCATAATGCACATTGAAAACACATAAGATTATTTCTCAAACATTTACATCATTTCCACATAATTTTATAAACCATGAAAGTGAGTACCATTAAAGAACCAACTTCCATACATAATAAATAAGGTGAGAAATTCATCATAGGCATTGGCACCCATATCAAATTCAACAAAACCATGGGCCATATCAGATTTCATATATTGAAAAACAATCTGATAAAAAAGTATTCAAAATATATAAACTCAAAAGTTTAAAGTAGCTTGTCAATTTTAGAAAATTGTTCATGCAAAAAGTAAACTAGAAATCTAAAACAGGAACACAAGTTTTATTCTTGATGTTCCTATGGCCCACTTGTTATATCAAAAAGTTCTATATCATCAAGAGTAGGAGGAGGTGTGAATCCACTAGATGCTTCAGCATCAGATTCATCACTCAGTTCCCTATCAATGTCACTATCAATGTAAAAATCAACTTCATCCATTGATGCATTTGGAATAGGATCGATCCACAGAGTAGAGGAATTGGATGAATCTTTAGCCACATTTTTCAAATCCAACTGCAAGTTACTATGAACATAAACAATATCTTCTAATCTTCCAGACAACAATCTATTTATTTTCTTGGAATGAATGTGGTCAAAGGAACCCCAATTCCTTTCACATGCTGATGCACTTAATCCCTGGATTAAGATACAAATTGCAAAATTTTGCAATTTTGGTGCCCCTGAACCATAAAATTAACACCATACTGCTGGTTCACTTCTGCTTCTATCATAATTTGCTAATTGTGTTCCAAATAACCCTTCTTCTAACATGTATGCCCTGCACTGACTTCTAACCAAACCTGCCATTTCTGGATCTGGATTTAGTTTGTCAATAGCCTGGATAAGTCCATTCATGACTTCTTCATCCCTACGTCTTGATAACCCAAACAATATATGGTCCAAATAGCATGCTTCTTCATGTAATGGACTATGCATCATATTCCATCTTTGATCAATTAAATCCCATATCTCTTGGTAATCAACTTCCACATTATTAAAAGAACTTGCAATGGTCTCTTTGCAACAATCAATGCTTTCATGAAAAAAACCCATACAAGGTTTTTCACCACCAACCATGTAGAGAACATTAACAATTGGGCCACATATTTTTAAAACCTTGTTTGCATTTTCCCAAAAGCCATTACTGAGCATTATTTGTTCAACAGTTTTCCCCTCAGTTTCTTTTGAAAGGGTAGATCTCTCTCACTTAGTATTGTAAAAAATAGCTCTTAGGCTTGCTTTTGCCTCAAGAACTCTTTTCAGAGTAATATAAAAAGTGGCAAATATTGTATCACAAGGCCTCAACAACTCTTTTGAAGCATTCTTCCTATATATGCTCAAAGTGAGACGATGGTTGATGATGAAGTACGCAATTGTTTGGCTCTTCAGATTGTCTCATTGACCCAAGGAAATTTGGCTAAGTCATGCAACATTAAATCCAAGCAGTGGGCTACAAAATGGGTCCAATAAATGTGGTTATACTTTTCCATAATCAACTTCCCTGCACCAACACAATTTGATGCATTATCTGTAATAACATGGACCACATTTTTCTCCCCAACCTCTTCAATTACTTCATCCAAAATTCCATAAATAAATTTTTATGTCTTCACTAAATCCATTTCATTTACTTCCTTGAATAAAATTACCCCTTGAGGACTATAAACAAGCACATTGATCAATGGGCGATGACCCAAATCTGACCAACCATCACTAAAAATTGTGCATCCTATAAGCTTCCAAGACTCTTTAATTTGAACCATCTTTCCTATCACTGTCTTTTGTTTTCTTTAGCAAAGTTGTCCTTAAAGCTTCAAATCCATGAGGAACATAGCCCTTCCCAAAATCAATGGCCTTTCTAATTACATTTTTAAAATATGGACTCCTCACCACATTAAAGGGAATTGCACATGCATAAAATAATTCTGCAACAACATCGCCAACTTCTTGTCTCTCGACAGGTTTCCAAAATTGATTTAATGTTTTGGTTCCACATGTTTTTACTTGAGTAGAACTTGATCCACCAATGGTTGAGATTGAATTAATAGTGTTGGAAGAAGACATGGCAATCTCCCTCTCAATTCACTGCCTCTTATTTTCTGTTTTCTCCTTTTCCATATTTGAAGTAAAATAATCTTTCTCCACTATGTTTTTTTGTTCATTAGAGATCTTAGTGTAGGCTTCAACACCACCTCCACCTCCATTACTAATACTGAGAAGGTGATCCACTGCTCTAGTTAAGGAGCTAGTGAATCGATGTCCACACAGCTGACACAATATTTTTCCATTCTTTTTTGACAAAATTCCATGCTACAGTAGTTGATTTTGGGGGTTCCATTGAAATTTTAAGGTTCTAAACTTCTGATTGTTGAAGACTGAGGTGAAGGCTTGAAGCCTGAAATGTCTGCAATTTTTTTTAATTTACATTTTAGTTAGTTTCATATTTTTTTTTGTAGAATGAAATTATGAAACTATAATTTATAAAATAAATTTAAAGAGTCTGGATCTCTCAGGCTAAATCTTGAGAGTCCAAACACTATATTAAAAAAACTAGTAAATTGTATTTTGTGACTTACTGATAAATTGTATTTCACTAGTAAATTGTATTTAACTGATAAAAAATTAGTAAATTATATTTAACTAATTAAAAAAAGTGCATTTTAACTTTTGACTTACCTGGAGGCTGGAGTCTGGATAATGTGGATTGTTGAAGGCTGCATGTAGGCTGCTTACGGGATGGGGAGACAGGATTCTGGGCATTGTCAACCTGTTATGCAGTGTGCGCTCGCCGCTTAGTGCTACTGCTAATGTTGTCACTAATCAGTGGTGGCTCACTGCTTTGTCAGTGGTCATGAGAGGGTCGAGGCTGTGTTACTGTGTATGTGTGCAAGGTCTCTGTCAGTGGTCACGAGAGGGCATAGGCTATGTATTCATGTAGAGTTGTGCGAGGAGTGGAATGAAACAAAACAAATATCAAAACCCGTGGAGAGTGATGTTGTTCTTGTCACTGTGTTTTGGATTTATGAAATAAAACAAAATAGAACCCGCGGGTGTTGTCACTGTGTTTTGATTTGTGAAATAAAACAAAACTAAACCCACCCTCCACGGAATACATAAACAACGACATTTTTTCTTTTCCTTTTAAACATCGAAAAAAATGAAACCCTAACTTAGATGGGACTGCATAAAATTCATTTTTTTTAAAACCATAAAAAAATTAACTTCAATGAACTCAATGACGAATTTAATTCGAATTTAATGAAGTTTGACGATTAAGTTCTGGGTTCAAATTTAGGTTCGATTTCATCATTTTGTTCAGTGAACTTGATCGAAAAAATTCAAATTCAGTTGAATTTAAACGAACTTCGAATCCCTCGGATTAAATTCACCAAACCCGGTGACTTAACACAGACAAAAAACACCAAGAGTAGGGAAAGGATGAACCACCTCCTACACACATGTAGAGCCCACCTCCTACACGCATGCATACCATCAATAGTAGGAAGGATCCTACATGTGGGGAAAGGATGAACCACATCCCACCGACATGTCAACCATAAATCGTAGGGAATGAGCATCCTACATGTGGGGAAAGGATGAACCACATCCCACTGACATGTCAACAGATGCCTATATGCATCTCTCACTGGGGTACCTAAAGGAGAAGCTGAACAACTCACCCTATACACAACGCACCACTAGGGGAAGGTGAATCACTCACCCTATGGTCAATCATAGCTCAATAAGTACCCCAAGCCCCCAGGAGCTCCCAGATCTCAATCTTCAGCCAAGAATCCCTTCATATAGGGAATAGTGCCAAGATGCTTTCTGAAAATTAAAACTAGATCAATGGGAGATTAATAGCTCCATTCAATAGCATGCATATATATATATATATATATATAGTAGAGATCTTGACAACACTTAGCAATCCTCCGCTTCTTGCACATCTTGGTGAAGAAGATAATTGACTGATCTTACTCGTTACTCAGTGAGACCACAACCTAAACTAACATTTTCAGGGTGCACAGTGCCCATCATGAGATATTTCCACTCAAACATGTCTTAAGATAGGAATGTCCATTGTTGTACCATATGAAGTGGTATGTGAAATACTGGATTCTCAGAATCTTCTTCTGCAATATATAATGATAGTGTGCACAAATGGCTCTCTGAAGAGTCTCCTTAAATGGCTATATGCTTACTGCTAATAAATTCTGCTTTAATGGCGGTTTCAGACTTCAGTATTTGATTTATTTAAGAATTAAATGTTAGCCTCAAGATAAACAACACTTAGATGAGTTCCTATCATTTGTCATACTATCAGATCAACAACTCTCTGCAGTGTAGATCATACTATCTTAATGAGTAGCTATCCATAAATTATCTTTCAATCAAGGCATATGACTGGTGAAGGAGAGGATCATCATCTTGTTGGATAGACAACATCAATAACTTTATCTAAACTTCATATTTCCCTTTGAATATTGAGAATGCAATCATCTACAACCAGCTATTAATCCAATGATTTTATGGCTTCCTCTTAAGGTGATCATCTAGCCTTAAGTCATGAGGTAACTGATCCATAGTGAGGAAAGATCTTTTGAATTCAGGTGTTTATAACACTATTCTACATAAGATCTGAATATCAAATCAAGGTCCCCTGTAGTTACTTCTTCAAGGCATTCTGATTTCAAGGTGAGAGTTTCCTCAAAAGAGACTGTTCCACAGTCATCTTAACTGTTCTTCAACGTGGAATCTTCAAGTTTGTTGCATCTCTTATGATCTGGAATTTATCAAGGGAAAAGATTTAAAGGTATTACAGACTCATGTGCATGGAAGTGCCTATGTTACTTTATGTAATGGATCAATAAGATTGCAAAATACATAGACACTGAGGTAGTTAGAGAAAACATAACAGGCAACCATATAAACACAACAAGTTTAATAAGGAGTTCACCCATTGCTCCTGGGCTACGTCTCCTGGTCCACCCTTCAGTGGTGGCCTCTTTATTATGTTTTCAAAGAAGAGTTTTTACAATACTGATCTTAATTTGAGTCTCACTCAATAGATATGAATCAGTAGGATTGGAGTACACAGACTCTCCTTACTAAAACTTGACCTCTACTAGTCACAGTAGTATCAGCCCAATCTAAGACTCATACATGACAGGCGTATGCAGAGGAGTTCACTTGAACCTCTCAAGCCTTCTCTGGAGTACATAAACTCTCTGAATCTCTCTGGCTCTATCTAGCTCGATGCTGCCTTCAGGTCAGCTCAGCTTCTTCTCTCTATTCTCTACTCTTAGCTTCTGTGTCTAACTAACTTTCCTCCCCCTCTTCTTTGCTTTTGTCAATTCATGGCTTTAAATCTAGTCTGCTTGTTGTCGATTTGTTTCCGCTTCCTGGAATTCTAGTTCTCCTATCGTTGTCCATTTGAATTCCCCTGTTCTGCGTCATCATCACTATGTAATGCTTCACAGGAGGTGGCCTCCTGTTTCATAACGAACTGAGTGGCAGTTCTCTTGGAAATGTTTGAACGGTCAATATTTTCATTTGCTCCAAGATTGCCCGCGAAATATGAATCCTTGCCAACGAATCGTCCATACCAGACTTCAAATCCCATATAATCTTGCTTTATCATCTGTCAAATCCGATCATTCATCAAGACGCGCCTTCGCTATTGATCTAGACCCCTCAGATCCTATGGTCATCGTGCATATCAGACAGATAATTAGCTCGACGGTTACCTATCTGATATGCGCGGTTTTCTGTCTCCTCCACTAGACGCGTGTCACTCATTGCGTGGCATCAGGCGGGACTCTATCTAAACTGCTTACTGCCTCGAGGCCCTTCCGATATCCTGCCTGGTTTTTGTGGAATCTTGCTCCGCCATAACCGAAACCAGTACTTTTCCACGTTTTATAACCTTTTTGGGTCCAGGCGCTTCGTGGATTTCCTTCACTGAGGGGGACGCAACGCTAATCGCGTATCAGAATCTACTCCCATTCTCTTATCCGGCTCCTGGCTTTGCCAATTTTCCCCTAGCGCACATTACTGGTCCTTCGGTCTGCGCGCTTGATCGAGGGTCCTCGTTGATCCGCACTTGTCACAATCTGCAACTATTACGAGGATTCCTTCTGATAGCTCAATCTTTCTAAGACTTGAATTTTTTTGGCATAATTTGAATGAGTTTATAAAAACTTAGAGAGTGTATGGGATACAATTCGGATCATCTTATCCAAATTGCTACAAAAAATAAATAAATAAATAAATTATAACTGAAGATCCATGTAGATTGCTCATAATAGATAATTCTTCAATAGATAAGCTATTTGACTGTCTTGTTCACAACTTCGTTTGTGAACAAGATTGCAATATTGTCATAATTTTGCAAAAGCTTCTACACCTTGTAAGAAGGTCATGAATGATGTTGAGCTGCATATGATGAGTTGTTATACCTAGAATAGTGCCACATGTAAGGTATCCAAAAAAAACTTTACTGCACAAGATAGCTTCAGGTATTTTAGGAGAACTAATTTTTTTTCTTGAGAGATCCAAGATTTGAGTTTACTGAGGTGATTTCAGTAGAATCTCGGTTCTGCTAATAAAAAACTCTGATCAAAAGCTTTCACTTCTTGAAGGTACAACATGACAGAGGAAACTGCAATGTGTCCTTTATGGCTCCTTTGCTTTTCTTGATGGGGAGGAAGGAATAGGATTGATGAGAAATGAATGTGCTCAAACAAAAACCTTGGTACAATGAGCCCATTCCACTATGAAATTATTTCTCTTGTAGATATTTATGCCTAGAGATCCAATAATTATGACAATATGTATGACTCATGTCACTTTTCTTTCATCAGGGTCAAACGATGCCATAAGATGAAATAGATCTGATACCTTCATAATCCAGGTGACAAAAACACAGTTGTCATAACTTCACAAAAATCACACAAGTTTCTATGAATACAACTATTGCTGCAGGAGAGGATTCCCTTCTCTGATTTGCTTATGAATGCAGAGGGTTTCACAATTGTGCCAAGGTTGAATTTTGAGCATCATCAGAGAATGCCCAACTCCTCTCCTTTAGTTACATCGTTCAGTACTCAGTATTGCCATATTAATATTCTTATGTCGATATTCTTTTTGTCCTCAGTAAGAAACTCATCAAGAGATACTCTCCTAGGAGTATAGATGAGAGAAAAATAAGACATAGTTGATGTGCGATGATCCTTGTAGCAAAAATGTTACTGAGTCATGCATTAAATTGTCGCAACAAAAATATAATATACTATGATTGTGCCATATGAGAGAGTGAGGAGAAAGTGTCATAAAGTTGAGTATCGAACCAAGTGTAATGTGAGCTATAAAGTAGATTATACACCAAGTTTTTTGTGCCAAGATCATTACATATATACAATAATGTCGAGAGTATAGTTACATAAATTGTAGAGATCAACCAAGATTACAGTATATGAATGAAGTTGAGATCAATGTATACAACAATGTAGAAATTATATTATCGAGACTGTACACTGAGGAGACATAGATGAACAAAGATTATGTAGATACCAAATAGAGGATATGCCAATATGATGAGGTTATTCAAAAGTATTCTAACATTGTCATTATGATTAGACCATTCCAGAAGAGAGAATCCTCCATCAAGTAGAAGTCCACGTAAGATAGATCAAGAGTAGTTCTAAAACATCTGCTTCAACAAGTCTCATTTGTTGGGTTGTGCTATATTCTTTCCACGTAGTTAACAAGGGGTTTGAGGTGTACCCATAACCCCACTTTATGGGGTCTGGGGTAGCGCCTTGGAAAATTTTGGTTTTGGACCTTATGTTAGGTTGGGCGGACCCACTTATGGTTTTGTGCATGATTTTCGCACATGTTTTTGGACGCGATGGTTTTCGGTCCATGGTTTTGGATGCGATGGTTTTTGGTCCATGGTATTGGATGCTTCGGCATGTATAAATATGTATTGTAACATTGAAAGGAACAAAATGAAAAATCAAGCTGGTAGTCCCGGTTTTGGGGTCTAGGGGAAAATCTTTGTGTATATGTGTTTTATGTGTTATTCTCTCGCATTGTTTATTTTATGTGTTTTAGAATTCGTATGTAGGTAATTTCTGTATGGGGTTAAAACCTACATTTGGTATCAGAGCAGTTTTTGGCTTCAAGGGGACGCCTTTGTTGCTGAGGGGTTTTGCTTGGGCCTGTGGTATACCCTGTTCAGTGGGAGATCTGCAAGATCGATTCTGGTGGTGAAAGAAGATGGCAAGCAGTGGAAAGATAGAGATCGAGAAATTTAATGGTCAGAGTTTTGAGTTGTGGAAACTCAAGATGGAGGATCTGTTGGTGGATAAAGATCAGTGGATCGTGGTAGATCCAGGTACTAAACTAACGGGAGTGTCCAATGAAGAATGAAAAATTTTGGATTGGAAGGCAAAGAGCATAATACGATTGTGTGTCTCAGATTTAGTATTGCTGAATGTATCTGGGGAAGCTGTGACGAAGGCTTTGTGGGACAAGTTAGGGACTTTGTACTAATCTAAGTCTCTGGTGAATAAACTGTTCCTACGAAAAAAGTTGTATAACCTGAGGATGAAAGATGGAGACTCGGTGACAGAGCATCTAAACGCATTTAATACTGTTGTAAGTCAGTTAGCGTCTGTTGATATTAAAATTTCAAATGAAGATAAGTGCATCAGTTTGTTGTGTTCTCTACCAGATTCGTGGGATAATCTGGTTATTGCAATAGGTAGCAATGCAACCTCCTTGCGGTTTGATGAAATAGTCTTAGCCTTGCTGACGGAGGAGATGAGATGGAAAAATATGGAGATCCAAAATGGTGATGCCTTGTCTGTACGAGGACGGTCCTAGAATAGAAACAAAAATAAGTCATCGAGTGGGAGATCTAAATCTAGAGGGAGATATAAATCTCTAGGAAAACCTATAAAGGTGGTGTTCTGGAAATGCGGAAAGGAAGGGGACTTCAAAAGGGACTGTAAATCTAAAGCTCCTGACAAAGGAAAGGGATCTGATGATGCTCCTTTTGCAGAGGTGAAAACCACCTCAGATGAAGGTGGAGATGTGTACTTGGCTTGTTCAAGTACACATATAGATCATGAGGCATGGTTGATTGACTCAGGTGCATCCTTTCACTTCACTCCACATAGAGAGTGGTTCTGCGAGAATGAGAAATACGATGGTGGTGATGTCTTCTTAGGGGATGATAGGAAGGCTAGAATCATTGGTCGCAGAAAAGTAAAGTTGAAATTGCAAGGTGGAAGAGTTAGAACACTTCCAGGTGTTCTGCATATTCCTGCATTGGCCAGAAATCTGATTTCTGTAAGCAAGTTGGATAATGCAGGTGTAAAAACAGTGTTCGAGAAGGATACCTGCAAGATGTTTCGGAGAGCACTGGTATTGATGTGGGGAGTTTGGATTGGAACTCTGTACAAGCTGCAAGATAGCACTGTTATTGATGGGTGCAATAGTTCTGTGGTTCCTGAAAGTGGAGCAGAAGATCTAGTGGTCTCTGGAGAGAAGACCATGCTGTGGCATCAAAGGCTTGGACATATTAGAGAGAAGGGCCTTTGAATACTTCATGGTAAAGGTATGGTAGAAGGTATAAGTAATAGCTCTCTGGATTTTGATTTCTGTGAAAATTGTGTATATTGGAAGCAGAATCGGGTGATTTTCCCCTCTGGTGGTAAGAGGGTGAAACAAATATTAGAGTTTGTGCACAGTGATGTGTTTGGATCTGTGAAGGTTCCATCACTGGGTAAGTCTGTGTACTATGTATCATTTATAGATGACTTCTCAAGGAATACATGGATATATTTCCTTAAGAAGAAATCTGAAGTCTTTGACATGTTTAAAGAATTTAAGGCTCTGGTGGAAAACCAGACAGAGAAGAAGATAAAGGTGCTAAGGACAGATAATGCTGGGGATTTTTGCAACAAGGAATTTGAAGAGTTCTGTAAGAAGTGTGGTATATCATGGCAAAAGACTACTCCATATACACCTCAACAAATTGGAGTTGCAGAAAGAATGAACAAGACGTTGATGGAAAGGGCAAGAAGCATGCTCAGTGGTGCCAGGTTAGGACAGGAATTCTGGGCAGAGGCGGTGGATACTGCATGTTACCTGGTCAACAGGTCACCTTCATCAGCGTTGGAGGATAAGACTCCACAAGAGGTATGGACTGGTAAGAAACCCTCTCTTTCACATCTAAGGGTATTTGGATGTGATGCATATGTAAATGTTCCAAAGGAGAAAAGAACCAAGTTCGATAGTAAATCTAAAAAATGCATCTTTATTGGGTATAAGGATGGTTTAAAGGGTTATAAGCTTTGGAACCCAGTAACAAGGAAGGTTGTGTACAACCAAGATGCGGTGTTCAGAGAGCTGAAATATGTTATTAAATATGAAGTCCAACCAAAGGAACTTGAGAAGATAGAGCTTGAGATAAAGGAGGAAGAATCAGACTCTACAGGAGAGGAGGAATAAGAAGATGAAGAGCCACAAACTTAAGCTGTGAGAAGATCAGTTTGAGAAAAAAGGCAGCCAGAAAGGTATAGTCCATCTGCTTTCTATTCAATTTTTTTGTTGTCTGTTACTGATGATGATCCTAGAACTGTGAAGGAAGCAGTGGATTCATAGGATGGAAAACTTTGGAAAGAGGTCATGGTTGATGAAATGGCATCTTTGCACAAAAATGAGGCTTGGGATTTGGTGGAGTTGCTGGCTGGAAGGAAACCCATAGGCAACAAATTGGTGTTTAAGAAGAAGACAAATGCAGAAGGAAAGGTGGAGAAATACAAAGCTCGGTTGGTAGCAAAAGGTTATTCCCAGGTGCCAGGAATTGATTTTGGTGATATTTTTTCTCCTGTTGCCAAGGTAGCTTCTATTATATTACTTTTATCTGTTGTTGCTGCTTTTGATTTTGAGGTAGAACAGATGGACATGAAGACAACATTTCTTCATGGGGATCTGGAAGAGGAAATATGCATGAAGCAACCTGAAGGCTTTGCGTTGAAGGGTAAGAAAGAACTAGTATGCAAGTTAAAGAAGTCTCAGTATGGATTAAAACAGTCACCAAGGATATGGTATCAGAAATTTGATACATTTATACGGGGACTTGGCTTCACTAGAAGCAAAGCAGATCACTGTGCGTATTTTAAATTGATTGGTTGCCGTGTTATTTATCTTCTCTTGTATGTGGATGATATGTTACTGGTTGGAAATGATGAAGAAATTATCCAGGATTTGAAGACCCAATTGTCCTCCAAATTTGACATAAAAGATCTTGGTGCTGCAAACTATATTTTGGGCATGGAAATTAAAAGAGATCGGGCAAAGAGGAAGTTCTAGTTAAACTAGAGGAAGTATGTCGAGACAATACTGCAGAGGTTTAATATGCAGGATAGTAAACCAGTGAAGGTTCCTATTCCTGTAGGTGTGAGGTTATCTGTTGAACAGTGTCCCAATACACAAGAAGAGGAAGAGGACATGTCCCGTGTTCCATATGCAAGTGCAGTCGGTAGTCTGATGTATGCAATGGTTTGTACTAGACCTGAAATTGCACATGCAGTGGGAGTATTGAGCAGGTTTATGTCAAAACCAGGAAGGGAGCATTGGACAACAGTGAAGCGGGTTTTCAGGTATTTGTGTGGCACTAGTGATTATGGTTTGTGCTACAAAGCAAGACAAGGATTGGATAGAGTGTTGGATATTCGTGGCTTTGTTGATGCAGACTGGGTTGGAGATCTGGATTAGAGAAGATCTACAAGTGGGTATGTGTTTAACCTATTTGGAGGTGCAGTCAGTTGGATGAGTAAGAAACAATCTGTAGTTGCACTATCAACTACAGAGGCAGAATACATAGTAGCCACTCATGCAAGCAGGGAAGCAGTTTGGTTGCAAAGATTGTGTTTAAGTATGGGGTTAGTACAGGAAGCTATAAGGATAGGCTGTGATAGCCAAAGTGAAATTTTCTTTGCAAAGAACCTTGCATATCATTCAAAGACAAAGCACATTGATGTTTAGTATCACTTTGTAAGGGATATGATAGAAGACAAAAAGGTGTTGCTTGTAAAGGTGGACACTTTTACGAATAAAGCAGAAGCATTGACAAAATCTATGAGCTCTGAGAAGTTCTCTTGGTGTAGGGAGACAATGGGCATTTCAAGGTTGAAAAAATGACTAAGCTCTCTTATGGCCCCCAGTGGAAAGAAAACAACAAGTGGGAGAATGTTGGGTTGTGTTATATTCTTTCCACGTAGTTAACAAGGGGTTTGAGGTGTACCCGTAAGCCCACTTTATGGGGTCTGGGGCAACGCCCTGGAAAATTTTGGTTTTGGACCCTATGTTAGGTTGGGCGGACCCACCTATGGTTTTGGGCATGATTTTCACACATGTTTTTGGACGAGATGGTTTTCGGTCCATGGTTTTGGACGAAATGGTTTTCAATCCATGGTATTGGATGCTTTGGCATGTATAAATATGTATTGTAACATTGAAGGGAACATAATGAAAAATCAAGATGGTAGTCCTGGTTTTGGGATCCAAGGGAAAATCTCTATGTATATGTGTTTTATGTGTTATGCTCTCGCATTGTTTATTTTATGTGTTTTAGAATTCGTATGCAGGTAATTTGTTGGGTCCCTATAATACTAGTGATTACCCCATTACTATTGTAGTTATACCCCTTATTTATATTGTTGTGCCCCTATTACCCCCATATTGTTATTTCTGTGCCCCATAGAATCCCTCTATTGTTATTTTTGTGGCTTTATATTATTATTGTTAGGTCGGCTGGATTATATTGTGACTCCTTAGACTCCTATATATAGAAAGGAGGTTTTGTCATTTGTATCATCCAAGAATTGTTCATTTATGTAATGTAAAGGAGGTTGCCCCCTCGAAGAGGCTGAATTCTAAGGCGTTGATCTTTCTTTTCTATCTTTTCTTGAGCTGGTTTCATAACATTTGGTATCAGAGCTTTGGATTCTAGGGTTTCGCTGCTCCAAACAGGTCATCGTGGAATTTTCGCTATAACTTTTTTTCTGTCACGTTTCAGAAGTCGCAAAGAAAACCCATTTGAGAAGAAATCACGCTGAACCTTGGGTCCAAATTTTAGAGATTTTCGCGCGATATTTGTGGAGATATGATCTGAGGAAGTTGGTCTTTTTGCAGACTCTTGAATTACATTCAAAATAGGTGACCTGGGGAAAATCGTCATAACTGTCTCTCTGGGGATCGAATTGAAGTTTCGTAAGAAGGTACAGAAAGAGGATGGACTGTAGTTTCTTGTGGATGTTTTGCAGATCCAAAGGTCGAAACAGTGACTCGCGGCACGTCGTACAAGTTAGCTCTACTGAACTAGTCTATAATCAAGTCACTGTGGGAGATTTCGCATAACTCTTCCTTGGAGAATCCAATTTGGGTCAGACTTGTGGCATTGGAAAGAGGACACAAAGAGATACTATAAGTCACAAGTTCAGAACCAGATGATTGGAAAGTACAGAGATACATCAGAGGCAATATCGGGCTCCTACAAAGTGAAAAAAGGTGTGTATATTTTTTTTAAATTTTTGCTTAAGCTTGGTTTGAAAATTTATTTTGAAGGAATTCAAAGGGCATAGTAGAGCATTATTATCGATAACTGATGCCCCAAGGAAAGAAAATGCAAACACCTAGTAAGGAACCTAAAAGCTCTAGCATGACTCATGAAGAAGAGGAAGAAATGCTACATGATATATCAAAATTACAAGAACAAGTGCAACAAATGTCACGCTCACAAAAGTTAACACATGCTAAGATAAATGGCGTGGAAGCTAAGATAAATGGCGTGGAAGCTAAGATGAATGGCATGGAAGCTAAGATGGACAATTTGAAGATAGATTTGAACACAAATTTGAAGACAGGCATGGCAGATTTGAAGACAGATTTGACTAATTTTCTACAAGAAATACTTACTAATGGTGAAAAGGTAGTAAAGGAAACTCATGATGAGAACAAAAGAAATGTTAATCATGATTCCATAGACGCTAATGTTGGATCGAAGAATCACCACATTCCAAAAATCGATATGAGGAAGTTTGATGGCAAGGATCCCGCCACATGGATATTACAGATGGAGCAATTCTTCGATCTCAATAATGTGCAAAACACACAAAAGGTACGTATGGCAACTTTATATTTGGAACCAAATCAGTTTGTATGGTATCAATGGCTTTGTTCTCGTAAAAAATTTATCACTTGGGCAATTTTTACGGAAGAATTGATAGCACATTATGAGGATACAAAAAGCAACACTTTTTTTAGCCAATTGATAAGTCTCAAACAAAAGGGTTCAATAATGGAGCACATTGAGGAGTTCCAAAAATTGAACATAAGGGTAAAAGATATTCCAGAGGAGCATAGGATTGATGTGTTCATAGGGTCTTTAAAGGATAATATCCAACATGATGTGCGCCTTTGGGAACCTGATTCATTAGAGAAGGCATTCAGGTTAGCAAGAAAAATGGAAAGCAAAATTATGGCAACTAGGAAGCATACCATTCACAACTATAAAGACGGAAGTGTTGTTGCCCATAGTCTTCCACAACCTACAAGGTTGACACCACAACAATTGGAAGAAAAAAGAGAAAAAGGGCTTTGTTACAATTGTGATAGCAAATACACAAAAGGTCATAAGTGTGCTAAGAAGAAATTATTCTACATAGATTGTGAAGAGGAAGAAGAAAAGGAGCAAGAAAGGTCAAAAGAAGAGGATATATTCCAGGAACAAAGCCTAGATGAAGAAAAAATAAATCCCACCATATCTTGTAATGCATTGGCGGGAATTACCACTCCTCAAACCATCAAGATAGAAGGAAAAATCAAGAAGAAAAAGGTAATAGTGTTGATTGATTCAGGAAGCACCCACAATTTTATTCATTGTAGGGTAGCAAAAGAATTGAATTGCTTCCTATATCCAGCACCAGAGTGTCAAGTGATGATTGCAAATGGAGGAACAATAAATTGTTCTGCAAAGTGCCGTAATATCAAGCTATCCATGGGAGAATATGTATTGACTAGCCCAATGCTTTCCATTCCAATGGGAGGTGCTGATGTTGTACTAGGAGTCCAATGGCTACAATCCTTGGGTACAATAGCTTTTAATTTTCAAGAACTTTTCATGAAATTTTCTATGGAAGGAAAGGAAGTTGAAATAAGGGGTATTGTAGGGAAACCAGGAAAGATAATCAGCTCTAATGGCATGACAAAGCTTCTAAAAAAGGAGCAAATAGGTGTAATTGCACAATTATGTTCGCTAGATGTTTCCACATTGGAATCATCTATTTCTCCAGATCTCCAAAAAGTCCTGGACAATCATTCCAAGGTATTTGAGACTCCCAAAGGTCTCCCACCTATGCGTGATCATGATCATGCTATTCATCTGATTCCAGGAAGTGTTCCTCCAAACATCAGGCCGTACAGATATCCATATGTCCAAAAAAGTGAAATTGAACGTATGGTTGCAGAAATGCTAGAGGCTGGTATAATTCAACCGAGTCAAAGATCTTTCTCAGCTCCAGTAGTATTGGTGCACAACAAGGATGGATCATGGCGCATGTGTCCAGATTATACGGAGCTCAACAAGCTCACTATTAAAGATAAGTTCCCCATTCCTGTCATTGATGAATTACTGGATGAATTGCATGGATCAATTTACTTCACCAAGTTGGATCTTCGTTCGGGATATCATCAAATCAGAATGAAGATTGAAGACATTCCGAAAATGGCATTTAGAACTCATGAGGGTCATTATGAATTTTTGGTCATGCCTTTTGGCCTTACCAATGCACCTTCAACATTTCAAGGTTTGATGAATTCAATTTTCAAACCATTCCTTAGAAAATTTGTGTTGGTATTTTTTGATGATATACTAATCTACAGCAAGTCTTGGAAGGATCATGTTGAACATGTTGACAAGGTGCTACAACTATTGGAGGAGAAACAGTTATATGCAAAAAGATCCAAATGTTTCTTTGGAGTCCAAGAGGTGGAATATTTGGGTCATATTGTATCTCATGAAGGAGTTAAGGTAGACCCTAGCAAAATTAAAGCCATTAAGGAATGGAAAATCCCCACATCCATAAAGCATCTGCGAGGATTTCTTGGGTTGACAGGGTATTATCGCAAGTTCGTTAAGAATTATGGGAGAATAGCAACACCTCTAACAACTTTATTGAAGAAAGATTCATTTTCATGGACTCCGGAAGCAACAAAGGCCTTTAAACATCTTAAAGAGGCAATGTGCCAAGCACCGGTCTTAGCTACACTGGACTGTTGGCATTATGATTCAGGTGTTGTCCTTGATGGCAAACCCATTCAGGTGATAAATCAAGAAGGACGCAGGAAATATGTTCAGCAAGTGCGTCCCCGCAGGTATACCATACAGAACCCGCGTCCAGGGACGCAGGCCAGCCGTTCAGGAGGTGCGTCCGCCCAGTGCACACATTTCAAGGCAGAGAAAAGCACGTGGGGGTTTCTTGTGTGGTATCTAGCCGACGGTTTTGTGTTTCTATGGTGTCGGCTCGTGGTATTGTTCCATGTTTTGGGGAGAAGCTTGCCTATATAAAGCAAAGGAGTTCATTTGGATTAAGTATCATCTTGGTTGAATATCTTTTGGTGAGATCTAGTCCAGATCTATGAGGGCGAATCTTCTAATGGACTGTGATCTCTATGGCGCATGATCAGATCTGTGGATCTGAGTGTTTGGGTTGGTTCTGAAGTCCTCATATCTTTTATATCTGAAGGGACGCAGGTTCAGTGAAGGGATAGTGCGCCGGGACGCGGTACAGTAAAGGCTCAGGTGCGTCTCTGAGGCAAAGGACGCGGCGCGACTGTGTTATTGGGTGCGTCTCTGAAGCAAAAGACGCGGCGCGATAGTTATTCTGGGTGCGTCGGTCGCAGCAAAGCATAGAGGAACAGTGTGTCTGCACGCAGAACAGTGGAAGGTAGACTGCGTCCAGTCGCAGGTCACAGGAAGAAAATATGTGTCCCTGTCTTAAGATGATCTGTTGACTGTATATTTCTGTTCATAAGGTGTTCTGGGTTATTTCTATAATTACTGATCTGATATCTGTAGTGGACTGTATCTGTTGTATACTTGTTGATCATTTGATTCTTCATGAAAAGAAGTAGGGGGTTGTAGCTCCCTTCCAGGAGAGACTGGAAAACGAGAGAGAGTTGTAGCTCTCTGCAGGTTGCAGCCTGCGTGCTGGTAAAGGACTGCACCAGTACAAAATCATTGTAAAAAGAATTTCTTGAAAGAAGATAGAGACATATTGCAGCAGGTGGTTTTCTCCCACATTGGGTTTCCACCTTACATCTTGTGTTCTTTGGTGTGACTGTCTATTTTCTTTATTCATGCTCATTATTTTATGGTACTGATATGCAAGAATAATTCAAAAGATCAAATAAGGAAAGATTTGGTAAATTGCTTGATAATACTGATTCACCCCCCCTCTCAGTATTATTTCCAACAATTGGTATCAGAGCAGGTCCTTCAGAAAAGCTTGATCGCTTGAAGGTAGATCGTTCATCATGAGCAACTACGAGAGAGAAGCATCAATCAGGCCACCAGTTTTTGATGGGACAAACTTCAATTATTGGAAGGTAAGAGTTACTGCATATCTTCAATCTCTTGGTACTGAAGTTTGGGACATTGTAGAAACAGGCTATGCTTTTCCTTCAGCTACTCCTACA
Organism: Pinus tabuliformis; assembly: GCA_031772625.1. Taxonomy (NCBI): domain Eukaryota; kingdom Viridiplantae; phylum Streptophyta; class Pinopsida; order Pinales; family Pinaceae; genus Pinus; species Pinus tabuliformis. The sequence goes on from CM062807.1 coordinate 672,378,919, forward strand.
GATCCAGCTGAGAAAAAGAAGTATGAAACAAATGCAAAAGCAGTCAGTACTCTATTAGGAAGTATATCCCAAACAGAATTCATGAAGGTAATGCATTTCAAATCAGCAAAAGAAATATGGGACAAAATGATCACAAGCTATGAAGGAGATGAACAGGTAAAACAAGCCAAACTTCAAACTCTCAGAATTCAATATGAGACTCTCAAGATGTATAATGATGAAAGTGTGGCTAATTATTTTCTTCGGGTAGATGAGATTGTAAATTGTATGAAAAATTTGGGTGAAGAAGTAAAGGAGTCTCTAGTAGTTCAAAAGATTCTAAGATCATTATCCCCCAAGTTTGAATCCAAAGTATCTGCAATAGAAGAAAAAGAAAATCTCCGTGTTCTTACTATGTCTCAGCTACATGGAATTCTAACTGCTTATGAAATGAGAAAGGGAGGACCATCAGACAGAAGGGAGGCTGCTTTTAAAGCATCAGGCAAAGAAGATTACTATGAAGCAAGCCATGATCCAGAAGAAGAGGAAGAAGAATCAAATTTTGTCAGAAATCTTCAAAGAGGTTCTGGAAGGTTCAGAGGTAAGCTACCTTTCAAATGCTTTGCTTGTGGAAGAGTAGGTCATTATGCTGCAAAATGCTCTTATAAGGATAAAGGAAAGGAACCAGTTAGATGGAACAAGAAACCAAGCGCAAATAAGAAAAGCTACTACACCCATGAAGATAGTGATGGCTTATCAAACAGTGATGAAGATGAACAAGGTAATAAATATAGGTTGTTAATGGCATTTGAAGATGATGATTATGAGGATGCTATAGATGTGGATAACCTTTATGATGAAATTACTAGACTCAAGAGATGCATAGAAGAAAAGAACATGATTATTGATACTCTACAATTCCAAATTGATGAAAAGGAAAAACATCTTGAAAAATTAGAAGGTGAAATTGTTGGTCTTAGAAAAGAAATTGAGAAAACAAAAACTATTAATCTCAAGTTTGTCAAAGGATCTGAAACTTTGGATGAGATTATCAGTGTGCAGCGGTCTCCACTAAATAAGACAGGTTTGGGCTATAATGGAGAAACTTCTCAAGCATCCACTTCAAAAAGTTATCTTGATGCAGCAAGAAGAAATGAGCAAGAGCACAAGGAAGATCATCAGGTAAAGCAGGGACAAATGTCAAGCAGAAACTATCAGGGGCAATCCAGCTTAAGGGTGAACAAAAGCCACAACCAGCCACAGGTAAATTCTTCTCAATTTGGTTCAAGAATAGATGAAAATAGAAATTACAATCAGTTGGCTGGTAGATCCAATAATAGCAGAAGCTTCTTCAATGGACAATGCTTTTCTTGCCATAACTTTGGTCACAAAGCAGCTCAATGTGTTGCGTATAAAACAATCATGACTAGAGAAGCTCAAAAACAAAGAAGTATGACAGGGATTACAAAAAGGACCTATAACAACTTTTCAGCTCTTGAAAATGAAGTTGAATGTTCTATTTGCAATAATTTTGGACATAAAGACTTTGAATGCAGAAGCAGGTTTCCGGAAAGAAAGGTACAAGAGCAGAAAAAGGAACAAGCCTCAGACGCCAAAACATGGAGAATAAAGGAACCTCAAACAGAAAGATGTGGGATAGCATTTTATGCAGAAGGACAAGAAAATCTATGGTACATTGACAGTGGATGTTCGAAGCATATGACAGGTGATAAAGAAAAACTTGAGTCTTATTCTAATTTAGAAAAGGGGAAGAAAGTCTCTTTTGGAAATGATACTCCTGCAACTATAAAAGGAAAAGGTATTGCTCCTTTAAAAGAAGATGTTAAGGCTGGAAATGTTTTGTTTGTTGATGGATTGAAGCATAATCTACTAAGTGTCAGCCAGATGTGTGATCAAAGAACCGAGGTTATATTCAGATCAAATGGATGCCTTGTTCGTGATCTTGATACAGGTAAAACAGTTCTCAAAGGAAAGAGAACTCCAAATAATCTATACATATTTGATGAAGGACAACAACAATGCTATCTAAGCAAGAATGAAGAGCACTGGTTATGGCATCGAAGGTTGGGACATCTAAGCTTCTCACAAATAAGGAAAGCTTGCAAATATCAGGCAGTTCGCGATCTTCCAAATATCAAAATTCCTGACAACACAATATGCAGATCATGTCAGTTTGGAAAACAAACCAGAACTAACTTTCCAGAGAAAGAAGGATCAGCCAGCATGCCTCTTGAGCTAGTACATACAGATGTATGTGGACCATTCAGAAAAAGAACACCTAGAGGAGAGGAATACTTGATATTATTTATTGACGATTTCTCCAGGTTTGTTTGGTTAGGACTTATGAAGCACAAAGATGAAGCATTCGAAAAATTCAAAACCTTCAAAGCCTTGGCTGAAAATGAATCAGGTCACAAAATTAAGTGCCTCAGATCTGACAGAGGTGGGGAATTTACTTCAAATGAATTTTTCGATTTCTGTGATGAACATGGGATAAGGAGAGAATTCTCTACAGCTAGAACTCCTCAGCAAAATGGAGTTGTTGAAAGAATGAACAGAACAATCCAACAAATGGCTCGTGCTATGCTTGATGAATCAGGAACTCCCGCAACTTTCTGGGGTGAAGCTGCACATGTTGCGGTTATTATTCTCAACAAAACAAATGTCCGGGTGAACAGCACTCAAACTCCTCATGAGCTCTGGAGTGGTAAAACTCCTTCGGTAAAGCACTTCAAAATCTTTGGGAGCAAATGCTATATCAAGAATACTGAGGAGCAGCTTGGCAAACTTGATCCTAGAGCAGATGAAGGCATTCTTCTTGGCTATTCTCCACATAGCAAAGCATACAAATGCTACAATAAAAGACTTGGCAGAATTGTTGACAGCATTGATGTAGTGGTTGATGAAAAGGGATATATTCCTAGGCAAATACATCGTGAAGACATCGAAGAAGATGAGAGCTACCCTCAAAGACAGAATGATGAAGAAGAAGAATCTCAAGAAGAACCTCACGAAGAAGCAGAAGAACGGACAAGAATAGAAGAAAAGACTCCATCCAGATATGTTCAGAAGAATCATCCAGAATCTCAGATTGTGGGGCAGAAAGAAGCAGGTGTACAAACAAGAAGAACTGTTGCAGAAGCCTCAAGCTATTTGGCATTACTCTCCTCTACTGAACCACAAAATGTGAAAGAAGCATGCAAAGATGAATGTTGGGTAAAAGCAATGGATGAAGAACTTGAGCAAATCGAAAAGAACAACACTTGGGAGCTGGTTCCTAGACCAAAAGATAAGAATGTTATTGGAACAAAATGGGTCTTCAAAAATAAATTGAATGAAAATGGAGAAGTAATTAGAAACAAAGCCAGACTCGTTTGTAAAGGGTATGCGCAGCAAGAAGGAATAGACTTTGAAGAAACTTTTGCTCCTGTTGCAAGACTTGAGGCCATTCAAATGTTCCTTGCTCTCTCAAGTTTTCAGAATTTCAAAGTATTTCAAATGGATGTGAAATCAGCCTTCTTGAATGGAGACTTGGAAGAAGAAGTGTACATTGAATAGCCAGATGGGTTCATTCTTGGAAATGATCCAAATCTTGTATGCCGATTGAAAAAGGCTCTCTATGGTCTCAAACAAGCTCCAAGGGCTTGGTACTACCGGTTGGACAAATATCTTCATCAACAAGGTTTCTTAAAAGGTTCAGCAGATAGCAATCTGTATATAAAAGTTGAAAATGACAAATTGCTAATACTTGTTGTGTATGTAGATGACATTATTTTTGGCAGTAATGAAGAAGCTATGAGTCAAAGCTTTGCCTCAGTCATGCTGAAAGAATTTGAAATGTCCTTGCTAGGAGAACTGACATATTTCCTTGGTTTGCAAATCCAACAGAAGGAAGGAGGAATCTTTTTATCTCAAACCAAGTATCTCAAGCAGATTTTGAAGAAATATGGCATGGAAGATGCAAAACCAGTATGTACACCCATGGTCACAGGATGTAGTCTCAGTGCAAATGATGAATCTGCAGCAGTACATCAACCAACCTACAGATCTATGATTGGAAGTTTACTATATTTGACAGGTACCCGACCAGACATCATGCATGCAGTTGGAATAGTTGGAATATTTCAGGCAAATCCGAAGGAGACTCATCTTCAAGCAGTGAAGAGAATTTTCAAATATCTTCAAGGGACTCAAAATTATGGCTTATGGTATCCTAGAGATACAGATCTTACTCTTCATGCCTATACAGATGCAGATTGGGCCGGAAGCGTGGATGACAGGAAAAGCACAAGTGGTGGTGCGTTCTTTATGGGTCCCAGACTGGTCTCTTGGTTCAGCAAGAAACAGAGTTCAATTGCCTTGTCTACAGCTGAAGCAGAATATGTTGCTGCTGCATCTTGTTGCACCCAACTCCTTTGGATGATGCAGAATTTGCAGGATTATCAAATCACTTGTACTCCTCCAATCCCTATCTTATGTGACAACACAAGTGCAATCAGCATCTCAAAGAATCCGGTTATGCATTCAAAAACCAAGCACATACCAATCAAGTACCATTTTCTCCGGGAACAAGTACTTGAACAGAAGGTCAAGTTGGAGTATGTTCCTTCTAAGGAACAAGTTGCTGATATTTTCACCAAACCGTTGCCCAGGGACACTTTTGAATACCTCAGGCAAAAGCTGGGGGTTGTTGATGCATCATCTTACTGTTGATCATCTTCCTATTGGTGGTATAGGCTCAGGGGGAGCACATAATGCATTGTTGGCATTATGGAGAAGGAGATCTTGGAAATAGCTGCAATATGTCTCTATCTCCTTCATGATGGATTTCTGGTTACAAATCTGGAGATGCATAAGCATAGGGGGAGCATACCCTTTGCCCTTGATGTCAAAGGGGGAGAATGAAGCTGAAGATTATGTGGTTGCCATCAAGTCCAAAGGGGGAGATTGTTGGCATTATGATTCAGGTGTTGTCCTTGATGGCAAACCCATTCAGGTGATAAATCAAGAAGGACGCAGGAAATATGTTCAGCAAGTGCGTCCCCGCAGGTATACCATACAGAACCCGCGTCCAGGGACGCAGGCCAGCCGTTCAGGAGGTGCGTCCGCCCAGTGCACACATTTCAAGGCAGAGAAAAGCACGTGGGGGTTTCTTGTGTGGTATCTAGCCGACGGTTTTGTGTTTCTATGGTGTCGGCTCGTGGTATTGTTCCATGTTTTGGGGAGAAGCTTGCCTATATAAAGCAAAGGAGTTCATTTGGATTAAGTATCATCTTGGTTGAATATCTTTTGGTGAGATCTAGTCCAGATCTATGAGGGCGAATCTTCTAATGGACTGTGATCTCTATGGCGCATGATCAAATCTGTGGATCTGAGTGTTTGGGTTGGTTCTGAAGTCCTCATATCTTTTATATCTGAAGGGACGCAGGTTCAGTGAAGGGATAGTGCGCCGGGACGCGGTACAGTAAAGGCTCAGGTGCGTCTCTGAGGCAAAGGACGCGGCGCGACTGTGTTATTGGGTGCGTCTCTGAAGCAAAAGACGCGGCGCGATAGTTATTCTGGGTGCGTCGGTCGCAGCAAAGCATAGAGGAACAGTGCGTCTGCACGCAGAACAGTGGAAGGTAGACTGCGTCCAGTCGCAGGTCACAGGAAGAAAATATGCGTCCCTGTCTTAAGATGATCTGTTGACTGTATATTTCTGTTCATAAGGTGTTCTGGGTTATTTCTGTAATTACTGATCTGATATCTGTAGTGGACTGTATCTGTTGTATACTTGTTGATCATTTGATTCTTCATGAAAAGAAGTAGGGGGTTGTAGCTCCCTTCCAGGAGAGACTGGAAAACGAGAGAGAGTTGTAGCTCTCTGCAGGTTGCAGCCTGCGTGCTGGTAAAGGACCGCACCAGTACAAAATCATTGTAAAAAGAATTTCTTGAAAGAAGATAGAGACATATTGCAGCAGGTGGTTTTCTCCCACATTGGGTTTCCACCTTACATCTTGTGTTCTTTGGTGTGACTGTCTATTTTCTTTATTCATGCTCATTATTTTATGGTACTGATATGCAAGAATAATTCAAAAGATCAAATAAGGAAAGATTTGGTAAATTGCTTGATAATACTGATTCACCCCCCCTCTCAGTATTATTTCCAACATGGACTTCACAAAAACCTTTATTGTGGAATGTGATGCTTCAGGAAATGGAATTGGTGCTGTTCTAATGCAAGATGAAAGACCCATTGCTTTTGAAAGTCGTCCAATCAAGGGAAAGTTTTTAAGCAAAGCTATTTATGAGAAGGAAATGTTGGCAATACTCCATGCACTTAAGAAATGGCGACCCTACCTAATGGGAAGACACTTCAAGGTAAAAACGGATCATGATAGCCTTAAATACTTTTTAGAACAAAGATTATCCTCTGAAGAGCAACAAAAATGGGTCACAAAGATGTTGGGTTATGACTTTGAAATCATCTACAAAAAAGGGAAGCAAAATGTGGTGGCAGATGCACTCTCAAGGAAGGATGAGGATATGGAAGCATTGTTGTGTGCCATTTCTATTATCCAACCAGATTGGATAAACGAAGCAAAGGAGGAATGGAAGAATGACGAAGAAGTGTGGGCACTTATTCGAAAGCTACAACAAGATTCCAGTACTTCTGATACATTTAGCTGGAAAAATGATTCGTTATGGTACAAAGATCGCTTATACCTCTGTAAGAATTCCCAGCTAAAACAAAGGATTCTTATGGAATTGCACACTTCTCCCTTAGGAGGGAACTCAGGATTTTTAAAAACTTACCACAGGGTTAAGAAGGAATTTTTTTGGGATGGCCTTAAATCAGATATTCAAAAGTTTGTGGCGGAATGTTTGGTTTGCCAACAAAATAAAGTTGAAACAATTAAGACACCGGGTCTATTACAACCTTTATCCATTCCAAGCCAACGTTGGGAGGAGGTTTCAATGGATTTTATCACAGGTTTACCCAAGTCTGAGGGAAAGAGTGTCATCATGGTGGTAGTTGACAGACTTACCAAGTATGCACACTTTTGTGCATTATCGCATCCATTTAAAGCCAGTACAGTTTCTACTGCATTTATGGAAACAGTTCAAAAGCTACATGGAAACCCAAAGATTATTGTAAGTGACAGAGATCCCATTTTCACTGAAAATTTTTGGACAAAATTATTTTCTTGGCTTGGTACTCAGTTAGCTCATAGCTCATCTTATCATCCTCAATCTGATGGGCAAACTGAGATAGTAAACAAATGTTTGGAAGGATATTTTCGTTGCTTTGTATCTGATAAACAGACACAATGGGTCAAATGGTTGCCTCTGGCTGAATGGTGGTATAACACTTCCTTCCATACAGCAACAAAAATGACCCCATTTATGGCACTTTATGGGTAACAACCACCATCAATCACATCATATTTAAGAGAAAATTCTATGGTTCAGGCAGTGGAACATCACATCGAACATCAACAACAAGTCCTCCAACTCTTAAAGGATAACCTCGTGTTGGCACAAAATAGAATGAAACAACAGGTAGATCAACATCGCAGTGAAAGAAGTTTTGATGTAGGTGATTGGGTATTCCTACGGCTACAACCATATAAGAAAATGTCCCTAAAGCAAGCTAAGAAGGATAATAAATTATCACCAAAGTATTGTGGTCCGTACAAGGTGTTGGAAAAGATTGGTACTATGGCATACAAATTGGAGCTTCCTGCAGCTTCTCGATTGCACCCAGTTTTCCATGTTTCATGTTTAAAGAAGGTTATAGGCAACAAGCTCCCAGTTCAAACAATATTGCCAGAACTTGACGAGGAAGGAAAAATTATATTGGAACCGGAAGCAGTCACAGAAACAAGAACTCGATAGCTACGAAATCGATCAATTTCAGAGTATCTTATCAAGTGGAAGAACTTATCCGCTGAAGATTCCACATGGGAGGATGAGAATTTTATGCAGAAGTATCCAGAACTGCTCAAGCGTTGAGGACAACACTTTTTTGAAGGAGAGGGGCATGTTGGGTCCCTATAATACTAGTGATTACCCCATTACTATTGTAGTTATACCCCTTATTTATATTGTTGTGCCCCTATTACCCCCATATTGTTATTTCTGTGCCCCATAGAATCCCTCTATTGTTATTTTTGTGGCTTTATATTATTATTGTTAGGTCGGCTGGATTATATTGTGACTCCTTAGACTCCTATATATAGAAAGGAGGTTTTGTCATTTGTATCATCCAAGAATTGTTCATTTATGTAATGTAAAGGAGGTTGCCCCCTCGAAGAGGCTGAATTCTAAGGCGTTGATCTTTCTTTTCTATCTTTTCTTGAGCTGGTTTCATAACATAATTTCTATATGGGGTTAAAACCTACATCAATGCTACTAGAAGATATTCTCAATTTTTAATAATGATGTCTTTAAATTTTAAACCAAAGCTCCAAGGGTGCTTTATGTTTAACACAATGCAGACTTCTATTTTGCTTCCATAAGGGGAGAAAAGTAAAGATATATATTGAGCTTCCATGGTCTGTAAGATGATGCTACTCCTGTGCTTTCAAATTTCAATTGAGTACTGTGCTTCCAAGGTTTCTTCAAGAGTTAAGGTTTGTTGTAATTGCACAATGAAAATGAATGTAGAGGTTTGGAATTTTTTAATGATTCGCACAATAGTGTAGAGATATCTGCAAGATTTCTTCCATGATCCACCTAACGAGACTTAATTTCAAGCAAAGATGTGAATGTCACGGGAACCAGGGTCAAGATAGTGCCAGCAAGTTCATTCACAACAGAGGTCACAAGTCTGTAATCTAGGTCCAAATGTAATATTATTCCACAAATCTGTAATTTCTACAGGAATATAATTTAAGTAAGAAATACAATAGATCAAAACTGCAATGCATAGGTCCTATAGTAATTCTAGAGATCTGAGATCTCCTTCATACTTTCTTGTCTTTATCCGTTGTATAATGACTTCAAAAATGATCTTCCAAGCAATTCGAAGATAAATCTTGATTTCAATCGAAAAACACCTTATGAATATTAATACATACCTTGATTCATCAAAACTTTGTTCTATAAGGTCGGCAAAGCTTACAACCAGGTTACGGTTTCAAGAAGTTATTGATCATCCTTCTCAATGTGTTGCTCCCATAATTGACCTCTTCCAGACATCCAATAATGAACAAGGACTTAAGGCCCCATGTCAAGGCACACTACAGTTGCTCAGAACCAACAAAATCATGAAACTATCTTCAAATAAGAGTAATGACCTCTTGATTTTACTGTAGCCTTTTCTCCTTGACAGCGGTTGAGGAAGAAGAATTAAATTAGGCTATTAGGACTCTTCACAAGTGCTTGCAACTTACTATTGTAGTAGCATTTCCTGAATCCCAACTCAGAGTATAAGAACACATGAAAATAAACCCTAGACTCAGTCTAGCGGCTTGTTCTAATAAGGAAGTTGCACTTGATCACAGAGAAGCAACCTTAAATAAGCCTTCGCTCAAACTGCCTTAGGTTTGTGGCTCCTTTTTACAACAAATATGCACCCAAGATGATGCTTGTCCTCCTTGCCTCAAGTTGCCTCTAGCTCGGCCCTGAAGTAGATGATAAATGAGCCACAGATAAGCCCAAACTTTCTCCGTATTGACAAATGCCCTAATAATCTTTGTTGGAGATCCTTGTCTTCTGTGGATATTTCAGAGAGAATAGTTTTATATGGATGTGTCAAATGAGGTTGAGGGCACCTCAATATATAGTAGTTGACGAGGTTGAAGAGATGTATCTTTTGGACTTATTGAGACGACTTAGATATAAGGTCGACCTTGATAATTTTCGTGTGGGAGAATAAATTAAAAATCCCACTTCTACTTGTCCAAATTTGATGATCTTTAGATCGATTTTGGTCCTCTCGAAAATAGGAATTCAATGTTGAAATTATCTTTCCAAAGGTGCTACACAAAGTGGAATTTGGCCCTAGTTGCCCATTTTAATAGATTCATAGTTCGGAATCCAAATAATCTTTGGCAATAATTTGAGGTGTTGTTAAGAGGATGATCCTAACTTGAGCAGTGTGAATTGGGGAGGAGGAGATTTCAAAGGGCTGAGGGGGTGGGGGGTGGTGGGTGATGTGCAGTTATGATTAAGCAAGTCAACAAGATCACTTTGAGATTGTGAGGAATGTCATTCGTACATTCTTGAACAGAACAACCAATTATTTGTGAATAAGTATGGCAATTGACAAGTTGATCTGCGACAACATTAGATTGGTGATGCATCTTGATTTATTTACATACTTGATGTGTCTTGATTTTTTCCCCTTAGAGTCAAGCTTGCTAGGTCTTTTGGAAACCATAGATAGGTTAGAGAAGGGACAAAACCCTGGGAAACCAAAGGCAAAGGGAGATAAGAAATCAAGTATGGGGTGTCTCCAAAATTTTGAAAGAGTTGAAATTTTTTGGGGTTGTTGTAGTAGCTACAATAGAAACCCAAGAGAAAACAAGACCCTTGATATTAAGGACACAAAAAAAATGTAGAAACCAATAAGAAAATTCATCTCACAGAATCTAAAGTCCAATAACCAAAGTGTGATAACTTGAATAAAAATATCTTAAGAAAACATTTTAGAAGACAATTTACAAAAAAAATGAAGTTTCTTACTAGATTAATGTCCTCACTCCAACCAAAAGAGTGTGCATCCAATGCTAATTTCATTATCCCACCATTGTAATAACAAACCTCAACATAATGTTCAAAGGACATTCAAAAGTTAAAAGTAAGCATGCAAACAATTGATACACAAGTCATATCGTATCTCGCCAATTAAATGTCCTTACCCAAACTTAAGTAAGAGGGTATGACTAATAAACAAAAGGTTAGGTCACATGAAAGTATATGGGAAACACAAGATATAACAAGTTGCCTTCGGATTGATGGTTATCCACAATGAGGGTTTTTACCAACATAAAGTTAAATGATTTTAATTGAATTCATAAGGGGTATTTTAGAATTTTATTGTGGTGGTTTCCACTATAGTTACAATGCCAAAAATGAGATCATTGAGTGAGGGCATGGGACATTTCTCGGCTTCTCTCCAATCTGTGTGTCAGTTCACTAGGGCGAGTAGATATTTTAGAGGTGAAACACACATTGTCGATGGCATAGAAGGAGGCCAAATGGAAGGAAAGGAAAATGCCAATTAGCCAGGCACTAACTAACCAGAAACATGGAGTGAGCAGTAGAAAAGGGAGAGGAAATAGGAGCATGGAAAAAAAAGGAAGAAAAACCTAGGTAATGTAAGGAGAGAGTTAGCAGCTAGTCTTGTTGAGACAACATAGGGAGGGATACAACAAAGTATATATATATATATAGAAATAAACTCTCTTTGTTATTGTTGTCTTTGCGTGTCTCTATAGGCGAGGAATTTAGCAATAAGTATGTAACTAGTTCCCCTGTTGTTGCATATCCTGTGCCATTTTCACATTGAATTTCCTTGCCGTGGTACTGAATCCCCTACAGTTGTGTTGTTTGCATAATGAATTTCCTTGTTGTTGTATCGAATCCCTTGCTATTGCATATTTGTTACTATTTTCATAGTGGATTGTGTGGGGTTAATTAACCCTATGCTACAATATTTTACTGTTTGCATATTGGATTGTGTGGGGGTAGATAACTCTTGGCCTCAGCAAATAGGATGCTCTTCATGGTCTCCACCAAGAAAATTTCCATGCACAGGTATGTGCAAGGCTTCACAACATAGAAAGAATCATTCCAAACCATCCATGTCAAAATAGAAAGAGCTATGCCCACAAAAGCATAGCCCCCATAGGTAACGAGCTCTAAAATTTGAAGTGCATATAATGACAAATGTAACAGCCAACCGAGGACCGAATACTCAATGCTTCAGGACTGAACTTCCCAAGTGGACCTGTTGTGAGGTCACAAAGGACTACATAAGTTCCAAAAATTCCAGAAAGGGAATATATAAGTCCAAAGCATTTATATCGTAGATAGGTGTCTAGTGTGTGAGGACACCTGGGATCTACTCAGCTAACTTGTCCAGTGCTTCAATCCCTTGCTCATATTATGTGCCACTTACCTGAATTTTTTCCCCATATGCACTTAATTTATCATTAACCAACCTCATAAAGTGTGTGGTTCAATGGAATTGGCGTTGTGTTCTATGGTGGTCTTTGTATGTTAGGTTGTGTACCGAGGTCTTTCTATAGCATAGATTGTAAAGGAACATGGAATTCTTAAATGGGTTGTTGTAAAGGAACATGGAATTCTTAAATGGGTTGTTGTAAAGGAACATGGAATTCTTAAATGGGCTGAATTAAAGGGATAGAGTAAACTATAAACTAGTACTGGTCTCGGGGTGGGGATAGAAAACTTGAGTAAAGTTAGGGTGGAGATAATATCTTTGGAATCCATGTTTCCTAGAGGGTGGAGACATTAATATTTGGAATTCCTATTTCCTAAAGGGTGGAGACATTGATCTCTGAAGCCCATTTCTAATTAAAGGGTGGAGGCATTTATCTTTGGAGTCCCTCAACAACGATTGGGTTGAGGAGATTTCCTCTGGAATCCCAGTAAAGGTCTAATAATTTGTATAGGGTGGAGGCAGTATAAACCTTTGGAATGCCTGGTTTGTCATGGCACAATGCTTGCATGATATGTTATGGAGATGGAGTGGTGAGGCACATGGCTCTCATGTGAGGGCCCACATGGTCCATTGAGGTCATCTACTTTAAACATTTTGATTCGATATCTGATTTTTACTTTCATGAATAGATGCAAGCTTTGGTTTCTTTAAAAACTTAGTTTCGAGCTGGTTGTTGTTCACCCTTACATTCACCCTTGACTAGGCTTTGATATGCATGCCCCACAATAATTGTACAGAACTAGTAGCCATCTAATGCCTTATAAGTCATGGAAGATCTACTTCAAATGTTGCCTAGTTTCTGCAACTGTCTAATATCTCCATCATCCCTGTGGACAACACTGTTGTAGGGTGACATCTTGGTTATACATTTCAAATAACACCCTAATGCTTCTCAATACAATACCCTGTCTACTCATCACACTAGGTTACACTTCGTTTTAGGATCATCACTGATAATAGTTGTCAATATTTACGTGTTGCGGTTAGGAAATATTGACGATAACATGTCAATATTTACGTGTTGCAATTACGCTGATGGTTAGCTGGCCTAATCGTTTACCTCTTAACTCTGGTGGTTAGTAAAATTTCAGCGGGCATTCACATGATTCAATCCTAGAGGTTAACGTTCATCCAGTGGTTACATTTTATATGCCTATTTATGCTAGTGTTCCTATAGAGGCAATCCAACTCCTTGCCTCTTCATAGTGCAAGATTAAGGAGGTGGTTACATTTTATCTTGCAATGTTAATGGTCATGAAATAAATTTCTTATGATAGGCATGTGAAAGGACCTAGAAGGAAGGGCTTTGTTATGAAAGCAGCTCAAGAAAAGATAGAAAAGATAGATCAACGCCTTAGAATTCAGCCTCTTCGAGGGGACAACCTCCTTTACATTACATAAATGAGCAATTCTTGGATGATTCAAATGACAAAACCTCCTTTCTATATATAGGAGTCTAAGGAGTCACAATATAATCCAGCCGACCTAACAATAATAATATAAAGCCACAAAAATAATAATAGATGGATTCTATGGGGCACAGTAATAACAATATGGGGGCAATAGGGGCACAACAATATTAATAAGGGGTATAACTACAATAGTAATGGGGTAATCACTAGTATTATGGGGACCCAACATGATCCTCTCCTTCAAAAAAGTGTTGTCCTCAACGCTTGAGTAGTTCTAGATACTTCTGCATAAAATTCTCATCCTCCCATGTGGAATCTTCAGCGGATAAGTTCTTCCACTTGATAAGATACTCTGAAATTGATCAATTTCGTAGCTATCGAGTTCTTGTTTCTGTGACTGCTTCTGATTCCAATATAATTTTTCCTTCCTAGTCAAGTTCTGGAAATATTGTTTGAACTGGGAGCTTGTCGCCTATAACCTTCTTTAAACATGAAACATGGAAAACTGGGTGCAATCGAGAAGCTGCAGGAAGCTCCAATTTGTATGCCATAGTACCAATCTTTTGCAACACCTTGTACGGACCATAATACTTTGGTGATAATTTATTATCCTTCTTAGCTTGCTTGAGGGACATTTGCTTATATGGTTGTAGCCATAGGAATACCCAATCACCTACATCAAAACTTCTTTCATTGCGATGTTGATCTGCCTGTTGTTTCATTCTATTCTGTGCCAACACGAGGTTATCCTTTAAGAGTTGGAGGACTTGTTGTTGATGTTTAATGTGATGTTCCACTGCCTGAACCTTAGAATTTTCTCTTAAATATGATGTGATGGATGGTGGTTGATACCCATAAAGTGCCATAAATGGGGTCATTTTTGTTGTTATATGGAAGGAAGTGTTATACCACCATTCAGCCAGAGGAAACCATTTGACCCATTGTGTCTGTTTATCAGATACAAAGCAACGAAGATATCCTTCCAAACATTTGTTTACTATCTCAGTTTGCCCATCAGATTGAGGATGATAAGATGAGCTATGAGCTAACTGAGTACCAAGACAATAAAATAATTCTGTCCAAAAATTTCCAGTGAAAATGGGATCTCTGTCACTTACAATAATCTTTGGGTTTCCATGTAGCTTTTGAATTGTTTCCATAAATGCAGTAGAAACTGTACTGGATTTAAATGGATGTGATAATGCACAAAAGTGTGCATACTTGGTAAGTCTGTCAACTACCACCATGATGACACTCTTTCCCTCAGACTTGGGTAAACCTGTGATAAAATCCATTGAAACCTCCTCCCAACGTTGGCTTGGAATGGATAAAGGTTGTAATAGACTCGGTGTCTTAATTGTTTCAACTTTATTTTGTTGGAAAACCAAACATTCCGCCACAAACTTTTGAATATCTAATTTAAGGCCATCCCAAAAAAATTCCTTCTTAACCCTGTGGTAAGTTTTTAAAAATCCTGAGTGCCCTCCTAAGGGAGAAGTGTGCAATTCCATAAGAATATTTTGTTTTAGCTGGGAATTCTTACAGAGGTATAAGCGATCTTTGTACCATAACGAATCATTTTGCCAGCTAAATGTATCAGACGTACTGGAATCTTGTTGTAACTTTCGAATAAGTGCCCACACTTCTTCGTCATTCTTCCATTCCTCCCTTGCTTCATTTATCCAATCTGGTTGGATAATAGAAATGGCCCACAACAATGCTTCCACATCCTCACCCTTTCTTGAGAGTGCATCTGCCACCACATTTTGCTTCCCTTTTTTGTAGATGATTTCAAAGTCATAACCCAACATCTTTTTGACCCACTTTTGTTGCTCTTCAGAGGATAATCTTTGTTCTAAAAAGTATTTAAGGCTATCATGATCCGTTTTTACCTTGAAGTGTCTTCCCATTAGGTAGGGTCGCCATTTCTTAAGTGCATGGAGTATTGCCAACATTTCCTTCTCATAAATAGCTTTGCTTAAAAACTTTCCCTTGATTGGACGACTTTCAAAAGCAATGGGTCTTTCATCATGCATTATTACAGCACCAATTCCATTTCCTGAAGCATCACATTCCACAATAAAGGTTTTTGTGAAGTCTAGTGTAGCTAAGACCGGTGCTTGGCACATTGCCTCTTTAAGATGTTCAAAGGCCTTTGTTGCTTCCGGAGTCCATGAAAATGCATCTTTCTTCAATAATGTTGTTAGAGGTGCTGCTATTCTCCCATAATTCTTAACAAACTTGCGATAATACCCTGTCAACCTGAGAAATCCTCGCAGATGCTTTATGGATGTGGGGATTTTCCATTCCTTAATGGCTTTAATTTTGCTAGGGTCTACCTTAACTCCTTCATGAGATACAATATGACCCAGATATTCCACCTCCTGAACTCCAAAGAAACATTTGGATCTTTTTGCATATAATTGTTTCTCCTCCAATAGTTGTAGCACCCTGTCAACATGTTCAACATGATCCTTCCAAGACTTGCTGTAGATTAGTATATCATCAAAAAATACTAACACAAATTTTCTAAGGAATGGTTTGAAAATTGAATTCATCAAACCTTGAAATGTTGAAGGTGCATTGGTAAGGCCAAAAGGCATGACCAAAAATTCATAATGACCCTCATGAGTTCTAAATGTTGTTTTCGGAATGTCTTCAGTCTTCATTCTGATTTGATGATATCCTGAACGAAGATCCAACTTGGTGAAGTAAATTGATCCATGCCATTCATCCAGTAATTCATCAATGATAGGTATGGGGAACTTATCTTTAATAGTGAGCTTGTTGAGCTCCCTATAATCTGGACACATGCGCCATGATCCATCCTTCTTGTGCACAAATGCTACTGGAGTGGAGAAAGAACTTTGACTCGGTTGAATTATACTAGCCTCCAACATTTCTGCAACCATATGTTCAATTTCACTCTTTTGGACCTAGGGATATCTGTACGGCCTGATGTTTGCAGGAGCACTTCCTGGAATCAAATGAATAGCATGATCATGATCACGCATAGGTGGGAGACCTTTGGGAGTCTCAAATACCTTGGAATGATTGTCCAAGACTTTTTGGAGATCTGGAGAAATAGATGATTCCGATGTGGAAACATCTAGCGAACATAATTATGCAATTACACCTCTTTGCTCTTTTTTTAGAAGCTTTGTCATACCATTAGAGCTGATTATCTTTCCTGGTTTCCCTGCAATACCCCTTAATTCAACTTCCTTTCCTTCCATAGAAAATTTGATGAAAAGTTCTTGAAAATTAAAAGCTATTGTACCCAAGGATTGTAGCCATTGGACTCCTAGTACAACATCAACACCTCCCATTGGAATGGAAAGCATTGGGCTAGTCAATACATATTCTCCCATGGATAGCTTGATATTATGGCACTTTCCAGAGAAATTTATTGTTCCTCCATTTGCAATCATCACTTGACACTCTGGTGTTGGATATAGGAAACAATTCAATTATTTTTCTACCTTACAATGAATAAAATTGTGGGTGCTTCCTGAATCAATCAACACTATTACCTTTTTATTCTTGATTTGTCCTTCTATCTTGATGGTTTGAATAGTGGTAATTTCTGCCAATGCATTACAAGATATGGTCAGATTTATTTGTTCTTCATATAGGCTTTTTTCCTGGAGTAAATCCTCTTCTTTTGACCTTTCTTGCTCCTTTTCTTATTCCTCTTCACAATCTATGTAGAATAATTTCTTCTCAGCACACTTATGACCTTTGGTGTATTTGCTATCACAACTATAACAAAGCCCTTTTGCTCATTTTTCTTCCAATTGTTGTGGTGTCAACCTTATAGGTTGTGGAAGACTAGGGGCAACAACATTTCCATCTTTATAGTTGTGAGTGGTATGCTTCCTGGTTGCCATAATTTTGATTTCCATTTTTCTTGCTAACCTGAATGCCTTCTCTAATGAATCAGGTTCCCAAAGGTGAAAATCATGTTGGATATTATCCTTTAAAGACCTTATGAACACATCAATCCTATGCTCCTCTGGAATATCTTTTACCCTTATGTTCAATTTTTGGAACTCCTCAATGTGCTCCATTATTGAACCCTTTTGTTTGAGACTTATCAATTGGCTAAAAAAAGTGTTGCTTTTTGTATCCTCATAATGTGCTATCAATTCTTCCGTAAAAATTGCCCAAGTGATAAATTGCTTACGAGAGCAAAGCCATTGATACCATACAAACTGATTTGGTTCCAAATATAAAGTTTCCATACGTACCTTCTGTGTGTTTTGCACATTACTGAGATTGAAGAATTGCTCCATCAGTAATATCCATGTTGCGGGATCCTTGCCATCAAACTTCCTCATATCGATTTTTGGAATATGGTGGGTCTTCGATCCAACATTAGAGTCTATGGAATCATGATTAACATTTCTTTTGTTCTCATCATGAGTTTCCTTTACTACCCTTTCACCATTAGTGACCCTTTCTTGTAGCAACTTCTTCAATTCTTCCATGTTTTTCTTCAAATCTATCTTTAAATTGTCCATCTTAGCTTCTACGCCTTTCTTTAAACCATCCATCTTAGCTTCTACATCTTTCTTTAAACCATCCATCTTAGATTCTGTTCCTTTTTGTGCAAATGACACTTGTTGCACTTGGTCTCGTAATTTTGCTATATCATGTTGCATTTCTTCCTCTTCTTCATAAGTCATGCTAGAGATTTCAGGTTGCTTACTAGGTGTTTGCATTTTCTTTCCTCAGGGCATCAATTACCAATAATAATGCTTTACTATGCCCTTTGAATTCCTTCAAACCAAGCTTATGCAAAAATTTAAAAAAACTACACACCTTTTTTTCACTTTGTAGAAGCCTGATATTGAATCTGATGTATCTCTGTAATTTTGAATCATCCAGTTCTGAAATTGTGACCTGTAGTAGCCTTCTGTGTCCTCTTTCCAATGCCACTAGTCTGATCCAAATTGGATTCTCCAAGAAAGAGTTATGCACAATCTCCCGCAGTGACCTTCTTACGAAATTTCAATCTGACGCTCAGAAAGAAAGTTATGACGATTTTCCCCAGGTCACATGTTTGGAATGTAATTCAGGAGTCTGCAAAAATACCAACTTCCTCAGATCATATCTCCGCAAATATAGCGCGAAAAGCTCTGAAATTCAGATCCGAGGTTCAGCGAGATTTCTTCTCAAATGGGTTTTTTTTGCAACTTCTGAAACGTCGCAGAAAAAGGTTATAGCGAAAATGCCACGATGACCTGTTTGGAGCAGCGAAACCCTAGAATCCAAAGCTCTGATACCAAATGTTATGAAAGCAGCTCAAGAAAAGATAGAAAAGATAGATCAACGCCTTAGAATTCAGCCTCTTCAAGGGGGCAACCTCCTTTACATTACATAAATGAGCAATTCTTGGATGATTCAAATGTCAAAACCTCCTTTCTATATATAGGAGTCTAAGGAGTCACAATATAATCTAGCCGACCTAACAATAATAATATAAAGCCACAAAAATAACAATAGAGGGATTCTATGGGGCACAGTAATAACAATATGGGGGCAATAGGGGCACAACAATATTAATAAGGGGTATAACTACAATAGTAATGGGGTAATCACTAGTATTATGGGGACCCAACAGGCTTGATGAGGAGGCTGAATTTGATCTCAACAGTGGCTTAGAAAAGAACCAATTTTCACTAAAACTATTCCATGTGCTATGAAGAGGGGTTGTTCATGGTCTAGCATAGTGGGAAAGCACAAGGAAAAAGGTTGATGAGCTCGTTGATTAAGACTACACCATGCACTAGGAAGGTAAAATATGAAGACAGTGAGAGTCATATTTAACTCAATAATGAGTGGGGGGAAGCCTCACTGATCTCTAAGTTTGCACCATGTGATGAGAGAGAGGCTTGACCAAGTTTTCAATGCAGAGAGGAAGCTTAGTGAACAAGGTTTTATAAAATGGGAGTGCCAATAACTGTGTAGTGTGCACAAGATTACAATTATGTTTGACCCTAAATTGGTAATTGGATAAGAACTCCCAACTTACCCTACTTCTCTATATATTCCCAACCTTCTATGTGGTTGGGGGTTCAATTTTGAAGAGTGATTCTGCCCTTATGCTGCTACAGTGAGTGATCTAAAAATGGGGAACTTAGGCTCCTTGTCTCACTTACAAGGACATCTCCCACTTCCAAAGATTGAATACTGTCATATCTATTTGATTAACCAATGCAGAAATAAGGAATGCCTGAAAATATGGGTGTATTCTTGTATTTGTTTTAATTAATTATGTGCTATAAATTAATGTGATGAAACTAATATATCAATGCATATAACAATAATAAAGCAGCAATAAAGCAGACACATAGACATCAATATTAATTAGGAGTTCCCCCACAACTCTTGGGCTACATCTCCATGAGTTCTTGTCAATTTGACTTGGCTCTCTGGGACTATGGTGTAAGTCTTTTACAAGTCTTTGATTCAAATCCAATTGTTCTACACATAGAAAGTGGGTTTAGACACCTTTTTATCCCTTGGCTCTTGAAGCTTTAGCTTCTTTCTGCCTTCTGGTTGCTTACAGCTCTCTTTGGGTCTTTCTCTTGCACTCCAAGTGACTCTCTGGGCTTCTGCGCTGTCCCTTTGGTTTCAAATTCCAGCTATGGATCCTGCT